>OZ017741.1:298930537-300130537 GCA_963969285.1 Odontomyia ornata
CCTTTTTAGGGCATTTTGAAGTTGGTTTTCTTTTTTTCTCAAAGTTTTTTATTTCACCCATTTCATTTGCAAATATTTTCATTTCATATATATTAAAATTCAGTTTCTTGAATACATTGTAGCATGTATGTATATTAAAATATAATTTCTTGACTGCAATGCAAAACTCACTACTGCTAAAGTCTGCAGCGTCCATGGGAGTCGAATTTAGTACTAATTCATTTTAGTCCAAGATCTCATCAACGTCTACCTTGATTTTAAGTTTCATAAAAATCCAATATAAATTGTATCTTTAAGGAGCTTTTGAAATTCGAACTTTTCATAGCCGCTGCAATTTTTTTATTGTTATTAGTCGTTGGCGCTCTCTATCACATTCCCAAGTTTTATCGACATTGGTTCAAAGATTTGTTCAAAACTACAGTAACAAAATTTTGAGCGACAGCCATTTAGTTTCAAATGGTTCGACTTTTAATTTTTTTGATAGCTTTATCACACACTTGAATGAACCTTTGTTCCAATTTCAGTGCAAACCGGAGCTATACTTTGGTTGTTACGGTGGCCGGAGTCCAAATATTACTCGGTCCGTGTTCCGTTGTTCCTCTCTGTGTACTGTGAATGACAACATACACATACGAAAAGCTTCGAATTGTAACCAAAAGCATCGGTGGGTGCGACGTCATAACATGCATTAGCAGAAGTGGATGTGTATCCATACTCGTATTAAGTATCAGACATATACCCACAAGGCAATTGAATGTTCCGTCTCAATGAAACGAATTGGTTACGTGCATGCGCAATAAGGCAAACCGAGCGAAAGTTTAAGCTTAGTGGTTGCACCAGTCATAGAGAGACGGCGGTAAAGAAAAAACTTTACAGTTGAACTTTGATCATTGACTATTTGAAATTGTCTTCATTATTTTATTTGGTAAGCAATTAAGCCACAATAATTATTCTATAAAGAAATTAAAGAAGCAAGAAAATTGAGAAGTATTACTCCATTCACTGGCTCAAGGCGTGCGCCCGACCTTATATTATCCCAAGGCACTTAGCCTGGAATAAGCGAATTAAGAATACGTTCAACTGCATACTCAAGGTATCTGCCCGAGTATAAGCGCCCCAAGGCAGTTACGCCCGTGGCCTGCAGTTGAATTAATAATTGATTGATTTATCAATCTGACTGCATACTCAAGGCGTCAGCTCGGGTATTAGCGTCCTAAGGCAATTACGCCCGGGGCCTGTAGTTAAAGTCTTAATAGATTGATTACTTCGGATTTTCTTTTTCCTCTAAATAACTAACAAATATAATTAAAGTAAATATAAACTATAGAAATTTTACAGCTCCATTAATGCAAACATAAAACTCATTAATTGTCTCTGTAATAAATTAATTATTAGAAGAATTCATGAGTAAAATATCGTATTAATATTATATAGTCAACTGAACGTGTAATTGCACAGCCTAATAAAGAAGGAAATAAAAATTAAGTCATTAAACAAACGAACAACTTTTTATTGATCTAATTGACAAGTATGAAGTAGCATGTAAGTGTTATACACGAATATCTCACTCTCCCCGGGGGCATTGATATGTATATAGGATACCCATCAAATCAAGCTCCCAGTTCCTGCCAGTATACATAAGGTATGCTGGTAAGGCAACATGGTCAAAACAGAAATCACGCTTAGCTTTCGCTTAGCCATTTGAATGATTAACAAAACTAGACACTATTTTTGAAAATTTGGTGAAAATCGAAGCAAAATCGCTTCCTCTAGTCACAAATTTCGTTATGTCCCTTATTTATATGTACACATACACGCCCACACACACACACATTTATTGGATGGGACTTGTTTCAAGTCAATCAATAAAAAAATTCCCAACCAATAAAATGATTTTGGTCGGGACTTTTTTTTAGTTGGAACTTGTTTGAAGTCCCAACCAATGATAAAAGTCCCAACCAATAAAATATTTTTGGTTTGGACTTTTTTCTTTTGGTTGGGACTTGTTTGAAGTCCCAACTAATAAGAAAAGCCCCAACAAATAAAATGTTTTCGGTTGCGACTTTTTTTATTGGTTGATACTTGTTTTAACTCCCAACCAATAAAAAAAAGTCCCAATCAATAAAATGTTTTTGGTTGGGACTTGTTTGAAGTTCCAACCAATAAAAAAGTCCCAACCAATAAAATGTTTTTGGTTGGGACTGTTTTTTTTTCGTTGGGACTTGTTTTAAGTCTCAATTAATAAAAAAAGTCCCAATCAATGGTTGGAACTTTTTTTTTGGTTGGGACTTGTTCTAAGTCCTAACCAATAAAATGTTTTTGGTTGCGACTTTTTTCATTGGTTGATACCTGTTTTAAGTCCCAACCAATAAAAAAAGTCCCAACCAATAAAATTTTTTTTGTTGGGACTTGTTTTAAGTCCCTACTAATAAAAAAAGTCTCAACCAATAAAAAGTTTTTGGTTGGGACTTGTCTTAAGTCCCAACGAATAAAATGTTTTTGGTTGGGGCTTTTTTTATTGGTTGGGACTTGTTTCAAGTCTCAACCAATAAAAAAGTCCCAACCAATCAAATGTTTGTGGTTGAGACTCTTTTTATTGGTTGGGACTTGTTTTAAGTCGCAACCAATAAAATAAGTCCCAACCAATAAAATATTTGTGGTTGGGACTTTTTTTTCTGGTTTGGACTTGGTTGAAGTCCTAACCAATAACAAAAGTCCCAACAAATAAAATGTTGGTTGGGTTTTTTATTTTGTTTGGGACTTCCTTTAAGTCTCAACCAATAAAAACAGTCCGAAACAATAAAATGTATTTGTTTGAGACGTTTTTTTTTTGAGTGGGACTTCTATTAAGTCCCAACCAATAATGTTTTTGGTTGGTACACTTTTTTTATTGTTTGGGACTTGTTTCAAGTTTCAACCAATAAAAAAGTCCCAACCAATAAAATGTTTTTGGTACGGACTTTTTTATCTTGGTTGGGACTGGTTTCAAGTTTCAACCAGTAAAAATGTCCTAACGAATAAAATGTTTATGACTCTCTTTATTGGTTGGGACTAGTTTTAATTCCCAACCAATAAAAGAAGTCTCAACCAATAAAGTGTTTGAGGTTGGGACTTTTTTTTGGTTTGGATATGTGTGAAATCCCAACCAATAATAAAAGTCCCCACCCATTAAATGTTGTTGGTAGGGACTTTTTATTGTTTGGGACTTGTTTGAAGTCCCAACCAATAAAAAAATTCCCAATCAATAAATTGTTTTTGGTTGGGACTTTTTTTATTGGTTGGGACTTATTTCATTGGTTCCGACCTGTGTTAAGACTTAAAACAAGTTCCAACCAAAAAAAAAGTTCCAACCAAGAACATTTTATTGGTTGAGACTTTTTTTATTGGTTGGGGCTTGTTTTAAGTCCCAACCAATACAAAAAGTCCCAACCACAAACATTTTGTTGCTAGGGACAATTTTATTGGTTGAGACTTGAAACAAGTCCCAACGAATAAAAAACAGTCCCAACCAAAATCATTTTATTCGTTGGGATTTAAAACAAGTCCCAACAAAAATAAAGTCCCAACCAAAAACAAATTATTGGCTGGAACTTCCAAAAAAAATCCCAACCAAGAAAAAAGACTCACCAAAACCTCAAAAAAATATAGTAAGTAAATAAAACATTTTTGATCCATTATTAACGCCCAACCAAAAACATTTCATTGGTTGGGACTTAAAACAAGTCCGTACCAAAAAAACTCAAAACTATTCCCAACCAAAAACAAAAGTCTAAACAAAAAACATTTTATTGGTTGGGACTTATAACAAGTATAAACCAATAAAAAAAGTCGCAACCAAAAACATTTTATTGGTTGGGACATTTTTTTTGGTTGGAAATTTTATTGGTTGGTCCAACTAATAAAATAATTAGTTGGACTTCAAACAAGACCCAACCACAATAACAAGTCCCAACCAAAAACATTTTATTGGTTGGAACTGTTTTTATTGGTTGGGACCTAAAACAAGTCCCACCAAAAAAAAAGTCCCAACCAAAAACTATTTTATTGATAAGAACAGTTTTTATTGGTTCGGCCTAACAACAAGTCTCAACCAATAAATAAGTCCCAACAAAAACATTTCATTAGTTGGGACTTTTTTATTGGAGGGGGCTTTTTTTATTTTTTCGGACTTAAAACAAGTCCCAACCAATTAACATTGTCCTAAACAAAAAAAATCTATTGGTTGGGACTTATAACAATTCCCAACTAAAAAAGAAAGTCCCAACCAAAAACATTTTATTGGTTGGGACTGTTTTTATTGATTGGGACTTAAAACAAGTATCAACCAATAAAAAAAGTCGCAACCAAAAACATTTTATTGGTTGGGATTTCTTCTATTGGTTGGGACTTCAAACAAGTCCCAACCAAAAAAAAGTCCCAACCAACAACATTTTATTGATGGGGACTTCAAACAAGTCCCAACCAAATAAAATAAAGTGTTGTTCGTTGGGACTGTTTTTTCAATTGAAACAGTCCTAACCAATGAAATGTTTTTGTTTGAGACTTGTTTTTTTGGTTTGGACTTGTTTTAAGTCCCAGCTAATAAAAAAAGTCTCAACCAATGAAATGCTTCTGGTTGGGCGTCAATAATAGAAAAAAAATATTTTATTTTCTTACTCTATTTTTTGACATTTTGGTTGGGCCGTTTTTTTTTGGTCGAGACTTGTCTTGAGTCTCAACCAAGAAAAAAATTCCCAACGAATAAAATGTTTTTGGTTGCGACTTGTTTTATTGGTTGATACTTGTTTTCAGTCCCAATCAATAATAACAGTCCCAACCAATAAAATGTTTTTCAATGGGACTTTTTTATGGTTGGGACTTGTTTTGAGTTCCAAGCAATGAAATGTTTAAAAAAAGTCGCAACCAATAAAATGTTTGTGGTTGGGACTTTTTTTTTGGTTTGGGCTTGTTTGAAGTTCCAACCAATAATAGAAGTCCCAACCAATAAAATGTTGTTAGTTGAGACTTTTTATCGGTTGGTAGTTGTTTTGAGTCCCAACCAATAAAAAAGTCCCAACCAAAAACATTTTATTGGTTGGGACTTAAAACATGTCCCAACCAAAAAAATGACCCTACCAAAAACAATTTATTGGTTGGGACTGTTTTGTTGGTTCAGACTTAAAACCAGTTCCAACCAAAAAAATGACCCAACCAAAAACTCAAAAAAAAACAGTAAGTAACTAAATCATTTTTAATTTATTATTAACGCCCAACCAAACACATTTTATTGGTTTGGACTTTTTATATTGGTTGGGACTTATAACAAGTATCAACCAATAAGTAAAAGTCGTAACCAAAACATTTGATTGGTTGGGACTCAAAACACGTCCCAACCAAAAAAAGTCCCAACCAACAACATTTTATTAGTTCGGCCTTTTATCATTGGTGGGGACTTCAAGCAAGTCCCAACCAAGTAAAATGTTTTTGGTTGGGACTTTTCTTTTGGTTGTGACTTATTTTATTGGTTGTGACTTGTCTTAAGTCCCAACCAACAAAAAAATCCCAACCAATAAAATGTTTTTGGTTGCGACTTTTTTCATTGGTTGATACTTTTTTTTTTTGGTTGGGACTTGTTTTAAGTCCCAACCATTAAACAAAGTCCCAACCAAAAAATGTTTTTGGTTGGGACTTTTTTTTGGTTTAGACTTGTTTGAAATCTCAACAAATAATAAAAGTCCCAACCAATTAAATGTTGTTAGTTGGGTTTTTTTTGGTTGGGACTTGTTTCAAGTCCCAATCAATAAAATGTTGTTTGTTGGGACTGTTTTTTTTTTTGGGTTGGGACTTGTTTGGAGTCCCAACCAATAAAAAAAGTCTTAACCAATGAATCGTTTTTGGTTGGGACTTTTTTTTATTGGTAGGGACTTGTTTCAAGTCTCAACCAATAAAAAAATGTTCCAACCAGTAAAATGTTTGTGGTTGGGACTTTGTTTTTGGTTGGGACTTCAAACAAGTACAAACCAAAAACAAAGTCAAAGTCCCAACCAACGAAATGTTGTTGATTGGGACTTTTTATTTGTTTGGGTCTTGTTTGAATTCCCAACCAATAAAATATTTTTGGTTGCGACCCTTTTTTATCGGTTGATACTTGTTTTAAGTCCCAACCAATAATAAAAGCCCCAACAAATAAAATGTTGTTGGTTGGCAGTTTTTTTGGTTGGGACTCTTTTTAAGTCCCAACCAATTAAATGTTTTCAGTTGCGACTTTGTTTATTGGTTGATACTTGTTTTAAGTCCCAACCAATAAAAAAAGTCCCAACCAATAAAATGTTTTTGGTTGGGACTTTTTTTTTGGTTGAGACCTGTTTTAAGTCCCAACCAATAATATGTTTTTAGCTGCGAATTGGTTTATTAGTTGATACTTGTTTGAAGTCCCAACCAATCATAAAAGCCCCAACAAATAAAATGTTGTTGGTTGGCAGTTTTTTTGGTTGGGACTTGTTTTAAGTCCCGACCAATAATAAAAATCCCAACCAATAAAATATTGTTGCTTGAGACTTTTTTTTTGGTTGGGACTTGTTTGATGTCCCAACCAATAAAAAAACCCCAACCAATAAAATGTTTTTGGTTGCGACTTATTTTATTGGTTGATACTTGTTTTAAGTCCCAACCAATAAAAAAAGTCCCAACCAATAAAATGTTTTTGGTTGGGACTTTTTTTTGGTTGGGACTTTTTTTTGGTTGGGACTTGTTTTAAGTCCCAACCAATAATAAAAGTCCCAACCAATAAAATGTTGTTGTTTGGGACTTTTTTTGGTTGGGACTTGTTTGATAAAATGTTTATGGTTGGGACTTTGTTTTTTGGTTGGAAATTGCTTTAAGTCCCAACCAATTAAAAGAGGCCCAACCAATAAATTTTTTTTGTTTGGTACGATTTTAATTGGCTGGGACTTATTTTAACTCCCAAAAATGAAAAACAACCCAACCAATAAGAAAGTCCCAAGCAATAAAATGTTTTTGTTGGGACTTATATATTGGTTGGGACTTGTTGTAAGTCCGAACCAATAAAAACAGTCCTAATCAATTAAATAGTTTTTGGTTAGGGCTTTTTTTGGTTGGGACTTATTTTATTGGTTCCGACATGTTTTAAGACTTCAAACAAGTTTCAACCATAAACAAAATTTCCAACCAAAGACATTTTTTTGGTTGGGACTTTTTTTATTGGTTGGGACTTAAAACAAATCCCAACCAATATTAAGAGTCCCAACCACAAACATTTTGTTAGTACGGACTGTTTTTATTGGTTGAGACTTGAAGCTAGTCCCAACCAATAAAAAAAATTCCAACCAAAAACATTTTATTCGTTGGGACTTAAAACAAGTCCCAACCAAAAACAAAGTCCCAACCAAAAACAAATTATTGGTTGGGACTGTTTTTATTGGTTGGGATAACAACAAATCCCAACCAAAAAAGAAAGACCCAACCAAAAACTCAAAAAAATATAGTAAGTAAATAAAACATTTTTGTTCTATTATTAACGCCCAACCAAAAACAGTTTGATGCTCGGGACTTTTTTTATGGGTTTTGACTTAAAACAAATCCGAACCAGAAAACCAAGTCCCAACCAAAAACATTTTATTGGTTGGGACTTCAAACAAGACCCAACCAAAAAAAAAGTGCCAACCAAAAACATTTTATTGATTGAGACTTTTATTATTGGTTGGGACTTCAAACAAGTCCCTACCAATAAAACAAAGTTGGGACTTCAAAAAACTCCCAACCAAAAACATATTGGTTGGGACTGTTTTTATTGGTTGGGACTTCAAACAATTGTAATGATTTTCTTAATGTCCGTGTAGGACACGGGTGCCGATGGTCTGGCACAAGTGTCAGCGAGCTAAAACAACACCGAGCTCAGCTAACTAGCTTCGCTTAACGACCGCGTACGCGTGCTTGACGACTAGCATTTGCGGGATCATATGGGGCGGGTTCTTGTCGAGCCACGAAGCTACACTACAAAATACTTATCACGCGTACTCTACTCTACAAGACGTACCGATCAATTTTTATTATCTTTAGAAATGTTCTATTTGGTGTCAATTAAGCTACTCTACAGTAATTCAATATTTTTTTGCCTCGTTAAAGTTAGCGGACACGAAGGCTTGAGACAAACGCAAACATTACACAAAAAGCAACCGTGACTTTCTCCGAGGAAGGTCGTTGCATTAAAAGGGGAATGTCAAACCTAAAGATGTTAAAGCGGCTGAATTGAACCACTCATCTCTGCCTGAAGGATGGAAACTTGACGGAGGTAGTTTACTTTACACTAGTAAAACAACAAACTAAGCAGTTTCGACGAGGTGACCACCTTATCTCTTCAGGAGCAGCCACTCCTGATCACCACGTGGCTGCTCGACTGCTTATGTTTATTACACAATTCCCAACCAAAAAAAAAAGTCCCAACAAACAACATTTTATTGGTTGGGAGGTTTTTTATTGGTTGGAACTTAAAACAAGTCCAAACCAATAAAATGTGTCCCAACCAATAAAAAAAGTCCCAACCACAAACATTTTATTTGTTGGGACTATTTTAATGGTTGAGACTTGAAACAAGTCCCAACCGATAAAAAAAAGTCTCTAACCGAAAACATTATTGGTTGGGACTTAAAAATAGTCCCAACCACAAACATTTTATTCGTTGGGACTTTTATTAATGGTTGGGACTTCAAACAAGTCCAAACCAAAAAAAAGTCCCAATCGAAAACATTTTATTGGTTGGGACTTTTTATATTGGTTGGGACTTAAAACAAGTATCAACCAATAAAAAAAGTCGCAACCAAAAATATTTTATTGGTCGGGATTTTTTTTATTGGTTGGGACTTCAAACAAGTCCCAACCAACAACATTTTATTGGTTGGGGCTTTTATTATTGGTTGGGACTTAAAATACTTGTTATGTCCCAATCAATAAAATGTTTTTGGTTGGGTTTTTTTTTTTGGTTGGGACTTGTTTTAAGTCCAAGCCAATAAAAAGAGTCCCAACAAATAAAATGTTTGTGGTTGGGACTTTTTTTTTGGTTTAGACTTGTTTGAAGTCCCAAATATGAATAAAAGTCCCAACCAATAAAATTTTGGTTGGGTTTTCTTTTTTTGAGTGGGACTTGCATTAAGCGCCAACCAATAATGTTTTTGGTGGGGACTTTTTTTTATTGGTTGGCACTTGCTTCAAGGCTCAACCAATTAAAAAGTCCCAACCAATAAAATGTTTGTGGTTGGGACTTTTTTTGGGTTTGGACGTGTTTGAAGTCCCAACCAATGATAAAAGTCCCAACCAATAAAATTTTGTTGGTTGGGACTGTTTTTTAATGGTTGGGAATTCTTTCAAGTCTCAACCAATAAAAATGTCCCAACCAATAAAATGTTTGTGACTCCTGTTATTGGTGGGGACTTGTTTTAAATCCCAACCAATAAAAAAGTCCCAACCAATAAAGTGTTTGTGGTGGGGACTTTTTTTTTTGGTTGGGCCTTGTGTGAAGTCCCAACCAATAATAAAAGTCCCCACCAATAAAATGTTGTTGGTAGGGACTTTTTTTGTTTGGGATTTGTTTGAATTCCCAACCAATAAAAAAATTCCCAATCAATAAAATGTTTTTGGCTGGGACTTTTTCTATTGGTTGGGACTTATTTTATTGGTTCCGACATGTTTTGAGACTTCAAACAAGTCCCAACCAAAAAAAAGGTCCAACCAAAAACATTTTTTTTGGTTGGGAAGTTTTTTATTGGTTGGGACTTAAAACAAGTCCCAACAAAAACAAGAGTCCCAACCACAAACATTTTGTTGGTAGGGATTTTTTTTGGGTTGAGACTTGAAACAAGTCCCAACCAATAAAAACAAGTCCCAACCAACAACATTTTATTGGTTGGGAATTTAATTATTGGTTGGGACTTCAAACAAGTCCCTACCAATAAAACAAAGTTGGGACTTCAAAAAAGTCCCAACCACAAACATTTTATTGGTTGGGACTTTTTTTATTGGTTGTGGCTTGAAACAGGTCCCTACCAATAAAACAAAGTCCCAACCAAAAACATTTTATTGGTTGGGACTTTATTTATTGGTTGGGACTTTAAACAATTCCCAACCAAAAAAAAACCGTCCCAACAAACAACATTTTATTGGTTGGGAGGTTTTTTATTGGTTGCAACTTAAAACAAGTCCCAACCAATAAAATAAGTCCCAACCAATAAAAAAAATCCCAGCCGTAAACATTTTATTGGTTGGGACTATTTTTATTGGTTGAGACTTGAAACGATTCCCAACCAATAAAAAAAGCCCCTAACCGGAAACATTATTGGTCGGGACTTCAAAAAAGTCCGAACCACAAACATTTTATTAGTTGCGACTTTTTTTATTGGTTAAGGCTTGAAACAGGTCCCTACCAATAAAACAAAGTCCCAACCAAAAACATTTTATTGGTTGGGACTTCAAACAAGTCCCAACCAAAAAAAAAGTCCCAACCAAAAACATTTTATTGGTTGGGACTTCTTATATTTGTTGGGACTTAAAACAAGTATCAACCAATAAGAAAAGTCGTAACCAAAACATTTGATTGGTTGGGACTCAAAACAAGCCCCAACCAAAAAAAGTCCCAACCAACAACACTTTATTGGTTGGGGCTTTTATTATTGTTTGGGACTTAAAACAAGTATCAACCAATAAAAAATGTCGCAACCAAAAACATTTTATTGGTTGAGACTGTTATTATTGGTTGGGACTTCAAACAAATCCCAACCAAAAAAAAGGCCCAACCAACAACATTTTATTGGTTCGGCCTTTTATTATTGGTGGGGACTTCAAACAAGTCCCAACCAAATAAGATGTTTTTAGTTGGGACTTATTTTATTGGTTGGGACTTGTCTTAAGTCCCAACCAATCAAAAACCTCCCAACCAATAAAATGTTGTTGGTTGGGACTGTTTTTTTTGGCTGGGGCTTGTTTGAAGTCCCAGCCAATAATAAGAGGCCCAACCAATATATTGTTGTTGGCTGGGACTTGTTTTTGGTTGGGACTTGTTTGAAGTCCTAACCAATAAAAAAAATTCCCAGCCAATAAAATGTTTTTGCTTGCGACTTTTTTTATTGGTTGATACTTGTTTTAAGTCCCAGCCAATAAAAAAAGTCCCAACTAATAAAATGTTTTTGGTTGGGACTTTGTTTTTGGTTTGAACTTGTTTGAAGTCCCAACTTATAATAAAGTCCCAACCAATAAAATGTTATTGGTGCATGGTGAGACTGACTTCTATCTGACCCAGCTTTTGAGCAGGCATGGGTGTTTTCAGTCTTTCCTGCATAAGATTGGTAAGAAGAGGTCCCCGATCGTCGGTTTTGCCCAGGAGAGGAGAACAATGCCTGCCACACATTTTTTGCGTGTAGAAAATGGGTCAGGCTGCGAGGCGAACTCTACAGGAGAACTCACCTCGGATAATATAGTTGCGGTGATGCTCGAATCGGTTGACAAATGGAACCAGGCAGCACATTATGCTCGGGCAGTCCTAAAATATAACATGGACTCACAGCAGCCGGGGGCGCTGGGGCTGGGGGATCGCTTTTCTGGCACTTCCTCTTCCTCTCTTCCCTCCCGCTAGGAAAGGGATCCCCCAGCTTGAAGGCGCCTCACGGCGTAACAAGACGAGACCTGGCCGGAAGTAATGTGTCAAACGGTTCCAGGCTGGGTTCTCAGGTAGCCCAGTCACTTGCGAGCATGGGAGTCCCACATTCTGTGTAAAATGGCATTCACCTCCCAACCACAAAAAAAAAAAAAATAAAAAAAGACTATTAAATTGAAAAGTAAATCTCAAAAAGAGTAAAATATTATTTTATATTGAATGAGCAAAAAAATAGGAAACAGTCAACGCGCACAGAGTATGTCTTAATACCAGTCTTAATTTACAAAATAAAATTATTTAAACATTAATCTTTTAACGATATCATACGATACGCCGTAAGATGATAGGCATCATTCGTTTCCTTCAATTGACAACAATTTTTTGTTATGTCGTGCTCACCAATGGATAGATACGAGGTTGTACAATCTCAGGTACTGTGTTTTCCCTAATTTCAACGATCCTATGTGCTGTAAATCAATAAAGACTCTTCAATGTAATTCATCAACAAAATGCCAAACTCTGCATAAATCTGCTTTAAATTTAAAAGAAACATTTTACGAATATCAAGGTTGACAATAAGAATTAATTTGATGCGTTATACCCATTTTCATTCGAACCATTAAAAATAAAATATGCATTAACGTAAAACAACAAAAACTTAATAAATATAAGACAAGAGAATAGATTTGGTGATTCATTTAGAGTAAATAACTCTACAATATATAAATAAGAAATAGTTTTTGTTATGCAATGCACATACTTTATCGAATATATAGATCTGTATATAAGAATATACCAAACTCTTCTCAAAAGGAATTAAGGTTTATAATGAATTGTTCACTTAACTCACGTCTTTCCTTTCCAGCAAAACCGTTCTCTTTCAGCAGGATAATATCGGCGAAAAGTGAATATGCCGCCGAGAAGGTAGGGTTCAAGTAATCCGAGAATGGTCGGTTTCGCGTTGCGGTCGGTACGCGGTGCCATAGATTGAGTTTGCGTTTTTGCTTAGAGTGCATTTTTGTCGATTTGAATTCGAGTAGGTTATTTCGGGCACCGTCTATAATATTCGGGAGCGCGTATTTTTTCAGCGGTTGTCTTTCTTCCATTCCCTTGGAACGAAGTCACGTAATTTGAAGTAGAGTCGTTGTAAGTTGTTCAACGCGTTTTAAATCGGGCATTTAAACCGGTGGCTGAGTTTTGTATTTGGGACTTAGTCTGCTCGCGTAAGACCCGCGACCGAAACTCCTCTCTGAACTAGCTAGCTAGCCAGCAGTCACCTCGGAGTAGACCAAGAGTGTCCGGACTTCTCAACCTGATGGATACAGTCCGTTGTCACGTTCCAAGACTTCACGTCTAGAACCGATGAGGGTCTTTCGGAAAACCTCTCTCGAACTAGTGTACGAGATATGTTAAATCATTACAATCTCTAAGTGAAGGCCCGACATGGGCTGTGGTGCTTAAGCAAAAAAATCTGTATGTGTATAAAAATATATATGGGCATATATATGTTTAGGTTCATCAAAGCAGCAGCGATTGGACGTAAATGATACATCAGACCATGAGAGGACGGGGCTAGGTGATTATCAGAGGTGGAATGAATAGGTTCCATATAAGCAACACGAAGGGAGGTAGTGTGAATATTAGGCTTCGTGTCTACTTAAACATAATTTGATGTCTTCAATTTTACAACAACGTTTGCAAAGACTTGATGCCTCGATATATGAAACATGTACTTAGGTTTACTGTTGTAAAAAGTGTTTGTTATTTACTAAATTGCTAACTCTTATTTTCTGATGATTTCAATTTGCTTGAAACAGGCCAAAGTTGGAGTATTTCTTTCAATGCAGCTTTTATTTGGTTTTTACATAACAAGTACAAGCTATGCAATTTTAATGATGGTTTTATATTGAAGTTTTCAATGTATAATTTTAATATTTTTAAATATTCAACCCACTGTAACACTGGCGGCCATTTTCAAAAGTTACCTCTGTTTCATCTCTTCTAGTACGTCATGTCCCCTCTTCAGCAGTTGCCCAATTTCATATTTTCCCTTTCTAGTACAGTAGTTGCTCAAAATCTCATCTCGACAAGAGACCATCTCGAAAAACAAACCAAAAAGTGTGCGAAGGAAGATTTCGGAAAATCTTGCACTTACGAAATTCGAGTTGGTCGGTGTCCCGTCGTGTGCTTGAGCTCTCCGAATCCTGTTTGCTATATAGATTCAGAGCATAGTCAAAAGTTAGTGCAATGCTAAAAATAGCACTCGCCCAGCGTTTCTGGAATTTTTCCAGAGATTTATAGTGTTGCTCGGGACATTCGGGAAGTGTCAGCAAGTGTTTGACGGGAAGCGATGCTGGCATTCTTCTCATTTCAATTATAAATAGAAAACTAATCGAATCGTGGGTGTTGTGAAAGTCGACTGATGTGATTTGTTCTTTTGTGTGTTTGGTTTACATTCGGCCCGTTGCCGTGTAACAAAAGCCTCATTAACATTCGGCCGTCCACCTGTCAAATTATCAATTAGTGTGACAGTTCCGCGATGTGTGTTGGGAAGCTGCTGCTGCCCCAGATGTCAAAGTCGCGCCGCCGCCGCTAAAATAAATGCAAAAAGAAAACATTCACAGCGCAAGGGAGGCCTTTAACCTCGCTGCGACCAGACGTCATCTTGTTTTGTTTTCGTTCTTTTTTGCTGACATTTTGGAAGCGTGAAAGACAACAATGGCACGAGTTGCACATTAGTGGTTGAAATTTCTGTGTTCAGTTGACGGTTGTGTGAATTTTCGGGTGCTTTGTCCGCTAGTTGACGCCTGCAGACATGTCGGTGGCTAGTGTATCGGAAGAACAGAGCTTGCAGAGGGTGCAGCAGCAGAATCAAAATGGTGCGAGCAACGGCGCTCGGCTGGGAGGCTCCACAACATCGTCCGCTGCACAAGCTTCATCGCCTACGAAGGGTGGCGTTGACTTGCCTTTTGGACCGGGTAACGAGATCCTGAACAATCAGCCGTCATCGCCGCCCCACAATTATCGACACTCACGTGCCTACCGACACTTCAAGAATCCGCCGCAACCTCACATGTGCATTCGCGTGACCACTTTGGCCGGCGAGGAAGTCTTCATCAACGTCCTGAGCTGGACCAGGATTGTGGTGCCGCAGGAGCCGACAGATCCTATTCCGCTGTATGGAGGAATGAAGGTAAACACTTGCAAGAATCTCATATTCCTTCTGAATCATATCGTTGTGTCTTCAAGGTCCCACCCGGAAGTCCTCGGTGTCCACCACTTGTATATGCGGTTATGGCCAACCCCGAAGTCCTCAAAGATTCCGGTCGGCACAGCAAAGACCCCGAGGTGAGAATTCATTCACTTATTCCACTTAAAATTCTTGACAGCGTATACATCCCCATGACGTCGGAGCTTTTCCGATAAATCAAATTTCATTGCTGCATAATTTGGTAGTGACGCACTCATAGCGTGAACTGTTTCTTCCGAATTCCGAGGATGGTCCGGTCCGGTCCGTGTACTTAATCCTTGGACTTACATAATACGTTGGGCGACCCCAGCGCCCTATCGAACGAATATGAAGTGTGCGTTGGGAGTGTGGGAACCGTAAAGTGAAATAATGGCACAATTCCAGGATGTGCTTGGCAGCCAAATGGGTGCTTGTCCTTCGGCGAAGGGGCGAGTGGTTTTTTGGTCATTAAATTTTAAAGTTGTGGATGGAAAGAATTTGATTTGGGTACTTAAGGCAAGGAAGGATGTTACTGCGTTTTATGACGGTTGAAATGATTCGAAGTGGTGGAAAATGAGAAAATTATGTAGTCTGTGCCGTAGTTGGACAGAATAATGGTAGTGTGCAGTAATTTGGAGAGGATTGTCTCAATGAGTTTCGTAGACGGTGAGATAATACACTCGATGCGACAAAGGATACATAATGTCCTTTGCTGTAGTTTTGTGCAGCTTAAAAGAGATTTTGGTGTAACACAATAAAATAAAATACATCTTTCAAGAAGCCAAAAAATATAGGAGTTATTAACATAATCCAGATAAAATACTAGCGTTGTCTCTTGAGTACATAAAGAACAGGAATTAGCATAATTGTACGACAAATGCGTTATTTATAGAATTAAGGGAAATAAAATTTAAGAAAGAGTAAATACTACTAGTGTTTATAATTTTGCCATATACTGCAACCGTTTGCAACCAAAATGAATGAAGGATTTTTCATTCATACGTGCAGATAACGAGAATTAATTCAAAGGGCAATGAAATCTTATATACGACATCGATTCAGACTATATAAGGGCTGTTTGAATGAAGCGGGTCCATTTGGTTCGTGCGCGTTGTTCGCTACACCTTCACAAATTAGCTGATGATAACGCCTTTTCTCAGTTTCATATATTTTCATTTGTTGTTTGCTACACAATTTTTAGTGAATTGCGAGTTTTTGTTTGATTGCAGAATTAATCACATCAAGGAGCAACGACTTCTGTGAAATTTGAATTTTCAACTTGGGAAATCTGCGACTCAAACATATTAACTGCCTTCTTCTATTTCTTCGATGGCACTAGAGCCCAAATCGGACACAGCGCGGTCAATCTTCTTGATCCAATTAGAAGGTCTAGTAATGCTCTGCTGTTAGCGCGAACGGGGGCCTTCCATCGTTTGCGAGGCCTTTCATGTGGCTTTTGCTTTCAATTCGTCCTTTTATCAACCTTCCTAGGTTCCTTCATACTCTCATCATTGCCGGTCCATTCTTCTTCTTCGCTTAGAGATAGTTAGAGTTTCTCATTTTCATGACCGTATTGATTTTTTCGGTAGTTGGTTTGGTCAGTACCATGCTCCCGTGTGCCTGCTCAGTTATGATATGATCTGATTAAATCAGTACATATCACCACTGAGTGAACACTCATAGTCTGTCCGAAAAATCCCCTGAACAAATCACGTTGCTCCCAACGAGATTTGAACCTGGGACCTTCGGCTTATGCTTTCATGCTCTAACCACTAGACGCACAGACTGTTGGCTGGTCCATTCTAGCCTTTTCAATTTTGCGATGAAAAAAGTATGTGGTTCGTTAAAGAAATTATAAAACTCATCGTTGTGTTTGATTTGCCACACTTCTCCTTATAATGGGGTAGAATGTTTTTCAGAGAACTCGTCATTCAGAATTATCTATACATTTCTCTGATGTTCCCGTCAGCGCGTGTCCACGTTTCGCACCTATAGAAATGTATGGGTCTAATTAAAATTTTGTACATTTTTAATTTTGACTATCGATGCACACTATTGGATCTCACCAGAGGGAGGACTGCTAAGTAGGTCGCTTTTGAGGGATGGGCCCCTTAATATACAAATTTTCTACTTGGTCAACGTTGAAGTCTTGCTTGCTTGCTTTAGCACTACAGGCCCTTTCGGGCATCCGCTTAGAGGTATTTACAGTATCTCATTATTTTGATCGAATGCATTGGCACTTGGAAGGTAATATGGTCAGTACCACGTACCACGCGACGTATGCAAGGATCTTGTTTGTTAAGATTTCAAACGAAGGAAAACGTATTGGACTAAAATGCTGCGTCACAGAATTGTAATCCTTCCTAAGAATCAGCAGATATCATTTTTTTGTGGTTGGGAGGTGAATGCTATTTACGCACTGATTGCGGTGTTCCCATGTTCGCGAGCAACTAGATTAATCACTAAACACCAATTCTGTCAATCTGAGAACCAAGCCTGGAACCATATGACATTACTTCGGTCCAGGTCTCGGTTTGTTACGCCATGAGGCGTTTTTAAGCTGTGGGATCCCTCCTTTAAGGGGGAGAAGAGGGAGGAAGGAAAATTACCACACACGCGATCTCCCATTTCCGACGTCCCCAGCTGCTGTGAATCCTTTGTTTTAGTGCTGCTCGAGCATAATGTGTCACATGGCTCCATTTGTCAACCGATCCAAGCATCACCGCTTCTTAACTATCTTGGGTGAGCTCTTCCGTCTCCCTGTAGAGGTCCCGTCACAACTTGCCCCATTTTTTGCGCGCTAAAAGTGTGTGGCAGGCATCGTGTTCTCTCCTGTTCAAAATCGACAGTCGGGGGACCGTGGCTTACCAATGCCTTCGATTTAGCCACGGTCCCAGTATACCTCCTAACTGAGAGCGTCGCCCCATGTTTTTCCTCCGTACAGTAGCACTGACTACGGCCATAAGTCGACTAACAACCGATATGCCTCAAGCAGCCTTCTCAGCCATTGCTCTGATTTGCTTAGAGAAACTCATCTTCGATTCGATCAGTAGCCCCAGGTGCTTCACAGCTGGCTTCAATTCAATTATTATGTCTCGAATACTGATCATCCTTGCTCTAGGGATTCTCTTTTTTATCAAAATCGCTAATTCAGTTTTTTTCAGTTCTAGACAACCCACGAGCAGTCATTCAGTTTCTCACTCGTTGCATTAGCTTACCTAGCCTAAGTTGCACTTGTTCAACAGTGCGTCCAGCGACTAGAGCCGCAACATCATCCGCATAGCCGATCAAACACTACTCATCTGGGATCCCCAGTCTCAGTAGCCCGTTGTAAGACACGTTCCACAGGTCTAGATCAAGGATAGATTCCTGGATTCCACCCGATGTAACTATGCCCTTTGTCGTGTCATAACGCAGGCTTCGGTCTTTCAGGTAGTCCCTTAAAAGTCGCATGAGATATTTTGGTACTGGAAAAGGGCTTTCCAGTGTATCCATCCATCTAGCGGAGAAGATGTTCCTAATGTCGAGTGTCACCCACAGAGCGATCCGTCGCTTGAGGTGGCTATGCGCCTCTGTGGTTGCACGTTCTGCTGTGAAGCCGTACTGCCGAGGAGAAAGCTCATCAGCAGCACGAATCGCGGGTGAGTCTTCCCTTGATGAGTTTCTCTAGCACTTTCCCAGCCGTGTCTAATATCCATAACGGACGTTATGCAAACGACTATCGGTAAATTTTCCTTCTCCTTGCTGCTCAGGGTGAGTTTCGTAGGCAGGCGTTGAATGTGGCTGCGCAGCAAGTTAGGACAATGGTGATAGCCTAGTGGCAACACCTAACCAGGAACACCATTTGAGCCTGGAGCCTTCCTTGCTTTCAATGATAGGACTGCCTCTTCCAGTTCCGGCTGTGTGAAGAGTGGGCGCTCCATTGTCGTTTCACTGTGGACAACGTCAACACGGATGAGATGGGCGGTCGTCCATTCTTTTTGCTTCATGTAGGCGATGGTTCGTGGGGCACCAAGCTTCCGCCTAACTAGCTTGTAGCCAAGGCCCCACGGATCCTTGTTCACACTGTCCACTAGATCCTGCCAGCAACGGATCATGCCGTTGTCAATCAATTTGCCAAAGCATATCCTAGCCGACCCGGTTACATGCCTCGCCACGGTTCCGTGCTCGTTGAGCCCCACGCCGAAGCATATTGTGCTGAGCTTTTCGACGGGGCACGGACTAAGGACTCCGAAGCAAATGTCACGTCCGGTATATTTCCTTTACAGCCAATACAGCGGAATGTCGGCTATTTCCGCTGTTTAGTACGACGAGCGCCGTCCTGGCCGCCATTTCTAAGATTCGTTTTCCTCGCAGATATGTTAAAGGTATGCCCCATTCGAAAGCTTTAGCGCTGAGGACTCCCCCAACGAGAACGTTACCATCAGCGTTCGACATAGCGCCCTCCAAAGCATTAAGCTTGGCTTGGAAAGATGATATCGGTTCGTTCGGCGCTAGATACATACAGTGTGTCCCAAATTTATAGGGGCACCCAGTTTTTTAGTCAAATTTTTAATGTTTTTAAACCATACAAATCAGCTATTCCTACTCATAATTCACGATTTCTGTCTTTTTTGGTGAGCCTACGACAATTTGTTCGTTTAGTATGCCATTTAAAAAAAAAAAATAGTGTCCCGAGTTTATAGAGGCAGTGAAAAAAAAACACGATTTTCCATAGAAATTTTTTTATTATTGGTAAAATCCATTGATTCGCAACAAAAAAACAGTAATTAAAAACGTTACCATCGTTTTTAAATAACATTTTCATCCGTTTTTGCATCGAATTGTTGAGATTTGTCAAGCTGCTCATACTGATGTTTTCCCAAGCTTTTTTGACGCCCTCCTCCAGCTCTGTGACTGATGAATATTGACGAGCGTTGTCATAAACGTCGCGGACCATCATGCCCCAAATATTTTCTATTGGATTTAAATCCGGAGAAATGGCAGGCCACTGAAGTACAGGAATTTTCACTTTTGACAACCATTCCTTGGTAAATTTACTGGAGTGAATTGACGCGTTGTCCTGTTGAAAGATCAGTTTTGCAGAGCGGTAACGGCGGAAATAGGGCTTCAGATGCTTTTCTAGCACTGCCTGATAGTTTTCGCTGTTCATTCGATGCGAAATGATTTCTATGCCAACTTTTCCGAATCCACTGTAGGCCGCCCACACCATAACGGACCCACCGCCAAAGTTCCGCCTGGAGAAAAAAACGTGGCTCTTTGAGCAGATCTCGCCAATAGTCTCGAACGCCATCTGGGCCATCTAAGTTAAACTTTTTTTCGTCAGTCTGAAACACATAAACAACCACATTTTTAATCTTACTCCACCTGCAGATGATTGAATGTATAAACTCCAAAATAAGCAAGTTATGTACCTTAGACCATTCATGGGTCCAATGCAACCTCTCTTCGGCAAATTTGTAGCGAACCAACATGTAATGAGCTTTTAATTTCGGGGCTTTCCGCATTTTCTCGCGTACCAAATTTGGAGATTCTTTCAAAGCTCTGTGAACTGTGCTTTTTGAGACGTGAGGCGTGTATTCATTTCTGATACGCCTACAGCCTTTGGTTGATTGAGAGACAGCAGCAATGATTCTACGTTTATCTCGTTCCGAAAGTTTTGACGGTGGACCACGTTTTTTCTTTTCGGTTTCCTTGATTTTCTTTTTTAAATAACTGTCAACGGCATTACTCGAACGGTTGATTGGCCTAGCTATTTCTCTATTACACTTGCCGCATGCCTTAAATGCATCAATAGATGCCTTTTCTTCTCTCGATAGCTGTTTTCCTCTACTCATTTTCACGCAGCACTCCACGTATAAATCTTTGCTGGCGATTAGCACGCAACTGACTTTTCTGAACAAGCGTGCCTGTATTTATAGCTGAGCCGATTGTTTCAGAAAATTCCTGATTATGCTGGTCGTCTAAAACAGTCTGGAATTTTCTATTATCCTAAAGCAGCCAATTCGAATACTTGCGATTGTTGGCTTTTCTTGGCATTTAATATTTCATTGGGAAGCCAGTGAGCCTAGTGTGGCTCCGAGACCATTTACTATCATTTGGTCATCGAGTTATTTAGTGTAACGGCTTAAAACAATGGCTAATATGTTTTCTATTGGAACACAATATCCTCATGTACGATTTCTAGGCACTGTTTTTGTGCAATCCTGAATTTTGTAACTTGCGGTTATTGGTCTTACCTTTTTCACGGCATTTAAAAACTACCACTGTACTTCTAAGCCTCACAAATGAATTCACATTGTAACAACTTCTACCAACATCAGTTGCCGCAAACCACGAGTTTATCTATGATTAGGGCTCAAACCCTGAGCACCAAACAAAAAAAAAAAAAAGAAAATGCAGGTATACAGCAACCGGACGACCGAAAAGAAACCCACTTTTTACAGTGCCTCAAAATTTCACGGTGCAAAGGAGTATTTACTTTATACTTGTGTAAAATTTGTTGGTAAAGTGTTCAAATTCAACAGGAACTATAGTATAGACACAATCATTTGTCGTTCACGATAGAATTACACCAGCAAAAATAATTTTCGATAGAAAATCGTGTTTTTTTTCACTGCCCCTATAAACTTGGGACACTATTTTTTTTAAAAAATGGCATAATAAACGAACAAGTAGTCGTAGGCTCACCAAAAAAAGACAGAAATCGTGAATTAGAAGTAGAAATAGCTTGTGCAAATTAAGATTTGTTTGGTTTGAAAACATTAAAAATTTGACTAAAAAACTGGGTGCCCCTATAAATTTGGGACACACTGTACTAAAGAAGGTGGTCCCTGAGCACAAAACCCAAGCGAAACCATTCCATAACCCTCCATCATAGATATACAGTGTACTGTATCCGCAACCGGTCGCGCGAGCCGAAGAAATTAGCAACCGTCGCTAAAGTTATCTGAAGTTGAGGTTTGAACTGATATGTTTTTGTTTTTGCACTTAATTCACTCCGAAACACGTTCAGTTGATAAAATTTTTGGTTTTGAACATCGCGTGTACGAAGTCAGCACTTTTGTTCTCTTTTTTTAATTAAAAACACGAATTTTCCATCGGCTTTGACACATGATTTTTCTCGCCTCTACGAATTTCATCGGCTTTGACATTTGAGTTTTCTGTGAGAGATCGTTTGTTGTGTTGTACTGAAACTGTTTAACGAATGATAACGAAGGCGCGATCGTGTGCACGTGAAACTAAATTTTAGGAAAGAATAATTTGTCTGGAAACAAACGGGAAGGAGAAGCAGAGGGAATCATATAGTTTCGAGAGCGTAAGTTATTTATATTTGTGTGTTAAATTTGCTTCCCATGGACGAGTACACAGATTCTCGTTGCTCGTCCATTTATTTATATGTCTTTGCCCTCCACCTGGAAATCACTATTCTGAACCCAGATGGCGGTGGTAGAAGTTTTGACAGGATACCATGATGCAGAACATTTATTGTGGTGTTGTTCCCTCAGCAGCAGCAGTCGGCTAAGGCGTCCTGAAAACCCCGACATTTTTCTGATCCCAAGACAAAGGATATAGTGTGTCTGCTTTTTACACTATTTTCTTTTATGTCGCATTTCACGCCTTTTGTTACAAACTCCTATCGGATCTATTTCTTACTTTTGCGGTGTGTCTATAGCTCAGGTATTTGAAGCAATGAGAAGGCACTGCTCTTCGTCGTATCCTGCAGATAACCCACCGTATTCTTACTCTAGCATTCAGAATTTGTTCGGCGTCCTTTTCAGTCATTTCAATGATGGTCATGCGTTGTCCCTTTTAGTTTTCTGGTGTCAGCCTCGCTGCTGATCGTACCTACTCTAGGGAGTACCCTTGTGATGGCCTCTTCTACTTCGGCCAAGTCGGTGACGCAGTCAATGTCTCTTATTTCGATCGTTGCCAACAACTCGAGCGAGGCTACGGTTGTGCTTTTGCCGAGGACTTTCTTTACTGCGTCGCAGAATGTTTTTTCATTGTCGGCCTCTGCTCCGAATTCGACTAGTATGTGGTCGTACTGCTTTAATAGCAATGTTGGTGTCTTTGGGCCTTACATTTCCCCTGACATCCCGCAGCCACTCTGCGTAGGATCGGCCATATTGGGGTTTTACGAGTAATGCTTGCTGCCGGGGCCTTCGTCGTAGGGGGTTTTCTCTCCTGCTTTGCATCAGGTCTTTTTTCTTTTTGGACGTCAATGCAAACTTTATTTTCTTGCACTTTTTGAAGGAGTTTCTTTGCGGCTTTCTTTGTTTCTTTTGTCAGTACTGTCTGGAAGCCCTGATACAGCCTTCCACGCTCATCAAGTGCCTCTTGCTTCCTTCGTTTGTCCCGATCTCCGTCGATTGGGCTAGACACCATTCTTTTATTGATGTTTAATGTTGGAGCTATCTGCGCGTGCCCTTTAGACTTAGCCCTCATCGTTTCTTTAGCCTTCTGCTCTGATTCGACCTTCTGGTCTAACAAACTCCTCCGATTATGCCGTATACGGTCTAGGAGCTCTCTAGTTCAAGGAGCCCATTCTTAACTGATTTCCGAGTACAGTACTTCAGCCACATTTTTACGGTGGCGGCGAAATCACACAAAGGCGCCTCGTTTATCTGGTCACCCCTCTCTTTGTCTGCCGTGATCACTTTTAGACTAGAATCTAATGCAAACCGAATTGGCCTACGAGTTAATGAAACGACAACTAAATTAATGATTCAAGCGAGGAAGAACACTCCAGTCCGGCAAAGCCTGCCCGTAGGAAACTATAACCTTGAAAGTGTAGATAACAAAGTGGAGACTGCGTTACACCGATGAGTTCTATGAGCTTTTGACGAATCACCTGTATCTGCTTACGTAGTTACATAAATTGCAATGGGCGAGCCATGCAGAAACATTTGAAGAACACCGGTTACCCAAAAGGACATTGAAGGATCGAGCACAAGGTAGATGTCCAACAGGAAAGACCGAAGACTCGATGGGAGGATACGATAGAAGCTGACTGCAGATCCTTGCTGGGAGTGATCATCTGGCGATCGAGGTTGCAGGACCGTGATGGTTGGAGGAAATTAATCCTCGAAGCCCAGGCCCGGCTAGGGCTGTCGCGCCATAGTTGATGCTGAGTTATTCGAAAAATCTTTCCAATCAATACATTTCTTCGTCCTTTTCTTCGGTCGGTTTGTGTTTATTTAACAGCCTAATTTAAAGAATATCACAAATATTAGTTGATTTACTGCCTGAAAGTCAATAACGTGTCATAAAAACTCCCTCTCCACAATGAAGGCTACCCCGATATTATCAAGATACAATGCATCAACCGATTTTGTGGTTGCAGTTCTTTTCGTTGGTCAAATCCATTTCAAGGCTCTGTTGCATGATTCGAAACAGTTATGGGGTTTTCATGGAGAATAAGTTAACCTTTCTCCAGCTGCGTTCCGGTGGCATAGCCCCTACCATCAATTCCGCTATTATGCGTCAGAGACTACCCTTTACTCTCTGATGTTAGCCTTTTACAAGAAGTATCCGGTGATCACCAAATAGAGGTTTAAGTAAAATTGAGTAGGAACGTTGTCGACCTACTTGCGATTGTTGGCTTTTCTTGGCATTTAATATTTCATTGGGAAGCCAGTGAGCCTAGTGTGGCTCCGAGACCATTTACTATCATTTGGTCATCGAGTTATTTAGTGTAACGGCTTAAAACAATGGCTAATATGTTTTCTATTGGAACACAATATCCTCATGTACGATTTCTAGGCACTGTTTTTGTGCAATCCTGAATTTTGTAACTTGCGGTTATTGGTCTTACCTTTTTCACGGCATTTAAAAACTACCACTGTACTTCTAAGCCTCACAAATGAATTCACATTGTAACAACATATCTAAGCTACTAGCATAAGCACTGATCAGTCAAATCTAAACAACTTTTTCTTTTAGTAAACTCAAATATTCAAAGTATTTTCCATGGCTACGCTCGACTGTAGATAAAATAAAGTGTTTATCATCTAAATTATTTTTAAAATTCCTTTGTTTACCATAATAAATATTCACAACTATCGTATATGACTTATGCAACGAACGTAACAAACCGGTAGCATTAACCGCAGAATATATGTAAGAAAAAGCAGATGTTGGTAATACAAAGACACATCTCAACAACAATATGTGTAAAATATATCTTAGATATATCTAAAAGCAAACTTGATAACGATTCCACGCATATAAATCAATTTTTATTATCATAGAAATACTCGTAGTATTGAGTTAATCATGAACTTGTACTGTACTTGTTCTTGTAAAGGGTGATTTTTTAAAGGTATAGAACTTTGAAATGAAATAAAATACAAATAAATTGTTTTGATTGCCATGAAATTAGTTTTATTGGAAAGATATTTTTTTCCATTTTTATTTAATGTATGTAGCAGGCATGTAGGCGCCCCGACCGGCGCGGAAAAAGTCCAAACGTGAGGTCCATTTTTTGACTACACTAATTGATAATTGGGGCCGTATCTCGCCAATAACGCGGGAAATGTTGTCTTCCAAATGGTCGTCTCAGGCTTGTCGGCTTAGACGAGTGATTTGACGTATCCCCGCAAGAAATGGTCACAAGATCTTGCAAAGAAATTATGCGTTTATCACATACTTCTTTCAATAAATCGATGGTTGCACGAGCTGCTGTATGGAATGTCGCACCATCCTGTTGAAAGCAGAGGTCCCCTGTATTGCTGCGAGTCAATTCCGGAACGAGAAAGCCATTGATCATTGCTTTATAGCGGTCACCATTGACTAATCTTATTCCCAGCAACATTTTTGAAGACATATTGACAAATAATTCCACCGGCCCATAAAGCATACCAACCAGTGACTTTCTCGGGATGTGACGGTGTTTGTACGACCGCCTATGGTTGCCCATCACTCCAAATGCGGCAGTTTTGTTTATTGACGTAGCCATTCAACCTGAAATTAGCCTCATCCAAAACTGACGTAAGATAGGAAGCCATATGGTAGCAATATGCATATGTATTAGTCGGCCTACTAATGGACAAGCTTCCGTGAGCTGTCAGCCAGCTGCAGCATAAGCAAATGCTTATATCGCGTATTATACAAGGTGCTTTCCAAAATAAACGAAACTGAGATAAAAAAGAAACGACAGGAGCTTTATTCTGATAAATTCGAGTTTATTTATTCAAAATAGTATCCACACTGTTTTGCCCGATCCAAAAGCATTTCGAAAAAGTGTTTCAGGTCATTGACCGGAATTTCCTTCAGGATGTCGGTACAAGCCTTTTGGATGCCCTCTACGGACGCAAAGCGGTTTCCTTTCATGGCCAAATTGCCGAATAGGTATAAGTCACAGGGAGCCATATCAGGCGAATACGGTGAGTGATTGATGGTTAAAATGCGATTTCTAGTCAAAAAATCAGTCACAAGAGTGGATTTTTATGACAAAAGTCTCGTTTATTTTGGAATACACCTTGACTTGTGCAGAACGAAACGTGCACAGAACTTTCGTAACCCAAATGATTCGTTAAAATGCGATAAATCGATGTTTGGAGATAACTCCGATTCTATGAATTTCAACGATGATTTGGGCTCATTTATGATAAATTCACGCACAACTTCGGTGGAGTTTTCGGTGATCACTGATTTTGGGCTGCCCGTATGTTCATCATCATTTATGTCCTCACGACCATCCCTGGAACGTGTAAACCACTCATGAACCCTGGCACGAGATAGACAATCATCGCCATAAACTTTTTTCATAAATTCAAATGTATCGGTGAACGTTTTACCGATTTTAAAACAAAATTTGATATTAGCTCTTTGTTCGAAACTCATTTTTGTACCGATGGCAAAAACATACTGTCACTTTAGACGTAATAACTTCGCTTCCACTGAACCGAATGTCACCAAAGTTTCACTGGAAGTCAGGGAGGGAAGTAACTTCCCAACGCACTATCTCATTCACAGATGGCGCCGCCAAAAAATTTTTAATGACAAAAGTCTCGTTTATTTTCGAACGCGCCTTGTATACTTTTTTTCCGAATGAAAGCGTACGAGACGCATTACATGCATGCTTAAAATTCTCCTTGCACTGTCCGCTGTACTCCTAAACTTTTCAAGACGAGCAAATGAAGCACATGTTTTGCACCTTCCACTGATAGCTCAGCGTTGAGAAGTAAACAAACTTCTATTCATTCACTTTGGTAGGCGATAAAAATTAAACGACTATAAGAACTGAAATAATTTTCACTTCACTAGGAGCGCTATTGTGTTCTCCGCGGACCATCTGGATTTCACTGTAGAAATCCGTCTCTAAATCGTACAATACCTCGAATTTTCGTTGGCACTTCTACAATTCTTCATATAACGCCATGTGAGTTAGCCAATAAAGTCGGCCTACTAATGGTCATGTGTGTGGTAGTAAGCGCTGCTACCATATGGCTTTGTATCTTACGTCAATTTTGGCCTCATCGCTAAACAAACAATGAACAACTTATGAAATTCGGGATCTGCAGCGATTTGTTCTTGGGCACATACGCCGAATCTATGCCGTGCCTGGTGGTCGTTCGGCTTCAATTCCTGCACGAGTTGAATTTTGTAAGCCTGCAAACCAAGATCCTTCCGTAAAATCTTTCATAATGTGGATGGGCACAGGATGCAGATTATCACTGAGAGTAAACGTGGTGCAGAAACGATCCTTGGTTAATCGAATTAATTGTTCTGGTGGACAATTATGTCGGCCATAAAATTGACAGAGTGTGCGATGTGTTTCTCGAACAAAATCGTTTTTTTTTTTAAATAAATCTGCACAATTTGCAGACAATGCTCAGGCGTCAACCTATTTATGATAAAATGGGAAACCAAACTAACGATAAAACGCATAACAGCTGTCACACCATACGTAGCATTAAAAAGTGTTGCCAACTTAAACTTCTATACGAGTATCTTAAAAAAAAACACCTTTTATAATAATATTTTGTCGTGCCACCTATGCTTAAAATCAGTCAAGTCACCTTGTGTTAGCAGCAATGATACGAAGGACTTATCCTTCGCTGTTTTAATACTACACTAAGTTTAATCATAAAAATTTTACACTAAATCAATAATAAACATTGTTTATATGAAATTTTACCTTTATAATATTTATCCTTAATATCCATTTACATGTTTTACAGGAACGTCGAGCTATGGTGGAGTTAATGTGCGATTTCGTAGAGGCTATGAATCCTGATCTCAGATTAAATAGGTAATAAGGCAATTGAAATAACTTTGTTAATTTTTTTTTTAATTTGCTCAATTTCTCCTATAACTTAGAAATGCTGTCATTCTTAAAGACCGTGATATTTCGGGTGAACTGAAAGATGTTTGGAATGCTGTACAGGCGCAACGTGATCGTGAACGTGAAGAGCAAATGATTCAACAACACACTCATGTGCCGCCACCGCAACAACTCTTTCCCCCACAAAAAGTAGATGCTGTCCAGTTGCATCAACAACAAATGGGTGGTGTACAAAATTCATCACAAAATAACTTTTACTCTTCTGACAATAAAGTAACGTACATGGAACTTGGACCTGATAGTGCTTCTGTTCAAGGTAATGCTTCGCATGCTTCAGTTAATTCAAGCGAACATCAAACCTCCGCTGACAAAAGCAACTCATCGTCTTCGGTGGTGCAAAGTGCAATTATCAGTAACAATGCAAATAATGTTAAAAATAGCGTAAATGAAGTTAGAGATGAAAACGATGTCAATGGAACGAACGAGGGTAAGAGCGGTTCTGATCAAACGGACTCGCCAAAAATAGTCAAAAACGGCACTAAGGATTCTCAGACAAATAATTCCATCACTAATTTGAGCAATCGTAACAGCAAAACTCGTAGTAATACATCACCAGTCAATGAATCTCCGAACTCAGTAACAAGTTCGACAAGTCAAGACGGAAGTTCATCAGCGTCTTCAACAAATACATCACAAAACGCTACAAGCCCTGTATCACCAACAGCTTCATCATCATCCATCGCATCAGCTGCAAGTACAGCCTCAGCCTCATCAACGGCACCCACCACAACAACAGCAACAACAACAACGAAGAAGGAAAAATTAGGTGGGTTTCTGCCAAACAGTTGCATCTTTCCGAGGTTTAAGAATAAAAACAAGGACAAGAATAAGGAAAAAGAGAAGGACAAAGACAAGGAGAAAAACTCATCCAATCATAGTGCAAAGGAGAAGACGCTCTTGAATTCATTCAAAAAAACTACAACTGCCGCTACAAACGCTTTCACCAAATCTCATAATCATAATGAAGACTCGACGACAGCTACCGCTATGAAAAACTGCCTGAATCTGGAAGCGGAAGTGGAAAAGCTTGATCTCAACAAAATGGATGCCCCGCATGCTAATGAAGTTCTCATAAAGGTCGCTACGCCAGCTGCTAAATGAAAAAAACTTCTTCAGTCAATCGTGGATTACGGATAAAGAAGTAAGAATAAATGAATAACCTATCAATATAGTTTGATTATGTTGTGCCTCCGCCTGGATTGGGCGTGATTTCTGCTGCGATTGAACGGACTTTAATGCATTGTAATTTCGAGTTTAAATGTTCAAACAATCCGGTCGGAGACACAAAATATTCAATGGTACCAACGATTTGTTCCTTGAAACCTTATCAATTATGAAAGTGGCTACAATTTTCTAGTTTCATTTTAACGCTTTTCGTTTGAATATGAGATGAGACGACAATATTTATGATTGTCAATTTTCCACTGAAAATTTTATACAATTTATGTGTACATGCAAATTTAAATTAGGGAATAACGCCTAGAGAGTATAGGATATTAGAAAAATTTGATTGACATTTTCGGGGTGAGTTGATGCCATTATGAACGTTATGTGCCATCAAAGAGTTTGGAAAGAATGAAAGAAATTGGTATTTATAAAAGATTTTAATTGAAAACTATTTTTAAAAAATCGGTTCAGATATAGTGTGTATGCTTTCTCTTGCAATGCGTTAAGCAATTTGGAGTGGTATTTTGTTGTCAGTTAAACTAGTTGTATCATAAACACATACATATGAAGGAACTTACTGAAGACAAGAATATTAGAAAAAAATCAGCTCTAATCAATAATCCGGCTATCAATATTTGAAAGCCACTTTTAACATCATCGCGATATTGTTTTCCCCCTCCGTTATTTGACAGCCACAAAAATTCGACGCTTTCTCTGTGGTTTGTGCCTCTACAAAGCTAAAATCTATACTGCATCAATTTCCCAAAAAAATGTTATAATCATATACATATTTTTAAGGTGACTTATCTAGAGTCTGCTCCTATCATATATGTTTCTTCTAGAGGATTAGCGTAATAAATAAAAACGAAAATTTGGTTGAATTCTCAAACAAAAGAGGAAGCTGCTCTAATTTTATTCTCAATCCTATAGTCGTGATACTAATAATTATCATGACTATAGGATTGTGAATAATGAATAATGTTAAATTCATGTTCCATTCAAATTCGAATACAATTTTCATTTCAAGTCCAACACTCCCACTAAATAAAAATTTTATTCATTCTAGATCTTTGATTATGAAATTCTACTGTTCTTTAGATTCTTGTGAAACAAATTTTTGGTTCAAGACCATAATCCAATCAACATTTAACTTGAATTTAATCTTGTTGAAGATTAATAATCTTTCGCAAAGTTGAATTGAATAATAGAAGTTCTAATACAATACAATATTATATTCTGTTATTGCCAAGAACAATAATAATGCATGGTAAAAATCATAGAGGAAGAAGATATATAGAGTAGGCAGTAAACAACTTTTCTGTCCAAATTTCCCTTGAATTCACTAATATTGACATAACTTTACCACTACTAAAAAAAGTGCCCAAAGGTAGATTGAAATTAGGGGCAAAAATTTCGTCATTTGCATTATGGTAATAAATCTTTTGAATTTTGATTGGTTCAAGTTAGCATGAATATACAAAGATATGTACAAGTATATCAGCCATGGCACAACAAAATGTGCTGAACTATGCCTCCCTCTTCCTTTGATCTGGCTTGGGACCGGCTTCGGCGGAATTAAGGCGCTGGTTTTCAAACAAAAGATGTGCGCATATATGTATGGGTGATAAATAAAAACTTGTTGTTATTGTTCTACATTCCTTTAAAATGTACAATTTTTGTGAATTGCTGCCTCAACGATATCTTTTGTGAAAGGTTTTTAGCCATGAAATGATATCTCGTGTTAAGATATTTTTCGCTTATTAATTTTATTAAAGGGCTATAATGCATTGTTTCCTCCATGTGCTTCGAATAATTTGGGAACAGATTTGAACCGATACAATGCGATTGAACAAAATTTTGAATTAAATCAATCGAGTTTTTGTTAAGAATTTCACCTTTGCTGATCTGTTGTTTCCGTTTGATTTCTTTTTCAGCCATTTTGCATATAGTAATTGTACTTTTTGACGGTGCGTACAGGCCGCCTCTATTTTTATAGGACATAAGAGACTTGATGTTGATTTGACCTTGAATAGCTGCGATGCATTCACTGCATTTTAGTACATTACAAAGCTTAAACACAACAAAATCAGCTATATAGTCTACAACATGCTCTGCATAAAGACTCGTCGTGTCTGCAGCGTAGCTATGGTTCAGAAGAAAATTGTCATTCGCAGCTTCTTCATCAAAAGTTGAGTCCTTTATCATGGATCCTCAGTCGACACTAATATTAATGACCTCTAGTGGAGAAACTTTTTTTGCATTCAACAACGGAATATGCTCTAATGGCATGCAATTCCCCATCCCGCCATCTTTGATTTGTGTTCGGAATAGTAGTTTTTTGTACCGTGAAATAAACTGTCTCACAGCTGGGTTGTTGTTATTGCCTAAGCCACCCCTTATTGACCGAAAAAATAGCTCTAGATGGTCTTGGCTTAGCTTATACATTAGAATGAACTTCAGTTTTCCACTCGCAATGAATCGTTCGTATAAAAGCTTCATATTTCTTATACCAGCGATTAGGCCAACAAATCCAACATATCTTTTCGATTCTATTATTGGCACCCCGGAAGGCAGTCTTAGACCTTTGATATACTGAATGTGGTGACCACAGGAGTTGTTCAATATTTGAAAATTCTTTTTGCAGAGAGCTTGTTTCGATGCAGGAAACGATGATAACTTTCTGGAATTAAGAATGTCAAAAACTTCATTGAAAATTTGAATGACGTTCGCTGTAGGTTGGCTTCCAGCAAAATTTTGCAACTGCAAGCTATCTCTGCAAAAATCTAAGGCGTCAGCTACGAAATCGCTGAAAGTTTGTATAGCCAATCGTACCTTCATTTTTTGCTTGCTGAAGTACAGGTGTGCCTTTCTAAGCTTGTTACCTAAGTGCAAGCCTTCTTTTTCTTGCAATTCCTGTGGTAAAAGTATATAGTTCCATCTGATGATATTTCCATCATTATCTAAAATTTCCTTCAAATCTGCCAGCGTATTACGACACAGTTTGAACGTGTGACAGCTATCGGGATGTAAAATATACTTTGCCGGGGAATCATTATATGTGAAATATCCTTCTGACTTTATGCAGCGAACATCTGAACCCAAAAGCTTAGTCGTGTATAAATTAGAAGCCAATCCGTCGAATGTTATACCAATAATTTCAACACCTGTCTCCAGTAGATGGTCAATGCACATTGATATAAGGTTTGCCTTCTGATCAGCATTTATTGTTGCTATTGGGAAAAATGCAATAGGTATTTTCCAAGGCTTATTTATAAAAACGACCATAAAAACAAGCATTTGAGTAGCTATTTTGCCGATGTTGCCGCCATCCCCAACGTCGACATATCCAAAAGCCTGATGACCATCCCATTCCACATGTTGTCTGATGTTCACTTCATCGAACACAATATTGACTACAATTACATTCGGTGCGCTCCGCACAACATTTTTAATGTAGTGCGTACGTACTCATATGCTCTGGGAGAATAAAAATGCAAGTTCAGAGCGAAAGATCTAATAATGGGATCAAATTGCATTGGTGTCTTCACGTTTTTACGTTGAAATAAACGGTATTCCAACGATTTATTATAGGGAGCACTTATGTTTTCGATAATTTGTTCGCCGTCTTCGCTGATCAAATTTTTTTGCTTTTAGACTCCCAAGTAATTGCTTCACATTTGCTGCTTTCTTTCTATCACGGCATGACCGTTTTCTCAGTTTATCAGCTAGTTTATTTTTGGCTGAAAGTTTTTGTTTTATAGTAGCCAATTGTTGTTGCAAACTTCTTATTTTTTCTCTATTTTTCTTGCATTTGAGCCGTCTGCATTCTTCAGTTGTTTCCTATATAAATTATGTTTTAAGACACTTGATCTTTATAATGAAGTTTTCGACACATATTTTCTACACCACCCTAAACACAGAATTCAGCTAAAAACGATCACAGCTACAAAAAAGACAGCCCAGCAAAAAATGTAATGCGTATAGGTATCATGGAGAAAGCTTGAGCTTATCCTTGCTTTTCTATTGGTTAAAATTAAAAAGTGAATTTCAGTACTCCTTCCGTCGATGAAATTAAGTAAAAGACTTCGTGTTATAGACTCAAAAAGATTTATTTAAACAATTAATCTTATCTTGTGAGTAAACTAAGATATAAATTAACGTTAACATTTAATATTTTTGCTGGGATTATATTCACAAAAAGACAACCAGCCACAAAATTCTCAATTAAATATAATATACTTACATCTGATGACCAACTCATGCCCTGGGGTATTGACTCCTGGTTATTTTGTATATTAATCTGAAAGAAAAATACCAATAGACAAATATATCACCCGCAATGATACTACCTACAGGAATACAATCACTAGCAGAGTCAATTATCTACGAACTCGTAGAAAATTGCTTCACTCGGTCATCCTAAAAAATATATGGAAAATGTAATGTTTTCCCTGAAAAGATTCGCATTAGTAGTTACCATGTATTCTACGATTGAGCACTCATCTGCAGCAAGTGGAGCAAGAACATTTGCAGTACAAAAACTGTTAGGTTCATTTTCAGTTGCCTATGGAAAGATAATTTCTAACTGATAAAAATACATTCTAATGCAAAATCACCATAGATTAACTAGATCTTTTAGCAACTAAAGATAAGGAGAAATCAGGCAAACTTTACACCTTATCACAATCATCTATAAAAAACGATTTACAATCTGTTCAATTTTATATAAAAATATTTACTTACATCAAGAGCACATTTCATTTTCTTCGACGAGGGCCCCTGAACGTCACTATAAACATCAATCTGCAAGTAAAAATATTATAGAAGTCATAATATATATTATTAGCTGCCATTACGGAGAAAAATACAGTTTCGTCAACATTTAAATTAGCAGACGTTTCCTGCAAAAGGTTTGAAAAAGTACGTGAAGGGTATTTTCTGAATATTTCAAAATAATACATACCATCACTTCAGATGACATGATGTCCTCGGTTTTATTTTGAGATGAATATAATGCAGGTGTGCTTCTGTCGTATGCCTTGAACATTTGAAATAAGTAAGAATTTAGATAAAAAATTTAAAGAGCATCTCACAATGTTTTCATATGTTGATTTTTTATTTAGCATCGTTGAGTTGCAATTAGCCTGCTAAAAAAATTTAGTTGATAATTTCATTATGTGAAAACTTTGTAGTGAATATGTAAAGTTTCAAAAGTCCGTGAAGGACTGCAGCGATGTTCTGCTGCCTCGGCAGAAGAAGATGAAGATATCTGCCGAGAATGCCCTCGTCTGGGGACGCGTGAATGCGCTGGCAGGCTAGCATTGCGGTGTCGTGGGGCGGGTTCATTCCCCCAGCACGAGGACCCACTACAAAAAATTTCGCACTCACGAATTTTGTGCTCAGACTAAAACGAAGCGACCGGAGTCGCAAAAAGTGTAGGTAACTACACCGAGAGAAAAAGGACTTGTTCCGAGAACAAGTGGAACATGTAAAAAGGGGCGGACTTAGGGCAACTTCGTCGTTACCCGACGAAGCTCAGGGCCCACAAATTAGAGAAGGGCAACCGGGTGGTGATGGAGCCCCTTCGCACCCACCGAACCGGATTTAAATCCATATTTTGTTGCAGTGGCCAGGTATTCCTCTTCTGAGTGGAAAACTCATACAACTTGACTTGTATAAACTTTCCCATCAGAAGGGGAGTACCCCGGTGACCAATTTATGCCATAGAATTATGCAATTCGATTGCATAACTCTATGCCATAAAGAGGCACTCTGCTTGGGCCACTCAACCCTCGACGTCACCTGAAACAAAAAAGGATTAAATTGTACCCGGCGGCTGGCTCATGTTTTATGAGGGAAGCCTGCCACCGTAACGGGTCCTATACCCGGTTAGAGCTGGAAGAAAGGAAAGACCGATTTTGTGTGAAAATTAGCACTCCATTGTATTCAAGTAAATAATATATTAAAATAGATCCACATTACTATTATAAGATTCTCCGTTTAATTTAAACAAATGAAAACTATGCGCTGCAAATCAGATGAATTCAAAAGCTTACTAGATCATACTTTTTCATTGTTTAAAAAAAAAAACGGTTGCCTTTGCTTTATATTTTTCATAATTTTACTCCTTTTTTTTATATAAAAAAATAACCATAATAGTAGCATAGTAATAATTAAGGAATGATCTTTTTTGTTGTTTATTTAGTTTAGTTGGTATTTTTAAAATTATTCAATTTTGCATATGCCTTTTTTCTGTAGATTTGAAACCAACAATATGTAAAAAAAAAATATATATTTATATAATATGACATGTAAAGAAAATGTAGAGCAAAATAAAGGGTACTTACCCTAAACCTCCTCCTACGAGCGCTCGTGTTCGGGGCGGGTAAGGGCCTGTGACTGTACAAATTTTTCTTTACAGTATTAAAACGGTCAATTAAAGTTTAACATAATATAATTCAGCCTTGAACCCATAATATCACGATTTGTTACTTTCACAAAATTTTATCAAGAAAAACGTTTCAAAATACATATTGTCGCGTGTTATTGGTTCGCGGCCTATAATTTTAATGTTCCGGGAAAGTGAAAACGCAATGTCTTTTAATTTAAGTTAAAAGAGTTTATTTAATTAAATAAAATGCACAATAATCAGTTAGCACTTTCACTAATTTTAATTTTCACAATTAAAAAAAAATCTAACACTTGTCCATAAATTTCTTATCGCAATTGTCTTCTAAATTACTTCACTATTACGAAACACACTTTGCACTCAAACAATCAATTGTCTTTACTTCGCGTTCCACTATATCGCAGTTTTCTTATCGCGGTCGAATGAATGAAGATCATCCCCCCATTCATTCAGCTCGCCTTTATATAGGGTCTCTACCTATTCACCCATTTCTCGCACATTATCGAATGTTCTACCGAGAGGTACCTGGTAGACTCGAGCAAATTGATGAATGGAGTGACGTCACTTGCAGATGTTGATCATGCTTGTTGGGTTCTCGTGGTTTCGAGTGAATTCGTGTTCTTCATTGTTGGGAAAACAATTGCGACAGTAGCTCGCAGAATTATTTGTACATGTAACACTGCCCCCACCTCAGTTCTTTTCGCCCCGAAAAGATGTGTCGCCAGTTGTAGTTAATTCTCCCTGGATGTAATATGGGGCAAGACGGTCTAGATACACGATTTTCATTTTGGCTCTCGGTTTACGGTGTTCCTGTATGCAATATACGACGTCGTTGATTCGCTTTGTGACTCGGTATGGTCCCTCCCAGTTATGTTGCAACTTTGGAGACCTACCCTTTCGCCGTCGCCGTCATCTTGCTGGAAGCCAGTAGAATTAGCCTTTAGATCATACCTGGTCTTCATGCGGTCAGTAGCCGATTCGAGGTGTTTTCGCACTGTCCGATGTATCTGGTTCAACCGTTGTCTTAGATCACTTGCGTACTCCGAGATCGTTTGGGGTTTCTCGGGGGGTGTTCCAAACTTTATATCAGCTGGCAGACGAATAGTCTTTCCAAAAATGATTTTGGCTGGGGCTTGGCCCGTCGATGCATGTTCGGCAGCTCTGTACGCCATCAAAAATAGTGGGATATATCGGTCCCAGTCCCTTTGGTTCTCGTCAACCATCTTGGCAAGGTGTTTATTGAGCGTGCCGTTGAAACGTTCGACTATTCCATCGGATTGGGGATGCAGCGGCGTTGTCCTCGTTTTCCGTATTCCGAGCAGCTCGCACATTTCGCCAAAAACTAGTGACTCAAAGTTTCGGCCTTGATCCGAATGTAGTTCGCAAGGCACGCCGTACCTACTGACCCAATTTAACACTAGCTGTTCGGCTACAGTAGTTGCTTCCTGGTTGGGAATGGGGTAGACCTCAGGCCATTTGCTGAAATAATCGGCTACAACCAGCATATATCGATTTCCCCATTCGGATTCAGGAAAGGGACCTGCGATGTCAACAGCAATCCTTTCAAACGGTACCCCCACGTTGTAGGTTTGCATTTGTCCTCTCAGTCGTCGCTTTGGGCCTTTGACGGAAGCGCAAATTGTGCATCTGCGGCACCAGTCCTCTATGTCTTCTCGAGCGTGGAGCCAGTAGAACCTTTCCCGCAATTTCGCTAAGGTCTTGTTAACACCAAGGTGGCCTCCCGAGGATCCTTCATGCATTTCCTTAACCACATCGTGGATTCGGCTTTTGGGTAGTATAATTTGCATCCTATAGGAGCTGCCATCCGTCGTTTCCCATTTCCGCTTGAGTACGCCACCCTCCACCTGAAGGGAGTTCCATTGTGCCCAGTAGCTTTTCAGGGTTGCGCCATGCATTGAAACGTCCTTCCACTCAGGTCGCCCAGTCGTCTCCTTCCATACGAGCAATGGTCCGATGTCTTCATCGGCTAGCTGGGCATTTCGAATCTCCTCCGATGACCAACCTTCATCGAATTCAGCCGTTATCAGTCGCAGATCAACGGGCGGCTCCTTTTCCTCAATCCGTCGGCAATGCTTGCAGTTAGCTGGACATGGATAGGGCGTCAGCATTTCCATGAACTCCGCCCTTTCGATGAACAATTTCGTAGTCGTATGACTGCAATCTTTCGATCCATCTCGCAACTTGTCCCTCGGGGTTTTTGAAGTTGAGCAACCATCTCAGTGATGCATGGTCCGTTCGAAGAACAAATTTCTGGCCATATAGATACTTGTGGAACTGCTTGGTGGCCTCTATTATAGCCAATAGCTCCTTCCTGGTCACACAGTAATTCCTCTCACTTTTTGAGAGAACTCGACTGTAATAAGAGAGGACTCTTTCTTCGCCATTGATCTGCTGGGAGAGTACAGCTCCAATACCGCCGTTGCTTGCATCGGTGTCAACTACAAACATTTTTCCGGGTTTTGGATACGCCAGCACGGGTGATTCACACAGCTTTTCCTTCAGGGTCTCAAAGGCTGTCTGGCATTGTTCATTCCAGACATACGGACGATTTTTCTCGGTTAGCTGATGGAGACACTTAGCTATTTTGGCAAAGTCTTTGACGAATCTTCGATAGTAGGTCGCCAGACCCAGAAAACTTCGTAGTTGGCGCTTGTTGTTTGGTGTTGGCCAACTTTTCACGGCTTCAATTTTCTCAGGGTCTGTTTTGACCCCTTCTGCTGATACGACGTGTCCCAGGTATTTTACTTCATCTGCGAAAAGAGTACACTTCTCGGGACTAAGTTTCAAATTTGCCAGTCGTAATCGGGAGAAAACCTCTTCTAAGTTCCGCACATGCTCTTCGAACGTTCTACCGATGACGATGATGTCATCTAGGTATACCAAGCAGGTTTTCCAGGTTAGACCACGTAGCACATATTCCATCAAGCGTTCGAAAGTGGCTGGAGCATTGCAAAGCCCAAACGGCATCACTACAAACTGCCACAATCCGGTCCCAACTGAAAATGCGGTCTTCTCTCGGTCCTTCTTGTCGATCTCTACCTGCCAGTAGCCACTCTTGAGATCGAGTGTAGAAAACGATTTCGCGTCGGCTAAAGTGTCCATGATGTCATCGATGCGTGGAAGCGGGTAACTATCTTTCTTAGTGACGTCGTTAAGCTGCCTATAGTCGACACAAAAGCGAGTGCTACCATCCTTTTTCTTGACTAGAACTACAGGCGCGGCCCATGGACTGACAGAAGGTTCAATAACGCCTTGTTTTTCCATGTCCGAGATCAGCGCGCTCACTTCTCCTTGTTTGGCTATAGGGAGACGTTTCGGTGCTTGTCGAATCGGCTTGGCTCCCTGTGTATCTATGACGTGAGTTACCAAACTCGTTCGGCCTTGGTCATCCGGGCTTGTTGAGAAGATGTCACTGTACTTGGTGACCAGATCAGAGGCTCGTTTGAATAGCTGCACCGGCAATTTGACTTGCTTCAATATTGCAGACGTGGATTCCCGGGCTTTGTCTGTGTCTTGCCTCCTTTTCCAGTGATGGTTTTGAGAAGCTTCCAAAGAGGTGATGGTGGAAACAGGCTGGCAGCTGCCGATGACTTCTCCCGCTTTGATGCTCGTGGTTGAGTCTGCGGTGTTAAGGACTCTAACCGGCACATATCCGTTCCTTAAAGATCTTACAAGGCTTCGTCCTACAATCAAGCTGCGCAATGCGGATGTCTTCGTTGGCTCTATCAGATAAGATCGGTGGTCTCCAGAATCACCATCAAGCTTGGCCCATACAATGCTTTCGGAAGAATTCGGTACATCAGTGTCAGTATATACCACTACATTCATCTTGGGGATTTGGACGCTGGGATCCTCCATCAGTACTTCGACATTCTGCCATTACCTCGCGAACCCGGGCAGTGGTACGGGTCACATTTTTGGCTGCCTCAAAATTTAAACTATAAGCCAATGCATCCTTGACTGTTTGCTTTTGAGCTAACCGCACGGCTTGTTGCAATTCCTTGTCCTTTAAGGCGCTGATGAATGCTTCTGCTGCTACGTCATCTCGATGTTCTGGGTCGTACGCTGGGTAAGCCAAAAGTGCCAATCGCTCAATGTCTTGTGCTAGCTGCTGCAAGGTTTCGCCAGACTTCTGCATCCGATGCCGTAGCTGTGCCCGGTAAATCTGCTTTAGATGATCATCTCCATAACGCATGTCCAGCGCATTCATTATAGCAGCCGGGTTTGAATGCAGCTCAACGGGGATAGTCTGCAAAAGCTCGGCAGCTGGGCCTCTTAGAGCAAGAATTAACGCAGTTGCTCGTTCCTGCTCATTCCAGTGATTTATCCTAGCGGCTGCTTCAAACTGGATTTTGTAAATAGTCCAGACCGTTTGCCCATCGAATATTGGTGCTTGCACATTTCTAGATGAGCTTTGCGCTGCTGTTATAATTGGGGCTGGTGAGGCGGTTACTATTGCCTTCGCTGCTTCCAAGTCCTCTTTCACTTTTTCCATCTCATGGTTGACCTGGCTAATCTCAAGGTTGATTCTCTCCTCGACCTGGTATACCTTCTCCTCGACGCATTTAACTTGGCTGTTGAGACTACTGAGCTCCGCTTTTATTCCGGTTGACTGTTTTTCCAGCTTCTGTGCGATGTCTGCCTTGATTTCGAACGCTTGTTGGTCTAGCTTCGCTGATTGTTCATTTAGCTTCACAGCTAAACTGGATGTCTGTTCATTTAGCTTCGCAGTTAAATTGGATGACTGTTGTCGCTGCTCTTGCTGCATCAGCATCAACATTTGCATCAGCGCATTTTCTGGCTCCTTTGATTTAGGTGTTTCTACTTCTCCACCTTCTGCGCCTTATCCCACTTCTGACACCATTGTCGCGTGTTATTGGTTCGCGGCCTATAATTTTAATGTTCCGGGAAAGTGAAAACGCAATGTCTTTTAATTTAAGTTAAAAGAGTTTATTTAATTAAATAAAATGCACAATAATCAGTTAGCACTTTCACTAATTTTAATTTTCACAATTAAAAAAAAATCTAACACTTGTCCATAAATTTCTTATCGCAATTGTCTTCTAAATTACTTCACTATTACGAAACACACTTTGCACTCAAACAATCAATTGTCTTTACTTCGCGTTCCACTATATCGCAGTTTTCTTATCGCGGTCGAATGAATGAAGATCATCCCCCCATTCATTCAGCTCGCCTTTATATAGGGTCTCTACCTATTCACCCATTTCTCGCACATTATCGAATGTTCTACCGAGAGGTACCTGGTAGACTCGAGCAAATTGATGAATGGAGTGACGTCACTTGCAGATGTTGATCATGCTTGTTGGGTTCTCGTGGTTTCGAGTGAATTCGTGTTCTTCATTGTTGGGAAAACAATTGCGACAGTAGCTCGCAGAATTATTTGTACATGTAACAATATATCAGCTCCTGATTATGGAAATTGTCGAAATTCAAATTAAAAATACATCAAATATTCTACAAAATATGTTCAAAACGAGCTACTGTCTGATTTATCGGATATTTTAGCGTATTAAAGATTTAAATCACTAACGCGTTCAATTTTTAGAGGGTTAAGCACGAATTTCGATACAAGAAACCTTTCATTTAGTTTCCACGACTCATCCGTTTTAATATTAATAAATTTGCCCACGTTCTCTCCAACCTCGTATATTGGACGATTTGCAATGCAGTTCCAATGTGGCGGATGACGACGTTCGCTATCAAATCGTTCCCTTTTGTTTCACAGCCACTTTACAACATAATTTTATGACATGCACACAACGCCATGTTGTATCACCATTAGCTTGAGCAAATTTTTATTTATGAATGAATCTTTTGTACACTACTTGGGCATTCTCTTTTTGACTTCGAATGTACCACACTTTACTTTCATCGTTTAGACATAAACCGCAACTTAAAGGCGACCACCTTTATTATAATTTATATCACTATGCGCACTTAAATGGAATTCGTTCGAGACAAGCACATGTCAAGATCCGATGCAATTGAATTACGGGTGCACTTAATCCACAAATTGGCTTATCAACTTCACGATCAAGTTTGTGGGATAGCTTTTGGAATCGATTTTCCCCGTGAAAATTATGTTTTTGTCTACTTAGCGGGCACCAAAACAAGAAAAAAGTGTGCGACATACGACGAGTCGAAATTCCGTTCTCCCTTCCAACAGCATCCGCGCTGGTGCACAATCCCGAGCCGAATCCCCGAATCTCTCGGCAACACTACCCGCAACAACCAACCGGTCCTAATCCCACTACCTCGACCGCTATCGATCTTCCCCAAGCATATTCAACATAATTAAATAAACTAGAAAGGGAATCGGAGAAAAATATTTTTTTCTTTCATCCACTTTCATTTATCACTTCACCCACTTTAATGTTGGCACGAGCATGTAATAGATGTTTTTGTGGGTCTCTTTTCCCAGCTGTATTAGTCACGGTATTGACATAAATACGAGTATACTGCATAGAAAAAACCAACAACTACTTCATCTTTAGCTTTCAAGTCTTCATTTGGTGTGAAGGCTAATCGAATCCATGCTTTGTTTGATTTGCGCCAAACAATAAAACTGGTTCTTCTTCATTTTTGTTTGTTTTCTCTAATTTATTGGACATGACTTGATGTTTTCCCGTAGATCGTCATCGTTTTGAGAATGAGCGCCGCGGTACCGTACGAATTATTTTCGAAATTTATTTAAAAGTCTGTAGGTAGAGGGGTTTTGTTTTATGATTATAATGTAGCAGCAGCGATAGCAGCGTTTCAGTGCATACATGAGTGTTTTCGTTTCACGCTAAGATCGTTTTTGTTTTCTTTTTCTGAAATTTTATTATTTATTTATTTATTATACTCCCTTACAACATGAAGTCTTATGAGTTTTGATATTCAATTTCAGTAAAAGTTGAGTCGTCAACGTGATTTTCGCCGGGTTTGAATTCTTTGAATGAACTTGCATATTTGAAACGTTTGTGACAACGTTCTTTAAAGGCTTTCAATTGGTCTTGGCAATCACCAAATTCGCCGCTACGAAGACTTTCAAAGACTTTCGTACAGTCCTCAATTGCTGCATTTTGCATATCAAACGAAGTAGCTAAACTAATCGCTGCTTCCTTTTTACTGCTATCTAACCTGTACATTATTTTCGCTCCCTCCAACGAATGAGTAATTGAGTTCTGATGTCTCTTAATGAATTCATCATTTAATCCATTCACTGTTTTTGTTCCGATCAGTTCTTCGCTAGCTTTTCAATAACTAATTTAACGCTAGGATGTAGACTTTTCACAGTCTCTTCAGTTAAAGCTTTTATTGATTTTACCGTACATGTATGCACAAGTGGATGAGTTGGATCGATCTTGCGGGCGCGTCGTATTGATTGGACCAACAGTAGAATTTTATTCTTCCGCAAATAAACTTCGAATGCGAGTAAATGCGTCTCGATTTTTCTTTTGCTAAGATTTGCAATGGTTTTAGAAACTCTATTGTTCTTTCCAGAGGATCTTCCGATCTCTCCAGTTTTCCCGGAATCAATTCATTCAATTGTGGTGCTTCAGGATCGGCATCTTGGGGATTCTGTTGCTTCGATTTATTATGTTGCTCTTTTTTCACAGCAACCTGAGCGGCTTGAGCACTTTCCAATTCCGCCTTTTTCTTGGCTTTTCGTTGCTTATTTCTTAATTTTTTTTTTAGTTCAGCTGGTGGCAAATTTTCCGTATCAATTTCTTCAACTACCTTCTCATTTTCCAGAGGCTTGTCAAATAGTCTAAGATATATCTCAATGGCACATTTGGCAGCTTTGAAATAAAACGGGTGCGATTGGAGGACATCTTCAAGGCGTAACAGTCCAACGTAGGAACGTAACGTCATTTTTCTCTAATTCCAAACAATTAAAACCCTGGAACACGAAACAGTGAACTACCCAGAACGAAAGACGATTTCATTATGTTAGAAAGAGGTACAGATTATTTTGAGCCATACCTACTCGATTGCTACAACTTAGAATCCAACCAGTACAGGACGTGCACCAATATTCAAATTCCCATCACACCTGATGTTCGCAATTGACTCAAGTTCGTTTGAAAGAATCTGAAATTGACTTTGATTAATTTAAAATTATCATAATCTATGTCAAATTTTACGTGTATTCGCGGAAAACGTTGTTTTTGGCCTCGGTAATCACTGAGCGTTACATCAGTAGAGCTAGCATCACCCGGAGAAGGTTCCTTAAAACAGGAAATTTAAAAATAATTTTTTTCTGAAAATTAATGTTAAGAAAACTTACTAAGTGATTGTTTCCAGTCATAATGTCGTTATTAAATCCAAGGTCATTTTCGCAGCCAAAGCTTACATTTTCAGGCTTATTCTAAAAAAGTAGGGTTGTATTCTTTTATTACTTTTAAAAATTAAACTTACAGCTTAGAAAACGGAACTGAGGCTGGATGCAGTTTTTTTCTGCCTTTGCAGTCGAAAAGATGCTCTTGAATGAAATGAGCACTACATATTCTAGACGTTTTCGTCAAAGGCCGCATCATATGCCCAATACTGTTGAGCCATATTGCCTTCATATGCTCATCCAGAGGAAATCTGTAAAACGAATTGTTTGCAATATGTAAATTTTTTTTAGCTCGATTCAATGCTTGAAATAAAATAAAACGAACACTTTCCTTTTTTGAGAAGAAATGTAGAAGAAATATAAAAAAAATGTGATTTAAAATATATATTGAAATTTTAATTTTATACATATTTTAAATCAAAATTCTTCTTTATATTTCTTCTTCATTTTAATTCCTACAAATCTTTAATATATTAGACCGCATTGTATTAGGTACTTTGAATCTATCACTGAATTTAATTTTATCACTCCTCAATATTTTTGCATTGAAAATTCCAACACATTTTGATTTCACATTATACCCCCATTAATAGTGATTTTCTGCCGTCAATGAATGTAGGGGAGCAGACATAACAGGACTATCAACTTCATGCGAAGATTATTACCCGAAGAATTAAGCCCCGCCTATTCAAGCAAACTTTATGAATACTGACGCGCTTCAACTAAATATCAATTATTTTCACTAATTTCACGTAACGCATGAAAACAATTGGTGCGGGCACAAAACAAAATCAACGTTTGGTCAATTTACCTGTGAAAAGAAATTCCCAAAGACCCGCAAGCTTGTGTCATTTTCGCAAGACAAAACGACGCACTTCATTTTCGCTTTTCACTTGATTTTAGCGAGTGTCATTATCACTTTTTCAGTTTCCTCTGTTTTCTCTAGTTTTCCGCACACACTAAAATGCTTCTGAATAAAAACTTCCGGCTTCACTTTGCGGAATTATAAATTTAATTTGCAAATATCGCACCGAACACCAAATTGCTTGCACTTTATACAATCAATTTGACATATGTTCGACTTCGGATGAATTTGCAACGACCCGAATGAACTCCCAACGAAACATGGGGAAAATCAAATCATCGGTTAAAAACGCGAGCACACTAAGCAAATGAGATGAGGTTGCTGAATAGATTGCATACTCAATGTCCTTAGCATGTCTTTAGGTGAATCGAAAATGTTAATTATAGTTATTTACGATATTTTCATATATTATTTTCAAAGATGATTGTAAAATACGTTGATAAGCCTAATTAAAATATCAAAATTTGAATTAAAAGCGTGAACCTCCCTTTACACATAGTGCTCTTCTAACGGGAATGTGAACTATGTTGTCAAGTCTGAACACGAATATGGCCGAACATGAATGGTAGAGTACGAAATGTAAATATCAATCTAAATTTGTGTTTCATGAATAAAACAGTCATTATTTTGGATATTGTATGCTTAAATCAGTTAGGGAACATTTATTTAAAATCATGTGAATTGGTTTTCATTACTTTTATTGAATGGTTAAGCAAATATATACCATGTTTCCAAACATTGAAAAACAACATATTTTCTGCTATTTCCCGTAATCTATGAATTGATTTGGTGTCTTCTCTCCTATTAAAATCTTATTTGAAAGTATATCATCTATATTTACTACTTCATAAGTACATGCTTCTCTACATCTTATTAAATCATTGAAATTTTGGTAAAATTTCTAACATGACATTCAGTATTGATTCAAAGTAGCTACGAAAACAGCCGAACATCTGAACAGCACATGGAGGGGAAAATTAGCTAAATCAAATTTTTCGGACACTCACGTATAGTCATATACACGGGTGTAGCCACTCTATATTATCTTATAGCTGTTTGGTAAAAATAATTGTTTTTTCCTTAAGACTGTTAACTTAAATGATGGTTGATTTTAAATTTATTTCTCTACCGAGGCGTCTGGCTTTACTGCTGTCAACCAACTGACTCTTTTTCACAATGGCTTCGTTCATTCTTCTTAGTACTACTTAAAATAAAAGACATGGCAGCATGACCAACATTTAAAATTTGACGTTATAGGTTACATTTCTGCCAATCTGACACATAACTAACCCCATTCAACAATGCACGTGAATAAAAGCAAATCAAATGGAATCGATATTTCCTCATTGCATCTAGCATCTCCAAAATTGCGATTGATCCAACGTCTCATTCTATTTGCTTCTAGGACGCCATTAAAAGGCATTTGCGTAATTTGACAATTATCGACATCAGTAACAACATATTGATCGTTCGGTAAAACTTTTTTGGGATCTGTTGTTGTGAATAATGAAATTGAACAACACAACTAGTCCGTTTAATATGACAAGTTCAATATTTCCAATGAGATTCCAATGGTGTCAGCTTCTTGGTTCACCATTAGATAAGCTTCGGGCCAACGTGTTAACCGATCGACGCAATTGAGACAGCAATGTCAGGATTGGGTTGGGATTAAGGTGGTATGAGTGGTGGTATTCAATGACGACGAAGTTTCTTTATTAATAAGACACGACCATTACCTTCAACATTTGTGAATATTACTGACTGTTCGGCTGTCGTCATCGATATTGTTGGGATCCAGCATTGCCAGATCCGCGACAGCTCGGCCTTTTTCCCGGCTTCATCGTTGTCATCAGCGTTGATACCATCGATGTCTGGGCTAAGATGACACCAAGGTTTTATTTTATCACAGGTGAATACGGAACAGTGTGTCTTCGGTGACATAACGGCTATGTCGGAGAACCTTTGAAATGACAAACGTTGACGGTATTTGGTTCCAGTTTTCGACATTCTCCTGATCCAGGTGGAACATTCTCTACAACTACCAAATCTTCCTCTTGGTTAATATACGGCTCTTTGTGATGGGCATCGAAACGTTACTTCCACTTTTCTTGTTCAGCTCTAATCCGGTCAGCTGCTTCTCGTCGTATTTCCATTGTCGGCGTTTCGGTTGGTTTCTCGGTATCTACAGTTAATGCTTGAATAGGACGGTTTGTTGTTACGACACGCAATCGGAAATCAAAAACTATTTGATTTGGTGTAACATTTTTTGTTGAATATGGTTGTGAGTTAACAACCATTGCATATTAGGCAATAGTTTGTCCTAGTCGGCAGTATCGGTTTTTGCACAGTGGAGAAATGGTTAATAGACTGATTAATTCTCTCTTTCTGGCCATTAGCCCGCGACGTTCCTACGGCAAACTTGATGTGTTCAATGTCGTATTGTTTACAAAAATTCTCGAATTCCCGTGACGTTTATGCAGTTCCACGGTCGGTGATAATCCTACACGACAATCCAAAATAAGCGATGATACCGTTCAAAAACGTAATGCCGTGCTTTGAACGAGTATCGCGAACCGCTCGGATCATTGTATACTTACTAAACGCATCATTGATTACGATATGTACATTTCTATTATAGCTATTAGAAAATATACCCACATGGTCGGTGGGTCGAATTCTGAATGGTACTGGTTCCATTTCCTCGTAGTATAGTCATCCTTCTCGTTTAACGGCTTTAGTTTTGTTGTAGCAACACTCTAGACATGAAGCGATGTAAGATTTTACATATCGTCGCATCCCCAGAAACCAAAATAACACGATAGTCTTCTCACATCCGAAGTGATCAACATCGTCATGGCAACTTTTAAAGATCTGCTATCTAATGGCAGACGGAACGACAAATTTGGAATCTTCTCGAATACAGCAAATTAGTTGACCATTCTTTAAAGCGTAGCCCTTACATAGTTGTTGAACTTGTTCGGATTTTCGTTGTCCGGTTAATACTTCGATAATCTCTTTGAGATTGGAGTCTTGACGCTGCATAGAAATCAGCCAATCGGTTTGATTAATCTCTCTCTATCATCAATACGTTGTCGGCAACGGTGGTTGGTTCAGATGATATCTCGTTAGGATGTCGACTCAGGGTATCGACAATGGGACATTGGGGAACCGGCTCGATGAATTACTTCAAAATCATATTCCTGTAACATAAGCCAGCAACGTGCAACTTGTGCGTTTAACGGAATCATTAATTTCGTCGTTGACATAGCGCTACAATCTGTGACTATTCGGAATCGTTTTCCTAGCAAATAGAATCGAAGACGATTTAGCGATTTGACTATCGCTAAAACTTATAACTCGTGACTGTGGTATTTCCTTTCGGCGTCGTTGCAATGTGAAAAACAGGCGTCAATTTACCTTGTTTGGCCGGTTGCAGGAGAATACAAGCTAAGCCCAAGGAGCTAGCATCGGTATGTCTTTCTGATCGTATAGCACCAGTATCGGTTCACATCATAAAAATTTCTTAAGACGGTCAAAGTACTTATCGGCGGTCTCGTTCCACTCAAACGATTTTCTTTCCGATTTGAATAACGAGTCAACGGACTTGAGATGCTGGCGTAATCTCTGATGACTGCCGAAAAATCCTCTCAATCCAAAGAATCTTCGAATTTCGGTAACGTTTCTCGGCTTGCTAAAATTTTTAACGGCTTCAATTTTCTTATCATACGGTCGAATTCCTTCAGAATTAATTCGGTGTCCTAGCACGTTTGCTGTTCGGCGAAAAATGCGCATTTCGGCGGTCGAAGAGTAAATCCGGCTTCGCTTACGGATGTTAGGAATTTAGTAAAGATAGCTAAGTTGGGCTACGGTAACGCTCAATAATTACTTCGTCAATATAACTAATGATTTTTAGTGTATTTTTTGATCAACTTTACGATTATCTCCTGGAATACCATCGGCGCATTGATTGATCCAAACGGCATAACATTGAATTGAATCTCGGGACTCCTCTTTTGATGATAGCCGGAGAATAAATCGGTCGTGAAAACTTTGTTACCAGAAATTTGCGATAATTGCTCTTCTTCTAAAGTCTACACCGAGGCGATTTTCTCCGTTGTGAAAAAGAACAATCGGTGATGAATAAACGGAATTACTCGATTGAATGATAGCATTTGATAGAAGTTGTGACGTGACCTCTTCTACTTTTGCGTGTTTGGCTAACGGAATACGATTCGTACGTATTTGAACAGGTTTTTCAGATGAAAACTTGATTTTCATCATCGCGGTCTTACATTTTCCCATTTCTGATATTGACTCGGCAAAGCCTTGATGGAAATTCGAAATAACATTCTTAATTTGCGCCTATCTCATATTAAGAATTGTTTCCAATTTTTCGATTCGAGATTGGTACGGTTCTATACTCACTCATTGAGAATTTGTGCATAAACAATCCAATCCCAACAACTATGTATTTGGAAGAAGATTGTTATCGTTTGTTCGTCGATTTTCAGACACACTTCATTTTCGTTGAGCAAACGAGACTGCCACCATTAAACTCCATTAAACTTCACGGCATACAAGCACTTAAATTGTATGCAGCGAATTCACGAATAAATGATTTGTCGCTACTAGGATCGATAAAGGCACTAATTTTCCATTTAACACTACTTGCTTAACGAATTTTGCTTGAGTTGGCATTGCTGAGGCGAGATGATTTATGTTTTTTGGTGACGGAGCATTTTCGGTCTTCGAAGGACAGGAGTTACTTGTGTGTCCGGATTTCTGACACGCGGTGCATCGTGGTTTACGTTGAGACATGGGGCAATTCATGGATAGGTGTCCCGGTTTCCAGCAATTGTAACAGATTTGTTACTTCGAGTTGCTACTCGGTGCAAATATTATTGTTGTTGACAGTATTGGCGTTGATTCGGCGGTTGTTATTATTGACGGTCGCAGTGGCTTCTACGATATTACGGTGTCGCCTGATTTACGATGATACGTTAAATAACGTGTCATGGCGGCGAGTAAATCACTCGTGTTCTTGGTCTACACAAGAAATCGCGTTTTGCAGGTCCACGTGATTGAGTCCATCTCGGATGAATCGAGTGCTGGCTCCTTCGCTCAAACTGCCATTTCGTCCTTCGGTACACATTCGGTAAAAATAATCTGTAATCGGCACGTTTTGCTCTCTGATTCCTTTCAGCATACGGATGTGAACATCAGCTTCAGTGTCTGTCTTACTTAACTCTCTCTTTAGATCGCGTGCAAACAGTTTCCAATTCGTGTATGCTAGCTTGGTGGAATTCATCTACAGTCTTGCTGGTCGTTTTAGTTTCGTTTGGAAAGCAAAGAGCAGCAATTGTTCGTTCCATCCATACACTTCCTTCAGAGACTCGATACGCTGCACAAACTGTTCAGCATCGATAGAATCGTTCACTCGAGGATCGAATTCAGACAAAATATTAATTATACAGCGAAGATTATGAAACCCAGCAACGTTGTCACTTAAACTACGAATTTGTCTCGGCGATTCGTTGCTAACTTCACTTCGTGTCGCGTTAGTTTCGTTCAAAAGGTTTCGCGTTGCTGCGGAAATTTTGAAACTCGGCATTGCTTCGGCTCGAATATAATTCGGGTAAAACGTCACGTGTATTATGTTGCGATACGGTAGAACCAGATACCGCAGCTACGTTTAAAGCACTCTGTTCGTTAGCACTTTGCGATTGCTTTTCAATCAGCACTTTAATCACTTGCTTTTAAATCGCCTAATTCACTACGAATATAATTAATCTCGTCCGGTTGAGGTGCTTCGTCCGAGGCGACTTCGACGGTTTCACCCCCGATCGTAGCAAACAGTCATAAAACAAGCTCGTTCGGACTGCCACTTGTCGATAAGTCCAGCACACGTAATTATTCCCTCAACGCAACGGCCTTCAACCATTCGATTGACCCGAGCGGCATTGAAACAAAAACTTCTCAGAAAAAAACAGACTGATTGCAAACACGGATAACAGTTGTTGTAAAAACACGATGTGGCTTGTCGTTACACACAAAATCTCTGGCTGTACAATTTTGGAACACACACGTACACGGTTTGCAGATGTGTATCCACGACACGAACACACATTCGCGAATCGTTTGTTTTTCCCGCGCTTGCACAATTTTGATTTCTTTTTTTTTTCTTTTCGCGAAAATGTAATTTTCTTTAGAATCATATCACTTGATAATCCCACTTCTGAACTGTCAGGATTGGGTTGGAATTAAGGTGGTATGATTTAAACTATTTAATGACGAAGAAGCTCCTTTATTAACAAGACACGACCGTCATCCTCAACATTATGTATCGGCTTTCGTTATCAATGTTTTTGGGATCCAAAATTGCAAGAGCAGCGACAATATAGCATGATAATGATGTCGATATTTACGAAATCCTAGAGCGTTGGCATGGTATATACACTCTCGTCTATTGATGTCAATCTTTTCGCATGGCTGGCAAAACGAAACTTGGACTAACTTGATTGGCTGTTGCCGGATGGGTTTGCTGGTTCATGCATAACGTTGAATGCACCTCGTCGAAAAGACTGTGTGATATACGGACGGGCTGTGGCTGTCGAAGCGTTGTAGTGAAAAATGTAATTCAGAATGTCCGTAAAGGACTGCAGCGATGGTCTGCTGCCTCGGCAGAAGAAGGTGTCAGTATCTGCCGAGAATGCCCTTGTCTAGGGACGCGTGAATGCGCTGGCAGGCTAGCATTGCGGTGTCGTGGGGCGGGTTCATTCCCCCAGCACAAGGACCCACTACAAAGAATTTCGCATTCACGAATTTCTGGGGTCGAACAAAAGCAAGGCGACCGAAGTCGCAAAAATCGTAGGCAACCATACCGAGAGGAAAAGACTTGTTCCGATAACAAGTTGTAATGATTTAAAGTCTACGTGCGAACGCGGAACCGACCTCTCATCGGTTCTAGACGTTAAGTCTGAGTAGTGCCAACGGATGGTACCAATCGGTCAACCAATCCGTGCACCGTAATCCATTCACGCGGTGGCTGCTTGTCGGCCAGCTAGATCGGAGAGGATTTCGGTCGCGGGTCTCCGAATGGATTACGCTCATCTACAATCTTCAGCCACCAATACATGCCCGTTTTCAAACGCGTCACAAAACAAAACCATACGGAGAGGAAACCTACTTTACGTTACTCCGTATTTCTTCATTTAACCAGTCAAGGAAAAAAATCTAAATTTTACTTTTCCCGAATTTCCGATGCGGTACCGAAAAATGTGCTACGCTAACTCAACCCGACGAAAGTTACGCTAATAAAAAGGCAAAACAACAAAGGTACCGCGTACCGCGCGCGACACGAAACCGACCTCAGCGGATTTTCTCAAACCCTACCCTCGCGACGGCATACCTACCCTTCACCTCATTTCCCGCTGAAAAGAAGAACCACTGGAAAAAAAGTCGTTATTAGAGTTTAGCAATTCATAGTTTTATTCATTTTTTTTTCATATTTACTTTATATCAAATTAATCAAGCTAATTATTATTGAGTTATCTATTGTGTAATTAATGGAATGCTGCTTAAACAAGGCTTGTCACCTTTTAACCATACTGATATAATTCATGCTAGATGATACTGCAATATTAAGCACATTTTTCTTCAGTACAATATTTGTGGATACACGACCACTAGTTGTTACATAAACTCATTATCATAACAAAGTAGCAGTTGCATGCCACTTGAATTGGGAAGAGTCCCTTTACAATGTGGTACTATCGAACCCTGAGTATGCTTAGGAAGATATATATTATACACCGCGGCTGAATCTAAATCGACAGCGTGGAAATCATCAGCGAAACCGTAAATTACTTTTAGTCTTGATTGGTCTTCAATTGTGAGATCTACTAACAACGGACGATGACTCAATTCCCCGAAATTCTTAAATGCCATGAATTTATGATAAGGTTTTGGTGCCTGAATAAGTGAATCTTTAGACAAAAAGGTAGCAAAACCTTTTTCGATACGTAATCTTGTTTCATAGCAATTGAACTCAGCAGGAAGTCCAAAAACTCCCAGGTGTCCGGCCGCGGGAATTTCGTGTGCCGATGTTCCGAACGAATTTTCAATAGACGTCAGTGTTAAAACAATATGCTGTCCCATTCAAATGTTAAATAAATTGGATTACTTGAACTACCTGATGCATTCATCTCGCGCTTGAAATCCTCGAAATCCCCGGTACAGATGCTTGTTGGCACCGCTTTGGCGGCATATACCGTATTAGAAGCGGCGCTCGGTGTTCTGTCTGGATAAGCCTGCCCACGAATATTCACGCTCACCTTCAAGTTGTACCTGGGTTCGGGAAAATAAATAGGCAGTGTATTATAGTGTATGACGTCGGTATACTCATTCGAGTTGACAATACCATCATTTGGTTGAGTTGAATTTGCCTGAACTGTCGGCACACTCCGGGACTTCCGCATGGGTGGCGGCCACTACCTCCACACTTCACTTCCATGTGGCTGTCAAATTCTGTTGGCATCCCACGACAAAATTGACGTGGGATGTGCACTGGTCGCAACCAACGTGAAATGACAAGCCACCTAGCAGCAAAGTGTGTTAGTAGTGGTCACCAGCGGCGTCGCATGATTCATTACAAAGTGAAACAAGTAAAAATGGGCGGAATTAGGGTAACTTCATGCTTACCCGAAGAGGCTCATGGCCCACAAATAAGAGAGGGGCAACCGGGTGGTGATGGAGCCCCCGCGCACCCACTCAACCGGATCAAAATCCATAATTGTTGCAGTGGCCAGATATTCCTCTCCTGAGTGGAAACAACTTAACTTGCATGAGCCTTCCCATCAGACGAGCAGTACCCCGGTGACCAATTTATGCCATAGAATTATGCAATTCGATTTCATAACGCTATGTCATAAAGAGGCACCTTGCTCGGGCCACTCAACCCGCGCCGTCACCTGAAACAAAGAAGGTTAGTGTGTACCCGGCGGCTGGCTCATGTTTTGTGGTGAAAGCCTGCCACCGTACCGGGTCCTATACCCAGCCAAATTCAACGTAATGGAAAGACCGAAGGGTACCGGGTATCAATTCATTTTTATTTGTTCCAATCCATATAAATATATATAAATATTAAAGATAATTTAATATATATTTTATTGTTTTATACGTGTTAAGAATTGTCTGCCAATCCATCGCTGAATACCTGAAACAAAAAAAAAAACACAAAGAATCGTTTTTCTTTTATATTCAAATTAGAAAACTTACCTGAATTGGATGTTGTTGACACTCATAATCAACATTGACAGATGTTTCTGACATCTGATTGTCAACAATTACTGAAGATCACGGTGATGATTTTATCAGAAACGATATATTGTGAATTTAGAATTACGATATTGTCAGTTTGAAATTCACTGATAGCGAATTAGAAAGTACCGAATTCCTTTGTTTGAAAATTGCGGTATAGCGAAAAATCTGTTTATTTATTATCTCATTAGTTTGTTGGATGTGAATGTGAACGGTCAAAAGTAAAGAACAAAGATAAATTCAAAGTAAATCAGTAAATTTTATAGTTGAAATTAAATTAGTAAAATAACGAGTTGTGGTTGAATTGGAATTATAAAATAAATTAAAGTGAAATAAATAGTAGTTTGTTTTTCAATTTAAAGTGTTTATATCCGGAACATTTTTGGTCCGTCGAGCCGGATATAATTTCTCGTCAATTAGAACATACATATGTGTTTAAATAATCTGCTCCATGGTATTATTTAAATTACGGGCCGCGTGGTGAATTAAACCCAAGACATATGGTTAACGGCAAGGAGGTCTGGTAAGTCCTTTTCCATTTTCCTTATTTGTCCTTTGTTTGGAAAGTTTGATACTGTTGTGCATCAAAGAGACGAAAATATAAACGTTGTGTCGAATTTTATTTATTATACATAACTATTTGGAAAGTTTCATACTGCTGTGCGTCAAAGAGACGAAAATATAAACGTTATTTCGAATTTTATTTATTATACATAACTGTTTGGAAAGTTTCATACTGCTGTGCGTCAAAGAGACGAAAATATAAACGTTATTTCGAATTTTATTTATTATACATAACTGTTTGGAAAGTTTCATACTGCTGTGCGTCAAAGAGATGAAAATATAAACGTTATTTCGAATTTTATTTATTATACATAACTGTTTGAAAGTTTCTCAATTCTGAGCGTTAAAAGACGCCAAGCAAACTTTGTTTGTAGTGTTGGACATAATTGTGATAGCTGGTGATTGCTTCAATTTTAATTTTGAACAGTTGGTGTTTAAAACCGCACGAATTAAACTGTGCAAAGTGTTCGACGTAGTATTCAAGCACTTACATAAGCAACATCGCCTGTTTGAATAATAATGACCGAATATTGATCATAAGAAATAGCATATTACAGGTCAAATTTGGTCGTCACAGACAAGAAATTGTAAGCCGAACGCAATCTGCCGACTTTAACACGTACTCTTCCTAGTACAGTATTTTAAAACTACGGCAAGCAGCAAAAATGGAACGTTTAGTAGCGCAACAAGACGTACTAAACGAGCAAATACGTAAAATGTATAATAATTTCCAAAAGGATTCCAAAGCCCGTAAAACGTTGGCGTACGTCAATAAATTAATACAACGGGTACAAGAGGTCCGTCGATCATTTATTCAAACTCATGATCAAATATTCGCATTGGTTCAAGGGAAGGAAGATTTGACACTGGAATATTTTACGAAAAATGTGTATGTTACCTTCGAAGAGTTCAATTTGAATTTCGAAACGGAGTTGGAGGAATTGCGTATAGAGCATGCATCGCAAGGAATGCAAGGCAATCAGAATACACAAAGTCAACCCTCGAAGGCTTCAGAAGAGACAGACGTTCGACTCCCTAGAATAAATTTACCCAAATTCAGTGGGGGGTACAGTGATTGGACAGCATTCAAGGACCTATTCACATCGTTAATTCACAGCAAAACAAATATCGCCAAAGTGGAAAAGTTGCACTATTTGAAATGTAGTCTTGCAGGAGAAGCCGAGCAGCTACTGAAACATTATTCAGTCACCGATGACAATTACGACTCGGCATGGAAGCTTCTATTAGAACGATACGATGACAAACAGGTCCTCCTGAACGTGCAGCTGAAAAGATTACTAACGTTAAGCAACGCTAATGAATCTGCTTCGTCAATAAAGCTACTACTGGATAGAACGCTTGATTGTGTTCAAGCAATAAATAACTTAAAAATTGACGATAAGTGGGATGCGATGTTGATTCATCTCACAACACAACGTTTGGCAACTGATTCACGCCAATTGTGGGAACAACATCAAGCCTCTCTTCCTGAACCACGGTCATTTCAAAGGCTGAAGGATTTCATGCAATCTCGTTTCAGAGCGTTGGAGGCTGCTGGAGTGGATAAACAAAGACCAAATAGAACTGTTCGTAATGTATTGATAAGTAAGACAGGTCAACGATTGAATTGTATCCTCTGCAAGGGTTCACATCATCTCAGACAATGTACAGAGTTTCAACAAGCTAGTCACTCAATAAAATTTGATACGGTTAAAAGGAATGGCTTATGTCTGAATTGTTTGGAAAAGGGACACTTGGTTGGGCAATGCCCTAGCAAAACTAGATGCTTTCGCTGTAAGAAAGCACATCACACGCTACTTCACAGGTCTGAAATGACAAGCAATACCGACGTCAGTCATCGAACATACATGTCACCTAGATACGAAACTCAGGGATCGAGTTCTGGAATTTTCAATGAGCAACAACGAATGGCAGCACTTAATGAACAACCCACAATGGCATTTACACATAGCACACAATCACAGATGTTGGATGGGTCCGGAAACCTCTTATCGAATAAATCACCAACAGCTGCTACAATGGACACTCCGATTTTGGACAATATGCAAACGGTATTATTAGCGACAGCTTTAGTGAACGTAGAGACTTCAAATGGAGACATGACACTCCGTGCTTTACTAGATCAAGGGTCACAAACGTCAATCATTTCGGAATGCGCAGCCCAAAGATTAGGAATTAAACGAAGATCCACAAACACCACTATAGCAGGCATTGGAAAATCAAAGGGTATTTCGACAAATGGAAAATTGAGAATGAAGTTATATCTCAGAAATAACGAACATTTGACCATAGAGGCTATCATTTTAAATAAATTCACTAACTTTATTCCATCACATACTATTTCTACGTCCATTAGAAAACAAATTGAACACTTAGACCTCGCTGATCCTCACTTTGATAGACCCAGCAAAATTGATCTGCTATTAGGAGCAGACATTTATGCACAAATAATCCTCGGAGGTATTAGAAATTTGAAACAAGGGCCAGTACTCCAATTTACCAAATTGGGCTGGATAATATCTGGGAAAGTTCACATGGGCGACACCCAAATATTACATACATTTGCAATTGAAACAAACCGAAACTTAGAAATCAGCGAAGAATTAAAGAGATTTTGGGAAATTGAAGAAGTTGGAACAAGCCGAGTCATGACGCAGGAAGAAGAAGCTTGCGAGCAACACTATCGAACTCACGTACAAAAGGAGTCAAACGGACGATATCAGGTCCGATTACCTTTCAAAAATATGGATTGCCAGCATCAATTAGGAACCTCTAGAACAAGCGCAGTAACAAGCCTATTGAAATTAGAAAAACGTTTTGCCGTGAACAAAGAACTTTATGCAGAATACTCAACCGTAATTCAGGAATACATCAACTTGGGCCACATGAAGGAAGTTCCTTATTGTGAAGAGTCAGTTTTCGAAGCTGGAAGGAAAATAATCACAGCCAATTTTCTCCCACATCACGCTGTATATAAAGAAAGTACTTCAACCAAATTACGCGTAGTGTTTGACGCGTCGAGGAAAACGAGTTCTGGAGTGTCACTCAACGATATTTTGTTGACTGGACCATCTATTCAAAAGAGCATGACGTCAATCATCATCCGATGGAGGTTGAAGCAGTTTGCAATGATGGCTGACATCACAAAGATGTATAGACAGGTGAACATGCATCCTCAAGATGCGAATTTTCAAAAGATTGTCTGGAGATCTCAACCGAATGAACCAATTAAAGACTACTGCCTTACAACAGTGACTTTTGGAACCACGTCTGCCCCATTTCTTGCAATACGTACGCTAAACCAACTGGCGATGGACGGAAAAGAAAAATTTCCTGTTGCTTGCGAATCGGTACTAAACGAATTTTATGTGGATGATTTGCTATCCGGAGGACACAGCTTACAAGAATGCATCATCAAAAGAAATTAATTGACTGAACTACTGAGCTCTGGTGGTTTTCAATTACGAAAATGGATAGCAAATAACAAACAATTTTGCAAGGAGTCCCAACACAGGATATAGAGATGAAGGAAGCAATCGACTTCGATATGGATCAAGGGTACAAATCGTTAGGAGTTATGTGGTTTCCATTGACGGATTACTTCACGTATCGACTGAAGAAGCGTGAACAACTAACAACGTACACAAAACGCGCTATTCTATCAGAAGTAACACGTCTATATGATCCGCTAGGCTGGATAGCACCTATTATAATAGTGGCGAAAATATTACTTCAAAGTCTTTGGTTGTCTGGGCAAACTGGGACGACCCAATACCAAGTCACCTAAACACAGAATGGATTACTTTGTGGACGCAGCTACCTGCAATTGAACGTATTAAAATAACAAGATGGGTGACATATCAACCAGACGCACTTGTATCTCTCCATGGATTCTGTGACGCTTCTCAAAGGGCTTACGCGGCTGCGGTTTACTTAGTCACACAATCAGGTCCAACGATCACCTCTCATCTTCTTGCAGCCAAAACCAAGGTGGCACCAGTAAAACCAGTGACTCTTCCCCGTTTAGAGTTATGTGGAGCAGTATTATTGTCTCGGTTAGTAAAGGAAGTCACAACGGCATTAGAATTGGAAAAGATATCCACCTGGTTATGGACCGACTCGGAGATCGTTTTAGCTTGGTTGAGAGGTCATCCCACCCGATGGTCTATCTTCGTCAGCAATAGAACGGCTGACATTGTCGAAAACGTTGGCAACATGCCGTGGCGTCATGTGCCGTCAAAATACAATCCAGCTGATGTAGCTTCAAGGGGAATTAAACCCGACGAGCTGGTCAATAATAAACTATGGTGGCACGGACCAAGCTGGTTAACTGCACCGATCGATGATTGGCCTGAAAATAAAGATATACCATCAACTGATATCGAGCAACGTAAACGTACGATGGTTAATATTGGAATAATAATGGACAATTTTTTTGATGATCTATTGAAAAAATACTCGACACTAACAAGGTTAATAAGAATCACCGCTTATTGTTTTCGTGCGATTAAACCGAAATTGAATCGACTCATCCCTCAAACATATCTCACTAGCGATGAACTAAAACATGCTTTTGAATTCTGGGTCAGACATGCTCAACGAACGGAATGCTCGGCAGAGTTACTAAATCTTCAAAAATTGAAACCAGTTGGGAATAAAGGCCAATTAGCTAATCTGAATCCATTTATAGATAAAAAGGGCATAATGAGGGTTGGAGGTCGCCTACAACACGCTCAACTCTCTTTCGATGAAAAATATCCAATAATCTTACCTCAGAGTGGAAAATTTACGGAACTAATTCTAAATCAGATACACCAATCAACAATGCATGGACAAACGCAGTTAATGCTAAATAATTTGAGAAGAAAATTCTGGCTAATAAACGGACGCAAACAAATTAAAAAATTCATACACCGGTGTGTCCGCTGTTTTCGTGCTAATGCAAAGGGTTTGACGCAACTAATGGGAGATCTACCAGAAGCTCGAGTAACTATATCACGCCCGTTCACACACACAGGTATCGATTTCTGTGGCCCATTCAATCTCAAAGATCGCCGTGGAAGAGGATGCAAAATATCAAAGGGCTATGTGGCAATATTTATCTGCCTGGCTGTGAAGGCTATACATATAGAAGTCGTTAGTGATCTTTCTACACCAACATTTTTAGCAACGCTGCACAGATTCATGGCAAGAAGAGGAGTTTGCAAACACATTTGTTCCGATTGTGGGACAAATTTTGTTGGAGCAGCTGCTGAACTAAAAATCATTATGAAAATAAATGCTGATGCGGCTGAGACCTTAGCAAATGATGGAGTAAAATGGCATTTCAATCCACCAGCTTCCCCTCATTTTGGTGGGCTCTGGGAAGCCGGAGTGCGTTCAATTAAATTGCATTTACGTCGAATAGTAGGCAACGTACCTTTAACATATGAAGAGCTTTCTACAGTGTTAGTTAAAATAGAAGCTTGTCTCAACTCTCGTCCTTTATGCCCTCTAACTGACGACCCTAGTGATATCACTGCATTGACTCCAGCCCATTTTCTCATCGGATATATTATGGGAGTACCACCTGAAAGGGAATTCGAAATGGCCAATATCAATCACTTAGACCGATGGCAACTGACTCAAAAACTTACCCAAGATTTTTGGAAACGATGGCAGAAGTAATACTTGAGTCGTCTCCAACGTCGGCCGAAATGGTTAATTAAAGAAACCAACGTGAAAGTTGGTGATTTATGCATCTTAAAGGATGAGAAGCTGCCATCCTACCGATGGCCTTTAGCTCGGATCACGCAAGTACATCCGGGTCCCGATGCAATAGTACGCGTTGTTACGGTTTGGGCAAATGGCAAAACATACAAACGATCCATCACAAAAATAGCATTACTGCCTATACAACCATCGACACCAGCACAATATACATCATAGTCAAAAATTCCAATTTATCATTTCCTCGTTTCCCAACCTTTCCATCAATTTCCCATGTTTTCAGAACCGATTTGCCGTAACCACTACGAGCACAGCCGCAAACTAAAGCGCGATGATGGTGTAGGTGGACGCCCAGCATAAGGTGGGATAACTTCACCATGCCAATGCATCGAACCACGGATCTAAACTTAAAGAACGCTGAAACCAAACATCCGAGCCTAATTGACATCAAAGGAACTGCACTCGAGAGTAAAGGCTGATGAGAGTTTTCAATAAACTCCTCATCCGGGGGAGTATGTTTAGAATTGTCTGCCAATCCATCGCTGAATACCTGAAACAAAAAAAACACAAAGAATCGTTCTTCTTTTATATTCAAATTAGAAAACTTACCTGAATTGGATGTTGTTGACACTCATAATCAACATTGACAGATGTTTCTGACATCTGATTGTCAACAATTACTGAAGATCACAGTGATGATTTTATCAGAAACGATATATTGTGAATTTAGAATTACGATATTGTCAGTTTGAAATTCACTGATAGCGAATTAGAAAGTACCGAATTCCTTTGTTTGAAAATTGCGGTATAGCGAAAAATCTGTTTATTTATTATCTCATTAGTTTGTTGGATGTGAATGTGAACGGTCGAAAGTAAAGAACAAAGATAAATTCAAAGTAAATCAGTAAATTTTATAGTTGAAATTAAATTAGTAAAATAACGAGTTGTGGTTGAATTGGAATTATAAAATAAATTAAAGTGAAATAAATAGTAGTTTGTTTTTCAATTTAAAGTGTTTATATCCGGAACAATACGTAAATTAAAATTATTTAATGTTCTCTTTAATTAATTTTTATATCAAAAAAAATTTTTTGTTTATTAGATTTTTATATTCTTTTAATTATAAAATATTTTAATATAAATTGAAAATTTTTATATACTAATAAATTTTTTAAATTTATATAAAATAGATATATATTTAATAAAAATGTATAAATTAAAATAAATAGGTACTCACCAGTATCCTAAACGAGCGCTCGCTGAAGATATGGTGATGACGGAGACCTGGTTTTCTTGTTTTCAACAACATTTATTGATTCGACGGAAAAACGTTATGAATATGAACCAGAAATGATCGAAAAATTGCTTTACATAAGGAAAAGAACGAAAATATACGAGTAAAGCAGCTATTTGCCTAAACCGCTGTTACAACAACAAAAAAAAAAAATATTGCGATACTAATAATTATATGAATGGGTTGGCTGAAAATTTGTTATTCACGACAGACAGATATATTTTTGTGTAATTATGTTTTCTTTTTGTTTTTGATTCCTCTGTCTCCCCTCCAATGAATGTGTTAAAATCTTTCTCACCGTTTGTTTTCAAAAATTAGTAATCCTTGTTATATTTGTTATTAGAACTCGGTAAAAGATTGTAGTTTTGTCGATTTCTTATTTTTTCTTCTCTGTATATGTCTAATAGTTTCGGAAGCAACAAATATTGTGGTGTGGCGGGGGTGTGAGAAGATTTTCTTGTACTCTTCCCCTCTCCTCGTTGATTATTCACTATCCCTCTGCTTTTCACGATTTTCACTCGGGTCGTTCGACAATATCTTCTAATCCCCTCCGTTCTTAACTTCTTTACTATCATTTTTCCCAAGTATGCACCATACAAACACAGAATGTATTCCATGAAAGTGTTCTGTGTACTTCTGTGAAACGTTCCGAAGCGTTCACAATTTCCACAATAACTTAATCAGATTCTCTATTCACTACAGCGCTTGCTTAAATTTCCAATAAATACAAATACCGCTTTCCTTCGACGACATTCCCGCTCGCTCCGCTTTCATTCTTTCCTCCGCGACAATTCGAACGCAACTCTCCCCAAATGTCTCGCGGCAGGTTCTTCGCTCCATGCGATCATCGCGACCCTCAATGTAAATGTGCCTCCGCGGATGGGATGCACCGAATCTCAAGTTGTGTTGAGTAGATTGTGCACTCATAAGAATTGTTACTAACAGTTCGATGAGTGTAAGTGTGTATATTTTGTATGTCTAGGAGTATGATGAGCGGAATGCGAGAATGTGTATTTTACATACTATCAAGTCATAGTAGGATTTTCTATATGGAAATGGTTTGCTGGTTGTGTAGTGATTTAGCAGATCTGGCCTATATTATGCAAGAATTTTCTTTAAACCTTTGTCTGCGCCGAATTCGAATCGAGCATTTTTAGTTATATTGAATAATAAAAATATAAAACCTATAAATTGACATAAAAAAAAATCCGAGATTGGCCTTGTCTGGGGACGCGTGAATGCGCTGGCAGGCTAGCGTTGTGGTGCCGTGGGGCGGGTTCTTTCCCCCTAGCAGAAGAACCCACTGCCAAAAAAATTTCGCATTCACGATTTACGGGGTTAAAGAAATGTCTACCGAAGTCGAAAAGGAGGTAACCTACTAAGGCTCAAAGAATATTGCTGACTCAGAAGGCAAACTGGGCCTAGAGAAAACAGACGGACTTGAGATGACTTCGTCGTTACCGACGAGACTTATGGCCCACAAATAAGATTGGGGCATCCAGATGGTAGCGGCGCTCCCTCGTACCCTCCCAACCGGATCAAAATCCAAACGTAGACGTGACCATGTATTTCCCATTTGGGTGAAAAACTCATATAAACATAATTTGCATGACTTTTTCCCTCAAATAAGGAATACAAACGTAACCGATTTATGCTATAGAGTGATGCAATCAAATCACATAACCCTATGTCATAAAAGGGCATGCGAGCAGTAGGCCACTCTACCCGGCAAGAGCTCCTGTCAACGAAGGAAGCAGAGGAGCGCGCCCGATGGCTAGCCCATGCTTGTGGAGAAGCCTGCCATCGATGCGGGTCCTATACCCGGTCAGGTCGATTGAAATGTAAAGGCCGACGGTGTTTGTTTAACAATTCATTTTATTTTTCTTTCCAGGATAAAATAAATAATCCATACGTACAAAGAATTATCACATAAATGGTACAAAATAATAATTCTTCAATCAAAGAAAAATAATTGTATATTATCCCGCGGTGAACTATAAATTTGTAATGATTTTAAGTCTAAGTCCGAACGAGGAACCGACCTCTCATCGGTTCTAGACGTTAAGTCCAAATGGATTACGCTCATCTACAATTTTCAGCCACCAATAAATGCCCGTTTCTAAACGCGTCACAATTATAAAGTAACATTTCTATCTTCTACCCAAACAATTTAATCAAGTATTGAAATCGAAAAAAAAGAATTATTTGCTTACGTAAAAAAGGAACAAAAAGGTAACGACCCACACACTTTGCGACAGCATCCAAAACGATGTTAATGTGTGCAGATTGATCAAACAAGATAGCAGCATTACAACGCTGTATAAAGCAAGCTTCAAGTTTTTCTAACTTTGTTTTTCGGTAGAACGAGCGGTAAAATCATGCGTTTGCGAAAACTCTCTTTCGAATGAGACTAGCAGGGTTTTGAATAAAATTGTGTTGGATCCTTTTATATTTGTTTTAGATAATTCTGCACAACATGTTTACTTGTTGAATAGGGTAGTAGTTTGATTTTGCTGCTGATATTCATTTCGTCTTTTTCCATTCTTTTCCCCTGTTACTTCCATTATCCCCTTTACGTTCACTTTCCTGTATTTCACAGCCAAAATACCGTCTCTATCTTTGCTTCTGAACGTCTACTTGCTTCTGCATTTTTCCATGCTATTGGCCTTACAATATCCTCTGCGTCTTCTCGCAAATTCACTTTCCATAATCTCATCGGCAATCTCGGAAACTAGTCTTCGTAGTCGTCCCATTGAAAACAATCAAGATTAATCGCATTCGGCGGTGGAGGGCTCATTGCATAATTCACGCAAATTATGCGAGTGTTTGCTCGTTGATGCAAATAGCAAAAATATTCCCATAATGGGGATGCACAAATGGTCACTTTCATTGAACAGCATTTGCATAACGCCTTGCACTCGTGCCACACTTCTATTTTATTTTATTTAATACTTTACCGGGTGGCAGTTGCTTTGTGACCTCACAAATGTTGATCGTTTTTCGACACGTCAACTCGGCTGCCATGTGGCTGTCAATCTTCTTTGGCATCCCATGACAAAATTGACGTGGGATGTGCAACTGTCAAGACTAACATAAGATGACAAGCCACATAGCAGCAAGGTGTGTTGGTGGTGGTCACCCAGCGGCGTTGCCTGATTCATTACAAATTTTTGCTTTATATTTAAATAAATGAAATCAGTTTTCATTTCCTTTTGCAGCAAATTGAATTAGAGATAGAATATTATTTTTGACTATTAAATAAATAATATGGAAACAGTGAGATTGTGGGGTATTGAAATCATCTTGAAACTTTTTTTAAAAATTAAATAAAGATAGGCCTTTGCTTTGAAAATACTATTATGCAAATAACAAAATCTCATATAAACACCCTATATTCTCAAATATGTATCATATGTGATAAAGATTAAGTGTTGAAAAATATTAATTTATTAGGTTAGAAAAGGCTAAGTTTGCTTTTTGGCCAAAAAGAAAAATGTTCATAAATTTATTATCATTAAATTCAAGGAACGAATTTTAATAATCAAATATTCCAGATTAATGGAAATTTTAACCGTGTTTCGAGCTAGATTCAATAAAACTCGAATTTATGTTTTTGATCTTGTTTTATGAGTACAACAAAAAAAATATTAGTACCACTTGAAGATTTTTTAGGGTCAAAAAATATTAGCTATCTTCCAAGTTATTTTTAAGAAAGACGTTAAGACAATTAATTTGGCAATAATACCTTTTGGAGTGGAATAAACCATTGAAAACCCTTTCACTTCGCATCTTTCACCCATGTAGCCTTCCTTGCATTCGCATGATGGATGCAAATAATTAGCTGCGATGCAATCAAAATAACGTCCACCATGCCGACAATCCAACTCGTCAAATTCCTTTGAGCATTTCAGATCCAAAACACTCATTATTAATTTTGAATCTTTCTCGGATATTGATCGGCGCTTCAAAGAACTATTCTTTCGCATTGTAGATGACGAAACGACAACGGGACATCGATTAGCCGGAGTAAAGTGGTCGGTCTCCCGATGCTTAAAAAATCTGTACGAACAACAATCTGTCCCAAGCTGATTCCGATGTTAGCTTAATCGAATGGGTTCTAGTTAGGCTCCGAAGTGTTGACGAAGTTCGTTCACCTCTAGAAAGCTCATGTTCATTAAGATAAACAGCTAAAATGAGATCATGTTTAACTTGCTCTGGTAATTTTATCCAAATATCCAGGCCGCCATCGGTTACATCACGCATTTCATCTAACGATCCAAATATTAGGAATTTAGCTCCGATTCTGATTTTACTTTTTGTAAATTTTATCCAATCAATCAAATTCCAGTAACAATGTTTAGAGTAGTGACTTGACACTCAAAGCACTCTTTAATTTTTCCTTTGTTTTCCACACATAATTAGTTTTATATTTGTTGATTAGAATCGTTCGTTTGGTGAGAATTATAATTATAAAAGTTATTTAGACCAACAAAAAGGTCATTCTACGTTGGCTTCTTCGCAGCGAATTGGGCGTCCACGTGTAACAGGAACAACCATTGACGGCATTCTAACTACTCGTATGACCATCCATCGCAATCAAATTGATGAAATGCTCATCGGGCGGGTTCTCGCGGGAAAGCATGCGCTTCAGAGTACGGCTCGAATGAAGAAAACAATTTTTAGATAACGAGTGCATTCTCCACTGAATCTAAATTAATGCATTTCATGATTATTTTACTTGAAATTTTAATGCGACGATTAACAATACTTCGACACATTTTGTTGAAGTATTGTTAATGAGTAGGTATTTGGGGGAAGAATTGAATCTTTCAAGAGAACACCATCACTGAACTGGTAGAAATACTATCAAAAATAATCCGCGACTATAAAGGAATTAAGCATTGTGGTGTTATATGTTCGCTGGTTTGAATTGCACTTCATTTGTTTTTCTGATGATGATCTCGTCCACATAGCTTATCGCCTTGCCATTTTTCGATGCTATGAGCCTCGCCATAAATCGTTAAAAATTGCTCGGGGCATTTCGAAGCCAAAACGGCATTTGATTGAATTCGAAGTGGCCATGGTGAGTTATGAACGCCGAGTACTGTTTGGTCTCCTCCGCTATCTTCAACTGGTAATAACCAGACATCATGTCAAGCACTGTGAAATAGTTTTTCCCCGTAAACGTTGACAAAACATTGTCGACCACAGGCATGGATCATGGATCTTTTTAGGTGACGCGTTTAGCTCACGAAAGTCGACACAGAGTCTGTCTTTGCCATTCTGCTTCCGCACCAAGACAATGGGTGAAGTATACGACTATTTTCTGTTTAGGGATGGGAACACGGTACGGTTTTTTATTTACCGGAATGTTTGACGTCAAAACAATGTTCATTTTCATAATACTACACTTTCCTAGGTCCTTCAACCTTTCCGTGAAACAGCCACGATATTCATGTAGTAACGCCTCGACTCGCTGTTTTTCGAACTTGCTCAAAGTATCATTGATATTTTCGCACGCATTATTAATTACATAACATTTGCCGTTGTAAATCACTATACGGCCACGCGAAAGTACATTGGTACCAATGATGGTGTCATACACCGAGATTGGGTTGTCTATTATCATGAAGTCGCACGCAAATTGCTGCTCGTCAATTGTGACGGTTAATGTTTTCGTTTCGCGGCACTCCACCTGTCCACCGGCGAATCCTATCATCGTCTTGTTGCACCGCTTAACTGTACTGACACATTGATCCACGATGTTCCGTTTTATAATGGAATGGCAACTGCCCGAGTCTATAGGCGCTTCGCAGACGAGATCGTTCACGATGATGGTCTTCATAACCGGATCACCAGATGGTTCACTGATGGAGTTCACAGAATTGTCATTATTCTTTTTCCCCAGCGGTTTTGGGCAATCGGGTGAAATGTGTCCCCGATCCCGACAGTTAAAACATACCGGACCACCTTTATCGTGAGTCATCACTTCTTGCACGGAAATGTTTTTGTCCCCGGTTGGACAATTCACAACACTAGTCTTACTGCCAACCACAGCGTATGCGTCAATGCCCGAAAACGAGTGTAACAGATCAGCACACCACGGAAAACACATAACCGACAATATCCGACGCAAATTATCGTCTTTCAGCGCGTTAATCATATTGCGGATTAATGGCTGGTCGTCGATACCACCGTGGCGTCCCAACGAAAGCATTGAATAATAGTACTCAACCATCGATTCAGCACTCAACTTTTTCGCCTTCATTAATTTCATATGCACGTTGGCGGCACTTATGTGAAGTGGAAAATCTGCAAAAAAACCATCCGGAATTCCATCCATGTACGAAACACTGGTTGCGCGGTAGCCCACATCTTCGCCGTGCACTTAAGTTTGGCTATGACAGCTAGGAGTAGCAAACGATCTTCCAATCCATACCGCATTCGCAATTGCTCGACTCGATCGATGAAATGCGTTGACGTCATCTCACCAGAACATGGGTTAAATTCTGGAACAATTGACATTATGTCGGAAACATGACGCTCGTTCGTGACAGGAACGATTGTGTTCCATGTTGCAGCATTTTGCTGAAATGCTGCAGGTGGCACGAACGAAACTGGAACTGCTGCGTCGCTACACGCATACACGTTGGTGTGTGTTGGTATGCTTGGCGAGTATACGTATGACGTAGATGCCGACGCCACGCTGGTTGCCATCTTCGGACACTTTTCACCCTGGACATTCGACACCGGTTTCAACAAATTTATGGTGTCGATGGCGGAAGCTAGCTGTTGTGATAGGGTCGTCAATTGCTTATGCAATTCCCCTACATCACCTCGCAGCTTCTCGACTTCTTTCATGCCATCTTCGTTGGCCTCGTGGAACAACTCTACTTCGCCTTCATGGTTCCGCAACCGCGTAATAAGCTCTTCCTTCGTGCCAGACACAAATGAACTGGCTTCGCCAAGTTTTTCGCGTAGCTCCGCCACCGTCAGATCGCCCGTTGTCATTAATACACTACTTTTTAAGAAAACAACTCGCGAAATTAGGGATTGTCCCACTTCTGATTTTGTCAACAGTCAGCGTTTAAACAAACGCAAACACCAAGGTCTTCGATTATACGTCTTACTTTATTCAAGGGCCGACATCCACCCCTAACAGTTTTTACACCCATGCATATAACAATGAAGATAGATGGACGTTGCGTAACAAAACATTTATGGATGACACTATTTTACATTCCTATTGTATGTGTATGTGTTTATTGTTATTGATGTTATGTTATTTGATTATTACTCATTCTTTCCATGGAAATATGAATAGCGTTAGAAAAAGTATAGAATTATTATCTTTCACGAATTCTTGATTGGGTTTTTTTTTCTTTTCTTAAACAAGAATCACAGGATCTTAAAACATAATATATCATTCACATAATAATTAACTTGACGTTATGTCGTTTTATGTAAATGTTTCTTAATTCTTTCGTCTTCCCGCGCTTTCTATATGAAGGTGGGATTCCTTTTTTTTTCATGAAAAATACAATTCCACTTCTAATATTTAATAGATTATGTTTTGTTTTCTTTCTCATTTGATTTTTTCATTTTTATAAAGTTCCCAAATGCTTAAATTTTATAGTTTTATTTATCGGCTGTACTTCAAAGCACGGTTCAAATGACACTAGCTAACATTAAAATTTGATTTTATGCAGCAAGATTTCAGTACCGTAGAAATTAATGTGGCTAGTAAGATGGTACTGCGAAACAAATGAAACTATCGAACTTAGAACTCCGTGCTTGGATTTTACTATGTGAAAGGTTACCTTTGACAGATAATACAATTTTTGTACGGAAATCGAAGCATATATTGTGCGAATTCTTCCTATTTGCAGTAGAGAGTTGAGGTAATGCAGTCATTGAAGTAACCTAAATATAAGTTTTCAATTCCTCATAATTACTATTCCACGAACTAAAATTTAGACATTTGGCAAGTTTTAGTTAGCATTTTTGTGTTTATAATTTTCTGCATAATTTAATCGTGCAGAACAATTAATGGCTTCTGAACTATTTACAAAAGAAGTAAAGCCTCTAGAATAAATATGTTGATATCATTTCGAGAGAATGTTATTTTTAGCTATTTGTTTTTTTAATTTTATTAAAATATACGAGTTTTCATCTTACAATCTACAACACAGTTATATATTTTCAACTATTCTTCATAAAAAATATGTAGCGTTACATTATTATCAAATTGATTTCAAGTCCATTTTTTAAGTCAATACTCACTTATGCCAATCAAAATTAAAATAATTTGGAAAATAAGTTCCAAAGAAGGCCATTTAAATAACATCAGTCGGTTGGTTTGTTACCTGTGTTGCGTTGTGTGTTCCTTTTCTTTATATTATAAGTCCTGCCTGCTTTCCAGCGCTAGAGCTGTTAGAATCCAATGGAGCCGATATTTCTAATTGTTCGAAATAAAAAGTCTTGCCGATGTTGGCACTTTCGCTTTTCACTTTCGAATCTCTTTTCTCTAAAAATTACAACTGCTTAAATACTATTTTCATATGGATATCATTCGGTTATTCCTAAATGATTCATATAAATTCTCATGGGAATATGACTGACCCTTTCAGTATGTCACGAGTACAATTTATTGTCCGAAAAACTCACATTCCTAATTGATGCCACCCATCAACTCACTCTATGTCCAAACATTATTGTTTTCTTAAACTAACAATATAAACTTAACACTGCAATAATGAGTCCACTCCAAAGAACTCATTCTCATTGCTGTTATATAACAAGATTCTCCGGATCGTGCCAGCATGCACATGTGCAACCAGATCCTCTATTCCCATCATAGGAACATATGTAGCACTAGCGAGTATATATGCTGTGTATAGAGTATGGATGGTGTAATGTGAGTATAGAATGTTATCGGCGTCAATCGAACAATTCATTGTCTAGGTCATTGACAATGAAAAGAAATTATTGAGTTGAACTTCCGCATGTGAAGTTGTTTTTTATAACTTAGGAACGTGACCTACGTAGCTTCTTTCGATCTCGCTGCTTGGCGATTTCAAGTGGGCCACGATCTGTCCAAATCTTTCATAATTTTCCTGTGTCGCAACTGTACATTGAATCCACCTGCTTGCTCAGCCGAGTTAGATTGCATTCGGCAATGCAATACACGGATTGGATGCACTAAATCAGTGCTCTCATGTCCGAATTTTTAATTTACAGATTTGAATTTTTAAAAATTAGCAGAAGTAAAGAAATTCATGATATAAAATTTACATTTAATAACAATAACAAAAAAAAAATGTTATAATTTATAACTATGAATGGAAGTAATGGAATTTTTCCCAAATCTGCAATTAAAATTTCGGATAAGTGTTAGGAACTTTTTCGAGCAGTTTGCTTGCACTACACTCTTCATCCGAACTCTTTGAGTGATGTAAAAACTCGCTCGTCATCCAGGCTTTTCTGTTTGCCTCATAAGTTACAAGCAGTTTTGACTGATTTTTGAAGCACCTTGCTGATTTTCATTCGCCGATTATCAGAAATTTTCTCAGATCCGTCCATATTAGAACGAATCCAAACGGCAATTCTATCCTTTGAATGTTTGCCTTCATAACATTTGTCACCTTTACGCGTTCTGTCAAGTGTCAGTTTGTAAAACAGGCCGGTTTCGTCTCCATCAAAGATATCGTTACCTTGATAACGACTGCTTATACATATAAAATGAGTAATATATGTTATACGTAGCAGAAACAACAGGCCAAAACTGAGTTCATACTTGGCCAAATCGTTGTAAGCCACTCTCCGTGAATTTTCCGCTTTGAATGGAACGTCGTTTATTTGAAGCACTCAATCCATCCTCTTGAGCAGTTAAAAGCCCCCATATTTACCGCTGCATCTTCTTCTTCTTCTTCTTCTGAGCCCTACAGCCCCTTTCGGGCCTCCGCTGCATCTTCACATGAGGCGTTTATAGATAGAAAATTTTCCGCTTTATTTTGTAAAATAAGCCCAGAAATTGGAAAATTTTGATTGCGTTTCGACACAAACCACTTTAATAAGACGGCATCGATATCGGGTCTTTCTGGCTGCCGCAATTTTTTTGCAACTGGTCTAGAATCTAGTCTTCCGGTTAGATACTTTTCCTTTTGTGTCTAAATCGTAGACACTGTCGACTTCGATAGCCTACGAGTATATTCCCGACAGATTCGTGCATTTGCATTGGCACATTGCAATTTTTCAATTATGTCCAATTATTCTTTCACTCGGAAAGAGGTAATGTCAAAGTCCGTGAAGGACTGCAGCGATGGGCTGCTGCCTCGGCAGAAAAAGATGGAGATATCTGCCGAGAACGCCCTTGTCTGGGGACGCGTGAATGCGCTGGCAGGCTAGCATTGCGGTATCGTGGGGCGGGTTCATTCCCCCAGCACAAGGACCCACTACAAAAAAATTTCCCACTCACGAATTTCTTGGGGTCGAACAAAGACAAGGCGACCGACGTCGCAAAAAGTGTAGGTAACTACACAAGGGACAACTGACTTGTTCAAGGAACAAGAGTAACAAGTAAGAAGTGGAAGCAGGGTGACCTTGTCCTTACCCGGAGAGGCCCATGGCCCACAAATGAGAGAAGGGCAACCGGGTGGTGATGGAGCCCCTTCGCACCCACCCAACCGGATTAATATCCATATTTGTTGCAGTGGCCAGGTATTCCTCTTCTGAGTGGAAAACTCATACAACTTAACTTGCATAAGTCTTCCCATCAGACGAAAAGTACCCCGATGACCAATTTATGCCATAGAACTATACAATTCGATTGCATAACTCTATGCCATAAAGAGGCACTCTGCTTGGGCCACTCAACCCGCGACGTCACCTGAAACAAAGAAGATTATATTGTACCCGGCGGCTGGCTCATGTTTTATGAGGAAAGCCTGCCACCGTATCGGGTCCTATACCCGGTCTGGCAAATCAAAATGGAAAGACCGAAGGGTTAGTTTTAATGCAACATTGTTTCTTTATTTACTATCATTTAATTCTGATGATGATTAAGACATTTGCGGAAAAGCTCACAACCTACTTTTACAGTTGAAATTTCACTTTTCCCTATTCTAGTGGATGCGACCAATTTTCAGCAATAAAATTTACAAAATTCTTTCTCTTCTTTTTTTTAAGAAGGGTTCCCTATTTACTTCTGATTTGAGTATTCTATATAGGTAATAAAATTTCCCAGCAAATTGGGAGTGTGAATTAGCAGGCCTGCAATCACATTTGATGACTGATTCTTTCAGATTTACAGCGATTAATGTAAGTTAGCAAATAGTTTCGAGTGTAACAAAACATCCTCGTTATTACGGTTCATAAAATCTGCTGAATTAAAAGACAACCGCAAAAAAAAATCCTCTTTAAAAATTGTTAACTGCTCTATGTTGTGAACTATAAGCAAGTAATTAAGAATTGGTAGCACCCAGCACCGAAAATTTCTGGACAAATATGACACAGCAAATGAGTCTCTAATTCAGCTGGTAGAGGTATTTGTATGCGAACAATGTTGTTTCAAGTCATTTCTCCATTTGCTTCATTAATTACTTGAGCTCTCACTTGGACCAATATAATTTTTTTTTTCACATTTCTGATCTCAGTTTAGTCTTTTGTTAAAGTCTTATTGAAAGAACAATTTGAATTTACTTTGGTAACTCCCTCAATAAAACGTCTATTCGAGTATGATTGATTTCTCGATATAAATTCATTACGAACGGAACACGACTAATTTCTTTCTTTTCTGTTTGTACTCCTTCTATGCTTTTATTTTCCGAATACTCCTTTGATCATAAATAATCCGCTAGTAAATTTCCGTACCTTGCCCTCGATGCTTAAACAATCCGCTCGCACACAATCGTCTACTAAATTCCAATATTGCTTCACATCCTTGATTACTAAGTAAATAACCGATATGTTGCGCTCATTGACATGATAGGTTACGAGTGGCAACTGGAGATTGATTTTTTCAATTCTATTACACGGCCACTTTGAATGCGTCCCGTTTTCTTCGTAATATCCCCCTGCTCTTACCTTCCTCTCCCCAGCCCCACGCCATTCACAACATCCCCTTATTCTAAACATACAATTTCCAGCTAAATTGTACAGCTGCCCAAGCCGATAGGGAAGTTATACGTTCCAAAATTAGTTACCGGCACTTTACCGTTGGAAGATGGGCACGGTTTAGTCATCACGGGTGCACAATCATAATCCTATTGATCACACTCCGCAATCACGCACGAGCAAGAGACAGAATTTGACCACTTTCTAGGCCAACTAATACCAAGTCGATCACGATACAATCTACAATCAAGTATCTATTTAGAATCCTCGCTAAAACAAGCCGCAGAACAACGGAAAAATCGGGAGAAAAGATATCTGTACTGCCCTTCACACTAATTTCTAATTTCCTCACTAACTAGTATTAGAACCGCAAAACTGTATTCCGAGGTTATATGTACTAATCATCATCCCGAACCGCCGCGGCGTCCACGCTGGTGCGCAATCTCGAGCAGACTCCCCGAAATCTCTCGGCGACAGCACCAGCAGCACCAACCAGTTATCCTTCCTTCGCTCAATCGCTGATTGTTTCGGAATTTGTAATTTGTCATTTACACGGCATATGCTATTTGGATTTTATTTAAAGCATTTTTCTCCTGCTTTTCCAGTTAACCGCGTATTATTATTCTGGAGTTTGCTATGACTTGAATTTAGTGTTTGAAAATGAAAAGGTCGCTGTGATGAAATGGATGCATGTTCACTACTGCCAGCGACTATCGCTTGACTTATGTGCACATTACCTATATTACTCAATGTTCCGCTTTTTCGCACTCCACGACGATCAAAGAATTACAAGAATAGTTACGATTCGAACTACATGAATGCGTGGAGTGAGAACTACATCGTTCGGGGTTATCATAATTTGAACGATCAAGAATATTGTAATGTGACGCCTACGCCCGGGAATCGAAGGACTCCGATCCCGAACCCGTGCACCCGGTCAGATGGGTATGACCTCGAAATGCAAGCGGACTTCATCTTTCGTGCGGATATCGTTGCGCAGAAAATATTTTTTTTTCTTCTTTCTCTCCAAATATTTAGATCTGCGGATTTAAATATTTGAAACATAATATTAATCAAAACCCCGACACATTTCGAGGCATATTCATCTGGGAATGCCCCTCCACCGTGGCCATCGAAACACTATGCCACTAGCGACAAATGGAAATGCACATTGCCGCCATGTGGCGTTCCATTCCGCACATCTGTTTTGTCGGTGGTTGTCGGAGTGACAGTCCGGGCCACGAGGAAAAAGAAACGGCGGGAAATAAGAGAGATTTTTAGTTGCCAACGAGAAATTATATTTTGTACGATTGACGGTTTTAAAAAGGAATTAAAATTCCGAGGTGTTTTTGTGAATAATAGATCGTTTGGAGAAAATTGCAAATCCCGGAAAGTTGGCAAAGTTTTCTCGATCTTCGCTATCGCCGCGAGTTCCATAAGAAAGTCACGGCGACGATAAAATTTGAAGGAGAAATTCTAGCTAGCTAGCGCTGCAACCATCAAGGGTACTGTTCCGCCGCCCAGCGTTGAAGCAGCTGTCACCATGTTACTCGGAGAATTGTAATGAGTATGTGGGAACTTGTGCTGGGTACATTTTTAATGCTGTTGATTATGGTTGTGCTTGCAGGCAAGTACGTTACGTTCCCACTTTGTAAGGCGTTCTGCACTAAGTACCTATTGAATTGATTTATATGATTGTTGAATTGAATGTGGCTGTTTTTACTTAGGTCTGTTAAAAGATTCGTATCTAGATCTTCGCCGTCCAATAGATCTGTAGTAACATAACCATGCATTAGATTACCACTGCTGTCGTAGATGCCTTTAACACGGCAAACTCTCTCCTCTATTTGCTCCGAAACTGGCCGTTTTTCCACACTTGATTCGGGTGAGGACCTGGAAATTTCAGGCTGCGTCGAATTCAAATTCATATTTGCAGGGTTTTTAGATGATGAGTTAGTAAACTCACCTGTCATGAATTGAGGCACCCACAATTCCACTTTTGTTTAATGATCTTTGGGTGGGTTATTGTTCAACTGGGATTTAATTAGGTATAATATTTGCAACACAATGCAAACGAAAAACAGTTCAATTGAACACGAAATTTACACGCGATACGAACAACACGCCGATTGTCGACAGTTCTTTGGTGGCGGCCACTACTTCCACACTCTCTTCCCATGTGGCTGTCAATTTCAATTTGACATCCCACGACAAAATTCACGTGGGATGTGCAAACGTCACAACCACCATGGGATGACAAGCCACATAGCAACAAGGTGTGTAGGTAGTGGTCACCCAGCGGCGATTCATTACACTCTGATAATGGCCAAACTGTTGGTAGTTAAAACAGCGCACTTCCTTCAAGTCAGTCATCAGTTTGGCATCAATCTTAACAGCAGTAATTAATTTATATTCGGTTCCAGCAGCAGTCTTCACATTGATAGTTTTGTATATAGTAGTCTTCACGTTGTCGACCGGATATACCACAGAATGGATTTTTTCCTATCGATTAAGCAAAGCTTTCAATTCAGCAACAGTGGTCACCTCATATAACATAGATAGTGTATTTGTATTATCATGCAGTCCTTTAAAGGAAACATCCACTATTTCCACTTCGTTGATGTCGGCCCGACTTGCGATATTCTGTAGTTCATATAGGTAGTGCTTAAATAACTCATCACTTTTAAGGGCATGTCTGTTCAGTTGGCGGTACACGTCAACCCGTGGATATTGTTTACGAAATTCGAGCTGCATGGCGTGGCATAAATCATCAAAGCTGTTGGCGACACTCCGTTGTAACCAAATCCCAGCTGTACCGTCAAATTTCTGTCGCAACAAAAGGTATTTCATCTCAGTTCCACATTGACGGGCACGAGCAGCTCGTCGAAATCTGCTAGCCACTTATTCGACTTCACAACCTTAGGAACCTTGTTGTATCAACTGTTCTATTTTCTGTGGAAACTACTTTGTTGTTTCCACTGTTCTATTTTCTGTTATATTCAAAAAGTTATGTTGTAGTGGATCAGTAATGTTCTCTAATCGTTAGAGAAATTCCTATCGTAACAATAGCTTAAAGAGAGTTGAACCGTGTGATAAACTGATGTAATTTCCTCAGCAGCAATTTTATCATTGGACTCAAAGGTAGATGTTTCTGTTGTGATAAAAATTTCAAAAGGCTTGTAACAATTTCGCGACTGAATGTAACAATTCCGCGACTGAATATCGCTTCCGTGCCCTCTGGTGGAGCTCCTGACTGGGGCCCTCGGACCCGGTTAGCCCAATGGAGACGGGCCGTGCGCCACTCGCTTTGCCAATGGGCCCCACAGGAGTCGCCAAGCGAGAATCGCGACTCGCCAAAAGGCTCGCACCGACACTGTCCGCGACACGACGCGCAATGCGATCATGCACCGGCTATCCTCCCTAACCGCGACCACAACTAACGCGGGGGAACCTAGAACAAGGGATGAGCCCTAACGAACATCGGAGTCACACCCCGTGGCGGCGAAGCGCCCTCGAGCCTTCCACACACGGGGCGTCGCTCGTACGGGAATGCCACCTCGCTTTCCGAGCCAACTTCACAATTTCTAATTCACTTTTTTCTAAATCACAAAAACAATTTAATTCCACGGATTAATAATATATACAGGATATTTAAACAAGAAATATATATGTAAAATTATACCCAGCTTGCAACATTCAACCGGCTTGTTCGACTCGGGGGGCCCCCAATCTTGCTGCCGCCAACTTCTGCTGTCGATCCACCTCGGTCGTAGAGACGCTCCTCTCGTTCATCCGAAGACCTCCTTGAATCCTCCGATCAATCCTCCGAAAATTCCGCCAAAAAAAAATTCGAGCTCCCTCTTGGTAAAATGCGAGTCAAAAAGAGAGTTTCCAAGCTCCATCCGGGGTCTTATATCCCCTCTGGTGGCCACGCTTTCATATCAGGGAGCTTTTCGATGTTCCACCAGTTCATCGCATTCACTGCATTACCCGCGTGTCGTGTCAGCTGGCATCTTGCGAGCTTTAAATGCCATAATATGGTGATGGAACGATGAAACATTTGATGAGCTATGACGCGATGATGGTTGATGTTGTTGTTGTTGCTGCTGTTGCTTCGATGCAGATGACAGATTCGATTCATGTCGATCAACATATGGTATACCTGCTCCCCCACTTCCGCCTACATTTCTACTGCCGTCGTGATATCTGCTGGACACTTTTTTCCGTCCTATATTGTGTTCGCGATCGTATCCAAATGTGCTATGTGTTGGCGGATGCTGCTGAATGTGTGGCTGGTTACCTTGGGCTTGCTTCTGCACTTGAGTATGCGATTGATTGTAATATTGCTGCCGTTGCATTGCAGCTTGTTGCTGGCGCTTAGTGCATTTTGTTGAGTAGTACATCCACAGGCGGATAATTATTTATGTTTACAACATTTCTATGGGATATCGCATTCGAAACATGTCCTACACCTGTTGATCCATGTCTCATATCGGGTTCCGCTTTAATGTCCATACTTGCAGCAAACTGCATATTGCTACTGTTTGGTGTCGCGGTGATAACTGGATGTTGAGCGCTCAATTGCGCTTTGTGTCTTGTGGTAACCATACTCTTCTGGCCGGAAGGAGGTTGAAATTCATTTTGAATTTGCTGTGGATGTGTCGTACAGCTTCTCGGTTGCTGTTGTTGAGTTGATACAGGAGAATTTGTATTTACTGAATTGTTAATTTGTATCCGTTGGCTAGGAGGAGTATTAAATACGGTAGGCCTAAACGTATAAATGCCTTGCAATAATTCTGGCGTCTCATTTATATTTGTGCCAAGTTGATTATAAGCGTATTGTGGCTTTAATTCTATATGGTCTGAGCTTGTTTGTTCTATCGCATTAACTAGTTGCCTTACTAGATTATTATCACGAACCGATAATAGGTTTATGGATTCATCAGCTACCAATGTATGGAACAGTAACGATTTATTTAGGGACGTTACACTCAAAATGGAATCTGTATACAGGAAGCTCGCTTAGTAAATCCGATAAACTCGTCAGCCCGGCTAAAGTTGTAATCGGTACACTTCCATCAGTATTTGCCGGTCCGATTTGGTGAAATTAATCGCACGCTTTCGACATTTCAGCACAATGATTGAATGCATTGTCAGCGAAGTTCTCGTTGATCTGCTTAGAACCTACTTAATTCTAATTTCTAAGTGTGATACAAAATATAAAGCGTTACATACATCGTTAAACCTCGACTTCAGTTGGCTCGGAAAGTTATCCTCGCGGAGAACTTATTATATTTTTTGTTGTTGTTTCTTCTTCTTTTTTTTCGTTTGTTTGTTTTCTTGTGTGTGTGGAAGGCTCCCGTGACAGACTACTTGATATTCTCGTACATACAATGGATAAATGAGCCTTTGTTGATGCATGTTGTTTTATGTCTGCAATCCCACCAAGAGCACATGAGAAATCCTTATGGCAAAACTTACAAAATGCTTTTTGAGAATCTTCTTTGACTTGCTGTAACCAGCCAACATCGCTTTCCCATCTGTAGTTGTATTTGGTCAGCTTTTTAATTTTCTTAGCGGATACAATTGAATCGTTGAAGCATCACCATCGTTTTTGTTACTCATTTGAAAGTTTATTTCAATACATCAAGACACCGCAGTAATATTCTAATTTAAAACGTTTTTTGACACTGCACTCAAAGAAATCAATCAAGGTACGAATGTTTCACATCTAATGTAAACAAATGCGACACAAAACGATGCTAGAAACAACGAAGTAGATAAGAGACATGAAGTTGTTTCGTATGTTAAATAGAGAAAGAATGCGATTCCAGTCAGTTTGTTCTCGGCGAATACAAGAAGGGAGGTAGTGGTCGGTGGCAATCACCCGCTGAACAAAATCGTCATAAGTCACAAAGGTTGAAGTTTCGACCGGAAGAATATTAAGATGCACTTCACATACGAGTACATCACAATTCCGAGAATCAACAAACAACTCAAGTTTACCTGTTGCAAAACACAACCTCTTATGTGGAATACAAAATAAAGAATGTCATACATACATCGATAAATTCAAAAATTATATGATGAAACTCATCTTTGAGAATGCAATAAAATAACTTTCCTTTAAGCTGAATTAACAGATCCAAAAATCTTCTTGCGGGTAGTTTATGATATCACTTATCATAAGTGTTGAGCTTTCACACTGAAGTTTTTTCGCATGAACCACGATCACCTATGCCAACGTTAACAAGCAAAATGTTTGATTCGTCTGAAATTAACGCGTTTTCACACATGGCGAACAAAATCAAACTACATGCATATAGCGACGCTAAAAATATGAGCGTGTATGACGTGCAACAATTCTTTCTACAATAGAAATTCAACCGTCCATAAGTGATTGAAGAAAACTTTAATTGAATCACAAAAAACTAAAAAAACGACAGAGCATACTTTTTTCCTAATAAACAAAAAATAAAACTGCACCGTGCCCTTGGATGACTGTACTCGCTTATGCAAACAAAAACAAACAGATAAAATAAGATCAAATCTCTAACCCTTCCGATTCTCTACTTCACATTTTTCCTGGGTTTCGCCAGCGCTATGAAAATAAAGCCTTTTACACCGGACAAAATGAATGTTGACGAGCGAACTTTTGTTTGATTTGGCATGCTTTTTGTTTTATTATAGGTTGCTTTCAAAGAAAACTGTCACTGATCGAAAGAAAAATAACTGAAGTTAAATAAAAAAAATTTCCAAAAATCAACGATGCAATTTGTTTCCATTAAACAAAAACGTATCAGCTTTGATTGAAATACTGCCTTTTGTTCAAGTTTACACAATCGCTATTAATCACTTTTTCATAATCTTAGGGAGGGCAAATTAAAACTTAATTAGATGCAGGAAAATTTGGGTTGGTCGCGATTCATTATGTACTTGACAAATCAAGTTTCCAATTTACTTGACTAGTCGTTGATTCGCAAAAAAAAACAAAAATTAAAATTTAACCAAATAGCAAACTCAAGGGTAATAGTCTATATTACCATCGTACAGTGTTTATTGATCATATCAGTGCCTCCTTAAACCTATCCGTCTTGCTCTGCAAATTTGGTGACATGACGTCATACGATAGTAAAACTGACAGCTTGTCCCATATGATTCAAATTAGCTGACAGGTAATGTAGTAATAAACAATTAGATGTCAAATTTGCTGTCGAACAGGTCAATTTGGAAATTGACTCGCTGTTCTTTGCCGAAGGCAATTTTTACCTAATTCCTATCGAATTAGTCAGTGGAAAAAAAACTCGCTGTTCAATTCAATTTCAAGCAAGATCAAAGCCAGTATGACCATGATCCATGCATTCATAAAAATTCAAATTAAAGTTCTATTTAAAAACTCCTTCAGAATTTGCTAAACTTACGCTTTCATCGAATAATAAACGGCAAATTTAAGCAAAAAAAACTCACGAGCAAGCCGAAGCTTCATCTACAATCAAATCCAAGTCGAAAATTGTTTTATAATTTTTTGACCGACGATGACTCGGACAAGGAAGCCAAAGTACTGAATCGAATTTTTAGAAGTAAATCGTTGAGACCTCCGATTCGTCAAAAATTTCATACAACTCATGGTTGTATCGAATTCGTCATTGATCCCCGTGAAGCTTCGCTCCGATTATTCGCCTCAGGACCCGTCGCTCAAAGGCGTTCAATATATTTGCGGGTATTGGGTTAGGGTCCATGATTCACACCCATAGCATAACACAGGTCTTATCACAGATTTGAATACTTGGGGCTTTGTTTTACTGTGTATGCAGCTGGTCTTCAAGAAGAAAACCATTTCAATAGGCACTGCATTACAAAACATTTCACCCCCAATAAGATGACCGCTTGAAAATTTTCACCATATATCAAATTGCATTATAAAAACTTACAAATGAATATAAAAATGAAACATCACTTACCCGCGTCCGCAAGCGCTTGAAGTGTAGGCAGTGGCTGGAAAAAAATCGTTTTGTTTCTTTTCTGTTTCGCGCCCATCATAGCATCTACAGGCAATTTTTTATGACTCCGTTGGAGTTTAGTTTCGACATTCAGTAAACTAAGTTTCAAGATCAACATATTATGCTTTTTTGTTATCATATGTTACGGGAAATATCATTGTATTCAACTTTTCTCTTGTTCACTGCTTGATGTTATAGGATATGACATCGTCTAATTCCATACTGCCCTGAATATGTGACAAACTTCAGAGCACAATTATTATTTTGCATCGTTTTATATGGGTGTGTAAGATGCACACTCTGATTTCTGCAGCTAGAAACAATGGTTCACAACTTGGGGTACACGTGCACTTCTGATTCGCATACATATATGGTCGTCCCTCTCAAACGTTGAGCTGCGTTTATTGAAAATGGCTACAAGTAGCAGAAACGCGTTCTCAAGTGACATAAAGCTAGTTTCGACGGACTTTCAAAGCAATGACCAAAACCCTTTGATGTAATGGCGATGTTATCCGGCGAATTATTCCCACAATTGAATTTTATTCAGACTTGCAATTTTCATAAGTAAAATATAAATAAATGTGTTAACGACGAGGGCCTTCCCCGTCTTGAAAACGCAGGACACACACGGAATTGAGTCGTCCTAGTTCCGTCCTAGAGCTGTCCGAAAAATGAGTCCTGGTATCGTACTAGGCTCAACGTGTGATATTCTGCACAGGGTCGTAGAGAAAAAGGGAGATCTGATCTATGTACTTTAGTCGTCTTGGTTCGGTACCAAGACTGTCCTTTTCTGAGTCCTGGTGCAGTACCAGGCTCTCTTCTCGCGTACAGACCACCCCGTGCGCTTGTTCACATCGCACAAACTCACCTCACACACGTTGTCACTTTCATTCCTTTCCTTTAATCGCGCACCGTCACAAACGTTTCCCGAACGTGCAATACCTCGTTGTGAAAAACTGATGCCAATGATCCGACTGAAACCACTGTTTGATTGAGTATGAACTTTATTTTCTTGTTTGCTTGGCTGCTCTCCACATCAAAGCACACCCTCCATGTTGATTACATTTTGCCCCGTATGCAAATTTGCATGTACGATGGTAGCGATATCAACTATAACTTGGGTTACAAGTGTCGGCAAATTTGCTGAGATGCGGAGCGGGTACACGGATGAGGATCGCATGTCAATACAATGTGATGGGTGTTTACGTTACAATTAATTACAAAGTATTTTTGGTTTGGAATGGAAATATTGAATTACAGAACGGGAATGCTGAATAATAAAAAATGAATTACTGAACTAAAAGGGTCGAACAAATGGAATGAAATATCGACCAATGTAAGAATAATTGCAAATAGGTAACAATTAAAGTTGTTATATCTTAGAGGGAGAGGTGAGATTCAAAAATATGCTTGGGTGTTTTCACTAGCAAAACAGATTATCATAGGGGCACTGTCTCCTCTTTTTATTTTCGAATTTAAATAATTCACAGCAAGGAGTGAGGCTACCAATTATTGTTTGTCACCTATTTATTCTTTGCTTCAAGTGTAAATGACCCAGTAAAATTTATTAGACTTATTTTAACATAATCTTTCATTTTATTGATGAATGCGCAAATAACAAAATATGAAGGCGACGTATGTAACTCATAAAATAGACAAAAAAATTGCATGCGACGGGATTTTTGGTAATAAATATAGTAAAAATGGAAAAAATTATATAATAAATAATTAAAAAAAACTGGGTACTTACCCAATATCCTCGCCCGCTGGTGATGTGGGTAAGCCTGTGTCGTAATGATATTGCATATCGTATGTTACGAATCAATCAACAATGTAAGCGCATTAGTTATTTGACTAAGTAATAGTTGGATTATAAAATAACACATTGATAACGTGGGTATAACATATATTTATACTGGTTGCAAGTGATAAATCCACTCTCTCATCGGCATTTTTCCATCGATAGTATTTTAAATCTTTTTGGTGATGAATATGTGACGCTACAATCGAGGTTTGTTCGGTTATTTTATCATCGTTGGGGTTATAAGATGACTAAATGGTTCAAATTTGCACAAAAGGTAACCCCTAATCTAGAAAACCAGATGTGCTGTTTGCTATTAGCTTTTGATGCTGCTCTCCCAAATTAATCCAAATAACAGAAAACTGCCAAACGAACCGTATTCGCGGACGAAGTGATCCTGATAGCTAATTCATTTAATTCCAAGTAAACACGACAATTGTCGCTTGTTGCACGGAAAATGGATTTAGTGCGGCGGCACTTCATTTCAATAATACGATACACTATTTCTGTATCTATATTATTGCAACTAAGCCAGATATCGCACCAGCGTAATCTGCATGCTGCAACCGTGGTTTCTCGCGCCCAAGCAGATTTGGGTCTTCGCTTGTCCGTCGTCCACCGTATCGTCACGCCGCAACGGTGGATTGAGACGAGCCCCTTGCTTAGCCACTGTAAATTGCATTCGGTAATGCAATCCGTGGATGGGCTGTATTATGTCAGTGCAGGTTTGAATTACTAAATTAATAGAAGATAATAATGTAGAAAAGTTTAAATAATTATAAAAATATAAAGATCAAAAAGGATATAAAAATAAAGAAAAATTTAAATTAAATATAGAAAAAAAATTAATATAAAATTTATATGCATAATAAAAAAAATATTTTATAATTTATAAAACTATAAATTGAAATAATTAAATTTTTTAAATCTGTAATTAAAGTTCGGATTAGTGTTTGCCGGTTTTCGAGCAGTTTGCTTAGGAGACTGCTCGATTACTACAGTCTGACTAAAATTCAATTCTTTGAGTTTCCTACAAATTCAACTATTTTCAAGGAATATTTTTTTTTTCTTAACCACGTATCAGATAATCTACAGGATATAGATAAATAGTCCGAAGATTATAATTTCTGGTGGTCGAATTTGAATAATTATTACTATTGTAAAAAAAAAATAGTTGAAAATTCCTTTTCAACTTTTCTATTTTTATTTGATTAAAACTGATTTTTCCAATATTCATGTTTTTTGACTGATTTATTTTTTTTTCATTCACTATTCAAAAACAAAAAAATTCTTTCGCTAGAAATAACTTTCCTTGTTCATTGCCAAGGCCATATTTACAATGGCCAGGTTTAGGGGGCAATGATAATGTCCAACTGATCCGAGAGAGTACCCCTGAGATTCAGCAAACTGTGTAACTGAATCGAGGGTCCGGTTTTAGAAACTAGCTAAACAATCAGTTGAATTCAATCTTCTGTGCCCGAATTTGTTGAATTGAATTGGTTCCTTCGAAAACCCTCGTACGGTGTCGAGTGGTACGGCGACGATAGTACAACCAGTAACATAAAACGTTATGTGGGGCGCGCCATTCATTAAGGTGTTACATTGTGAAGATCTCGACTCTGGTAAAAATTCCAGCTTGAGTCCAGCCACAATCTCAAGTGGAACCCAAGGCAAAATTTCTCTATTATTGTAGTTTTGGAAATTATAGTGATTTGGTTTTAGGATCGGTAGTGAAAAAGTAAAGTTTCAAAAGTCCGTAAAGGACTGCAGCGATGTTCTGCTGCCTCGGCAGAAGAAGATGGAGATATCTGCCGAGAATGCCCTCGTCTAGGGACGCGTGAATGCGCTGGCAGGCTAGCATTGCGGTGTCGTGGGGCGGGTTCATTTCCCCAGCACGAGGACCCACTACAAAAAATTTCGCACTCACGAATTTTTGTGGTCAAACTAAAACGAGGCGACCGACGTCGCAAAAAGTGTAGGTAACTACACCGAGAGAAAAAGGACTTGTTCCGAGAACAAGTGGAACATGTAAAAAGGGGCGGACTTGGGGCAACTTCGTCGTTACCCGATTTAAATCCATATTTTGTTGCAGTGGCCAGGTATTCCTCTTCGGAGTGGAAAACTCATACAACTTGACTTGTATAAACTTTCCCATCAGAAGGGGAGTACCCCGGTGACCAATTTATGCCATAGAATTATGCAATTCGATTGCATAACTCGATGTCATAAAGAGGCACTCTGCTTGGGCCACTCAACCCGCGACGTCACCTGAAACAGAAGGAGTTTATTTAGTGCCCGATGGCTGGCTCATTTGTGGCGTGGAGAGCATACCATCGTACCGGGTCCTATACCCGGTCAGGGAAGACAAAATAGAAAGACCGAGGTTATTGTTTTAATTCCACATTTTTCCTTTTATTCTATTATAAATGTGTTTCTCATACAATTATAAATCGGTTAATTGTGTGCGAATTGGAGTATATTGTAAAAATGTAATTACTAGGAAAAATTCAGACACACTACTCTATTTCCACAATTTTTTGAGTTTTTCTTTTCCCTTTTCTCCTTTTTTTTTCTTTTATTATTATTCAAAACATATATTTTAGATTTGTATATAATTCAAAATAAAACATGCAAAAAATTGATAAGAAAGGGTACTTACCCATACCTCCTCCTACGAGCGCTCGTGTTCGGGGCGGGTAAGGGCCTGCGACTGTTATGGCAATTATTAAAGTTTATGTAATTTTGCTTCAGCGTGGATATTCGGATTCGATAATTATGTACATGAAGAAAAAAAATGAAGGAGTGTAAAATACTAAACGTTATATGAATCGGGACTACTTTTACTTATTATAAACTTTGCATTAATTCCTTGGTTGGAACATTTTGGTCGACGCTTACTAGCCAGTTGCTGCAGATTACAGAAACGTATCAAAAAAATGTTCAATTTCGCATAGCAGGATGCCATCAACTATAATTGTTTGTAGGGGGGAAAAGAAAAGTATTTTTCCACAAACTTAACTAGGGTCACACCCGTTCTAATTGAACAACGTACTCGCGTCTCCGTTATTTTCCTTCACACCATGGGTTAGTTTGGCATGAAATACATAATAGGATAATGTACAAGTGTCTTGTTTGCAAATATCTAGCCTTAAGAAACAAAGTACATATTTCCGTTTCAGATTCTTCACACGGAGCTTACGAGCGCGAACCATTCAAAATACTAGCCCCGCGGGCTCAGAACCAGCGACAAAAATTTTCCACAGCATCGACTCACGGGGCACCAAAGTACACGTCCCAACCACCGGTCGCGCATATAAACATCGAACAACCATTCTTACAAGTATTGCGCGGCGTTTCGGAATTTGTATTGGATCATGCACGGTATTTTAACACCAACGATTCCACGCGAACCGGGTTCTCTAATTGATGAACCGAAGTAGCAACATAGCATTTCGACAAAAGAGCTAACGGTTAATTGCGGATTCATTACACGTTAAGTGTATTGAGTAACTAATTGTTATTAGATTCCGGGCAAATCAAAGACGTCCTATGGCGAATTGTTTCTCGGTTTCCTATCTCCTTTGGGGACCTGGTTATTTCTGGGAGCTAAAGAATAACTTCCCCACAGAGGGTTTAAGGGAGGGAGGAATCTTTGCACACCCAAGTGAAAACACTTCCACCATACAACTTAGCGGAACACGAGTTTTATTCCCTTTTTCACTAATCTACACGACTAACTAAGCGTTCACTATTTCCACGATACTTTAGAGCATTCTCTATGCACTCCTCGTTAGCTTAAACTTTCGATCAATCCCGGTACCGACTTCCTTCGACAAACACTTTCGTTTTTTGTCCACGGCAGCCTCGAGCCGTCTCCCGCTCCCGACCTTCTCGCCGTCCCGATCCCGAGCCGACTCCCGAAAAACTCCTCGCGACAGCACCAGCAACACAAGCAAATGCCACTCCCGCTATCGCTGGCATTCTCTTCTTCACCATCCTTTCTCGCTTGTTTCCATCTCGCTTGCGACTCGTTACAACGAAATGAAGAGGATGTTCAAGAATGCTAAAATTGATTACTATGCGTGGGTGCGGGAAGTCAAAGTTGTATGCATCGGTTGCCCTGTAGTATCTCATGCAGTTTTTGCGAGAATGTTTGTATGGACTATTACACAGTCTCGTACAAGTGTTGCATGAGTCGAAGGTGTTGTATGAGTCGGATGCGTTGCATGAGTCGGATGCGTCGGCTGCGCAGTATGGGTTAGGTGTGTTGGGTGCGTTTCGAAGGTTTACCATTTGAATGGGATTTTGTGTTGCTTGATTGGTGTATTTATGTGAGGGTAAATGTTCGTACGTGTTGAATGAATGCTGAATGCAGTTTGTTTTGCTATGAGACAAAATGTTGTTTCAAATGCATTTATTATTTCTCTTTCCTCTTTTCTCCATTAATTGCAATAATAATCTGTTTCTCTCTTTTTTATTGTTTTTTATTCAAATAACGATAATTATCTTTGAAGAAACCATATCATTTTTGGAATATGAAATCATGTTTTTTTTTTCTCTCCCTTTTGACTAGGTTTTTGATTTCGTACCATATTGAGGATATGCTGGGATTTAGGGTTGGTGTAAAAAAAAAATGTTAAATATAAATGTGCCATTTTGGTTTTTGTAGCAAGGGAAACAAAGTAACTACACAGTTTTGATTCTCGTGTAATAATGAACGTATTTCTCCAAAGCAATTTTCTTTTTATAGATTTTCCATGCTCCATAAATTAACCTACATTATTGCTAAACTCAGCATGCCCTAAAAGTAATTACAATATTTTCCTGACTTGACACAATCCATTGGACCATTCATGTATGTTATTCATATTTTCGTTTGGCCACTTGACACAATTCGTCAGTGGTGTCAAGTGCAATTTCTTTTCACTTTCTTCTCATGGTCATGGATCTAGATTGCACTTTTATGCATGCATATGGGTGCGAGGCAAAATCATGGAAGTCTAGTAGCTTGAAATGGTGTCATGTTGTGTTATGATCTATTTCCGTATTCTAGGTCGCAACATGATTCAAAAAAATGAGCAATTGAACTACGAAATTAAGAGAAAGCTCGCCAAGGTTATGGGATTCTGCCCTATGTACTACTTGATTCGTTTTTGGTGACGAGTTCACTGGTCTCGTAGTCTATTCTACTTTACGCACTTCTTAGAGAGTACGTTAAAACAGCTGTGATTGATGGTTTTGCTGGCACCTATCCACTCTGCCTCTGTAGCAAGAAAACTGTAACTACCAAAATCGAAAGCAGCAAAAGAGGTGATTATTCTGTAGTTTTTCACACTCACCGTGCACTTTAATTTTTTGTTTACACTTAAAGTGCAGGTATCTGGCTAATTAGATAATCTACACACGTGCATAACGAAATACGCAAAATTATAGACCGAACTTTTCCCCAGTAGTTTGGTTAACTTTTCCTTCTTGGCGCTAAACATTGGCAGCCATCACAGAATTTATTGAGCCATTTGCAATGTAATTTATTGAATCATTTTCAAAAGTGCTTGGTGGCCGTAATTATTGCAGGGTATAAAGACTCAATAAATTGACATGCATGTTGCTATTACAGATTGGTGCTCCCTCGCACCCCTTCCAGCTAGACTCAGGGTCCTGATCGCGGAGTCCACGTGCAATGACGCTTCATCCATGGCGACAGTGCAATGAGATTTTCTTCGTTTCTCTACTCTGACGAATTATATTTTGTACTAAATCCATAGTATATCGAGCATAAGGTTAAAGTCTAAGACACTTCTAGTGCTGTAGTACTCGCATTACAATCTCTAGTATTGTAGCCTTCATTGAGTGCCTCACATATGCTATGTGTACACAGGTATTACGAGTTTATGGGTGCAATTTTTAATTTGCCAGTAGGTCGAGAAACCAATCAGATTTAATGATACTTATTCAGTAGTGTTGTTTCTCACGATAACAGAAATCTTATGTGGATTAGGATTTCATATATACTTGACGCTGACTGTTTGCATTGCAAGCGAAGTGACTTGTGCCTTGATCTTCGATGATGTTGACAATGAGGAACGCCTTTTTCCAAAGAAATGGGTAATCGGCAGCGGATTGTTTGCGTTCAACCAAACGAATAGCTGCATCGTGAAGAAAACGTCATTTTACGATGATTCCAGCTCCCAAAATCTGTTGTTCTCGCGGGAAAAAGGTGAACTTCAAACACAATTAATTGTCAATTTCATTCAAAGCTTCCTTTTTATCGATTTTATTGCCATACTGCACGCAATTTCAATCCCACAGCAGCGGCCGCGGCTCCACAAGCTGTATCAGTTCTGCATTCTCGAATAACTTGAAAGAAGAAATCAAATTGAGGTTAGCTACGCGCAGAACTATATGGCACCATAGACGAACTATACCTGCACAATAAATCACCTTGTTTGGCATTGCGAAGGATGGTGAAAACGCGAGTGAATAAAAGCTGCTATAGACTTTGGTCGCACTAACTATTAACTTGAAAATAACCAAGTACTGACGCCACACACGACCTGACAGCACTCGGCGTCTCGTGGCGGTTCTCAGACAGAAATCTGTCGTCTGACGCTTGTCAACTTGTTCGCAACTCATATGACGATGACAGATCTCTTTCGAGTAACGCCCCGGTGTATCGGAGGTTATCACAAAAGCCCTCTACAAGAAAAATCAGAACCAGATAACTGGGTAAAGGAAGGTTACTAACCAATGTTACGGGTCTTTTACCCGGTTCCTTCTCGAGCTAAAGAAGAAGTTCGAGCTTTATCTTTTAATTGCTCATTTTATTCTGAATTTTCATTTTAAATTTAAAAAATTCGTAGTAAAATCATATTTGTATTTTTCAATCTAAAATATTCACTCTTCTGTTTACCTTGCCTTAAAATACAATTGATAATTAAAAAAATGTAGCGTATTTTCTGGAGCACTTTGTGTTCTTCAGATTTGATTGTCAGGGTCCATGTTTCACTTTTATACAACAACACAGGTTTGACTAGTGATCTGTAAATATGGAACTTCTTTTGCCTGTGCACAACCCTTGAACTTAGAATGGGAAGTACGGAGTAATAAGCTTTATTTGCGGCGTCTAATCTCATCCTTTCTCAGCGCCTCTTGTATTCCGGTTGTTACGGCGGATTACAAAGGTATCTTAACTAGCTCACTCTGAACACTACCATATCAATCTTCTTATACTTTAAACGATATAATGCTGAGCCGCTCTCGATTACGTTTTTGTTTAATAAAATGGAACTTAAATACAGGAAATTGTTTACATCCATAATATGTAACTGCACTAGAAGTGATCATCAAAACGAATGAAATACTGATAGATAGATAGGCTTCCGTTAAGGTGTATGCCACATTAGATCCAGCAGTAACCGAGCAGCAACATAAGTGGGAAGAAATGCTTTGAGCCATTGAACAAGCAGCACAGCGCCATATATCCAAATGCTACCACATCAATTACGGCAGACGATAAAGGCGAGAAATTTAAGTTTGATTTGATAATAAAACGACCATTCTACGCGATTTACGATTCCGTTTAACAAACGTGCACCAGGTTTTAACATCATTTAGAAGCAGACAGCGCTTGCTAATGCGCGGAAATGTATCGATCGATTATTATAACGAGTATCCTCACTGATATTAGTGTTACATTCACAAAAATTTGGTTCATTACAAAGCGAAGTTGTGCTCTGTTACGTATATTGATACTTGGACAAACTCCTGATGATCCTGACGTGACATTTGTATATGCTGCAGAGACAACCATTGATATTGTGAAATTCAAAAGCATCACGGAGGCAATGAACCATAGAATGCAATTAAACGATGTTAAGAAAGCCGATGATGTTATCCGCCAAATGTTACCTGAAAAACAAGATGAACATATTGTAGGACCAAGCACCCATGCTAAGGCTTGCGATGTGATATACTTACGTGATTCTCGGGCTGATCGCCCAACACACCCCTGCGCAGACACAATTACGGCGGACACAATCACTCAAATTTCAGTCGCGATGCACGGAATAACACGTATTTAACACGACTGACATTGAAATCAAAACAATCGGTAAAGTTGTTATTGATAATGCAGTACAGTGCGCGAAAGGAAGATGGCCACCAAGTAAAAAACTGGGTTTGCGCCTGAGATAAACGCTGCAACGTTGAGCAGCCGTGATGAATGTTGTGACCTTGAACTTGGGCTCTTCAACTCAAGTAAAAGAGCCGTTGGGCCAAGTCAATTAAAGAGCCAGCGACGGTAGAAACTGTCTCTTTTTCGCACGGATTTCTGGCCAACGAAGGACGACCATCAAACTGCGGGCAGCGTACAACTTATTCTCAAGAGGAGAACGCTAATTTCGCACACATCTGGGATTCATCAACGCATTAGGAGAAGAGGAAGAGATAAACTGCTCGAAACAACTGAAGTTTTGAATTAGAACAGAACATTGAGTGGAAAGCGAGGACTTCGTTCATCGGCGGGGCCCCCAACGTAGAGTAAGTGTTAAGTTACCATAAATTCCTTTTTTTTAATAACAATTTTGTATTAAATTTGCTGTGAAATAATAATATTTGCGTTAATTACTTGAAGTAAAATTGATTTTGTTTTATAATATTTTGTGTCGTGCCAGTGTTACAGCAGTGTTTTTGCGTGTGGAGCGCGCAGTTTTGACCGAAAGCTTAGCTTGGTCCAGAATGTGCAAGAATCCTTCCGTCTAGGACCTCAATCTGCGATAGGTCCCCTCAGGGTTCTTTTTGTGTTTTTTTAGGCAGTGATTTTCCTAGTATAAGTTAGTGGTAGTAGGAGGTGTAGTGAATTCAGTAGTTTCAAAAGTCCGTAAAGGACTGCAGCGATGTTCTGCTGCCTAGGCAGAAGAAGATGGAGGTATCTGCCGAGAATGCCCTCGTCTGGGGACGCGTGAATGCGCTGGCAGGCTAGCATTGCGGTGTCGTGGGGCGGGTTCATTTTCCAAGCACGAGGACCCACTACAAAAAATTTCGCACTCACGAATTTTTGTGGTCAGTCTAACACGAGGCGACCGAAGTCGCTAAAAGTGTAGGTAACTACACCGAGAGAAAAAGTACTTGTTCCGAGAACAAGTGGAACCTAAAAAAAGGGGTGGACTTGGGGTAACCTCGTCGTTACCCGACGAAGCTCATGGCCCACAAATGAAAGAAGGGCTGCCGGGTGGCGATGGAGCCCCTTCGCATCCACCCAACCGGATTTAAATCCATATTTTGTTGCAGTGGCCAGGTATTCCTCTTCTGAGTGGAAAACTCATACAACTTGACTTGTATAAACTTTCCCATCAGAAGGGGAGTACCCCGGTGACCAATTTATGCCATAGAATTTTACAATTCGATTGCATAACTCTATGCCATAAAGAGGCACTCTGCTTGGGCCACTCAACCCGCGACGTCACCTGAAACAAAAAAAAAAGAATTAAATTGTACCCGGCGGCTGGCTTATGTTTTATGAGGGGAGCCTGCCACCGTACCGGGTCCTATACCCGGTTAGAGTCGGAAGAAAGGAAAGACCGATGTTGTGGGAAAATTAGCACATCATTGTACTAAGTTTGCATGTTTCATACAAGATCACACAAGATCAACAGAATATATACTTTTCGATGTGAAAAGCACAAAATGATGTGAAATGCACTTTTAGAACGGTTTTAGATCACAAAGTAAAATTTTTTTAGATTTCTTGAGGAAATCGCAAACGTTGTTGCTAATCAAACATAATGACGCTCGTTAAAATCACTGCATCCGCCAAATCGAACAAACTCCAATTTTCCATAACAGAAATGTGATTTTCGCTCCCGCACCGGCAAATATCAACATTTCGCCTTCCCATACGATTTCCACACTCCAACAGCATCCGGGCTGGTGCACAATCCCGAGCCGACTCCCGTTTCAGTTCTATTTAAACGTTTCTTCACATTCCCCGTTTTACTTTTATTCAAACGTTTCTTTATTTTCTTTTAACTGGCATCAGTACTTCAACATTGCACATCCGTTACATAATATCCATCCTGACACCATCCCGTTTTACTTTTATTCGTCTCGTATGTTATTATTTTCTGCACAAACTGGAGCTGAATTCACATTTATTCTCTATCTTATGGCAATTCACGCATTACCAACTATTTTTATCAGCTTCACGCGCACACGAATTCTCCTCGTCACATCTACTCAACACTCCTCACACGCAGCGTCCGCCTCCGTTTTCGATTTCAAGCAGACTCCCCTTCATTTATCACTTCACCCACTTTCAAGTTGGCACCAGCATGTCATAACTGTTTTTGTGGGTCTCTTTTCTCAGCTGTATTAGTTACAGTATTGACATAAGTATACTGCATAGAAAAAACCAACAGTTACGGGCGGAACTTTCTCTTTCTGCATCCATGAATGCAATTTTAAAGCAGTTTCTGTTTGAGCATTCGCTATTTGTGTTAGTGCCATATGGTTCCTCCAGCCATACGGGCTGGTCTGATTTGCATGGTATTGAGAAGACTCTATGGATGTATTGCGCATGCCATTGACGGTGCTAGTCGACTGATTGTATGTAACCGGTATGCTGGCTTTGCTGAATGGGTTAATTTTAAAGTTGCTGCCTATCTGCTGTGAAGTATTTTGGTAATAATGCCGCTGTAGAAGAGCCTTGGCTTCCAACATATTCCTTACGGTTGGCTTTTTGTTCGATGGTTTACTTATAGAGGTAGACATGTAGGAATGTTGATTTGCTTGCAAATTATCTTTGCTGGTGTTGCAAGGTTGGACGGAGAATCGTGACGTGCGCATTGTGTCGTTCGCCTCTGATTGCTTGTGGGCAAGTGGCGACGATTTTCTAGCAGCATTGGGATGAGAAGTCGATTGGGATTGAGCTTTCTCCATCAACTGTACAAGCTTTGCTGTGCTCATGCATTTTAACTCCTCTGGCGATAATTGAGCCAACAAATCTTTCAATTTCATATTGCTTTCTGATTTGATCAGTGATCTTGGTTTCCGAGAAAGACCTTTTTCTTTACGTAAATCTTTTTCTAGATTTCGTGGCCCTTCGGCCTTGTCTCCATTGTTTTGTTCTGCAACAGTAACACTTAGCTCTGGTCTCTTAGCTGTTAATTCATTTGTTTGTGAAAAAGTTACGTTAACGGTTTCCGGCGCAAAAGCGCCGCTCTTCCGAAAAAACTGCAAGTCTTTATTCAACGCATAGTTTCCACGTTGATCTACGGTTGTATTCGCTGGAACATTCATGGGTTTGAGTAGTGAACGACTATTATTCTTTCCGCTTGAAAGTTGGCTCATAGAGTAATTCTGTATGTCTGTAGCGCCTGAATTCTTTTTTTTTTCTCTCTTTACTTATTGTTGCTAATTCCGTCAGTCGATTTGGGGCTATCAAGCCTTTGAACCCATAATTTTGAAGCTCTGAGTTTAAGATTCTAGGTTGTTTTGTGGGCGGTTGTACACTTTCCTCAATAGTTGGCTTTTTAAGCCCTACCTACTCGATTACTACAGAGGACCATTCCGGGGAGCCGCAAGCTCGCCAATTGGCTCCTGGGGGCAATTTTAGGGTTGGCGAGTGGCGCTATCTACCCCGTCTCCACGGGCTAGTCGGGACCCCAAGGCCCCCAACCGGAATCGTTTATGCGGCGTAGCGCCCAGCATCATTTCTAACGTAACAAATTGTACATTTCTTATGATCAAAGTTGTCATCGAAATCAGAAAACTCTAATGATAAACTTCTACTACTATTAATACGTGAAAATTAAATAATGGCATACCCACGCCATATCTTTCACAAGCGGATCTCCTGTGAGATCCGGCATACATTTTGACCCCGCGTTCAGAGCTTCCTTGATCCGAGTGAATGCTCGTACTCTACGTCGAAGGTGAATCTAATTTGCCCCAGCGATAGCTGTTTTCATTAAGACTCGTGACATTGTTCACTCAAGTAGGTTTAGTCTAAAAAATATATATATTAAACACTTTTATTACGCACCTCAAATCGAAGATTGACACTGACCATTAAAAGAGAAATGGACTCAAATATAATATATTCTGCGGGATGTAGAGGCCTTAACACGAAAACAAAATAGAATGATCGAAACAAGAATGCGTATCTGGCAATAAAAAATTAATAAAAATTAACAATTATGCTAAAATTTGAGATTTGCCCTGTCGCAAAATCACAATTTGATGGTAAATAAATCTCACTGACGTTACGAATTTTCATTAATAGTATTCACTCAATTCAGCCCGTGACTAGAGAAATCACCACCAGAGTAGTTGAATGTTAAGTGAAAATTTCGCTAAGTTTGACTGAAACCACTCCACTGGAATGGGAAGAACCACTCTCTAGAGTGTAATGTTTTAGAATGCTCAACAGGCCCGTAAAGGACTGCAGCGATGGTCTGCTGCCTCAGCGAGTGAAGATATTAATGCTCGCCGGAATTGGCCTTGTCTGAGGACGCGTGAATGCGCTTGCAGGCTAGCGTTTCGCTGTCGTGGGGCGGGTTCTTTTCCCCAGCACAAAGGCCCACTACAAAAAATTCCGCATTCACGAATTATTCGATCATAATATATCGGTTCGCACTTTTGTATCGAGTTGTGGTTTGCTTACTAGATGCTAATTTAGAGGTAACTTTAATTTACATTCATTTTTCAGTAAAACGATACTTACATGAAAAGTTGGTTGATGATATTTTGAAAAGTATTGAGTAGAACCTATATTTTTCTTGTTTCCTCCGAGTTTGTTCTATGTCTTCGATTATTCTATGTCTTCGATTAAGGATTAATTATTGCATTTCAAACCACGTTTTCTTCTGTTCTTTTTGTTGCATTTTATATTTGCACGCGTCGCGATTTAGGGGACTAATATTAACTCCAATATTGATGGCAGGCGGATTTCGAAGCTGGAATTTATGGTGTATATTCGAGCTTAATTTCAGACAAAACGAAATTTCCCTGTGCGTTAAGTGCTTGAGCATTTAACTAGGGTTCGCGGAAAGCGCCCTGAAATAATTTTTTATGAAAGTTCGCTGCGGCTTTAATCTGCCAGCGATCTTTACGCTAGGCTTGACGATGCAATAAAACCTAAACAGCTCCCTGCGCTTAGTGCCTCATTCATATTTTCGGCTACATTGATATCTTGTTCCGTTCAGGCCATTTGGAATGGTCGTCAAATCCACGCGCTCTTATAGCACTGTTTCGAATTGTGTGTTTGCTAGAAGCTGAGTTCCGTTGATGCCACATGAGTAGAGTTTGATACTCCTTTTTTGCTACACCAAGACCATCCAAACCAACATGCGTCACAAGAGTATGGCCACTGCAGCCCTGTATTATCTGCAGCCTCCTCGGATACTTGCAGTCTCTTGCATTCGTCAACAACTGCTGGTGCAGTTTATCTCCCGAAATGCGATCACAAAAAACTCATTTGTCAGAGACTTTCATTAATTTGGCGGAGCCTGGTCTCGGTCTAGACCAAAAACACAAAAGTGGAATATCAACAGACGGCTAACTTATCGCTACGTCAGTCGGTCTCTGCTGTTTTATTTCATGTTTTCCTTTTTGTCCGTGTGACCCACCACACTCGACATTCGAATTTCATGGGACAATTGTGACTTGCGATGCGATCTGGGGGCGAGGTTTGACCTGGACCACCAGTAACTGCTACTCTGAGCAACTCCACCGTAAGACAATCAAGCAAATTGTTTTCAAATCTTATCTCTGGGGCCACTGGGAACGGTGAACTTCGAACCCAACGTCAATTTCAATCAATAATTACCGCAACATTCCACCGTACAACAGTAAAACTTCGGGTCCAGTGTCCGTTGCGAAAAAATGATAGATCCTAGCTTCGCCTGTGACGACCACAACCAAAAGGACAAAGACAACGAAGACGGGGCTCGAAAGGCGACAACTACGTTAGCATCTTTTCAGGCACGGGCTCGATACTTACCACTGAATTTACGTATTCCTCGGCACAAATTTGCTGCAACTTTTCCACTACTGAAGTCCCACTGATGATATTAATATTTGCACTACAATGCACGCCGTCGAGTACAAAACGTGAACATACTCGAGGATAAAACTTAACAGGCCGAACGCGACGTCTGAGGAGGTCTCCCAAATCCGACTCTACACTACCGACGTCAAGTGCTCGTTCAATGGCAGAGCTTAACTCCGCACACTGATGAAATCAAGTGGGGAGAAGTAGCAGACATCTGAAATATTGTAGGGATGATTGATATCTTCTAGATATCGCTACGCAATATTATGTATCAAGTTCGTAGCGTAATATTGCTGCCAAAACAGCATACGCGTTGCAGATGAGATTAGTGGATGCATTGGCCGATTTATCGAGTAGTTCGCGGTACAAGAAGTAGCTAAACCCGACACACAAAAACTTGATGGGAGAGCGGTAAAGTGGCCGTTGGAGGCAAAGTTATTTAAGAGCGGGACGAATGACGCGCCTTTTCTTTTGTTTTCTGAAAGGGATACCTTCCAATAGGTTATACCATAGTAGTTGCTAAATCTCCATTATAGTGTGCGGGAAACCCAAGCCATACATGCTCTATATATACTGACTGGGTACGAACTGCAAATACGTCGCGTTGTAGTGATTTTAGATGAGATATGACTGCTCTTCGAAACTTAAACTCTCTCTCACAAACTTCTCAAGCGCATGCAAATCTGGGCCTGATTCAAAATTTGATGGACCAACGCCATTCGCGCGTTTCTTTCACCATGGATTCCATTCACCTTGGACTCCTCTGTCACTCCTGATTATATTGTTTATGAACTACGTCTGTTCTTTTTTTTCACGATATACTGTTTTACTTTACTAAAAAATTCTTTGAATTTCAGGTAATACCGAGCTAGTTTTTAGGCTCTTGCTGTGTTCGCTTTAACAGATATTCATTTCATGTAAAGAACAACATTAGATATTCGTCGATTTTCAGTATGTTTTTAATGGGAACTATCAAATGAAAATACATTGATAGGAATACTTTCAAACGATAATAACTGATTCTTTATATAACAAGACCATTTTGCTCACTTAACATTAGCTAGTATGCATTTCACCAAATGGTTCGCGCTCCTTTTCTTATTCAAACCTTCTCTTATTTAAAAAATGCACTATTTAAGATCCTTCTCAAATATCCATATAATATGTTAATTTATAATTATCCTAGGATATTATGGTGAACAGTAAAACTGTAACCAAAATTGAGTTGCTCTGAAAAGTTTAATTTTATTACATAAACTAATTTGAACACTCTTGCAAAATATTCTTTTTTAATTATTTAATCACAATTCCACCTGAAAAGAGAAACAACCTTTAAAGCTATTGTTTCACCAGTTCTTTTTAATCACTCTTATTTAAATATTCAAATTACAATATAATTCTCACTTGTTTAATCTAACATAACCCCTATATTTATCATGCTGTATCACTCAGTCAATATGACAGACAGCACCATCGAATCAAACAAGTTCACGGATAAGTTATACATCAAAGTAATTACGCGGCAAATTCAAACTGTACAAACTGAATGAAGTGTCATGCACTTTGTTTGTATCTAAAAGATCGCAAATTTACGCCATAAGTTCCATCAGTCTTCTTCCTTCTCCCTTACTCCGGGTATGACCCCAATGTTGCAGCGCCATGTTGGTTTCGGAGCGCCATGTTGGTTTCAGAGACCCTTTCATGTATTTTGTGAACTTTGATAAGCCTAATCTAAATATTCCTCCTCGTAACAAAACCGTTCGATTTCTCGTTATCTTGGGGAAAGCCAACTAAAACCCAATAAGTTATAAAAAAACATTTTTTTTGGGCACAATTCAGCATTTCACCTTCCAATTCGCTTAACAAGGTTTTTACTTAAGCAAAGTTACAATTTATCAAAATACCGACTTCAGAGGCTAAAATCTGATGCATTGAAAGATCATATTGTAGCGTTTAAAGTATATTTATAATCCGTAGAGGACAGCAGCGATGTTTACTGCTTCAGCAGGCTAAGATTTGGGCTTGCTGGAATGACTTTGCCTGACGACGTCATGGGGCGGGTTCTATTTCGGCCTAACTATTAAAGCTCTCCCGTTTTCAGCGGAGAAGCTAACTAATATCTGATAATCAGGCAACTGGGTGGATTTGGTGTCCCCACGCGCCCTCCCATCTGAATCAGGACCCCCCTTTGTCGTCATCTCGATTTCGTTTTCCATTTCGTGAAACAGATCACCAAAAACTTTTCACGTTTAATTCAACTGGCTTGCTTTTCCGGACAAAAAAAACCGTTTCGATCGACCTCCTCTGTGCAGATATCGACGACCGCATTTCCTATCATCTAATTCTGCGCACTTCAACAGTATCACCGCGAAAATTAAACTCCTCTCCCGAGGTCGTATAACTCACTCCCTGACGATTTGAGCTTATTCATCTTGATTCGCAACTCATTTTGTGCGATACTCAATTCAGTTTCTCGCAATAGCTTTAATTCTTGATTTTCCATTGCTGGAATGGGTGTTTCATTTGATTTTTTCACTGGTACGGTCGAGCGTAAGGGTTCTGGATTGGAAGCAAGACGCAACGTAGGTTGGTTTATTTTGATTTCAACAAACCGTTATTGCATTGGCTGGTTGAATTTGTGTATATGTTTCGGATCCACTTGTATAAATGTCAGCCTGATTGTTTTTTGGGTCTTCTATAGCTGCATACATTTTGTCGGGATAGTCAGACACTGTTGCATAGTGCGAGTCATCTTTACAATTAGGACGCATTGTTACAGCTCGTGTGGAGTGCAGTGCTAGCTCTGTCGTTGACGTCGAATTGATATTCCTCATTGTATAATATTGAGTATGTAGATGGCAGCTAAAGAAAATGTTTTGATACGGAGAACAATTCAGGTTGCAGCATAAGCCCCTCCCCACTGAAGCCAATTTGCTATTGCAGTCACAAAACCCTTATGTATAAGACATTAATTCGATCAATGATCGCCCGCTAGTGGCTCTTGCAGTTTCTCGAGCAGTTCGCATGTACGGACTGCTCGATTACTATAATATCTCATACTACTCCCGTACAGTTGGTGTTGATCATATCTACTCGATCTGAGAAATAATCGCATTAAACCTTGTGGTGGGCTAGCAAAATTATAGGAGCTTACCGTTCCACTTGGCAATTTGACACTTCCTCTTATTCTTCAGCGCCATTCGTGATCCTTTTCCTTAAATCTTTGAAAATAATTTATATGGAGTGTGCAACTTTCCGATAAGTCACCACTGACACCTTTTTTGGTGTTAAAGGTGATTACCTTGTACCTGCAGGGCAACGATGATAATACGGCCCGATTAGCCTTACGTAAAACCGGTAAACTTGTGTCGCCCTCTATATTGTCTCTGCAAACGTGAACCCAACTAACCGGAGATCTTGATAATTAACTAACCTCACAATTCACACAATTTATTCTGCCGGTGGCACTACCACAAAATCACATTCTGCTATGGGTAACGACTAGCGGCCAACTCAGCGCCAATCATGGCAAGCATCCGCTGCACGTGTATATGGTGCGTCTTGAGAGTGTGCTGCCACATGTGCGCAATATTTTTCGCGTCAAATTTTTTTTTCCACAAACCTGACCAATTCACCCAAAGACAGGCGTGGGTGCCACTTGTTTGGTCCACCAAGCCTTCAAAAAGTCGCCCAAACGAGAAAACGACCGACCGGAGCGAAATTATTACACCTTAAACGGTTGGCTCTCGCATCCACATAGCCGCGAAAGCCACCTTCCAAATGCGTGAACCCTACCACGCAGTTCCACCCCCACACAAAAATCTGCAGATTTTCTCACCGAAAAAAAAAAGAATTTCTGACCCAATTACGACTTATTACCGGCAACAAGAGGAAGAATCTTAAAATCCATCCTATCGTACACTTCACTCGCCGAACACTACCACTACAAATAATTTTCCAGGCTTCTCTGCGTGATACTCGTCCCGGGGAAAGAATTCCCGAGCCAATATTTTTAAACGCTGAAACCGTAAAGAGAATAAAATATAGCAAGAAAAGAAAATCTAGATTTTACGTGAACAAAAATTGTTTATCACTTGTATTTTTTTCCAACAAATTTTTCAAACACAAATATGATTCAAATCAAATGTAAAGCCACTTACATTTGTTTAATTCCTACACTAACAAGGGGCCCCTTTCTTCCGCTCCTTAATCTAGCCACCGCCAGTTGTTTCTTCCTGTAAGGACTTCTTCATTCATCTCACTCAATTTTCCCGATGTTCGTTTCCTACTGGCCAGACACTGGTGTGTTCCCTTACATTTGGCGTACTTGCAACTTTCACTCCGGGAATTGGTTTTGTTCTACTTCAGCGCCATCTTACCTCTACGCCAATAAATGCAAACTCTGTAGTGATTTTGAAGTTTCAAAATGTCCGTAAAGGACTGCAGCGATGTTCTGCTGCCTCGGAAGAAGAAGATGGAGATATCTGCCGAGAATGCCCTCGTCTGGGGACGCGTGAATGCGCTGGCAGGCTAGCATTGCGGTGTCGTGGGACGGGTTCATTCCCCCAGCACAAGGACGCACTACAAAAAATTTCGCACTCACGAATTTCTTGGGGTCGAACAAGGACAAGGCAACCGAAGTCGCAAAAAGTGTAGGCAACTACACCGGGAGAAAAAGGACCTATTCCGAGAACAAGTGAAACCTGTAAAAAGGGGCGGACTTAGGGTAACTTCGTCGTTGCCCGACGAAGCTCATGACCCACAAATGAGAGAAGGGCAACCGGGTGGTGATGGAGCCCCTTCGCACCCACCCAACCGGATTTGAATCCATATTTGTTGCAGTGGCCAGGTATTCCTCTTCTGAGTGGAAAACTCATACAACTTGACTTGTATAAGCTTTCCCATCAGAAGAGGAGTACCCCGGTGACCAATTTATGCCATAGAATTATGCAATTCGATTGCATAACTCTGTCATAAAGAGGCACTCTGCTTGGGCCACTCAACCCGCGACGTCACCTGAAACCAAAAAGATTACATTGTACCCGGCGGCTGGCTCATGTTTTATGAGGAGAGCCTGCCACCATACCGGGTCCTATACCCGGTCAAACAGGACAAAAATGAAAAGGCCGGCGTTCCACTCTAGCAATCCATTATATTATTGCATTTTTTTCCAATACAACTACAAACATTATAGCACTTAAATATCGCGACACGATTTTAGTGGCTTCCAGGGCAAAATTTGAGATAGAAATAAGAAAAATTAAAGCAAAATTTGAAATATAAATAAGAAAAATTAAAGCAAAATTTGAAATATAAATAAGAAGAATTAAAGGCAAAAATTTAAAATAAATCTGAGAAAAACCAAAGGCAAAATTTTAAATATAAATACGAAAAATTAACGCAAAAATTTAAAATGTATATGTAAGCAAAATTAACGGCAATAAAAGGGTACTTACCCCACATGGTCCGTCGAGCGCTCGATGAAAAATGCGGGTGTCCTCTAAAACTTTCATTAAGTTAAATTTTCAGATCAAAACATTAGAAATTTATATAACAATTAGAGCGAGAGTTTCTTCATGATCACTTGAAGCTTTACATAATAAAATTGGGTGCCGTAATCCTTTACTGCACTCCAATCACTTCGCGATTTCCCCGGTCTTTCTTTATTTCCTTGAAATACCAATTCCGCGATTATTTCCGCGTTTTCTTGTTGTCCCCGTCCCGTTTTTTTCGTCGTCTCGGTCGCCGTCGATTTCTCGCGCCCTCCTTCTCCTTCAATTTCACTGACATAAACTTTTCCTCGCGCGCGGGAACTCAGCTACCGGCGTCCGCGCTGTGTGGCGGTTTCGAGCAGACTCCCCGAAATCTCCCGGCGACAGCACCAGCAACACCAGCAAATGCCACTTCAGCCGAAGACGCACGGCCAACCCCAGAGTATAGTTTTTGTTGTTTTGCGTTTGCTGCGTGAATTCTGTGCAGCCGTAAACTCTTTCGGGAGGTTTTCACGGTACACTCTGAGTTAAACTCCTCACTCAATTGTTTCGATCGCTAATATTCTCAATATTATTTGTAGCGTTTGGTCGTGGCAGTATGGATGGTAAGGGTGCATTATAATCATTCAGTGCAACATTGTTCGAATGCTGTAGCTGATTGTAATGCGAATGGTGGTTTTGTTGCGGACCAAACGTTGTCGAATTACCATTTAATTTTTCAATTTCATGAGGAAAGCTATACATTTTTTTTGCATGGGAATTTTTCCCAGTGTAGTTTGCATAATATTCGTAGGTATTTGCCGAAATATTTGTTCTCGTTGGGCATTAACTTCAACTAATTGCGGTTGCCAAGCTTCCTCTATATCATTCATGCATTCAACATAATTTATTTCGTTATTTTTCCTTTCTACAGTTGGTGTAATAATTGCTTGTTGGGTATATTTCTCGAATTCAGTGTTGAAAGTTTGTACTGATTGCGCCATGTTTTGTATGTTAAACTTTAAATACACAGGGCTTGAATCATTGACATCTTCTTGAGTATTTGTTGTCGCTGATGCATTATCATCATAAGGTGTTAAGAAGATGAATCGTGAGAAAAATTCATGGCAAAATTATTCGAAGCTGAACTCGATGATGCTTCGAATGCTCGCGATTCATTTGAACTCATTGTAGGATTTAATACTGGATTGAACTCTCTAACATTAGCACTTATCTCGTACACATTTCTAAGAATTTCTTCAAGCTGTGCCGGGATTTCACATAAATCTGAAGTATTTGCGCGGTTCGGGTCCATCATTTCGACAAATACTTTCAATACTTTCGGCTGGATATCCCATTGCAATTAAATTGTCGGTAACATATGCTAAATCTAAATCGTAACCATTCTCCTAATAATATATTATAAACGCCTAGTTAAAAAAAAAATGTATTGTAGTTAACAATTAAATTAAAAATCTATCAGAGAAATGGTCGTGTTTTAATCAACACACTGTATTTACAAATTAGAAATTTCTTTTACACCGAGAACGGAAAGAAAAACTACGTGAAAAATCCTTTTTCTCGGGGCGAACGAAGGCCGCCACAACCTTACCTGCTCGATTACTACAGGAAAGCGAGCCAACCTTCCGGATTTAAATACCCTCGGTGAACGGCTACTTCCCATCAATCGGGAAAATCTTGTTTCAGGGTTCACCGCCCTCCAGGAGTGGTTTCATTCGTTCGGGAGTAGTTCCCCTGGCTTCGGTTTTACTCACAACAAGTTCCATTCGATGGCGACCCTGGTTGGAATAAAGTAGGCGCTGAATACATTTGACTGACAGTTCGATCTGCCAGTAATGTTTATTTACATCTCGACGCGAGTTAAGGATTTCGTTGATAATCTCCGCGCTGTAATCCTTTCGAGCCGAGGCGTTAAAATTTTTAAGTATATCTCGTCCCCGGCGGGAGTTGTAACGTTGTACCAACGCGTGGTTCATGGTTCGTGGTGTTTATCCACCAATTTTCGTAGTTTCGGTCATCGATCCTCTCCTAAAAAATGTCGCTAGCCAGTCAGGAGAGGAGGTAACATGTTTAATAGTTGCAAACGTAATTTACATAGTTTGTTCATGAACGATGTTTGTGTCCTCTTTGAAGAGCTAGATGACAGTTTAGAGGCGGCATAAGGCCATAGAAGTTCTAACATTCTTCAGCATTAGGTGCAAGTGCATATTTTGATTAAGCCGGAATGTTTTAGCCCATAATTAAAATCAATTAAGATTGTAAAGAATTGATAGGGCTTTTAAATTTGGTTTGCTCGCCACTTGCATTCCATATATCCAAATTGCAGGGCCCTTAGGTACGAATATTAAATTGAAACGTAATAGTATTGAATTACTTATTTGAACATCGAAATGAAATATTAGATATCCTTTAATTCTATCAATTAATTCGCCGCAGTATGCTTTATAGTATTCATCGATCTTCCCTGTGGATAATCGGTTCCCTTAACCAGAACCTATTATGCATATCTTTTCCTTTGAATAATGTCCAATTTCCATACGTTATTTTAATATTCGATGCCGTTGTTTCCAGGGGTTATGTACTTTGTTATTCCGCATACGTTGAATGGGTGTCGATTGTTTCCGCTTCCGTGTGATCTAGTCGTAGTGCTGGGAATTTCTCGTTTCATTTCGAGTTCGCGGTGCTACGTGGTGCTACGTGGTGCTTCTGGAGCTTGCTAATGCTAGCATTGTCCATTATGTGGCGTGTTAATTGGAAGCGACCCAGCTATTTAAGTTTAATAACATGACGTTGAAAGGCAAAAAATATTACGTGGCTTGCTTTTAGTCATCTTAAAATAAGGCGTTTTATGAATGAAACTTAAAATTTCTTACTTTCGGCTACATTCTTACATTATCACAAAATTTAATCAAGTGCGGCTCGGTATTGCGTAGGCTTAAATTCTACAAAATCGCGTATGGTAGTGTTCGGAGTGAGCAAAACTAAGAAACCTCAATGTTCACCCGTAACAACTTTTGAAATCAATTCCTTCTACCGTTCACAAAAGACTCGATCGCACTCCCCATTCAAATATTGCGCTCGAGTTGCAATGGACTTGTAAAGGCAACTCAAACCCCAGTAACCGACGAAGACTACAATCGAATTTGGTCCTAACCATCTAATTTAAAGCCATTTCATGGATTTGCTCTGATATATCGCCTTACCCATAGGAATTTACTTATTTTAAGCCTTTTCCGCTGTATCATATGCTTGTTTGGGATGAATTACCAGTAGCAATCTGTATCATTTGGTCTTCATAATTTCTTTGGAGCCAAACATCACCACCTAACGAGGTTTACGATGGCGTTTGCATATGTCATCACCCTCCTTGTGTCTATACTTCGCCGAACACACTGAAGTCATTGTTCAAAAACCAAAATTTTACAACATATAAAAAAATGATTGAAAAAGAATAAGTTCTAATGGTTGAAAAATAATAAGTTCTAATTAATTCCAAATTTCAGTTTATACAAGTTTTCCAAAATTCCATACATTAACAATGTAATTCTATACTTTCCATACATTGTAACTTAATTTTCAGTTATTGCAACTTAATGCAATTTCACAATGTTCATACATTGTAACTCATTGCAATACATTTCATACATAGTGCAACATACGCATGTCGGATTCGTTTTAACGGAAACACGAGTTGAAGTTTTAATACTGGATTTTAAACGAAAGCAGATACAAAAATATAATATTCAGCAAAATCAGTTCTCCAGTCGCGCGTGTCGTCTTCTTCCTCTGTCGTGTCGTTCTCACCTTTGCAGCGAATTCAAAAAATCCGCAATTCGCCCCACAACTCGGCCATCCTGTTCTAAGCGCCGTCCTCGGCGCCACCAGTGCTATTATAATATTTCTGGTTTTACTAGCTGTTTATTCTGTTCCTCACTTGAACAAAATATGAATTTTATTATAAAAACCAGAATTGGAGAATTACCTACCTAACCAAGCGGCTAGGCCGCAGAGATTTCTGGCGAGGAATCTTGAATTGCACAAACGCCATGGTCACTAGATTTAATTTAATTTAACTTGCTACAATTAGCAGCAATGAAAATAAACCTAAGTCGCTACAAGCTCGCAGCGCTTCCTTATTAAAACTCCGTCTTACGTGTACGATCAAAAACTGATTATATTTCTTTTACTTACATCGATTTTTATACTTTCCAATTCTTACAAGCTAAACATAAAATATAGAATTTATTGGTCATACATTACTTAGTATAGATTTTCAAAAATGACCCAATTCTTAATTTATTACTAACGACAAAACACTTAACTATACAAAAAATATCATACACATGGACTTACATGAATCATTCTCACTTGGTCATATACTCAAGTGTCGCGTGTTTAAGGGAACACGAGATTTCAGTTCACACCTTAAGTAATTTACATGAATCATTCTTGCTTGGCCATATACTCAAGTGTCGCGTACCAAAGGGAACACGAGATTTCATTCACACGTTAAGTGTGACACTTCTTTTAGGCGGCTCCAATGGTGATTGTTATTTGCAGGCGCGCGCGATGTGCCCGTACTCGTTACAACAAAAACACTTTGCTCCTTTCGATTTATTCGGACAATTTCTGCTGATGTGCGAAGACTCTCCGCAGTTGAAACATTCTTGCCGGTCGCTGTTTGGGTTTGACTGTGGTCTTGCAATCTTCACTGGTTGTTTTGTTGCCATCTTACTTCTCATCGCCTGGTATTGACTCAGCTTCCTCCTCAGCTCTACGATCGTCGAAGCACCGTAAAAGATAACTTTATTCGACTCGGCGTCAGGGATACCATCAACGAGATACTGGGTGTTGGCCTCGACTTCAATGTCCGCATGACTGGCAATTACCAGCATTCGGTACACATACTCTTGGTATGATTCGTCACCTTTTTTCTTCATTTGACTTAGCCGTCTATGAACGTCTTTACTAGTAGTTTTATTCGCGAACTCTGATAACAGCGATCTTTTCAACGTCGTCCAGAATTTAGGCTGCGATTCGAAATTTACGAAGAGCTTAGCGGAGCCACGAAGCAGCATAAGCAACTTTTTGGAAATTATTCCAACGACAAAGATCTGTGGTCTCCTCAAATGACGTGAGCCACCTTTCGATGTTTTCTATGTCGTCTCTGCTAAACGTTTCCAAAAACTCTTCGACGCCCTTGAACGATAGCTGTGGGGTAAACACTCTTGCAGCCGCGTACTCGCTGTGAGTGCTAACATCGTCGTCAATTTGGCTTCGTTCATCGTCCGGCTCCTGTCCATCATATACTTCGACTTCCATCGACATGGCCTCTTTTAGGCAGCTCGTCCTTTGTACCCGTGGTCTTCAGGCTAACTCATGCAATCGACTCCGCAACTGAAAGATTTTTAAGTCGCGCAGCTCATCTGCGACTATTATCGTTGTTTCGGTGTCACCATCCACGCTTATGTCATCGGCCGATGTCGCCATTTCTCCCCCCGTCTGTACTCCTGGTCGTTTGTGCGCTCCAACTTGACAAACGCTCATTGTCATAAGCCGTTATCGCGCCCCAGAAATAAGGCGCAACGCTTCCACACGCCGTCGTCGTCTGAGTGCCCCAAAAGCAAAGCGCTCCGCTTAAATATAGCCTTTCGTTTGTGTGCCCCAAATTGTAAGGCACTCGTCATGACACACTATTATCGCCTATACGCCTCAAAAATAAGGCGCTCCACCTCCACTCGCCTATGCCCCTCAAAATGCAAGGCGCTCCGTTTTAAACCGTCGTCGTCTATGCAACAAAAGAAAGGCGCTCGTCGTTCATACACCGTTCTCCTATGTGCGCCCCAAAAAGAAGGGCACGGTGTCGTCGTTTATGCGCCCCAGAATGAAAGGCGCTCCGTAATCACACCGTCGTCGTTTATGCGCCTCAAAATTCAAGGCACTTGTCGTACACACCGTCGTCTGCTTGGCACAAAGGCAAGGCTCTCCGCATTCATGCCCCGTCTTCGTCTATCTAAATCGAACAGAAGCGTGCCGCTCTGCTGTGTACACTGCCTTCGTGTGTGTGCAAAAACAGGCCGAGACACGATCTGCTACTATTGGTCGGAAAAGTGACACATTGCTCCACGTCGTCGTCTGTGTTCGAAGCAAGACACGCTACGTTGGTCTGCGTCGACGTGTGTGCGTCCCAAAAGTAGGCGCTCCGCTGAGACGAACAGTAATTGAATTTCACACTCACGAACGGAATCCCGGTTGAGCCCTCAATTTGTGGGACTCGTTCTAACGGAAACACGAGTTGAAGTTTTAATACTGTATTTTAAACGAAAAGTAGATACAAAAATATAATATTCAGCTAAATCAGTTCCCTAGTCGCGCGTGTCGTCTTCTTCCTCTGTCGTGTAGTTCTCACCTCTGTAGCGAATACAAAAAACCTCACATATTCCCACAAACAATATTGGACCGTGGGAGCACGTTCTCACCGCTTACGATTTAACTAGATTAAGCGCATGCATGCATGTGCAGCGTCAGCGATATGTTCGCTCATGACGAATGCTGGATCGTGGTAACGATTGAATATCGCTTACCAGTCATATTAAGCAAATTAGTATTCAAGTTAAATATTAGCTAATAAAATTTTTATATACTCATCATACGTCAAAGTTGTTCTTTCGTCATTTTTCCTTGAGAACTCGACCATTTATCTTGAGAATATCGGTATTGTACCGAGACTCAAAAAACAACACACCGACCGATTTTGGATCTGGCAGCCAATTTGATTTCAATTTAATTATTCTAATAAGCGGTGAAAGAACGGTCTTTCGTCGCTCTACAAACAGTCACGATTTTCGTAATGCCATCCCAACCTGCCATCGCACTTCTCAAATGCCTAGTGTAAACCATTTCAGGCAACTAACAAACTTCGCTCTGTATCATCATCGCGCCGCCAGAAACGTCGGTAGTGTTGCCAACATTCAATTTATGCGGTATTACGCACGCCAATGGAAAATTTATGCAGCGCAAAATAAATTACAAATTTGAATGTTACTTTGTGCGATATAATTTATTTTCGCCCTACATTGTTCGATTATGTTCGATTAGTAAATAAAATCAGATTACTAAAATAAATCAGTATAACAATCAACATGCGTAAATGTCACCTACTTGATTACTTGATATGCCGAAAACCTGTAAATGTCATTATTTTTGTGTATTGGGTTTCCTTGAAAGATAAAGATCATTCATATATCCTCCAAAGAACTTTGTGTTCGAATATATCCAGGGCCTTTTTATAAACATTTGTAAGATTCCAAGTTCCAAAGTTGACAGTTGCACAGATTCATTGAGTGATTTATACATGCAAAGCTTATTTTTGCTTTGCATAACCCTGGATTGTAGCATAGGAAGAACTGAGAAATTGGCTTCTTGGCTGCGTTTACCTTTTATGAAATTTCGTTCTAATATGTGCTCATATAACAATGAACTCCCTAAGTACAGGAAGCTACCCAAACTTTCCAGATTTAAGCCTTCTAACGCCAAGCTTTGTCAGACTGGCATGTCTTTTTTGTTTGGGTTATGAATTTGTTTTTAGTTTCGTTGACTGAAATGCCGATTTTCCGCTTCTATTTCCGTCGTATGAAGGCTTTCTCTGGAATCGACCTGGCTAAGCTGAAGTAGCGTTTCCGTTGAATACTGGTGAAACGCCCAGGCTAAGGCCGAAGTAGCGTTTTTTGGAAGTGTACGCGTTGAACAGCAGCATGAAAAGGCGCCTTTCCCAAAGTAGCTTTGGCTTTTATTGTTAATTTTCCATCCAGGAAATTGCTGATGTGCAATTTCCCAATCAGTGGAAATCCATGGTGAACAAAGTCTCCTTAGCCAATTCCATTCAGATATTTTTGCAAAGCATGCTTTATTTGGGTTGAATTGTTTCCAGCCGAAGCTTAATATTTTGCCGTTGCAATTTCGTATGTTACCCAGGTAAATTCTACTCAGCAAATAATTGTCGATTCCGTATAATTCGTTTGCATTGGGCAATTTTTGCAAGCCATGCTCGAAAGTTAAATGATTTCCACCTGAAGTTTAATATTTTGTTGTTGCAATTTTGTATGTTGCCCAGGTAAATTCTACTCAGTAGAAAATAGTCAATTCTGTAGAATTCATTTGCATTGGGCAATTTTTGCAAGCCATGCTGGAAAGTTCAATGATTTCCATCTGTGACGCTAACGTCTTGTTGTTGTTTACATTTTTTTACGCAAAGGCATTCATTTGTTTCCGTGTTCTCGGGTTCACAATGTAAGTTGAGGCTACTGTGTTAATTTTTTTTTTTACGTACGGAGTCGTTCGCCAGGTGTGTTACTCATTCTTCGTTTTCAAGTTCAGGCAGTAGTTAACAAATGATAGAGCAATTTGATGCTTGTAAATTGCGGAAATGTTTTTCAAGGTTGCTTCGTTTCGCCAGGATTTTTTTCTTTTTTGCTGGTTTTTTATTTTATTAGTTTAATGACCTAATTGTCAGGTAATCCTGAGAGCGATGACAATGTTAATTGTTTTGTAGGTTATATTTGATGTTAAACCAATTAGGGGCTCATTACATCGATTTAGTGAATTGATTGTTTGGTATTTAGCTAATTAGGAATATATTGTATTCGATAGTTGGCTAGTTATAGGCTTAGTGAACTATTTCGCTTAATTATCTGATATCTTCTGCTAATTGGCTAGAACGAACTATACTATATTTGATATTTGGCTAGTTAGGAATACATTCTAGTGTACTAGTGAATTATTTGGCTAGATTATTTCATTATATTGGATATTTGGCTAGTTAGGAATACATTATATTTGATATTTGGCTAGTTAGGAATGCATTCTAGTGTTGGCTTATATTGTCTGGAAATATGCTAGATATGTTTCTAGTGACCACCGCCGTGGTGACCCGTAACATTCCCAGCACTTTTCGAGCCCAAGTTTCATTGAGAATATCTTATTATTTTTTTTTTTTTTATTTTATTATGAACTCAAACAGCCTAATTACAAATCATAACTTAAAATTTAGATACAAACAGGCCTAAAGGTTCCATTTTTAATTACAAATAATATAAAGGATCATCGAGCAAACTATGATAGGAAGTGAGTAAACGAAAAACAATCATTGCAAAGTATAAAATTATAAGCATTTTCTTGTTAAATTTAGAGTTGATTTTTTTTTTTAAAGCATGAAGATTACAATGAAATATGTCAATATCGCACAAATGTTTGTTAAAAAGGTCACAGGCACGCTTAAAGAATGCATTACTGGCATAATTTGTGTTACTAGCGGTGATGTAAAAAGTTTGGTTAAAACGAGAGGAGCTACGAGGAACTTTAAAGTTGATTTTTTGGAGAAGAAATGTTGAGTCAATGTTATTATGTACAATTTCATATAAAAACAAGTCAAGATAATTATGCCTTATGTTCAATGGTTGAATATTATATCTAAGTGCACTGCTCTTATAATCTGTAAAAATGTTGCCAAACTTGTAGTCTAAGGCTTTTAGAAACTTATTTTGGACCCTTTCCAGTCGATCAATATGTACAGCGTAATTAAGGTTCCAAACTACACTGCCAAATTCCAGGATACAACGTACGTATGAGTTGAATAATATCTTTAATACGTCTTTATTGTTGAAGGGCTTAGATACTCTTAGAATCATTCGCAGCCTTTTATATGCTGTTGTAAGTATGTTATCAATGTGATGGTTAAATTGTAGTTTGGAGTCTAGAGTTACTCCTAGGTCTTTGACTGTATTTGAATGTTTTAATGTAGTTCCAGCGATTTTGTAATTATAAACTAAAGGTTTGCTTTTACGTGTGTATGTGATTGCGTGACACTTATCCGCATTCAAAAATAACTGATTATTACTGCAGTACTGTTCGAATCTTTCCAAGTCTTCTTGCAGTTTACAACAGTCAGTTGAGGTTTGCACGATTTTAAATATTTTAGTATCATCTGCATACATAGAGTAACAAGAATTTTCAAAACAAAATCCAATGTCGTTAACATATAACGTAAATAGAAGAGGTCCTAAATGGGATCCTTGAGGAACCCCAGAGGGAATTTTGAGAAATCTCGAACAGTATCCTTTCATTGCCACTGCTTGGCTACGATTAGTAATATATGATTTTATCCATCTAAGTAAATCGCCATGGATCCCCATCTTGAATAATTTTTTAATCAATAGAGAATGATTTATTTTATCGAAAGCCTTAGAGAAATCTGTATATACTGCGTCTACTTGGTGTCCTGTATCAAGGGCGTTAAACAGAATGTCTGTATAGGAGACGAGATTCGTGTTAACACTACGACCGGCAAGAAAATCATGTTGCTCAGGAGCTATATGTTGACGAGCACAGGAACTTATGAAGCTTGTAACAAGCTTCTCGAAAATCTTACCAAATATGCATAATTTTGAAATAGGTCGGTATTGTGTTACATCATGTATGTTTCCGCCTTTTCGTATGGGGGTGATAAGTGCTTTCTTCCAAACATCTGGAAAAATCCCACTACTCAATGATTTTCTGAATAAAATAGTGAGAGGTACGGATAACTCTTTTGCCCATTTGGAGATGAATAAAGGATGAATGTTATCTACCCCTGCACTTTTATTAATGTCTACTCCGCTTAACAATTTAGATACATTATCAAACGATATTTCAAATGGGCTAACGTCAACAACTCCCGCGAAAGCCAAAGAGCTACTTTGATTCTCAGACGCACTATCAGTTTGTGTTTCTCACTATCGCTTGAACTCTCATTTAAGAATTGCATATAGGCTGGAATGTTATTAACGGTACGCTTCGATTTAACATAAGACCAAATGTATTTAGGTGACGAAGTGATATTTTTTTCTGCTAACAAGATGTAGTCATTATAACATGAAACTTGCAAAAGTTTTTCTTGGCTACGGAGTTAAGCGAAGAATTGGTAATCCCGAATGTTGCCATACTTTTTCCACAATGCATGTACTTTTTGCTTTTAACGAATAAGTTTAATTAGGGCAGTACTGTACCAGGGTGGATAGTTGTTATTTACGTGCACCTTTTTTTTGGAACATAGATATGCATCAAGTTGTATAGAGTGCTATAGAAATAAGAGACAGCATAATCAGTAGTTAATTTAGAGAGTTCTGTTTCCCAGTTTATTTTCAATAATTGACTGCTTAATTCAAAGTAGTTCGCTTTGTGGAATTGATATTTGAGATGGTTTTTCTCTGCTAAATAAACTGTATTTGGAAGAGAAAATTGAATATAGAGAGCTTTATGGTGCTGATCTTCACTAGTAAGAGAAAAAGCGCTAGGAGTAACATTGCAATTACAATTACTTAGTACTAAGTCTAAAATGCGATTATATTTGTTGAAACAACCACTGTATTGATAAAGCTCACTTATATTCATGAAATTAAATAGTGACATGGCTTTAGAATCGTAATTGTGAACTATCCGCAGCCGGTTATTTCTATCTGGAAGCCAGTTGGCGTATGAAATGTTAGTCACCTAACACCAAAAAACTGTCACAAGAGTATCCAATTGTGTGAAGTGGTTGTTATTATGAGGAAAATAGCAACAAGCTAAGTGCAATCGTATATGTGTTTTGGCACCACTATAAGATTGAAAGCCGTACATCCCACTTGATCCATCCGAGAGACTCAATTGACCGTGATTACTTGTCGTACTTAACTCAAAACTCAGCCACAATTCTTCGGAGTTCAAGGTTGAGCACCAATCGTCTCGACACCGGCCACATAATTCTCGTCGCACCGCAATTAGTACTCCACCTCCCCTGATATTATCACGGCCATAGATTGCACGGTCGCGTCTGAATACATTGTATTGATTATGGAAGTATTCACTATCACTAAAATCCGCCGTTAACCAAATTTCTGTTAAGCAAATTATGTCATAATTGGATTGCAGAACATTTTTAAGAAAAGAGTGAGACTTAGTTCGTAGTCCTCTTACGTTTTGATAATCAATACTTAAATTACTTATATCCAAACTCATAATGTAAACTAAAAGTATTTTTAAACGTAACACATTGCTTAAATATTTTAAAGTACCCTCGTACCAAACAGATGCGATAATGACTCGGCAAAAGGCGTAAAATGTTAAATTGAAAATAGCAAATATAAAATTGCATTCTCCTAATAGCATAAGCAAAGGAAAGCTAGGTAGATTGCATTTAAAGGAAGTTATGTAAATAATGTTCATATTAAACCTGCAGAGTTTACCTTTTGGCTGATTTTCACTCAAAGTCAAACAAAAAACTAAAAATAGCTAAACAAATGCATACAAAAACAAATAAGAAAGAAGAATGTAAAGTCACTTGATTTTCAGCAGGTCAGATTCCCGGAAAATACATATCACGTTTGATTTTTATTTTTCCTCATCAATATTTTGCAATCCCTGACCCAGAGGTAAGAGTAATTGTATTCAGCCTTCAATTCTCGTGCGCGCCGTAAAAGTAGCTTATTTATAGGGGTCAAGTGTTCGCTAACATAAATATTTGAAGCTGGACCGCTTATATTAATATCAGTAGTTGATATGACTCTGCGAACTCGGGCGGCTCCAATAAACTCATCTTTCCGCCGACACTGGGTGAATCTTACAATGATAGAAGGTGGACGCGAAACTTGTTTGTCAGCAGATGCACTTTTCGTATTATTTGGATACGGACGATGTCGGTTTTTTTTAACTTGAAACCCTATCGCGGCGCAAATTTCGCTAAAAAGCAAGAATACATTTTCGCCAGTCTTAGCAGGTATACCAGATATTTCAACGTTATTGAGACGTGAAAACTGGTCTTGTTGTTGATTTTTGTGGACGAGATCCAAAATCTTTTCCTTCGCCTTTTCAAGGTCTTTATGCACGCACGAGAGGCTCGATAACTTTTCCTCTGTTGCAATTAATCTAGCTTCCATGCTTTTTAATTGGGTTTCAATGTCATTCCATTTACTGGTGATTGCCTGAATAGATGTTGTGACATTATGTAGGTCAGTTTTCATATTGCTGAAATCTGAACGAAAATTTTTCACTTCATTCAGTAGTTCGGCTAAAGTGATATTTGACTCGAAAGGTTGAGCACGGCATGATAAACAACGCGAACCAGCTCGTTTCTCCTGTCCCATTCTCCGATAACAGGACTCTGCAACGCCCGCACAACCGTAGTGAAAGTTTCCCTTACATTGGCCGCACGGAACCGAATCGATCACTGCTTCTCCACACTTTCCGCAAAACATTTCGAAATATTATTTTATGAATTTGTAAGTTTATATGAAAACACTTAAGATGCGTTTTAAACACTCGGAATACGCCTAAACACAACCGTCTCTAGCAGTGCCTCAGTTTTCGTTCTATGACCTTGGACAGTACTTTGTAAAATGTGTACACCATAGCAATTCCTTTGTAATTTTCACAACGTAGCCTGCTCCATTCTTATGACTTGGGTGGGGCATACGATGGTGTTTCGCCAGTTGTTTATTAGTTGCTGCTCTTTCGATGCCGATGAAGTTTATGTAGATATGTTCCCCCGGCTTGGAGGAGCTCTGTTGGAGTTTCGTTTATTCCAGGAACTTTGTGCTTGAGATCGTGAAAGGCTGCCTGCACCTCATCTTCTTCAGCCCCTGGAATACTCGCAGTTTCGATGGTTGTTGCGTGTGCTGTGAGGCGTTTTTAGAAATATTGCAGTGTGGCTAAGGTGGCTTTGTATTTTTAGGAAAAAATATTTATTCTTCAATATTTATGTTGGCCCCTGCAAAGTAATCCCCCTCAGATACAATACACTTGTGCCAACGCTTTTTCCAATCCTCGAAGTATTTCTCATAAGCACTTTTCGGTATAGCCTTGAGCTCTTCCAGCGATGCAGTCTTTATCTCCTCAATCGTTGCAAATCTCCGCTCTTTCATAGGTCTCTACAGTTTTGGGAACAAGAAAAAGTCACATGGGGCATGATTGTGGTGTTGTTTTTGGCCAAAAAATCTCTCACAATCAAAGATGAGTGAGCAGGGGCATTATCGTGATAAATTGTTTTTCCACAATTCCGGAAGTTTTCTTCGTATTGCTTCTCGCAAGCGGCGCATAACTTCAAGATAATACTCTTTATTCACCGTACGACCATATGGTAAGAGCTCCTGATGCACTACGCCACGGTAATCGAAGAAAACAGTGAGCAAAACTTTGACATTTGATCGAACTTGGCGTACTTTTTTTGGTCTTGGCTCACCTGGGCTCTTCCATTGGGACGATCGGGCTTTGGTTTCGATATCATTGTAGATGAAAATTCGTATTCCACTTCACAGATAAAATTTCTATATCGGAAAATGAAACTCAATATTCCACTTCACTGTTTTACACTGTTTTATTAAATCGAATATACGATGAAAATCATTCAACTTTTCAGTTGTATTTACTTCAACTGAAAAGTTGAATGATTATATAATATAATTATAATTATTGAAATTAGTAAAATTTTATCAGTAATTACAGACATAGTTTTATGAACTAAAAAATATTTTATTTTTTCTTACTTGACAATTCATCTACGCCTACTATTTGTTTTTGTGTGGGCTTATGAAAATGTGGAATTTAATTTATAAGTAATGTAGAATACGCTACAATACTACCTTCCTAGCGTTAGCGTTTTAAAAGAACAACAATCATATATTTAATCGTTATCATTTATTAAATTATTATTAACTCTGAACTCTGGTTTGATTCTTTCAATAGGAATGGTTTTTAATTCTCCGTTAATTTGAATAAGAAAATTCTTAGGGTTCGTTTTAATAACTTTATAAGGTCCTTGATAAGGTGAAGAGAAAGATGATTTTTTATTAACTACTTTGATAAAAACTCTTTCGCAATCATCAAGGGACTTAGGCATATGAATTTTGACTTTTTTTGCTTTCCTTCCTTTACTACGAGTGTCATTCAACAAGTACAGAGCCTACAGAAGAAAAACGAAAATTTTGGGAAGGTGGCAATTTATTTTTCCACATAATCTGCTTCAAACTCGATACACTTGGCCCAGCGATGCTCTAACTTTTTCAACCCGTCCAAAAAATACATTTTCTCGAGGGCTGCAAAATAGGCCCCCGTGGCGGCGATGACCTCCTCAGTCGACCCAAATCTATTCCCGGCGAGTGATTTTTTCGGGTTTGGAAACAAAAAGTAGTCACAGGGAGCCAAATCTGGAGAGTACGGTGGATGGGGCAGCAATTCGTAGCGCAATTTGACCAATTTAGCCATGGCAATGGCGGAGATGTGAGCTGGCGTGTTGTCGTGGTGCAACAGCACTTTTTTCTTCGCCAAGCGGGGCCGCTTTTTCTTCAATTCGACGTCAAATCGGTCCAATAAGTCTGCATAGTAGCGCCCCGTGATTGTTTAACTCTTCTCGAGGTAATCGATGTGGGTCACACCTTGTGAAAACGGTGGCCATCACCTTTCCGGCCGATCGAACAGTCTTCGCCTTCTTCTGACCACGTTCGCCGGGTGAAGTCCACTGTTTCAACTGTTCCTTGGTCTCTGGTGTGTACCAGTGAATCCATGTTTTGTCGACGGTCACGAAACGACGCAAGAACTCCGCCAGATTGCGCTGAAACAGCGCCAAACACGTCACCGATGTGGTCTCACGGTTGCGCTTGTTCTAATACTTTGGAACCATCACCATTAATGTTTGATCCATTTGTAGCCGAAAGAATTTGGGTTGGTCTTTTGAATTTTGAGAATATTGTTGAAATGGGTAAAACGGAAACATCAGATCCAGAATCTATTGAAAATGTTAACTTAGTTAAACGATCTTTTATAAATAAGCGGCTAGATTTAACTTTTGTTAATCCGTTATCTGCCGCTTGGATAACGGATGGTTTTAGTTTAACTGATTGGACCCATATTTACATGGTGATATGCATTTGCTAGCTTTGTCACCAAATTGATGATACCAACAAAATTCATGTTTAAATTTATCACTTTTATTGTTATTGTAGCTACGATTTCTACTTCTGCTTCTAGAGTTAAAACGATTACTATTTTTATAATTGTAAGATTTCTGTAAATTTAAACTCAGATCTTTGATCATATTTTTTAATTCAGCCATTTCGTTTTTCCTTTGCTGATTTTCTGTTACTATTCTAGAGATTGAATTAATTGGAGAATTTTGAAAAGGATGGATTTCTAAGATATCATCTGCCAATTTTGTTAAAGCTTCTGGGTTTGTATTTGGTTGTGATTTAAGAATTGCCTGAATAATTGTAAGCGATTTTCTCAACCAAAGCTTTAAAATTAATTCATCAGACACGATTGCGGATTCTCCTGCTAATTGTTTCAATTTTCTGTAAAATTCTGATGGCTTTAAATCCCCAATCTCAGTTCCAGAAAGTAGTTTTTCAAGTCGTTTATTTTCTGAAAGAGAATGCCTATCAATCAACGCTTTTTTAATTACGGTATACGGAGAAGTAGAATTAGTAGACGCATTTTGAATGATATCGTATACAGAATCTATCATTTCAGGAGGAAGAGATGAAATTACATATTCAAAGTTAGTCATCTCCTGTATTATATTCCTGATTGAAAAATGTGATTCAACATATGTAAACCATTGGGCCGGCAATTGACTCCAAAATGGTGGTAATTTTAAGGAAACCGCACTAATAGAATTTGGTATTAGATGATTTGAAAGGGAGAAATCACCACTACCAAGTTCAGAGTTAATTACAGAAGGTGGTTCATTCGCCATTTTAAACAAAATTACAATTATTAATAATTCCCAAAGGGGAAAGGACTTGCGTGTGAAGGTTTTATATAGCAAATACAGTCTTCCACAAAAGTCAAGGTACAGAGAATCGGTAACTGAAAATTGTATTACTGAATCAATATTTTTATTTGAAAACCAAAAGTTATGAAATGGTAATAATACGAGTTCTGTTTAATTTAAGTTTTCATAAATTTAAAGGGATTCGGCAATAATGATCATTGAAGACAATAATTTTTTGTTGGCAATGTCTCTTTTCTACTCCACAAAAGTCTTGGTACAGTTGCAGAAAATGCCCTGTTACTTGTAAAAAGGGGAATCCCCCAAGTTCATATTATCAGAGTGAGTTAACAACCGTAGGCCGCTGTCTTTAATATCGCGTCCGTATTCGTGGTGTATCTTTTATTTAATAAAATTTTTAAAAAATGAGTCGAAAGGAGTTGAGTATTAAGGAGCGTGAAATAATTATTAATCTGCATTCAAATCAGAGCAAATCATATTCTGAAATAACTGAACTAGTGTTGCGAAGTCGGTCAACCATTCAAAATGTCATAAATCGATTTAAGAAGGAAAATAGAGTGGAAAATGTGCCCCGAACAGGTCGTCCATCTAAACTAAGTGCAAAGGACAAGAGAAAAATTTCGCGAATGATAAAACAAGATCCATTTCTAAGCTGTAGAAAAATCTGCGATGTCCTTGGAATTAATGATAAGAAGGAGGTTAGCGCAGAAACTGTGCGTAGAGCTGTCGTAGAAGCTGGATTTTCATCTCGTACGCCTAGAAGAGAACCTCTTGTAAATTCCATAAACAAACAAAAAAGAATAACATTTGCAAAAGCATAACCAATAACACTTTGGGATAATGTTTTATTTTCGGATGAGTCTAAATTTTGTATATTTGGTGTAAATGGGCATAAGATGGTCTGGCGAAAAGTAGGAGAAGCATTTAATCCCAAGAACACTATTAAAACAGTACAACATCGAGGCGGTGGTGTTATGGTTTGGGGTTGCATGGCTGCTGCTGGAGTTGGAAATCTGACATTCATCGAAAATACTATGGATCAGAACTCTTATTTAGAGATTCTACGAAACAACATGAAACAAAGTGCAGCCCAATTAGGTATGCGAGAAGATTTCTTGTTTCAACAGGACAATGACCCTAAGCACACTGCGCATAAAGTTCGAATCTGGCTATTTTACAATACTCGCATGCTTGCTACACCGCCTCAAAGCCCTGATTTGAACCCTATAGAGCATCTTTGGAATGAGCTTGAGACAAAAACCCGAAAAAGAGTGATATCAAGCAAGGCGCAGCTTAAGGATGCTATATTGGAGGAGTGGGCCAGAATCAGCAGCGAATTTACTAAAAAATTGGTATATTCTATGCCTAAAAGACTGAAGTCAGTAATTCAGATGAAAGGATATCCGACAAAATATTAAGAAAAGTATAATTCAAATAACTATGCAAGACTATAATTACAATTTGTATCATTTTTCTTTAGGTGTACCATGACTTTTGTGGACTTCATTCATTGACTTTCCAACACATCATACGTAATAATATATTAATACGACAGAATTTTCGTTTTGTTTTACATGAATTTAAAGTGTAAAGATTATAGTTGAAGTAATACCAAAAAAATTTTATCACTATAGGTTTTTTAAATAAAAATATCAAACAATTTTCATGATATTTATCACTGTACCTTGACTTTTGTGGAAGACTGTATAATATTAAAAATTGAATTAATTTATTTGAATCATATATCATGGATTCAAATTTTCAATTTTTTTTTGCTGGAAAGGAATTTTATTTTTAATTATTGGGTGTAAAACTTAATAACCAGAATTTGACGCTAGATATCCGGACTAACAAATATCGTGAAAGCCCGAACTTTATTATATGTCATTTTGAAGGTACACTTGACAGCTATCAAAATCAGTCAACAAAACAATTTTATCTTGTGTGCATCGTTATTATTTTTCACGATGAATAACTTCGAAAATTGGAGAAAAAGATAGCATTTGCGGGAGGTTCTGTTGGGTCATTTTTTTGCAAAGAAAACTGCTGCGGAAAGTAATCGTTTGCTTGTAGAAGTTTATGGCGACGATGCTTTAGCGAAAACACAGTGCTTTGAATGGTTTCAACGCTTCAAAAGTGGCGATTTTGCCATCAAAGACAAAGAACGCCCAGGACCGCCAAAAAAGTTTGAAGACGAAGAATTGGAGACGCTACTCGATGAGGATTCGTGTCAAACGCAAGACGGACTTGCCAAATCGTTGGGAGTGACTCAGCAAGCCATTTCGAAACGTTTGAAAGCCGCCGGATACATTCAGAAGCAAAGTAATTGGGTCCCCTATGAGCTTCTGTATGTCTGAAATGCTGCTTGTGCGCCATAAAAAGAAATCATTTTTAGATCGGATCGTGACTGGGGATGAAAAATAGATCCATTATGACAATCCCAATCGCAAAAAGTCATACATGAAGTCCGGCCAACCAGCCAAATCAACGGCGAAGCCAAATATCCATGGTGCCAAGTTTATGCTGTGTATTTGGTGGGATCAGAAGGGGCCGTTATATTATGAGTTATTGAAATCGGGCCAGACAATCACAGGTGACCTGTACGTTTGAAGCGTGCCATCATCGAAAAACGCCTGGAATATGCGACCAGACACGAGGCTATAATTTTTCATCATGACAACGCTCGGCCGCATGTTGCAAGACCCGCGAAAAACTATTTGGAAAATGGTGGATGGGAAGTTCTGGCCCACCCGCCTTATAGTCCGGACCTTCCTCCCTCATACTTTCATATATTTCGCTCGATACAAAACGCCCTGACCGAAATACGCTTCACTTCAGAGCAAGGCATCCGAAATTGGATAGATTCGTTTTTGGCCGCCAAGCCGGCACAATTTTTTTTTGGATGGAATTCATGAGTTGCCTGAAAGATGGGGAAATGTTTTAGCTTCCGATGGACAATACTTTGAACAATAAAGCATCAAATTTCGCTACAAAAATTCCGGTTATTAAGTTGTAAGTTTTTAAGTTTAAATTGAAAATAAATGATAATTTTTGTTATGGAAAACCACACAAAAAGAATTACAATTTAATATTTTTAATAATTACTTACTATATAATTGTTGATTCTGGTGTTATCGCTTCCTTGTTTCTTTTTTTTTTTTATTGCACCGGTGGAGTGTCTTTTTCTATTAGTAGTTACTTTTCATTGCTAACTTTCTTTTCAGGGGTAGGCTTGGTTTCGGCTTTTTGCTTGGTTTCAACTTGCTTATAACTTCCACAGTCGTTACCATTGAATAGTTTATCAATTACTACATTTGGGATATCATTTAAGTGTGTATCATCTGTAAGGACTTCTTCAACAGGGATCCTTTTAATGGGTTTCTTTGATCTTAAATGTTGTTACTGGTATTTCATGTTCCCATCGATTTGTGTCCAAGTCGGCTCTAAAATTTTTGATCCGTCATGAATATTCTGAAATGATCGGGACAAATTGTAACTGAAGCTATTTTTGCGTTTTTAATGCGATCCTGACTACGTTTAGCATCCAAATTTCCTGGATCTAATATTAAAACTTTATTGCAATCAGCCAAGGATTTATCCACTTCGTCCAACGATTCGTATGCCTGCATTCGTCGATAAAAGGCTTTGACACATTTTGGATCTATTTACATAGGTGAATTACAATCTTCGATGCATTCGCTAAATTTTTCCAATCGCAGATAGCATAAAACTCGATATTTTACCCTTCACTATAATAAATTATGAATCCATAATAATTTAAAATTATACTTATTTTCGTCTGTTTCGTCGACTGCCAACTCTTGTCGATGGACTGAAGCACGCCAAGTACCTTAGCTAAGGTTTAATCCTATGCGCGCTGGTTTTCGAAGGCCTCTTGCCACTTGCTAGGGCCTCGGCTCTTGAATTAATGCTTACTTATCCGCACTTTCATTGGAATGTTTGCACATCTACACTTCCCACCAGATTATGAAAATTCACTTCGATTCGGGGTCACCAGAATGTAGATGGAAATTTGTATTCCACTACACAGATAAAATTTCTATATCGGAAAGTGAAACTCAATATACGACTTTACTACTTTACACTATTTTATTAACTCGAATATACGATGAAAATCATTTAACATTTCAGTTTAAGTAAATAAAGTATAATTATTGAAATTAGTGAAATTTTATCAGTAATTATGAACGCTTTATTTGACATAGTTTTATGAACTAAACTAAACTATTTTTTTGTGTGGATTTTATGAAAATGTGGAATTTAATTTATAAGTAATGTGGAATACGCTACAATCATAACCATATACCTTTTGAGCGAATCGGGATCATCATTGACGTCTTTCAACAGCTCATGAGCGATGCTCATCCGACGATTCTTTTGGTCAAAATTAAGCAGTTCCGGAACAAACTACGCTGACACACGTCTCATGCCCAAAACGTTCCAAAAAATTTCTTGGCACGAGCCAACCGATATTCCAACATCCTCAGCAACTTCTCTGATAGTGATTCGACGGTTTTCCAAAACAATTTTCTTTACTGCTTGAAGGTTTTCATCTGTTGCTAACGTGCTTGGGCGTCCTGAGCGCGGCTCGTCATTGGCATCTTCCCGGCCATCTTGGAAGAGTTTGTACCACTTGTTAACATGTTTTTACTCAGAACAGTTTCACTGTATGCCATTGTCAATATTTTAAGTGTTTTGGATCACTCAATTTCATTTTTTACACAAAATTTGATGCAAATTCCTTGATCCATTTTTTCGATAGCAACAAATCGCCGAGCACGCAAAATTAACCACTGGGTTTAGCGTACAGAGTAAACTAGGTTTCACACTTCCCACTGTTAAGGTTACACGCCTACGTCTTGCCTTGATGAATGCAAACTTACGTAACCTGAAGTCACGGCCACTATTCTTTTTTCGCAGACACGGTTTCAATAACGATCACTTATCGTGCTCTATTCGCAACTCAATTCAACAATTGTAAAGATGATTCTATGGTATCTCCGAGTTATGAAAAATAGCTACGAATATAAATACTACAATTGTGAATATTTACGAGGGGCAAAGGTTCATTTGATGAGACCCAGCACAGAAGACAATAAAGGTGCATATGCTAGTTATCATTTATTGGGTTCCAACTGAGACTTAAACACGCAACAGTGATTGGATAAACACAGATTTCGTTAAAATCATTGAAATGGGGAAGTATTTAAAACTTCGCTCAGTAGCTAGAAGTTACGATTCCGTCACACAAACATCACTCCACCCAGTCTAAATCTCATGCATCTTCCGCATAATAATAATAATTCCAATTATGGGTTCTTTAAAGGAATCAAAAATCGCTTCTATTTTAAAACAATCCACAATGATTTATCTTTTATTCACGGTTTTTGGTTAACACTTCTACAAATTTGACTTGCACTTTTTCCACAATATTTATCACAAACTTATTACTTCACGCTTTTACAATTTTAGTGATAACTTCAACCTTCAAACTTTAAACTTGAATTTAGACAATCTGAACTCAAAAAATGAATTTGAACTGCTTGAACTGAACTACGCGCAGAATAGAACGAGTTGTCGCGATTTTTATTATAAACCCCATCTTGAGTATTTTGTCGATTGGGTTTGCAAAGTTCGCTAAATTGCAAACTCTCAATGGGATTTTAGTACTTTTCAATGAATTGTTTGCGGTAGATTACTGGGAAATTATTAAATGTTAGAATCAATTAATATTAACGGGTTTGATGAATTAAGGATATTTGTTGACGCACAAATCATTTATGGGTTTAGCGAATTGAGATGTTTGCTGACGCCCCTAATTTATGAGATTTGTGAAAGAGGATTAAATGTTAAGAACGAAGGTAAGTGCAGGGTTTCTATCAAGGAATCAAGAAACCGCGTCCTTTCTACATTCAAAACTGGATTCCCTCTCATCACGGTTTACTCTTAAACGGTCGTCAGAAGAAAACTTTCCGTCGCTAAACACCACTTAGAATCCATGCTGCCGGTGAATGTGAACTCCGAAATTTTAACCGCTGCACGAGCAACTGGTCTTTTCACTCCACCTGATGTTGGTATTCGAAAAAATATTCAATTCGACAAAAATGGAGCCTCGAAAAGCGCGACCGTTTCTATTTACTGTCGTCGTCACTGCCGCTGAGTATGCATTTGAAAATCAAGTCACGAAATATTGACAACCCTTGAACATGCATTATAACAATAATACATTCACTGAAAAAATGCAATAATCAATTGCAGGTTATAGGGTTTTGTCACGAAGGTTGAATTTAGGGAACTTCAATAATAAATATGCAAATTTCCGATGCAATTGTCGTTCTGAGCACAGATTCCCGTTTTCCGGCTTTGGCAACAGCAATTCAACTCGAGCATAAAAAAAAACGAAAGGGAGTAAAGTTTCGGGCCGGGCACTGACACTTTGGGGGTTGACGCGAAACAGTTTTGAAGGTCGTTCGCCGTTACTCCCCCGCTATTCTTTCGGCACCTCATTTGGCATCGCTCATTCCTGTTCCGTCTTCTTCTTTTTCCCAATTCACACTCTCTTTCCACTCATTCCGTTGATTGACCGCGAAGCATCTTAAATACATATTATCTCAGTTGAGTGTTGTATCGATATATTTTGTTTTTGTCTACTAATTGTTGCCCTTTTTGCATAGTTTTATCCATTTTTATCACACATTACTATCTGTAGCTACAGCGCCAGTGAATGAAAATGGTTGTGCCTTATTTACAATGCTTGCCCGATCGGTTGTTGATGGCGATCCGGCATAATTTGATTGTATGGCGGCATTACGCATTTCCTCGGCGATTGCTGTTACCTTATCTTAATGTAAAACAATGCTCTGATGGTTATATTGCGACTGGTCAATTGTTAATTAGCATAAAGATTAAAACCTGTTACTTGAATAGGTTGACTTGTGACTGATGATGAGTCTTTCATTCTAACAATTTTGATATTTAGATATTTATAGGCGATATAATTTCATCCAGATCAATTCGGCTACGTTGCGGCTTATTTAAATGACTGAAATTTCACGATCCGACATGAGATTGGCAGCAATATTGTTTCGAATTTGTGTTGTTTTGTGGTTGCGAGTTCGTCGATTTTCGTTTTGTGTTCACCGTCGTTAACGTCCGTGAACTCATCGATCATTTTAGCCCAGTCATATTAGGGCTTTCACCTCGGAATGAAAGATAATAAGCTGCAAATTGGTATGAACCTTTGTTTTGTCATTCTAAATGTTGTCTCAAAAGTCACAATCGTTATCGTGTCCGCGTCTCAAGATATTCAAGGTCAAAGGTCACAAAAATCGGTTTTTCGCGAATATCTGGCTTCCTATCGGTTAAATGAGATTTGCATTTATTATAAAAGTTGTAGGCTATAAAATTCCCTACAACTTTTGTTTAAACTTTTTTTTCATACGACCAACCGTTTTGAAGGTAGAGCGCGAAGAGTGCACATCGTACAGTCATATACGGCCTAATGCAAGGTCAAGCGTGAGTTATGGTTATCAGTACGTTATAAAGTCAATTATTTACTTGGAAATTATAATTATTAAACAATGCCTATTATTTATGTACTAACTATTAATTATTTATATTTAATTAAAGTAAGTAACTTGATTATTTATATATAATTATTCATATTTAACTATTTAAGTATAAAATATTATTAATTCTGGATTATATATTTTAGTTTTATTTTAAGTTAAAATGATAGTAAGAGTATATATTTTACACATATTTTTATTTATTATTAAATACGGCATAATATACATTTATCAAAATGTGAGTTCAAATATCAAAAGTATCTTTGTTGATTTTAATTGTAATGAAATTGGAAATGGAAGCTAATTATCTTCTTCTTGTTCGTCGTCTTCTTCTTCTTGTCGCTCAAAAATGTTCGATTCATTGTCATCATCCTCATTATCTGTCATGTTCATCTCCAAACCTTCCAGAATATCGGGATCATATGTATTTTCTTCATCGGGATTACTTGGATACAGTGAAGCGTTGAGGCAAGCTTGTCCGTTGCACTGGCCGCAAGCTAAAGAACATTGTAGCCCTGATTTTCTGCATCCACAGCGGGAACCACAACCATTTTTGCAATTGCAAAATATTACGTTTAGTAGTTCGGCTGGTGCTGGAGGTAATAACGTTCGTATGGGCTCCAGGATTTCATTTTCAAGCATCCAGCCCCATTCTTTAGGTTTATACTTAAATAGTTAAATATGAATAATTATATATAAATAATCAAGTTACTTACTTTAATTAAATATAAATAATTAATAGTTAGTACATAAATAATAGGCATTGTTTAATAATTATAATTTCCAAGTAAATAATTGACTTTATAACGTACTGATAACCATAACTCACGCTTGACCTTGCATTAGGCCGTATATGACTGTACGATGTGCACTCTTCGCGCTCTACCTTCAAAACGGTTGGTCGTATGAAAAAAAAGTTTAAACAAAAGTTGTAGGGAATTTTATAGCCTACAACTTTTATAATAAATGCAAATCTCATTTAACCGATAGGAAGCCAGATATTCGCGAAAAACCGATTTTTGTGACCTTTGACCTTGAATATCTTGAGACGCGGACACGATAACGATTGTGACTTTTGAGACAACATTTAGAATGACAAAACAAAGGTTCATACCAATTTGCAGCTTATTATCTTTCATTCCGAGGTTGACTCCTTTTTTTACCTAATATGACTGGGCTATTTGGATTGTTTTTTTTGCAGCCAAAGAGGGTCGCCTTCACCTTTTGAATCGACATCTAATTCTTTTGGATGAACTGGTAGAGATGTTTCGGGGTGATGGTATAATCGATTATGTCCTGTTATATGAGACCGTTGATTATTCAGTTCATTTTCATCCAACTCTAAAAATTCACTTAGGCTAGGTCGCTGTCGACGTAGACGACAAACAAGCAAATTTGTAACGCTCGTTCGTCTTACAGGGCCGGCACGAGCAAATGCACAACCTGTTCGATTGCTACAAATTGATAATGCATTTGAAGGCGAGTGAATGGAGTGCATGGTACATAACACCATCGCACAACAGTCCAAATCCAAACCTTGGCGTTGAGGCCGTAACGGAATTCGAGGTGATATACGAGTAGTCATATTATGGGCTCTTTTCGAAATATTTAAACACGCACTTAAAACGTTACAAACTTTTATTAATTCTTTCACTAGTTAACACTTTGCACACAGAATCTTTTCGGTTCTTTTATTTTATCTGAATAGAATAGTATAACACTTTCTAATTTTATCAGAACACTTTCAATAATCTGAATACTTTCGATATTCCTAGTATTAACAGTATTTTCTAATATTTTACAATACTTTCATCGAATTCCTTTTCAAATCTTGTCACTTGAGAGTTAAATCTAGTTTTCAAAAGGCTTTTAGACAATTTTATTGTTTACAATTCATGTGATTTGGCTTCTCATGAAAATTCCATTTCCACAAAAGATTGTTTATTAATTTGATATACTTGTATTGATAGTTTTGTTCTTTTGGTCACGGATTCAATTAGTTCTTAATATTTACGTTTGGTAGTGGAAGAGCCGTCGCGGTCCCCGATAATATTACAATCCGGCAAGTTATGTTTATTTGTCTGGCAATAGTCACAATAATACAGTCTTTCGTATCGAATGGATTATTTCCGCTAGTTGGCATTTTTAAATGAGAAAGTTATTAGGTTGACTTGATTAGATTTTGAAGAAATGTGGATTATTCGTTTTAATTAGATTTCTTAGTATCGATTTTGATTTTATGACATATTGGTATTCTGCTGACAAGAGTTCTTTAGATTCTTAGATTGATGGGAATGAAGTTGTTTGTTATGGATTATTAAATATGGTGAAATTGCAATTGTAGGTGAGTGCAGTGTATCTAAGGCTCATTAAGTATATGCGATAGGTGAGTTTAGGGACATGTAATGATTCAATGTCTACGTCCGAACGCGGAACCGACCTCTCATCGGTTCTAGACGTTAAGTCTGAGTAGTGCCAACGGACGGGCCCAACCGGTCAACCAATCCGTGCACCGTAACCCATTCACGCGGTGGCTGCTTGTCGGCCAGCTAGATCGGAGAGGATTTCGGTCGCGGGTCTCCGAATGGGTTACGCTCATTTACATTATTCAGCCAGCTATACATGCCCGTTTTCAAACGCGTTACAAAACAAAACCATACGGAGAGGAAACCTAGTTTACGTTACTCCGTATTTCTTCCTATAACCAGTCAAAAGACAAAGATCTAATCTTTACTTCGCGTTCCCGAATTTCCGACGCGGTACCGAAAAATACACTACATTAACGTAATTCCGAAAAAAGCTAAGCTAAAGAAAAATCAAAATCAACTAAGGTACCGCGTAACGCGCGCAACGCGAAACCGACCTCAGCGGATTTTCTCAAACCCTACCCTCGCGACGGCATACCTACCCTGCGCCTCATTTCCCGCTGAAAAGAAGAACCACTGGAAAGGAAAGTCGTGTTTTAATTAGCAATTCATGTTGTTATATAATTTCATTTTTCATGAATATGTCTATTTAGATAACAGTGTAATAACGTACTAACATACTCGTATTAACCTTTAACTTAGCATCATATGATTGAATTATTGTGCAGACTTGATTTTTTTCTCTATTTCACACATGATTGATTGCAATTTGAATTCATTTCTTATGCCTAGTTCTTATGATAATTTCGTTTCAAAAACGGTTTCTATTGCATTTTTGGATTACTCTTGATTGTGAAGCTTTCACTGAGAAGTGAGAGGTAGCAGCGCTAGATTTGCCAACGTTTTTTGTATCTTAAGTTAAAGGTCAATTATTATGCGTACTAGAGAATCTAAATATGAGAGTCTAGATTTCTTTTGAATAAATCATTATAGTAGGTAAGTATATTTGAATAAGCACTGATTACTTGTTATGTACGCAAGAATTCCAAGCAAATATATTGTTCAATTTCATCAGGTTTACTTTCACGATTTTAATTAGCTCTTAGAGAAATAAATTGTCCAATCACTGACTAAGAATTACAATAATACGACGAATAAAAATCATTCACGCTACTCTACATATCTTTGAAGTGTAAAAAAAAAATCGAAACGTTAGTTGATTTTGCACTTATCATACACAACTATTCAACACATGTATACCTACCCTACAAATTTAGTGAACGAGCGCTTATAAATTAACAAATGTTGGGCTTCTCTCGTCATTTTCATTATTTTAATGTTTTAATCTTAACATGATTTTAAATTTAATGATACCGACTAAAGTTTATATAAAATACAATTTACAAAGGAATAAATACAACTGTCAATCTTTTTTCTTTAATTTACTTCAGTTACAAATTTTTGCAACTTTTTCATGCTTCACTTTTATTTGTTTGCATGAAACGCATTCGCTTCAATATTTCATTAAATACGTTGGATGCATTTCTTCTTGAAATGATCATTACTAATAAGATTTGAAAATGGAATACTTAATGCTTAATGCTATGAATACTACGTTTAAGGTTTATGATAGTTAAAATATTGAAAGATGATAATTATCGATCGCGCAAAATGGTTAAGATGAGTTTGATGTGAATGTGATTGATGAGGAGAATTTAATCATTAATCGAATGCAAGAGGCAACTGGATGTTATCAACATGATTATTTGGAGATGATTGTCGATGTTCATTTGGGGTTCTCGTTTTTGATACACCTTCCTTCACAAATCCGAGGAAAGAGGAAAGTTTTCAGTTTCAGGACATATGATATTCATTTATTTACAACGATCAGAACCACTTTTAATATTTTTTTGAAATTTATTTTTAGAAGAAAATCGTGTCAAATAATAGTTTTTGTTTGGGAGACACAAGAGTAATCAACCGCATTAAAGGAGCTCCTAGCATTCGATTGATGAATAAATTAATATTTTCAACATGATACCTAAACACTATGCATTTTACGCTTTAACTTCCTTTCTATCATCGGTGGTTATTTGAACATGGATATTTATTGATAATAATTCAGTAGAGAAATTCAACGCAAAACGTAATAAATTCGAAATTCTTCCCCAAATTTCCAATTTAGTTCGTTTTCTCTTTATCTTTGCTCTTTGCTCGCTTTTCTTTGTGATCTCTTATATAAGTGCTTCACGTTACCTTCTAAGAATTCTTCGCTTAAATGAAAGAGCCGCTAAAATCGTTGATGCTTCGCAAGATTTGCTTTTGCTTTGAGTAATATCAAGAATCTGTTCGGTGATATGAAAAAGTTCTCATCTTAAGCATATAGCCTCATTCAGGAGCTTAAATTTGATTGTACATTCGTATGTTAAAAAAGAACTTTCAAGTAGATTCATTACCCCATAGAAGCAATTATTCATAATACTCATACTTTTCACTTCAAGCCTCCTTGTTGATATCGCAAAATCAAAATGACCATATTATGCGAACTATTACAATGAAGCGATTATGTGAACTCAGCTGGCGTTTGCACTTGCAATAATAATTATTCCAATAAATAACGATGAATTCAAATGCTCAATCTTGATGATCTTCGTTATTCACGTTATTGACATTGTTACATTATATACACACTTATATCCGAATACTCATAATGAAAAATCACATTCACAAAATATGATTAGCGATTTTTTCTGCATTAGCGCTCGATTTTAGAGAGTGTAAAAGTAATGACATCAGTTTTTTTTTGAAGTAATTTTACAATACACTTTTGGAACTGTTGGCACACTCCTTATGCATGGCGGCCACTACCTCCACACTTCAATTCCATGTGGCTGTCAAATTCTGTTGGCATCCCACGACAAAATAGACGTGGGATGTGCACTGGTCGCAACCAACGTAAAATGACAAGCCACCTAGCAGCGAAGTGTGTTGGTAGTGGTCACCAGCGGCGTCGCATGATTCATTACAGACACGTGGTCCATTACAGTCAATGTCGCACTCAACTATGTGATATTTACCTAATTTTTCAATTAGCACTCATCACAGCTAGTTGGACTAATAGTCCGTTAGCAGGATCAGAATGAATCTTCCGCATGCATTATATAAACTGCAGATCAGTTACATACACGCGATTTTTCAGAGAAAATGTATCTGGCTGTTGATAGGCGTGGAATTGTAACGGGGAGCACACAATGCAGTGTTTTTAATTGATGTTATGGTTGTCTGTACAGGGTACGGGTGCCGATGGTCTGGCACAAGAGTCAGCGAGCTGTTAAAAGATGACCAAGCTTGGCTGAGACGGTTTTGTCTGATGACACGCACGCGTGTTGGTAGCTACCTTTCGCGGTGTCATAGGGTGGTTTCTTTCTGTCATTTCAAAATTTCCAATACAAAACATTTATCTCGCGTACGAATCAGGACGTTCCAAGAATCCGTAAGGATCGAAAACGTTTAGGCCTGAGAAAATAAATCAAAGAAATCGCGACTGTTCTACAGCAAACCAATCTATTTTCCGTAATAGCACGCGCGACAACACAACAAGAGTAGGGCAACCTGTTAGTGATGCTTCCCCATGCACCCTCTCAACCGAATATTAAACCCTGATGACGTGGCTTACATGCGAGAAACACTCATGCCTCGGCATGAGCCTCTGTAAATCAAAAATTAGAAACTAAAGCCCACTGAGTAGGTCGTTAGCAGAGTAGCCAACCAACGTTGTGAGTCCCAACTCCGTTGTGGAAGTGTGAATAAGAATACCGGGCGTTTTGAAGTTTAGCAATTCATTTTATTTATGCAAACTCGGATTGTCGCTAACCTTGCTTGCACGTTCCTTGTGACAAATTTCTTAAGACCATTCAAGCATTTAAATAACGAATAACGCTATCCGTTCCCTATCTCACTACGCATCGTCTTTAACTATTTGTGCTCGCGGTATTAAAAATTGTACAGCGATAAATTACAAAGATCACAATATGCTAGAAGTAGGCGTTGCTGGAAATAAATTTTAACTGTTATAGTTATTTTTCCCTACTCAAACTGGATATACAAAAAACCGATCTTATTAACATACGATTGTCGCGCGAAATAGCGAACGCTTTGCAACCATTATCTTTGCAAAATTAAATCTGTTAAGAAGTAACGTTATCTTAGCTTGGAACATGTTCAGCAAATTAACCACTTCCAGATTTTGTGACTTCAAACACGCGATCTGGTAGAATACGGAAGCAAACATCAAAAGCTGCCACTTTAGTTAATGCAAGAAAATGGTACAAGTAGGACCTAATCGCGATGTTTTTTAATACAAAAATTTTTGCATGCTTCTTTAGATAAACTGTAAGCTGTCACTCGTCCGATAGACGGACTTTACACACTCTGTATCGATAAGCTCATAGCACTCCTCGTATTTATTCCGGATTTCATTTAGTTCTTGATAAAATAACAATATTTAATCGCTACTAATATCAAACCGCAGCTAACCTCTCGTTATGTTGTGTTCCCGAACCAAACGCAATCACTCTACTTGTAGTATGTTTGTTCTCAAGACCCGGTTCGAATAAGTTTATAACCTGCCCCGAAACTCCGTCAAAGATTATCTTTGAATCGAGCAATTTTCAATGTGCGCGTATGTCGATCGGGTTTCTATACGCGCAACCTATTTTCATTAAACTTGAATATCGGACATCGTGGTCAAACTTTCCTCTTAAACACTCAAATTTTCGAGTTTCATACAAAATCACACGAGTTTAACAGGTTACTAAAATATACAACAAAAAATGCGGTAAGGAACAACAATAGGAAGATTTTTTGCGCCGGTATGCGACTCCCCATCTTGTTGTCAAGGCTTACACCGCTTTGATTCTTCCAGAAATTCAATTTGAAATCATGCGGGATCTTCATATACGCGGCACAACGTTGAATCACTCCTTAAGCTAAGCAAGAACTTGTTATGCACTTTGACTTTGCATATCTTGAGGCGTTAGCTTATCGTTATCGTTTTGTGTGGTATCGTACGATTGATCTAGTCGTTTTATTCTTAGGCTGAGCGAGGAAATCAGATTATCCTGGTGTATCGGCATTCGTACTATTCGCGGAGCCTTACACTGCACTAGAACAAAGCACTCACCGTTTGAACTTAGCCGACCCCCAGCTTGGTATGCCCATTTGCACGTGAAGGTTAGGTGTTCGTTAAATAAGGAAGTATAGCGTCTAGAACGTGTGGGCCCAACGGCGTCGTTGCCTGTGCATCCAAGTGCAGTGGACGTCCATCCAAAACTTCCTTGCACGTATTCAATTGCGAAACTCCACCTATCACGTCTACACCTGGTTTTGAGCTGCCCCACGTCGCAGGTTCGATTTCCTTTAAGCTCACGGACCACTCAGATGTCCTCACACAAGTACCAGGTATTTTCATTCCCACACGGCCGACGTCAAGTGGTGGTTCAGTGGCAGAAATCAACTTAGTGGCGGTTGTTATGTATACTGTAAAACTTACCTTTTATTTCGCACACGCTAATTAACATGTTCCTATAACACGTTAATTAACGTTACGCATACTAATCGCATTTCCCTGCATAGATATAGAACTACAACAAACCAACATATTTCCCACGATATGTTGTTTGCATATTCTCAATTGCATTTTTACAATTGCAATCGCATGTGTTCCTAATTACCTAACATTGAACCATGCAATAATAAATATTGCTACGACCCAAAAGAGCAAATGCGACCGTAGCACAGCATGACACCATTCTTCACGATTTGGGTCTTTACTCATATGCATATGCATATGTGTAACCCGGATCCATGACCATGGGAAAGAAAGTGAAGAAATTGCACTTGACTCAATGCCGACAAATTGGGTCAAGTGGAAATGTAAACATTGAATGGTCAATGAATGGTGCAATGCTGTGTGTGCGGTATGAATGAACATTGTGTGAGGTCAGGGAAATGTGGGAAATAGAATTAACATGCTGTGAAGCAAAATACTAACTTATGTTGATTTATTGTAATGAAAAGTATATAAGAAAAAGTTGTATGAAGAATAAAGCCAATTCTGTTTGGGCAAGCTGAAGAGATAACAACTTGTTTCATTTTTACAGAACGGATATTCGCGAGATTTTCCTTGCGTTAATATTACCAACTACTACAGCACGGCAAATATTTAGGATTAGCCTAAATTATGGTGCCAACAATATCTGCGGCCAAGCCGCTTAAGTAGGTTCCCTTTTCCCTTACAATAATCTGAAAAATTAAACAATTAAACTAAAAACATCTTACAGAGAATCTATCCCCTACAGTAACAGAACATTATACGGTTCAGTGTCAGAGAGCTGTCATCCAACTCTTGCCAGCTGAGCGCAATTGTGTAGGGATGACAGATCTCTGTCGGGTATCGCTCCGCGGGATCGCCGGTTATGACCACTGTTTGTGGCATAATATTGCCGGCCAAATACGCATACGTGCGTGTCTCAGCGAGCTAGATCAATGAGCTCCACTGGAAATGCCATGCCTGGGTACGCCTACGCTTGCTGACAGCCGGCTATCGATGGTATCATGCGGTAGGTCCTTATTCCCAGTACAAGGCGCCCCTGAAATATTTTATTAAGCGTACCAATTACTAGATTTTTGAAAAGGGCCGTGACCTCAGCTGAAGTGGAGCTACTCATGAAAACCCTCCTACTTTTTCCATGAGGTAACCTCTTGTGGTTTTACTTGAATTCTTCCTTGCCAAATGAAGTTGGCACTCACAAGAAAGATCGTCGTACCCCTCCCCCAACAGCACCTGAGCTCCAGATGGCGCAAATCGAAATGCGACTACTCCCCATCCCTGACGAAAGCCCCTGCAAGGACAAAAAGAGAACTACAGCCCGAGAGTTGAGTTGTCGTTGGGAAATCTAGTCATCGATGCGGGTTTAATACCCACAGAGATCGAAAAGATAAAACCAAAAGTTGAAATTTTTAACAATCCATTATTATATTTACAGGTTTGATCAAATATATACGTGTCAGTGAATAACAAGAAAAAAAATTGTAGTATATACGTATATTACGTTCACACACATTTCATACTGGGAAAAGTTAATGGTATGGGAATATTTTTTTTTCTAAGTAAATATATTTTCAAAAGATTGTAAATTATTGACTATTTAGGGATTTATTCGCCTTCTTTTTCTAAACAAAACTATATAAACTAATCTGCCAAATTTATAAGCTAAGAACAACAAATTTTTCATTAATTTTCTTTTCTTAACTCACAAAACAAATAATTGATTTGAGAATTCCAATCATAATATATTCAATAAAATTATTTAAATAAAATCTAGTTAATTTATATGAGGAGTCAAGTTTTCAAAGATATGTTTAGTCTGTGTTTAGTAGATTTCACGACAATAATTGCGAAAAGTAGAATATTCAATAGGATCGAGCTCAATACAGCATGCATGATAACTTTAGGGTTTTTTCGTTATTTGGAGATTTCAAGAGCTATTTTGGGCGGTATTTTTGCTTTGTACAAAGTCAATACAACGGTAGCAAAATTTTGTTATGCGGTTTGACCGCTCCTCCGACCCCGTCCCGCTCTAAGAACAAGTTTAAATCGCCTGGGGGAAAGAATTGCAGGAAGACAACCAAGAAAAAGACTCAGCCACGAAAAAGAACCCAATAGAATTGAAATTTTGATTTGATGATTATTGTATTATATAATTTTGATTGAATTGACAAATTCTATTTGTATTCCTTCGTCGGCAATAAGTTGCGACATGAGAATTTAACCATGCCTGTCGGGAGCGACATTAGACCGACCCAATGTTCAAACACAGTTCCCATCGGCGAAATCAAATAAGGGCCACGCATTCAAGGGAACCACATTGCAGACCACTTCTTTTAAAATCTTAATGAAAATCCGATGAAAACGGTAGTGTGTGCATTGATTAAATTTACTACCACATATTGCGCTACCAACCCCCCTTGAGACCAAATAACTTTAATATTTTTTTAGGCTATAAGTAGATCACGCCACGCATTCACTGAAAACTCGCTCAACGCCAAAATGCTTCCACTTTAATTTCGCACACGCGCCGATTCCACTTCTGACCGGTTCGTCTTGAATCTTGTCCGCAACTCATCAAAGTGCTCGCTCAAACCAGCCCCCGTGCGTGTAGCGAACCGCTATCACCATGCAATTGCCTCCATGCCGCACTTTGGGTTTTTGGGGCCGATATCGGCATGTAGACGGGAGTTCTGTGATGTTTTTCATTTCTTGGCGGAATATAGTCGGGCCGACATGGAAAAAATTAAAATTTCTCGCAGAGATTCGAGATGGGGTACGTGCCAGGCACATAATTAAGGCCAGTTACTGCATATGTGATACCGGCACATTATAAATGTCCGATTACTGCCGATGTGTAATGGATTGAAGTGACGATGGCAGATGACGGTTTATGAGTGGTTGATAATTATTTTATTCATTTCTTGCTTTTGGAATCAGAACACCGAGAGCTCGTCTTTAACACATCTTACTTTATTGAACTTCTGATTAAGAGTGAGTTACATGCTAAATACTTAGTAGTCAATATCGATACAAATATAAACTGGATGTAGGCTTAATGTAGTAGTGAGAATTCTAGAATTAAAACAAGTTTCGTATATATGTATGACAATAATAAGCAAGTGCATGATGGTTCCGCGGTAACTGCGCTTGTTTCTAACATTGGTTCCTCCGATGTGCAATGGATTGAAGTGGTGATGGCGGATTATGTTTAGTGGGTGGTTGATGATCATGAGCCAATGCATGATGATTCGATAGTAGTCGTCCTTGGTTTGAACACTAATTCTGCTGATGTGCAATGGATTGAAGTTGCGTTGGTGAATGGCGTTTGGTGGGTAGTTGATGATCAGCGATGAAAGTTCTTTGTTAACGATCCGAAAATATTTCTTCGATTGAGTTGCAACGAACTAGATGTGCTAAATCTTCTTCTACCTTCTCAAACATTAAGTTGAAGGCTAATGCCTTCTTGGTGGATGTCAAGTAAAATTCACCAATTAGTTCCTGCTTGTTGGGAAGACGCACTTTGGGTGCCTCAAAAGCGGTACGAAGTTTCGGTCAACGGGTAATGAAATTTTCATGACGTTTAAGAATTACTGGCAACTAGGCATAGTTACCATTAATGAGTTGATCTTTCAATGCGGTTATATCATGGATTCCTTCTTTCTCGAAAGCATTGAGATCTGTTAAAAAGACACTCTTAGTATATGAAAAAAATGTATTGCATCAGAACACTTACCAGCATCCATGCATCAAGCACACTCAACGTGTTTGAAAGTCAGTAGAATTTATTTTTTTTTTTCTTTTTATAGAGTGTACTCGAATTTACCATTAATTAAGTTTTTTTTTTTTGCTTGGAATACTACGAGTATTTTTTTATTGATATGTATTACCTACCCATTTATTCGTTATAGATTTGATGCAGTCCTTTCAAATCATTTAAAATTGCGCTTGAATGACAAGGAAATACGTTCCAAAGTGGAAGATAGCATTTGCTTTTCTAGAGTTTAATTATTGTTTTTTATTTGAATATTTATAACTTTTCGTCCTATGTGGATTTTAAAGCAAGAACCAGTGGAATTGAATGTGCTAGTTACAATAGTTAGGTTGGAGATTACCAAGGGTGCAAATCTAACTGATTAGACAGCGCATGCCTTGCCAACAGCTTTTTAGAAGATACTCATGTGCAACATAATTTAGAATCCTTAAAATCTAACGTGATCGATCTGATGATGATGGTGCAATGTTTCATTTATAAGTTACAATATAATCAGTTATAGATACTTTAGATCTCAAATCAAAGTCAGTTGATGAACAACATGTAATTCGCAAAGAACACATTACACAATCTTACCGCACGGGTGCTATGAACATGTAATTTGTGACAATTTGTGATTACTACTACCATTACTGCCAATTGCGTATGTGGGCGTAGATCTAATATTCTGATCAGTACGATAGCTTGCATTTAGATTTCAATTCGGTTGCCGATCATTGTTACCACCGTTTTGTAGGCTTTTTTTACTTAACGTTAAGATCTTGCTAAGACAAAATACCAAATTGCTGCATTTCGCTTTAGTCCTAGCAAGAAAAGTACCCTCAAAGCCTGGCGATTTCAACTTTAGCAACCAGTTCCAGTTCATATTGGGTTCCATGCGAGGTAACAACCTGCCTTTTTAGGTTTTATTTTTTCCTTTTCGAAGCTAAAGGCACCTAATTGATATATTTTTCGCACAGAAAGAGTTTCTTCATTAGAATTACCAACGCATCTTGATTCGACTTCGAAGACGTATCCTTAAAACTCGGAATTGAATCTGGCTCAATGGTTATAGATTTCCAAATACACTAATTAACTAATTAACTGTTAAATATTGTCTAATTGAAATCAAGAATTAATTTGAGTTTAAGTTGAGCATTTCGAAGCATAAGCGCTTCATGTTAAGCATCACAACTGTCACATTCTCCTTGGCGTCAGTGAATATAGTCGACTTCCTGTGCTGTACGACTAAGCGACTAGAATGAATGTCGTTTGATGAGTCAATTCTTGCTAATGAATATTCATACACCTTTGTTGTTGAAAACTGATAACGCACACCGGTAAGAACCTGCACAACTTGTCTGGAAGCTGGCGAAACAATTGCCGCTGTACTTTCACCCCGAATACTCGAATTCGATCTCCACTTGAAGCCGTCAATGTCTAACCTCTCTTCTCACTGATAGCGAAATGTCACTGGGTTTGATTGTCATTTCCTTTCCAACAATTCGCAACTTGACAATAAAACCCGGGCGTGGAATTTTATGCAAGCCAGACACAGAAAACAGAAAATTTTTTTCTGGAATGGATTTTATTACAAATTCATAGAATATAATACAATGAAAGATAAATTCTTTTAAATAATTCCGTATTATTCTGTGTTGTATATAATATAATCGACTGTCGGAGATAGCTGTTAAAAGCTAGTTGTTGGAATGCTAACATAAATAATTTCTTTCTTTGTAATTGCTTGTACTTTTAAAATCCTTTCTGAGCTTAGTAGACCATACAGCAGAATATCCACTAAAATCTGCTTTATACATATCTACATAATTTTGTTGGGAAGTTTGAAAATCCTAGTTTGATTAACGAAATTAAGAATTAAATAAATGGATAAAAATCCACGTGAAAAATATATATAATCGTAATCAATTAATAGCTTTGGCTCTGTAAATCATAGTACTTTTCCAACTTGTAACTTGTAGCATGAATATCTTCCACAGATTCCCAAATCACGTAGTGGCAATTTTCGATTTCTGCCCATGTTTTGGTTACTTTGTCTTTCTTCAGCGCTAAATATTATATAGGCTGGTTGCTTGTGGAAGAAGTATTGGCTATTAAATATTTTAATGCAGCTTTAAATGCTTCTTGTTTTTTATTAGTCGAGTTAGATCAGGACTTTTATATTTCGGTACGTAATCATCGTTTGAGCCAACATTAGATTCTTGAAATGATTGCGTCTTTACGTAACTTAACAAAGACGTCACCTCTGTTTTAAATTTTTCTAAGGCTTCTTTCACTGTTTTGTGATAGTCCTTTTGAAAATATGGATGATCAAGGGAGACACCTGTAATTTCCCTTATTTTGTCATCGTTTGTTTCAAATTTTTCCCACAGTTCTTCCACGGCTGCAAACCGTTCTTCTAAGTAGGAAATAGTTTTCCTATCAGGCGATTAAGACCGATAAGCTCTGATGATTTTCTCGATCTCTTTTCCGAGACGAACCTGATCTGTGGCCAAGGATTCCACAACAATATCAGAAAAAATTTGTTCAAAAATACGTATTCGATAATTGATGATACTGTATTTATGAACTTTTCGTTGTTAGAATTCTGACGGGGGTCACCAAAAAATGTATTAGGTTGAACAAATCAAAAAATAGGAAACTCTATTTTTGATCGTGGCTTTTACCTTACTCTTATGTGGCAGGAAACTCTACCAATAGGATATTTGCAGTAATGAACGAATGAAATTGAACGAAAACAAAATTGTTTTGTCTTTCCTTTGAACTGTTAACACCTTCAACGTGCATTAAAAACTCTCTTAATTTTTCTTAACATAACGCTTAAATAGATCACAGAAAAATGCTGACGCTAGCACATAAAAGCACAATAATATTTCCATGCGCGATAGAAAAGAAATTTCAGGACACGAAAATATTTTGCTGACGCGATGTTGTAGTGATTAAAAGGAGAGTTTCAATGTCCGTGAAGGACTGCAGCGATGTTCTGCTGCCTCGGCAGAGGAAGGTGTCGGTTTCTGCCGAGAATGCCCTCGTCCGGAGACGCGTGAATGCGCTGGCAGGCTAGCATTGCGGTGTCGTGGGGCGGGTTCGTTTCCCCGGCACGAGGACTCACTACAAAGAATTTCGCATTCACGAATTGCTTTCAGATCAAAAAGGCGACCGAAGTCGCAAAATTGTAGATAACCTCACCGAAGGAGATGTACTTGTTACGAGAACAAGTGAAACCTGAGAAGAAAGGCGAACTTGGGGTGACTTCGTCGTTACCCAACGAAGTTCATGGCCCACAAATGAAAGAGGGGCAACCGGGTGGTGGTGGAGCGCCTTCATACCCACCCAACCGGAATAAATCCATAGATAGCTTGTTGAAGTGGCCAGGTATTCCTCTTCTGAGTGGAAAACTCATACAACTTGAATTGTATGAACTTTCCCATCAGAAGGGGAGTACCCCGGTGAACAATTTATGTCATAGAATTATACAATTTGATTGCATAATTCTATGCCATAAAAGGCGCTCTGCTTGGGCCACTCAACCCATAACGTCACCTGAAACAGAAAAAGGAATTGGCTTGTACCCGGTGGCTGGCTCATATTTTGAGGTGGAAGCCTGCCACCGTACCGGGTCCTATACCCGGTTAGACAAACGGATGGGAAAGACCGATTTTAAAATTCACTCCTGCATTTTTATTATTATTTAATCAAAAATTGTACAACCGTAACTTCACGATAATCAAATTCTTCGTCTTAAGGATTCTCACTTTAACATTAATTCAATTCGTTTACCATCTACTAGTGGTTATCAGTTCTAACCGTGTCTTTCTATATATAATGAACGTTTTAATTGTTTGAGTACCCGATTAAAGATGTTTACTATCAATAAGACACAACATATGAAAAACTTTATTATAACATGTTGAGGCGTATATGCATATTTACTTTCCAACATATTTTTTTTTTTCATAGGAATTGACTACGGCAACCTATTTGAACGTATGAGCTTATCTTCGACTTCTTCTTTTTTTCAAATCAATATATATAAAGGAATATCAGTCAGTAACATATATAAGTATGCATATAAATGTATGTAAAAAAAATTTAAAGAAATCAAACGGGTTCTTACCCAACCTTTTCCGACGACGAGCGCTCGTTGACGGGGCTGGGACGGCCTGAAAACTTTTACTGTAAACGTACACATATATGTTACACTAGCATAAACTTTTTTTTTTGTTATTAAAGACTTCGCGATCCTCACTTGTTTTTAATTTTGCATACTTCCCTACTATGTTGGTGGGGATAAATTACTTTAAACACCACAATTTGATAGAATAGTCTGATGTTTTCAATAAATCGACTGAATCCAAAAACTGAAGTTAAACATTTTAAATTGTGAATCATCACATAATCGTCAATTTGCCAATATCACCGCGCGCTGTACTGTAGTAAGTATCCATAATCCGATTTCCATGTTTTATCTCCGCAAGTTGTGCTTGTTTTATAATGAACCTTCTTCATCAAAAAAAAAAAAAAAACAACCGGCTTCTACACTATCGTCGATTTACTTAAGATCAAGGACCTATTTTCCTGACGCTGTTCCGCACAGAATTCGTTCACCACGATCCAATTTGGATGGTGTCGTCTACTACTTTTCGAATAATTATGATCGTTGTCTAAAATATCATTTGCTCCCGATTCCTTTAAATCTTGCAACGAGCCACCGTGCTGATTGCTCGATCCACGAGGATATCTTGATTCGGGTACTGGAAATTGGTCCTTTGTTCGTTCAACGTCATCTAGCAACTCAATGAATGTATCGCTTTTATTTTCACGATCTTTGGGAGTTTTGTAGGAGTACGCTTCGTCTAACAGTCCTTTGAATTCATCATCATTCATATGTTTTATGTTCCTGCTTGAGAAACTTTAAACTATCGTTTCAAGTAACGCGATCTTATCTCCAATCATCCGTTTGTTTTCAGATTCACTGCACATCTTCTTGCAATCGAACACTTATCAACTTTATTCGTGCCAGTAGTAGCTGTATTTTCTCTAATCAATACCGAATGCAGCCAGTTACTCGTACAATATTTTAATGTTCTTGTTTTGTTACTGGCTAATTGCTCTGAACCTCAAAATGCTTACGCACTTTATGACATGTTTCTTTCATCAATTAAATTCTCCAAGAGATTTTGCACATTCAGGTCGCAAAAAAAAAACCTTGAACAAAAGAAAACTTTACTTAGCTGCCATCCAATTTATTCTACTTCTAGATCCATTTCGATCGTAATCCATAACACGTGGCTGACAAAGAAAACTGTTCGTATGAAGCTTCCAACAGTAGTCATAATGTTAGCAGAACCGTTCTAACTGCTATCACGATCGGGTTTTGATGCAAGTTTGCCCATCAGGCCAATTATTACGGATGCACGTTTCGTTTTCGCACTGAATAATCATAATTTAGTTATAAAGAAAAATTTTTCCACGTACGCAAGCCGATCGGATCTCGATTTTCCTTCACAGTTCCTAATTACCGGAGGCCGCCATTATCAATACTATCATTCGTCATTGAATGCTGGTAATATTTCATTACGTTGATATTAAGTAAATCACAAACAAGGGAATGACTTGCACAATTTAGAAAGCTTAAAATTTTAAATGTCGTGAGTTTTTCTTTCTTGCATTTTCTACCTCACCAACTCCACGAGTTTCGCAAAAATTACGATAAAACGACTCCCTGACGTTTTATTGACAACCGTTCAATTCTCCCGCTCAACACACCTGAGATCTTCCCGTTTTCCTCGAAATTCATTTAGTTTTCACTTTTTCTCTATTTCTTTCACCTGCTCATCAAACACTTCCACTGCACACAAATTTTCATTTATGATATTTTTAGCGTGAAACTTGAATTCCCTAGCTCAGAGCACATGTTCAACGCGCGCAATGACGACCACCAGCCAAGCCCTTTTCCTAATTCGTATTCGAATACGGTACTTTTGCTTTAGCCGATTCTGTTTAAGAAGCCTGTACAATTGTCGCGAGGTAAACAAAACACACGAAGAAGTTTCCGCGTCTTAGCGCCAAGTTCAGAAAAATCGCGAAACACTCAAATTTAACAAGACTGCAAACAAACAGCTAATTCTGCTTTCCACGCCAGACAAGCCTCGCTCGACGTTTTCCCATCGACCTTTCAAATGCGACCCCCGTTCGATTATCTGTTTATCCGGCTCCGAACGATTCGCTTGTCCCCTGATGCCATATGAGATTGAAGCTATGAAGGCAGCTGGATCTTTAAGAGTATGCGGGACGACACGTGATAGGTTTTCTAAACGTATCCGTATCGATAGCAGCTCTGTTACTTGATATCTCTGTTTCAATCGTTGTTGAATTATGATGGCAGATTTTTTAGCTGGAGATAATTCTGACGAGTATTTTTCATAATTAGGTATGAGCGGAAGAAACGTTGAATCAGGATAACTCGCTTTTTAAACTGAATGTAATCTTCGATAGTTTTTTCTCATAAGAATGGTTGCGCGCCATCGATTCTGTATAATCTTGGTAGCATTAATAGTTAGTAGATATAATGCTCGTTGTTTTCGTTGAAGCGATGTTCTTCGCCACCATTCTTGGATTTGAATTATGGAACGATGTTGGAGGAGATATTGCTGTCGTGTCTGTTTCATTAGGAAGTAACTTCGAATAAATCGTTGTATTAAAATTGTTTTCGATTTCATCTCGACATACTGAGAGGAGACAAACTGCATAGATTTTTGTGCCCGGAATCTTGTTTGTATCACAATTGTGGCTTGTTTGAGGCATATAAAATTAGTTCGTTGGATTTTCATTGCTACGTTGGCTCTGTACCGTCTTTGAATATCAATAGCCGCCGATTTCAGGCGAAGGTATTGTGAACGTTGTAATTGCATCAATTTATTTGCACGGTATTGTTGTTGTACGCGGAGCGCAGCATTTTTCAGGCGAATGTAATAAGCTCGTTCTTTTTTTTTTCATAAGTAGACTAGCACGAAATCGACGTTGGATCTTTATTGTGGCATCCTTCAATTTTAAATAATTTTGTTTGCACGTTCGCATTGAAAGTAGCGCTCGATATCTCGCTTGGAGGATCCTTGTTGCGTGTTTTAATTTGAGGAAATTAGCACGCTGGGATCGCATTAATAGAAGGGCCTGATATCGCCGTTGAATGTTTATCGCAGATTTCTTCAGTTTAAGATAATTGGCTCTTTGCTCCCTCATTGAAATGAGCGCTCTATAACGTCTCTACAACACTATTGTGCTTGATTTTAATGACAAAAATGCATGCCTTTCATTTCTCATAGCCAATAGAGCTCTGAAACGCTGTTGAATGATTATCGTGTGGAATTGTAAGGAAAGGAATTTCAAACGTACTTTACGAGCTAGAATTGTGGCTCTTAATTTTCGTTGAATTTTTATCGTGCTGGAGTGAAGTGGCAGCGCTGCCTTTTAGAGCCATAGCTCCTCGGTTATTACAATGTCGTCTAGCTTAAGCCAATTTTACATGGGAAAATTATTGCGGTACACGTTGCAAGGTTTTGGTGTCTTTTTACACGAATGGAATTTTGCAAATTATATTAATGAAATTTGATATACAATTATAGACTTTAACTAAATGGATAGCTTTGAAAATACTTTTGAAGACTACAAAGATATTTACACGCATATGAGTTAGAGATATGATTCGGCCTGAGGAAACCGAAGGGGGGTCTATTCATGTCCTGCTTACCCTACTGATGACGCAAGACATCCTCCCGTTTTCAATGGGGAAGCTACCTAGTACCTAAAAATCTAGCAACCTGGTTGATTTGGTGCCCTCAAGGATCCTCATAACCGGATCAAGATCCAGATGACTAGGTCCTCTTTCACGGACCTCTCAGCCTGAAAGCCCCTGGCACCAACGAGGAAAGTGGGTAACCCTGTGAGGCCTATATCAAAAGAGGTATACCCTCACGTGGCGGTTTCTTACCCATTTCATGGACAAAAGAGAAACCCCAGTTTAAAGTCTGTAGTATTTCATTTAATTTCATACAATGATCAATTAAAGTTTATTATGTTCACGCGCTACTATTAAAATTTAGTTTTCCTAAAATTATCAACCAATTGTTTTGTGCAATGGACAAAACTGAATATAAACTCCTTGCGTGAATAGTAAAGGGAAAATTGTGGCAATATTTAAATATAAGAAAAAAAATTATGCAATAACACAAAAATTTACATAGATATATAATATAAATAAAAAACTCTAAAAATCATCTGCGAGCGCTCGAAAAGTAGGTAGCGCTGAATTTGGCTAGCTGATTCCAATTCTTTTGAATTATTAGCACATATTCTAATACGACACGGTAACTGCTAATCTTATTTCATTTAATCAACATTTAATTATTTACGACAGTTTAATAAATTAATCTTTCCACCGTCACTGCATTCATAAACCTTTACGGGAATGTAATGAGTTGATCTTCCGCTATCACTTGCATTTCAATTTCACGAAAATAAGAGTCACATTCATTCAATCACTTTCAGGTTGGTTGGCAACGCGTTCATACTACATCGAATATAATAGCGAGGAGATCGCAACTAATACTTGGGCCTGTAGTTTGCCAATATTCCACTAAAACTGATGAATGCGTGCCCGTCAATGTACATTTCAATATGCAAACTTTAAATTAGATCCAATTTTATGCCCAAGGCTCACGTTAACGCACATAATTGATAAATCACCTTCCACTGAATTTGAAAAATCTCTATAATTTTAGCGATCAATTCCATTGTAACAATTACATATAACAAGATAAATTGAAATTTTAATCCAATTTTTAAAATAAAGTAACACGAACGGCCTTTAATCAATTCAATTTTCGAGAGAATCGAAAAATCGAGCGGCTAACATCGATTTAATTGCGAGGTTTTTTTTCGGTTAAGGGCGATTTCCCTACTAAATCGGCAATTTCTTCCATCACTGGCAAATCGAGCGCAGCTATAATGGCGTGAATTTTCGGTTTGTCGGATGTTACTTTATTGACCACGAATAGGGATTCGAAACTTAAGAACCACAATTTCGGTTGCCGTTTCCAAAATGCCGGTAATTTAACATTAATTACAGCTTCCAATGCGACCCGGCACTTTGCGTGCCTTTCCGTCATTTCTTTTTTCATGTAGAGCGCTAATAAATGTTGTTCCACTACCATAAAATTTCGGATTCACGAATTAAACATGTCAACATGCGGATCGAGACTGTTGTCGAGGGCGAGGTAATCTACTAAGGCTTGAAGTGCTTGTTCAAACAACAAATTGGGCCGGGCAAAAACGGACGGACTCGCGGAGACTTCATCGTTACCGACGATACTTATGGCCCACAAATAAGAGTGCGGCATCCAGGTGGAAGCAGTGCCCCATCGCACTCTTCCAACCGGTTCAAGATCCAAACGTAGACGTGGCGATGTATTTCTCATTTGAGTGAAAAACTCATATAAACGAACTTTGCATGACTCTTACCATCAAATGAGGAATACAAACGTAGCCAATTTATGTTGAAAGCGTTATGCGATGGAATGACGTAACTCTTTACCATAAAAGGGTACGCGAGCGGAAGGCCACTACCTGTCAAGAGCCCCTTTTAACTAAAAGAAGGGAGGAGCGCGCCCGATGGCTAGCCCAATTTAGAGGAGGAGCATGCCATCGTTGCGGGTCCTGTTTTCAAAAAAGAAAGACCAAGTTTCTTTTTAACTTTATCTGAACATTATCGCCGTTTTTTTTTCCAGCGCATAAACCCTAATCAAAATTAACATTAATTCTAAACACAACGATGAGGACTATTGATTCAAAGAATAAACAAAATAATTATGAAAGAAATGAAGAATATTGAATTAATAGGAACGGTTGAGAGTGGAAAGGATGGATGAAAATAGAATATAATATTGAACCTTCTAGCTACCGAAATTAGATTAGGTGTCGCCGGCCAGCTTAAATGGAATTGTGAATTGGCTAAGAAAATAAGATGAGACGTTTTTTGGACTTTATATGCGAGGATACCTGTCAATAGGGATAATCTCAATATAAAATGAAATTGTTTACATTTGTGCCTTAAAACTGGGATGAATAACTTATAAGGAACGCTAACATGGGAATAAAAGTATCTTAGACACTGGGTTTTTAATACTAACTAACTTTTTGATATGATTTTCTTTTTGAATTACTGGTAATATTATTTTGAACTTCGTTTTTTAAACTAGAAACGCCGGAATTTGTTGCGATACATTTTTAAATAGCCATACCCTAGCACCCAAAATTACTTTTCCTTAAATCATTGAGATAGCTTAATTATCTTTAATTATATTTAATCATTTGCAACTACACTAAATACTAGTATAAAGATGTCCCTTTGTTGGTATTTTTTTCTTCGTATTCTTCTGGTGTTTTTTTTTTATCGTTTAAATGAATCACCCGTACTGTAGCTTACGTAAAGGGATCACTCAGGCAATCGTGCTGACTTCCTCGAATATGACAGGTTGTTTAAATATAAAAGGTGTTGAAACACGTTGATCTTTAGTTATGCTAAAATAGTTTTCTTTCAGATGCTGCAAATCTACACCATTTACCGGCCCATTCAATTCAATATGCGGTTTAAAGTGTACAGTGACGAACCTAATCAATCTTTCAATTACCGCATCTTAATTTGATAGCCAGACATTATTAAGAAGATCGTTGAAATTTCGTCCATTTAAAAGACGAGGAGGTTTTTGAAAAATTGCCGAATCAACAGTCACTTTTGCATTTTCCGATTGTCCTGTTAAGATGGCTTGCAGCTTTATCAAATCAATATTATTAAAGGTATTGGGGCCTGTGAGTTCGCCTGAGACCCTAATATCACCGTCACAAGCTTCAATGTTTTGAACTTCTGTTGCTTCTTTAACTAAGACACTTTCAGTGAAGTTCATTCCGTTTATCTTTCCATGCACACTTAGATTTTCTTCAGCAATCATTTTAGCAAATGATACGTTTTGTAAGCGCTGCCTTTTATCTAGGCAAATAATCTGATTAGATATTTCAGATAAATTTTTCTTGTTTATTAGGCTTTCAAAAAAAAAAACGCTTTGAGCGGTAATTTGGTCAAAAACTTGCGGTGCAGTGAAAGCTTGATATCCTTCATCAGTTAGCCAACATGATCCAAATTTGCTTGCTGGATTTCCATTTATTTCGCCTTCAAATGTTAAGCTATCGATTTCAATATCATTGTCGAAAAGAACATCATGATCAATCACAATATCCTGGGTTAAATTTCCAAATGAATGCATTAATTCATTTATTGGGTAGTGATTCAGTTTTCCGTTGAGAATAAGCTCATCGGTAGAGGGCTGAGGAATCGGTAAGCAGTGTATCATTTATGATAAAGTCGAGGTTTTGACCAAATATTTTATCTGTGCCAGACATTTGATTAACTCGAGCATATCCAACATGCAGGTTTTCAATAGTTATTTGTGATACACTTTCAAGAGTAGATGTTGTCAGGATATTTTCAATATTGGCTTCTCCCAGCCTGACATTAATTGATGAAACGCTTTCTATGTTAACACCTTTAAACTGCAAATTTCCGGTAATTATTTGATCTCCATAATTTGTAATCGATCTTCATTTAACTCTTTTAAATTCACACCGTTGATATTTTCCACTTCACATGATCCTTTAATGTGCAAATTGCCAGTGAAAGTCTTCGTCGTGTCGTAGCAAAATCGCTGATATTGTAGTCATTGAAGAAATATGTATTCACATTTTTTGCATGAATAGCACGCTTGAAATCAATTTTTTCATAAATCTTCTCGGTATTGATGGATAAACCATTTTCCAAAACTTCGAATAAATTTCTAGTGGAACGTTCACCACAAAAGTTATTGCCAACTAATTTATTTGCCACGACAACTTGGCATCTGTTATCGAAAATCTATACCCCGAAGGCGAACTCGTCGCAGCGACTTGGCTGTGTTGCGGGTTTGATTTCCACTTTTTCACTCACTTTTCAGCGCTGGTGGAGCGACAGGAGTTCTAATGAAATCACACAGTTTTCACACCGCGGCCGACCTTCGACTTTCCACTTCATTTTTCCAGCAGCGACAACATATCCGGCGCGACGTTTGCCAATGTCGTCGCCGCGCACTACACCGAGTCAAATTTCCAAGGGGGATTTAGTAGGGGCATGCACAGAATAACACGCGCAGCGAACCGCCCACGACTCCCGTTCTTGTTTGAACTGTTGCTCGTCGTCGCCTTACGGGACCGCTCCAAAAACCAGTCGGCGAACCTTCCATCCACTTTCCTTCTCATCGCAAAAGTGCGATCGTGGGTTGCCGTATCCAGATTTCAATTGCAAATTAAAATGATGAGTATTGTAAATTTACAATTGAAATTTGGATCCGCAATATGTTGGTTTTCGAGCAGTTTTCTTAGGTGACTGCTCGATTATTACAGAATCTGACATTTTTAATGCGTGAATATGTTCGAATATGGATGGTGCTGATTCCTCATTTTCGGTAGTAAGTGCATGTCTTTCAACATAAACAGGCGGTGGAAATTGGTTCCGACTTTCTATTCCTCTTGATGGGGAAAAACCCGATCTGGCAGTCATTCTTCTACTTCAAAAGGGCCATCGTATGGTTGTTGGCATCGAGTTTTAGTCGAGTCATTTCGAACGAAAACGTGGCTACAAGTTCCCAGATCATAGAAGGCAAAAGCTTTTGGATGGCTATGGTGAATTGTAGGAGTTAGCTTGATTTCTTTCATTAAAATTTGAATTTCCTCGCGAATATTGCCTGATCCAATGGAGGGTCATCAAGATCGTCGAAAAAATTTCACAAGGAGTTCGCAATGTTGTCCCATAAACAAGTTCGGAAGCTGTTGCATCAATATTAGGTTTGAAACTGGCCCGCAACCCTAAACGGACGAATGGAAGAACATCAACCCATTCTCTATTCTGATGACACATGATGGACGCTTTTAAAGACCGATGCCGTCGTTCAATTAATCCGTTGGATGCCAGATGATATGCTGTTGTTCTGTTCCTGGTGCAACCAATCAATTTTGTAAATGAATCGAAATGTTGTGATTCCAGTTGAGTTTCTGATGCTCCAAATCTCGAGATCCATTGCTGGAAGAATGCAGTTGCAAATGTATCAGCGCTCAAATCAATGATTGGTATTGCCTCGGGCCAACGCGTAAACCGATCAATCATTGTAAGGCAATACTTAACGCCTTTTGATGGCGGCATCACGATTATGTCCAAATGTACATGTCGAATTCGGTTCGAAGGAATTTGAATCGACTCAGGAACATTTTTGACGTGGCGCCCAACTTTACTTCTTTGACATTCCAGACAATTTCTTGCCCACACTTGAATGTCCTTATTCATTCTAGGCTACACGTATTTTTTGCTGATTATCCGTTTTGTCGCTCTTCCACTGGAATGTGACATCAGGTGGAATAATTCATAAATTTTCCTGCGCATCATTCTTGGAATGAAGATACGAGTAGCACCTGCAGATACGTCACAGTAGACAGGCGTTACACAATTTCCAATCCGCACGGGGGTTAGTCGCAATGATGAAGATGATGGTTCCTTTAAAATATGCTGCAGTTCTGATCTGCGAGTTTTTGTAAATCGATTGTCGATGGCATAGTTATTTTGGCCACGATGTTATTCTTGCCCTTGACATGCAACAATTTTGTTGCATATTGTCCGATGAGATCTAATTGTCGCAGTTAACGAGGTGAAGCTTTGTCGGATTTTTGTAGAAACGAATACATAAGCTGCTTATGGTCGGTGAAAATTGTTAAGTTACGGCCTTCCACTAAATGATGAAAACATTTAACTGCTTGATACACCGCAAGAAGTTCGCGGTCGTATCCGCTATATCGCTTTTGAGTTCGGTCCAATTTACGTGGCAAGAAGCCTAGTGGCATTAATTTCCCGTTGACTTCCTTCTACAAAACTGCTCCAATAGCCACGTCTGAGGCATCACAATAAAGAGTAAGTGGAACGTTTCCCTTCGGATATGCAAGTAAAACTGCATTTAACACCAGTTCTTAGTGTCTTTCAAATGCTTTTTTCGCTTCCGGGGTCCATTCCACTGGTCGTTTGTCACGCTTAGGCGCTCCTTTCATAGGGTCAAAGAGTGGTGCTTGCACATGAGCCGCATGCGGGAAACACTTTCGGTAGAAATTAATTGTGCCAATAAAGCGACGTAGTTCTTCAACAGTTTTTGGTTTTTCAAGTTTAGTTAGAGCTTCAATTCTGTCCCGTGGAGGCCTAATGCCTTGTGCATTGATATTGAATGCTAAATATCGAAGCTCTTGCTGCCCAAAAACGCATTTTGCCACATTAATGTTTAAACCATATTTTTGGAGACGTTCAAAAACGGCTTTTAAATGATTGCGATGTTGCTGAGAATCTTTGGAGGCGATTTGAATGTCGTCTATGTAACAGTGGCAAAAATCCAATCAGCCGAAACGGGGTGATGAGGACTGTTTTTTACGATCCTCAGGAGCAATGGGGATTTGATGGTAGGCCCGATTGAGATCCAGCGTTGAAAAAATTGTATAGCCAGCAAACTGGGTTGTGAAATCGCTCAAATGGGGGAATAGGGTATCGGTCAGGGATGGTGATACTATTCAGACGACGATGATCCCCGCAAAGCCGCCATTCGCTTGTTTTCTTCCGAGTAGATGCAAGGGCGAGGCCCATTCACTGTCAGATGGTTGGCAGATGTTCTATTACAACATAAAATCAAACTCCTTTCTTGCAGCTTAAAGCTTCTCCCCAGATAGCCTTCGAGCACATTCTGCGACCGGTGCACTTTGTGTTATATTGTGGTGTTGGATTGAATGCGGTACATTTTTTTGTACGTTGAACCGTGTTATTTGGCCATACTCTCCCAAAAGCTGATGATATTCATCATTTATGTCATACGTGTGGATTGCTGGCACCTTCATTGCGGCTACTGATGCAAAAATCTTTAGATTTGTATTTTCCTCCATTAGCTTTCTAGCTTTTAAGTCGATTACCAGGCCGTGATAGTGCAAAAAATCGGCTCCTAGAATTGCTTGTGTGACGTCAGCGACTACAAAAGCCCAGATAAATTTGCGCCTGAGTCCTAATTCCACTGTCACGACTTTTGTCGAGTTTCAAATCGGTGGAATGTTGCTTGATGCACGAAGATCTGGGTATGACTGATATTTCCGCTCCCGTTTCAATCAAGAATTTATGTCCAGATTTTTTGTCGTATATGGAAAGACGGCGTGTGTTTTCAATCCGACATGCGTTCGCCGATTCGCATGCCGTTGAAACTAGTTTTTTTGCTGCTCCTATTTGATGCAAGGCGCGCGACATTTTCTTGCTCGCTCACCAAACCTGGAGTGGTAAAAACACATATCATTTTTCTCGAAATTTTTGTTTCGGTGAAGATGATCTAAATTTAGATCTTGATTGTGAACGTCCATGCCGTAGATGCTGAATTTCGCGAGACAGCCATCCGATTTCCTTTTGTAACGTTTCCATTTGTACCGCCGTTTTTTTCATTCGATGTAGGCGGTGTCGGTGGGCGCGAAATTTCCATTATTTTATCGGCCTGCGCTGCAAATTTGGCAATATCCGTTACCTCGCTGCCTACTAGAATTCCGCGAACGTACTCCGGCATTTGTTCAAGGAACAATGTCTTTAAAACCGCGTCGTTGAATTAGTCACCGGCTAAACTTCGTAGTTTTTGTAGGAAAAGAGACGGTTTTTCTTCTCCAATGTCAACACCACGCAACACGTGACGCAGTTTCGCCTCACTTGATTCCGCGAAAGATTCTAAAATTCTCTTTTTCATCGCATCATATTTTCCATGCTTGGGCGGATCAATAGCGATATCCAAAACTGCTTGCAAAACCGATGCATCCAAGTTCACTATAACATATCGAAATTTAGCTTCATCCGACGCCACATGGGAAATTTCAAACGCCATTTCCACTTGAACGAACCACAAACCCGGATTATCTTTAATAACTGGCGGAATTTCTTCATGGAAAGCATGAGATCGCGTGGGGCTTTCTCCTGTCCGTTTTGATGTGTCAGGAGGCGTAGACATTATTGAAGTTTAAATAGTTTTTGTGGAAATATTAAAAATGGCGTCACTATAACTTATACACTCTTTCTCCTTTTTCGCACGTTCCACTGTGGGGTTTAGCTGTTTTATTAGCAAACAAAAAAATGAACTGAAATTAACATGTCGAAAGTTACACGATTACGCGTTTTAACTTCATGGAGCTTACAATTCAAGTTATCTTTTTATTGATAGGAGTTGTGAAATTCATTATATCCACTAAACAATTGAAGTCGCTAAATCTCACCAACAGATGCGCTGCGATCGCTCGAGTGTCGCCACAAGCTCTATAGGAACTTGTCTTCACGTCGTTTCCTATATTAACGAAACATCTCAATTCAGGATTATCGAAAATAGTATTTATTGAGCGCACAGAAATTGATCTTTAACGTTCGGAGTATAAAACCAGAAGAAATCATGTACATAATAATTTAAGCTATACATATTAAAAAGTTGTTCGGCATCTTTGACCTAATTCACGGAGAGTGGCGCTTTGCTGCTTTCAGGTCCGTTACCATACTTCCTCCTCTAGATGCATCAACATCGAATATGACTCTCCGTTGCTTGTTTTGATTCGGTCCCGCGTAAGTTTTTGTAATTGGAGGTCTTCGGCTGTCATAGTTGGAAAACGGTGATGGCCTCGGTTTTTCAATGTCTGGGTTTAAGATGTAGGCCGGTTCCAATCTGTCGATTGATATTTGTGATGTTCTGCCGTCCATAATGATTTTGAAGATTTTATCGGACGTTCGCTCAAGTACGCAAAATGGACCAACATACGGCTGGTGCAAAATTTTTTTGCCGCGTCGACTCGTGCAAAGACGTGGCTGCATGTTGCCAAGTCTTTGAAAATAAATATGCTGCTATGTCAATGGTGTTTGACTGGTGTTGGTCGCATTCATCGCATGTTATTCCGAAATTTAGACACAAATGCTGTCTGATCGCTCCTACTGTCCGTATCTTCAACAAAATCTGGAATCCGGAGTGTGGTACCGTATACCATTTCCGCTGCAGTGCATTTAATGTCTTCTTTGTAGGCGGATCGAAGGCCGAGAAGAATTGTAGGCAGAGCTTGATGCCGGTTTGCGTCTTCATGACACATGAGTCCTGCCAGCGTTCCACCATTCCATTTGCTGAAGGGCGATAACCAGTCGTCCTGATGTGCTTACAACCAATTATTTCGGTTAGCGAACGGAAAAGCATTGATTCGAATTGGTTAACGCGATCTGTTGTAATAATCCTTGGTGTACCGAAACGTGAAACCCAATGGTGATAGAAATCGTAGCGACTGTATCGGCGGTGATTTCGGTAATTAGTATGGGTTCCGTCCATCGCGAGAAACGATCGATCATCGTTAGGACATATTTAAAATTGTTTACGACTGGCAGTGGAAAAACTAAATCGTTATGTATGTGGTCGAATCTTTTATCTGGTGCTGCAAACTTCAACGGGAAAGTCGTGACGTGTCTGCTAGTTTTAGAGCGTTGGCACTGAATGCATGATTTTTCCCAATGCGGAATATCCTTATGCATATTCGGCCAGACGATTTTTCTCGTAGTAAACGGCTGGTAACCTTCCCACTTGGGTGCGACAGGCGGTGCACAGAATCAAATGCTTGACGTCGAAGTTCTTGTGGTATCTAGGGTCGTTTGATACCTGTTGATAAGTCACAGTGCAAATGCTTTCCCCCCTTCTGTACTCTCTGCAAATCCAATGATGTTTCCGAGTGTAACAGACTTTGTAACTCGCTATCATGTTGCTGTTCCGCTGCTACGTCTGCCATATCGAGTGATTTATGTGCGGTAACTGCATCAAGTCGAGATAGAGTGTCTGCCACAATATTTGTTTCACCTTTAACATGGAGTATGTCCGTCGTGAACTGGGAAATATACTCCAGTTGTCGAATTTGGCTTGGTGATGCTTTTGATGACTTCTGCGTAAAAGTGTACCACAATGGCTTGTGGTCGGTTCGTATCACGAATTGGTGTCCTACTCTGTCACGAAAATATTTGATAGCTGAATAGATCGCCAACAATTCTCTGTAGTTTCTTAAGCGTCGCAAAATTTTTTGGAATAAAATCCTTGTGGTAGCCAAATTCCGTCGACAAACTGTTCCAATACTGCTCCTATCGCGAGATTTGAAGCGTCTGTTGTTATAGCTAGCTGAGCGTTTTTTACAGGATGTTTGATACAAGCTGCTGCTGCTAACAACTTTTTACTGTCTTCAAAGGCATTAATTGTGGTTGACGTCCAGTTTACAGGCCTATTTTAATTTTTTCGGGAATCGCGCAGGAATTCATTTAGCGGAGCAAGTATTTCTGCGGCATTTTTTAGGAATTTCCGATAAAAATTGATCATGCCTAAATATCTCCGTAGACTTTGAATACTTTTTGGCTTTTCACATTCCCGTATCGCATTAACTTTTTCGGTCAGCGGCTTGATTCCTTCGCTGCTTACCAGAAATCCCAAATAACGTTTCTCGGTTTTTCCGAAATTGCATTTTGTGACGTTAATTTTGATGCCGTGTCCGTTTAATTCAGTGAACACTTCCTGTAAATGTATCCGATTTTCCTCTTCCGAGCTAGACGCGATAAGGATGTCATCCAGGTATCCAAAACTGTAGCTTAATCCAGAGCGAACAATGTCGATGTACCTTTGAAAGGTTTAAGTTGCATTCCGGAGTCCAAAAGGCATCGTCAAGAATTCAAAGAGTCCAAAGGGTGTGATGACCGCTGTCTTTTCGATGTCCTCATCTGCAATTGGCACTTGATGATAGGCGCGGATTAAATCTATGGTCGAAAATATTGTCTTTTCGTGCAGATTATCGTTGAAATCTTCCATTCCTGCCAATGGATATCGATCGGGTATCGTAACTGCGTTGAGTTTCCTGTAGTCACAACAGGGTCTCTATTCTCCTGACTTTTTTCGGGACTAAATGAAGTGGACTAGCCCATGGGCCACTTGAAGGACGACATATTCCATTTTCCACCATGTATTCAAACTCAGCCTTTGCGGATTGATATTTGTCCTGCGGTAATCGGCGAACTCGTTCGGCTATTGGCGGGTCTTTCGTCAATTTGTGATGTTGGAGTATTGCCTTTTTGGATTGCGGCGTTGTCACAGAACTCGTTAGCTCGGAAAATTTGGCGAGGATGTTGTGAAATGCCATCTGTCGATTCACAATGGTGATTGCTTCGACTGGTTTAACGGAGAGTGCTGCGACCGCTTCGAGATTTGTCTTATCTTCCACCAACCGTTTCCGCTTGACATCAACGAGCAAATTGAAATGTTGTAGAAAATCTGCTCCGAGTATAGGATGATCCACAGCAGCAATGTAAAAACGCCATTTGAAAACTCTCCGCAGCCCAAAGTCGAGCGAAAGGATCTGTTCTCCGAATGTGTTGCTGGTCGTCACATTTGCAGCGTACAATTTCTGTCCTTCCTGACGTGTTTTGCCTTGGCTAGAGATTGCCGATACCTCTGCATCTGTATCCACGAGGAATCTTAGCCCTGTTTGCTTGTCGGTTACTAATAGGCGGCTCTTGTTTAAGTGGATGTCATCGCTGATCGCATTTGATGATGACGGTTTTAGTTTTCCTGTTCGGGAAATAGGCAAGGCGGAAGGCATTTATTCGCCTTTTTCCCAAATTTCCGGTGATAAACACAATTTGATTCCGTGTGCGTGTTTGAGACCTTGGACGCCAGCGATCACGTGAACGGGATCGATTTTTAAGAATGTGGAACTTGATTTCTTGCGTTCACTTCTAATCTGTCAAGTCGATTTAGTATTTCGACGAGAACTGGATCTGACCTCGGAGCAGGAGTTTTTGATGTCGATGATATTACAGCTGGGGCAGCGTTGAACTCTTTGACAATTTTGTCTGCTATTTCGAGTAGTTTTGCAATGTCCCTTTCAGTTGATACGGACATGATGGCGCGTACGTGCACTGGTAAACGTCGTAACCATAAGGCACGTAGAGCATCTTCTGGCAGCTGCGAGCCGGCCATGTTTTGCATCTGACGAAATAGATGAGATGGCTTTTGGCCACGCAATTCGAGCTCCGCTGTTCAGGAGACGCAGCCAATCGAGCAATCAATTGCATTTTAAGCTCCTCATATATGTTTCCGACCGGTGGATGTTTTACTACCTCCATAACTTGCTTGAGGATGGTAATATCCAGGGATGTCACTACCGCGTTAAATATTACAGTATCTGAATATATTTTGTAATGTCCGAAGGTGGATTCAATCTGGGAAAACCAAAACTCGACTCGCGACTCCCAAAATGGCGGTAACTTTACATCACGCACGGCTTCTAGTCGAGGGGGTTCACTACCGGGCCACAATTCATTCGCGATTCACTTGCGAGATTCAGCGTAGTTTCCGTAGTAATGTTTCTTTCTCCGGGCGTTGACGATTCGCGAGCGGTCGCCAATTTCACTCGTTTATTGATAATAACAAAACGTAAGGGTCACCAATTATAGGAACTTGTCTTCGCGTCGTTTCCTATATTAACGAAACATGTAAATTTGGGATAATCGAAAATAGTATTTATTGAGCGCACAGAAATTTATCTTTATCGTTCGGATAAATTATTATGTACATAATAATTTAAGCTTTATATATTAAAAAGCTGTTCGGCGTCTTTGGCCTCATTCACGGAGAGATGGCGCTTTGCTGCTTTCAGGTCCTGTAATGCAAAGACGATAGTTGTTGTAATAACGTTGGCTTGCACTACATAAAAACGCACAATAATAATATACACAGGAAAGTCTTTGTTTCGCAGTTGTGGCGCTTCGATGCTCCGCGTGTGCCTCTGTCCTCTCATTTGCTATCTTTACGCGAATGCCTGGCGGTGAAAATAACTATCTGTCATATGGAAAACGCTACACTGCTGTTCTGACAGCCGTATGAGGTCGTGTTATGATCGGTTCCCATGGAATTGTTTTTCTTTTTTTCGGGTGTAGAAACTTTTCGCATCGTTACGGAGTCTGACGGAGCTTCGGTTTGCTGAGTAGTGGCCACGGTAATGAAGGCTGGCTTTAGTCGTTCAGTGGAGACGTTGATTTGTCTACCTTCAATGTCAACCGTAAACAGTACATCTGAAATTCGTTTGATCACTTTGCGTAGTCCTGAATTACGGTTAACATAGCGATTTCCTTACGGCGTCAACTCTTAAGAAGATGTGTGTAGATATATTTAATTGATGATGTTTGAAGGTCGTTCGATCATTGCGGTGGTTAATTGGAACAGGTCACAATGCACGCATCTGCTGCTTCAACATGGATCCAAAAGCGTGCGGATTGAACAGATTGTCATCGCTCTCAAATAATTCTCTAAGAAGCGTTAAAGTTGTTCCGTAAACGGGTTTCGGAGTCCTAGGAGAACGGTCGGCAGGATGAGAGGCCAGTCGGAATTCCGCTCATGGCGGCTTTCATTGTGCGATGCCAGCGCTCTACCAATCCATTGGATGTTGGGTGAAACGGCGATGGTCGCGTACGTTGACATCCCAAAAGTTTCGAAAGAGAAGAAAAAAGCGCGGACTCAAATTGAGTTCCTTGGTCAGTTGTGATTATGTGCGGCGCTCCAAATTTTGATACCCAGTTAGTGTAAAATGCACATGCGACAGTTTCAGCTGTTTGGTCGCAAACAGGAACTGCTTCTATCCAGCGTGTAAATCGGTCTACCATGGTTATGCAATGGCGATAATCATTGGCTGTTATCAGTGGTCCGATGATATCAAGGTGCACTTGCTGGAATCGTTTGTTCGGTATCGAAAACTGCTGGATATCGTTTCTTGTATGCCTTCCAATCTTTGATCTTTGACATGGTATATAAGTGCGTGTGTAGGCTCGAATATCTTTCTTCCTGTCAGGCAAAACAAACTTTCTTTGTACAGCTCGAATCATCGTGCGGGCTCTAGGGTGCGAGTGTCTATGGAAGGTATTCATAACTCGATTACGTAGAATTGATGATACGTATGGCCGAATATTGTTCGTCGACGTATCACAATATAAACTTCCATATTCCTCTATAAATAGAGGATGCAACTTAAGTGATGAGTTGTTTCCAGAGAGAAATGATTGAAGTGCAGTGTCGTTACGTTGTTCATCTATCAGCTCGTGAGTGGTCAATGAAGATGGCAGGTTGATCGCGTATCTGCTACAATACCTTGATAGCGTATTTGCTACAATATTTTCTTCTCCATTAACGTGGACTATTCGGGTACGAAATTCCGATATAAAACTTAAGTACCTAATTTGTCTCGGCGAAGATTTTTCTGTTTTTTTGACTGAACGCATATATCAACGGTTTGTGGTCCGTTTTGATAACAAACTGGGTTCCTTCGGGCCAGTGTCGAAAGTGTTTTAAACTGCTGTAAATAGCCAACAGCTCTCAGTCGTAAACGCTGTACTTTGATTCAGCGTGATTATTGTAAAGTAAGCTAATGGTAGCCAACTGCCATTTACTTTTTGCTCTAATGCTGATCCGATTGCAACGTAAGATGCGTGGGTGACAAGTTGTAATGGTATCGATGGAAAAAAATGTACTAGCAATGTCTCCTTCAAAAGGCTTTCCTTACAATCGTTAAAGGCTTTTATGGTTTCGGGTGGCCATTATTCAATGGCCACCCGAAACGCATTTTTCGCCTTTTTTAAAATTGCGAAGATATTGGTGGAGCGGTGCTTGTAGGTTGGCAGCATTTACGGATGAATCTCCTGTAAAAAATTAATATGCCGAGGAAACGGCGTAGTTGTTGGACTATTGTTGGTAATTGAAAATCACGAATGGCTTGAACTCGCGAATCAGATGGCGAAATGCCATGTTCATTTATTTTGTGTCCCAGGTACTCAATTTCTTCCACGTCAAAGACACATTTTGCAACGTTGATTATCACTCCGTAAGTTTTTAATCGTTCAAATACAATACGAAGATGGTCGATATGTTTTTCGATTGAGTTAGATGATACAAGAATGTCATCCAGATAACAGACACAAAAGTCCAATTCGCGCAACCTTTCGTCAATAAACCGTTGAAAGGTTTGGGCGGCATTCCGGAGGCCAAGGGTCATTACCGTAAATTCAAATAGGCCAAACGGTGTTGTCACTGCCGTTTTTGGGACATCCCCATCCGCAACTGGGATCTGATAGTATGCTCGAAGCAAGTCTATTTTAGAAAATATACATTTGCCTGTGAGATCTGATATAATGTCCTGAATGTGTCGCATGCGAAAGCGATCGGGTATGGTAATCGTGTTTAGTTTACGATAATCTCCGCATGGGCGCCAGGAATCTTCCTTCTTGGGCACAAGATGCAAAGGGCTAACCCATGGACTGTTTGATGGGCGGCAGTAGTTCTTATCCATCATGTACTGGAACTCTGTTTTAGCTATTTTCAGCTTGTCTGGTGGTATTCGTCTCGGGCGTTCTGCTACCGGGGGGCCAATAGTGATGATATGGTGTCGTACAGAGTGCTGTGTAGTGTTCTCTAGAGCTGGATTGGTTACTGTTGGTAATGATTTCAGTAATGCGATTCTTTGATCAATGTAGAGATAGATCCTGTGGGTAGAGTTGATACAGTTCCTGCTGTTGTAAGTTTCGTTTTCGAGTCTACAAGACGTCTGTTTGTAATATCTACAGAGAGGCCGTGTTCTTTTAGAAAATCAGCACCTATAATTAGCATTGCAACGTCTGCTATTATAAATGGCCACGTAAATTGTTGACGTAAATTGAGATTTAATGTAAGCAACTTTTCACCATAAGTGTCGATCGGAGATATTGGCCGCGTAAAGCTTAAATTCTGTTTTTATGTTGTTTTTAAGCGATCGAAGTCGAGGTATGACTGACACGTCTACACCTGTGTCGATTAGTAACTTAAATTGTGTTAATTTGTCAGTGACAAAAAGACGGTTTGTTGCGAAGTGACTGCGAGCCGTCTCAACACGCAGGGCTTCTAGACGTTTTCCGGCATCGAAGGGGCCTGAAAGTTACATGGTTTGTTACAATGACTAGCGGCTATTTTTCTTTCGTTTTCTCGATTGCGAGAACGGCTGCGACTGCTGAAGTGTCGTGTTGATGTGAAGCGTCGAGCAGGTGGTATTCGTTATTGTTGGATTGATGCTTTTAAATCTGCGATCTGTGTAACTAAATCTGCAGTATTGGTCGAAACTCCTTTCGATTTTTGGCAATCTGACACTTCACAAATTTTGTTAGGCCTTTTGACATCTAGAATTTTATCAGCCATTTCTGCAAGGGGGTGAGATCCGTTATTTCCGCGATGGCGAGAATCGATTGTACATCCGCGGGCAGCCGTTGTAGCCAAAGTGATTTCAAAAATGATTCACTTACCTTTTTGCAGCTAAACTCATGCGCCGTAGCAATTGTGACGGCTTGCTGTCACCTAATTCCATGCCGGTGAGAATAGCTCGAACTTGAGCCTCTTCGGACGGCGCGTAAAATTGATCAATCTTGTTTTCAGCGCCTCATATTTGCCCGTTTCCGACGGTTTCTCCATGATGTCCGCTGTAGCGTCCAAGTAGGTACAATCAAGTTCGCTGACGCGAACATTTGCGATGTCGTTGTTGCTTGCTGCTATCTTAACTCGAATGCATGGCGGTGAACACAATAATATCTGTCATATAGGAAAAGCTACAGTCCGCTACAGCTCCCCACACTGACGACATCAGGTGGTGAGTAGTGGCAGATATCTGTCATTCCAACACTCTCCAGCTGATTGAAATTGTCTAGGGATGACCGATATCCGCTGGGTAAGGCTACGCGGGAGATGAAGAAAATTTGTGGCATTATATTGCTGCCAAAAAAGCATACGCGTTATGGTTGAATTTTTCGCATGCATTGGCTGATTTATCGAGTAGTTTGCGGCGAACTGCTCGATCAATGCCGAATCACCGATTAAATTTGCTTGAGGGACTTGCACTCACACTATTCCTCTGAAACCGTAATGTCAAATAAAAGTAAATGTCTCCACCTATTCATAATTAGTATCCAAAGAATGTGATTACCGCTTTTCGATAATCAATGCAATAAAATAAATTAATACTATCTATTCTATCAATTTCTTTCCAAACTCTTCAATATAAAAAATAATAAAAACCAGTAGCCATCAGATGGTAAATCAAAAAATAAATTTATTAAATCTAATTTCAAATACAAAACAATAATGAGCTCATAACTACCATATTTCTCCATAGGCGATTAAACACACAGAAAACACAATGGCTGTATGAATTATTTACAGTAATCTACCAATCAACCCTATATTTTGCATAGAATTTAATTGGTGCTTTTAAACGAACTGCCGAAAGGAAGCTTTCCAGGCAAATTCAACAGAGAAAAAAACGGATTGAATTTTTTTCACTTTTATATATACCACAAAGTATTTTACACAGAACAAAAAATGTATTTCTTTTTTATAAGCATAGAAAGTTTAGCGCTTAGAAAGAACAAGTTAGAAGTAAGGCTACATCTATTTTTAGTAAATTGGCAAAACAGAATCAAAATTTCTTGAAAACTTTTGATAAACGTTTTGTTGTGTGATTAATTATTTTCTCTTCGTCCCTAAAATAAAATATTATGTTAAACGAATTTAAGATAGATACGATTTATATTATATACACAGATTTAATTCATTTATTGTACAACGAACGAGAAATCGAACAAAATTTAGTAAATTTGAAATATCAGTATCATTTTGAATGATTTGTGTTCGTTTTTAAGCTACTTTTAAGGGATTTCAATCAATCATTTATGTTTTAGTTTTTAGTGGTTTTATCGCGGTTGCTCTACTAGAGACATGTAAGGTGCAAAAAATTACATACTCGTACATCTCCTTATTTTAAAATTCATGCTACCGCGATTTATTTCTCGCATCATCACATAAAATTAATTTGATATTTGGCATCAAATCAAAAAATTTAATGTTTTTATTTTTAAGATTTAATAGTTTTAATAGTCAAACCAAAATTATACCAAAATTTAAAAGTACTTGTTTTTAGATCGCACATTTTGGCAGTAAACTCAATTTTAAAGCACAAATGTTTTCTCCATTAATTTATCCTATATCGAAGACTGTTTAACATTTTAGCGATGATTCTTTTAGTTTTCAACTCCACTGTGAACTAATTTCAATCAAGAGGTTGTATACAATTTTAAATAATTTATTTGCATGTCTAGCGCAGTATTGAATTCTATTAAAAACTCAAACCAGAAAAAAAATTCATAGAAGACAATTAATATTAGATTTTTAGTAAATCAACATCATTAATCATCTCTCGAATATTAAATGAATCTAATTTTAAAAGGAAAATCGTTTAGCTAAAATGCACACTATTTAGTTTAAGAAACACCATAAAATATTTACGATAAATTTCATTCAATTCAACACATGTAAATTTATAAAAATGTTTGTTTTAGAGTACACTTTTGACAAACAACAATAGATTAGTTTTGTTGTAGCCGTTTGTAGTTATTCAAAATGTTTGATTTTCAATTTGAACAATAGTAGTTATTGCGAATGATTCAATAGTACAGTTTAAAATGCAAACACAATAAAACTCTTAAATAATCGTTAACATAACAAAAAACAATGCAAAAATAAAGATCGCTGTTGTTTGAAACCAACAAAAGAGAGTTCTAGGCATAATTTTTTCCGCAAGTTAAGTACTAAGCATTAGAAAATAATGTCATAATGAAGAGAACAAACTGAAATGAGCAAGTGTAAAAAAAATGTAATTTAAGCGATAAATGATTATTCATTGCTCTTATGTATTTTTTAGCGTTTAAAAAATGAAATAATATACAGTTTTTATATTATGAGAAGAAAAAAATATATAAATGGAAAACTAAATATGCTAAGTGTTTTGTTGCTCATTGTGGTTGTGTCGGTTTGCGGGTGAATTGTTATGGGTGGCCTTGGAATATTCCGAAAAATGTGTTAACGACAATTGGGTCGAGGAGAAAAATAAACACGGAAATGCGTGGACTGCTTAATTAAATTAGCGTCATTGTTAAAACGTTTGCGAGTTCTGCATGCATGCCTGTTTCTCAAAACTATGATCCCTGAGTTTTCTGATCAAAATTAATTTTCCAGATCGAATGAATCAGATACATACGAGTACATACAAAAAGAAATTACATTAAGTGGCAAATTGAGGCATTCTATTTATTTAGTTTTGGATTTTTATAATTTAAGTCGTTTATGCACGTTTATTAGAAAATCGTTCACCAAATGATAGCAAACGGTGTCGGTGCTTATTGTGTTCGTTAATTCTCTAATAAACTATTGAATGCCTAAAAACGCCAATAGCTTTATTTATATCGCCACCTCTGCTATTCAGAGTTGAGTGAATTCAAGCACAATTACTTTTTAATTCCAAGTACAAGTAATTATACTCGAAGAATGGAGAAATCGCTTTCCGAGACTCTCCTCATCCAATGACATAAGACTCCAGAGCGTTGGCAAGTATTTAAATTTGAAGTGAACCTGTAAAAAAGATCAAAATTCTAGTAGATTCATTATTTCCCTCTTTTATATGTAATTTGCCCTACAATCGGTGCATTTAACTCCACACCTCTTAAATATTAGTGTACATTGCTATAGTTATTCAGTCAAATTAGTGACTACGAAAAAGGAAATTGATTCAAACAGAATCAAAACAAACATCAAAGGTAATAGTGTAGCTAACAGCGCGGAAAGCGGCACGAGTAAAGATTTCCTTCTTCCTGCTACAGCCCAGCATCGTTAGACCGCGACTAAATTATTTCAATCGTTTTATGTATTTTGTGTGGGTAATAAATCATTATGTTTAAAATTGTGTTTTGTGTTCACATTACAGACTAAATGCCCACATTTGGTGACCCCGACGTGATTGGGTGGAGAATAAACGCTAAATTTTGTGTAGTTCGCCAAGTGGTACCAAGAAAAATGGGCACCAAAACCAGCATGGAGACGCCGAAAATTCCTAAAAACGGGAAAACGCCACCACGAATCGCGCCTAGGCCTTCAGCAAGCAATTTATTTGTCGAAGCATCAAAGATAACAAAATTCCCGACGTTTTATAAGCCGGATCCAGCGTTTTGGTTCGTCCAAGTTGAAGCTGCATTTAACACAGGATGAAACAAAGCTCAAGTATGTGATTCAGTATGCAGAGGCCGATATTCTATCGTACGTCATCTCTTTCGCGCGGAACCCGCCAGCTGAAAACAAATGCGAGCAGTGAAGCAACGAATTTTGACGGTGTTTGTGGAATCCCCCGAGTCAAAGTTGACGCGCTTATCACAAGGACTAAAGCCGGATGGAAGGAAGCCTTCGCATTACCTACAGGATCTTCGCAATACTGGGGGGGAGCAAATAGCTGATGCAATGCTGCGGTCGCTGCTCTTGGAACAACTCCCAGAAAATATTCGTGAGGTATTTGCAATATCGAGCGAGCCCGATATTTACAAATTGGCGAAAATGGCGGATTTGATGATCGAACTTCATCAGGCAGCCGGTGTTGCGCACCCGAAACCGTTCACGCTCCACACCTAGGACCAGAAGAGGCTGAGCAAATTCACGCGCCAACGATGATTTTTGTTTTTTTTCCATAAGCGTTTTGGAAAGCGTGCCCGGCATTGTCGTCTGCCATGCCAGTGGACAGCCAGTGACAAAGTGGATACGGGAAATTAAATTCTTCGTCCCGAATAACAGCAGCCGAAGACGACCAACTTCATGTAAACAATCGCCGCCTAATAATCCATGATCGGGAAAGCGGAACTCGCTTACTCATCGATACTGGAGCCGACATTCCAGTCCTGCCATGGGACAAAAGTTACAAAACTCCAGGGGAATTGGATCTATACGCCGCGAATAATTCTCTAATTAAAACATAACATACGGCCTGAAACTAATGACACTTGACCTCGGACTTCATAGACCGTTTGCTTGGAGATTTGTAGTTGCAAATGTACGGCGACCAATAATAGCAGATTTTTTGCTACACTTTACCCTTATAGTAGATTTACGTCGGAAGAAGTTGGTTGGCAGCGAAGCTAAATTAGGAGCTAATGTTAAATTTATCAACCAAGCCAATGCTACCATTAGTACGATAGAAGAAAACTCGGAGTACTATAATCTGCTGAAGGACTATGCCGATTTAACTATACCATCTGATACCAGGAAAGTTATGGCTCATGGCATTTACTACCACATTGTAACAAAGGACCCTCCAGTTGCAGAAAAGGCAAGACGCCTAACGCCTGGGAAGATGAGAGTATCAAAAGCAGAATTCGAATTTATGCTAGAACAAGGAATTTGTCAGCCGTCCAGCAGTCAGTGGGCAAGTCCACTATACCTAGTCCAAAAGAAAACTGGCCAGTGGAGACCTTGTGGTGAGTATCGTCGTTTGAATGCAACCACCATCCCGGATAAATATCTCATTGCTCATCTTAGTGACTTTGCTCACAGACTCAGTGGATGCACGGTATTTTCGGCGCTCGACCTAATGCGGGCATACCATCAAGTTTTGGTGGCTCCTGAGGATGTTCCGAAGACTACCGTTATAACGCCATTCGGATTATTCGAGTTTAAGGTGATGACGTTTGGTTTGTGCAACGCCGCGCAAACCTTCCAGCGCTACATTGAACACGCTCTCTGAGGCCTGCATTTTTGTTATTCGTACATTGACGATATATTAATTGCCTCTAAGACACACGAAAACATCATGAGCATTTAAGAATCATCCTGGACAGACTGCTTGCTAGAGAAATGTACGTTTGGAAAACCGAGTATAGAATATCTTGGACATCTCGTCGAGCGCCACAGTATAAAGCCTATTCCGACAAGAGTTGAAATAATCCTAAACTTTGAAAAACCAGCAACTGTTATGGATTGCGCATCTTTCGTGGAACGATCAATTTCTATCGGAAATCGCTTAAAAATGCAGCAGCCATTCAAGCACCTGTTCAAGAGTTCGTCGGAGCAAGAAGGAAAAATAACTGTGTCATCGTATGGACCCCACAAGCAGATGCAGCTTTCGAGGAATGCAAGCACCAAACTGCCAACGCAACTTTGCTCCGACACCCAATCGAAAGTGCTACGCTAGCAGTCAAATGCGACACTTCTGACACCGCAATGGGAGCAGTTCTCGAAGAATTAAACAACAACGTTTAGGAACCGCTCGGATTCTTCTCCAAGAAGTTAAGCGAAACGCAGTGCAAATACAGTGTTTATGATCGGGAGCTGCAGGCGATTTACAGTGCCATAAAATTCTTCCGCCACATGGTTGAAGAATGGCAACTCATATTAAAACTGATCATAAGCCCATCATATACGCCTTCAATCAAAAAGCTGACAAGGCATCTCCGAGACAATCCGATTTCATTGGGCAATTTTCAAGAAAAATTATTCACATAGCCGAATGACCGCTATTGAAATGCAAGTTGCTGTGACAATTGAAGACTTAGTGATGGCACAGAAAGATGCAGAATTGAATCATTTACTTCGAGGCGAAACGGACGTGCATTTCCGGAGACTACGTCTAGACGGCAGCGAAGCAGCTATTTATTGCGATTTTTCAACGAGCACCATTCGGCCTTACGTCCCAAAACAATTGCGACAACTTTTTGACTTGTTTCATCAATCATCTCATCCCAGCGGCAGAGCTACTAAGAAGCTTTTGTGTAAAAAGTATGTGTGGTCAAGTATGTCCAAAGATATACTCGAATGGGCTACGACTTGTCTCCCATGTCAATGGAGTAAAATTAGACGACATGCCAAGCCTGCACAAGGTCAAATTGATATGCCTGAGACAAGGTATAGTCACGTGCATATTGACATCGTTGCACCACTAAAGCCGTCAAAAGGATATTCGTATGTTTTAACGATAATTGATCAATTTACAAGATGGCCTGAGGCGATTCCCATCAAAGCTAGCTCGGCGGACGAAATTGCCACCGCATTTTATTTCAACTGGATTGCACGCTATGGAGCCCCGAGCGTCTTAACGTCGTACCAGGTATCCCAGTTTAAATCCGTCCTATTCCAATCGCAAACACACTTAATCGGCTGCAGAAAAACCCAAACGACGGCATTTCACCCTGCGGCAAACGGGTTGATTGAACGTTGGCTCTAGTCTTTAAAGGCCCCAGTTATGTGCAACAACAATCATGAATGGATTGAAATCCTACCAACCGTTCTGCTAGGACTGCGTACAAGCATCAAAGAAGATATTGGCGCAACAGTTGTGGAACTTGTGTACGGGATTTCTCTGCGAATTCCCGGTGAATTTTTCTTCGACAAAAACATGCCGCCGGATCCCAAATTATTTGTCTAAAAGTTTCGCGAACATATGTAGACTGTACGATCCACTCCAGCATCACGTCATAATAAGCGCAAAATTTTCATTCATAAGGATCTTACGGCATGCTCACACGTTTTCGTCCGTATTGACAGAGTAAGAAAGCCGTTGGAGCCTCGGTGAAGGACCCTACAAAGTTGTAGAGCGATCTAAAATATATACAAATTGGAAATAGGCAGAAAACAAACTAACGTTAGTACCGATCGAGTCAAGCCGGTGTACTTTGAATCAACTTCGGATCCAACAACTTATCCCATCGACAATCAGCACTTGAGGAAATACGGAAGTTCGAACTCCAAGAAAGTAAAATTTATTGACGAAATAAAAAGAACCGCTGTCAGTTGTCAGACGACCAACATATTGAGGAGAGAGGCGTGTAGGGATTAACACATCTACGACTGGATAAAGGTACGACGTTTACCGTTAACAGCACTGAAAGTGGGAAGAGTTCAAGATTTCTTTCTTTCTGCTACAGCCGACATCGTTAGACCGCGACTAAATTATTTCAAATCATTGTTATATTTGAAATTGTGTTTTTTATTCACATTATAGACTAAGTGCCCACAATAGCACGTGCACGCTACATAACCTAAATTCGAATATCATCTGTGAAAATAGTGAACTCATGGAAACCTTGGACATGGAACAAGTCAATGACTTAACAACCAATATAAATTCTATTACTTCTAATAAAAATAAAAAAAAAACCCATGGAATCAATCCCAAATCTATCTACCCCTATAGACGACATTGAAAACTTGACCAAATCAATAAAGCCAAAGAATACAATCGAACAAGTATTAAAAAATTACATGGCTGAAATAAAATGAGAGTTATACGAGTAGTTCACACAGAACAAACGAAAGCCATCCAAAACATAAGCCAGTCCTCTCCCTCTGTAGGAAGTGAAGCAGTCCCAGTATGTGCTATAGAATAGTGAAAGTTTCAAGCTAACTCCAAATTCATTTCTACTTTTGGATATATTTTTTCCGTCGCAAAGTGGTCACTGAATCAACCAATCGCAGTAAGTTTTATCCATTCCTTTACTTTTGGTGCAATTAAAGTTTTTCATAACGAGGACAAGATGGAGGATGTGTTAAGCATGAAGAACAAACCCCCTGTCCCTGACAACGACACATCAATTGACATCGACAAAGACACCAAACTGATCCGCAAAAGAAGTGGTAAATCTCTGGACAATAAAACACCAACCAAAAGCCCATATCACCAGGGTAAAACCAAAGGTGATTCACAATCCCCAAATGCAGCTAAAATTCAGGCAGACCCACCAAAGACAGACAATGGCAGACAACATAGAAATAGAAATCAGAACGCCGGTACCTAAATTCGAAGAATTTCTAAGCTACAAAATGGCGGACTCTGTATGAATTCACATCAGAACTCACACTAACACATCTCCTAAATGCCAAAATATCAACTTCATAGAAATCAAGGACGCTCATACCAACACAAACACCGCAACAAAAAATTCTCTTTTTCACAACGTCACATCGTCGCCTGTGTCAGTGGCTCCAAGCAAGCCCAAACAAGCGTTACTAACCAAGAACTCGACACCCATACCCCACAATGGAACCACAAGTGCTCCAAGAGAAGTAGACATTAGTCTCAATAGGTTTCAACCTAACCACAATGTCAACGCGTATCCGCAAGACCATAAACGAAAGAATTTTAATGTCATTTGCGTCAGAGAGGGGGAGAATGCTCTCGACAATCAGCTGTGCGTTTTTAACTTTTATGAACTTAACAAAACTTTACAAATACCTAACATAATCAACGTAACTGCCATCGGAAGATACAAACTGAAGATCACCTTCAAAAACCCAGAAAACGCGAACAATGCTACCGTCAATCCAAACCTCAATATTCACAAAATTAAAATGTTCATTCCTAACAATTTCCTTTACAGATTGGGTGTCATTAGGAACATCCCCTTATCCATGTCAGAAGACGAAATCCTTAACGAGGCCTTCCCATGCCATAGGCAACCATCTGCGCAATGTTAAAATAACAAACGTATCCAAACTTAAACGTAGGGACCCTGAAATTCCTGAAAAACTTATTCCCAAAAAATTCCATTAAACTAACTTTCTCAGGGACCTGGCTACCTGACCAATAAAGATACAACACTTTTTATATAAGCCCAGACAGTGTACCAAGTGCCTCCGGTTGGGACACACTACGCTCAACTGCAAACAAAAAGACAAACGATGTATCAATTGCATTAAAACAGACTGCCTAGGATCCTGCGAATCAACACAATGTGACCTATGCGGATCTACGGAACACGGAGCAACAAACAAAAACTGTCCCAGATGGGTCAGATACGCGGACTAGGTTAGGCTTAACTCTATTGGCTACATCACTGTATTTGAAGCTAGAAATATTCTCAACAAATCCTTGTATAACGCCAATGTCTTCGATCTATTGAAAGACAATGAGTCAATGGACGATGTGTTCCCTTATTAAACAACAGAGCAGGCAACAGCTTTAGAAATACCAACAAAACCATGAACAAAATCATTTTAAAAAGGCAGTATTCTCGAGCCCACCTCCAGGCCAGGTCGGATACGAAGATGCAATCCTCAGCGCTCCTCTTCTCTGCACCTGTGTCAGGCGTTTTCGGTATACCTCCTTACTGAGAGCGTCGCCCCATAACTCTGCTCCGTAAAGTAGCACTGATCCTACAGCACTCATCAAGAGGCGTCTTCTTGATGAGCTGGGTCCCCCTACGTTGGCATAAACCGACTCAGAGCCGATACTCCCGAAGCAGCCTTCTCAGCCGTTCCCCAGATTTGCTCAGAGACACTCATCTTCGAGCCGACCAGTAGCCCCAGGTACTTCACCGCTGATTTCGATTCGATTTGTATGTCTCCAATACTGATCATCTTTACTCTAGGGATTCTCTTTTTTGTCAAGATGACCACTTCGGTTTTCTCCAGTGCTAAACTGAACCCGCGAGCAGTCATCCAGTCTCTCACCCGGCGCATTAGCATACCTAGCCTAAGTTGCGGTTGTTCAACGGTGCGTCCAGTGATCAGAGCCGCAACATCATCCGCATAGCCGAACAAGCGTGACTCATCTGGTATCTCCAGTTTTAGTAGCCCGTCGTAAGATACGTTCCACAGCCGTATAGCCGAGGAGATAGGTCCCCAGCAGGACGAATCGCGTCAGTTAGTCTTCCCTTGATGAGTTTCTCTAACACTTCCCAGACGTGTCTAGCATGCATAATGGGCGGTATGCAGACGGCGAATTTCCCTTCGCCTTACTGATCAGCACGAGCCTCGCCACCTTCCATCGTACCAGGAAAACCCCGTCCCGTAGGCAAGCGTTGAATGTGCTGAGCAGCAAGTCAGGACAATGGTGATAGACAAGCCGGAACACCATTTCAACCTGGAGCCTTCCTCGCTTTCAATGAAAGGACTGCCTCCTCCAGTTCCGGCTGCGTGAAGAGTGGACACTCGACTACTGTTTCACCATGGACAGCGTCAGCACGGACGGGATGGGCGGGGAAGAGTCCCCGCACTATCTCGTCCATCTTTTCCGCATCATGTATGCAAGGCTTCCGCCAAGCTTCCGCATAACTAGCTTGTAGTCAAGGCTTCACGGATCCTTGTTCACATTGTCCACTAGGTCTTGCTAGCAGCTAGCCTTGCTATTTTTAATCAATTAACAAAGGTATTTCCTGGCTGACTTATATTCTGCCACCCGGTTGCTTGCCTCGTCACGGTTCCGCGCCCGTTAAGCCTCACGTTGAAGCTTGTGACACTCCCTTCGCTTTTCAGCGATTTCATTTGACCACCAGTACCCTGGGGGCTTGCCGTGCGGGGGTTTCGACGGGGCATAGAAGCGTAGCAAGCAGTCGTGATGATGCTCATAGTTGAGTTCACGTCTTGAGCTGCCAATTCTTCCGTCCCCTCCGAAGCTCCCTGCAGCGACTCACCTGCTGCGAGCACCTCGACGAACCTCTCGACGTCCATCTCAAGCAGAATGCACTGGTGATCACTGGCTGAGTAGTCCTCTAATACTTTCGAATTGTGGCGAATGTCAAGTCCGGCATTGTTCCCTCACAGCCAATACGGCGGAAAGACGGCATATTTCCGATGTTTAGTATGACGAGTGCAGTCCTGGCCGCCATTTCTAGGATTCGTTTTCCCCTCGGATCTGTTTGAGGCATGCACCATTCGATTCCTTTAGCGTTGAAGTCTCCCCCAATGAGCACGTTGCCCTCTGCGTTCGAGGCAGCGCCCACCAGAGCATTAAGCTTGGTTGGTTGGAGCAGAGGTATGGGGCGACGCTCTCAGCAAGGAGGTATACCGAAAACGCTTGGCACAGGTACAGAGAAAAGGAGCACTGAGAATTGCATCTTCGTATCCAACAGTCTCCGACTCGGCGGTGAGTGTGATTGCAGGCGTGATACCTGTCGCCCTCCTTGCTAGAGAGCGCCGCGCTATTTACCTGCGCCGAAGCGAGGATGCGAGGGAGATAGTTGTCCGCGAGGAGAGACAGCGCTCGCTCAACGATTGGCAGCAGTCTTGGGTGAATTGCACGAAGGGAAGGTGGACTGCGCGCCTCATCCTGAATGTGAGACCGTGGCTAAATCGAAGGCATGGTGAGACTGACTTCTATCTGACCCAGCTTTTGAGCGGGCACGGGTGTTTTCAGTCTTACCTGCACAAGATTGGTAAATCACGGTCTCCCGATTGTCGGTTTTGCCCAGGAGAGGAGGACAATGCCTGTCACACATTCTTTGCGTGTACAAAATGGGTCAGGCTGCGAAGAGAACTCTACAGGGAGACGGGAGAGCTCACCTCGGATAATATAGTTGCGTCGATGCTCGAATCGGTTGACAAATGGAACCAGGTGGCACATTATGCTCGGGCAGTCCTAAAATATAAAAGGGACTCACAGCAGCCGGGGGCGCTGGGGCTGGGGGATCGCTCTTCTGGCATTTCCCCTTCCCCTCTCCCCTCCCGCTAGGAAAGGGACTCCCCGGCTTGAAGGCGCCCCACGGCGTAACAAAACGAGACCTGGCCCGAAGTAATGTGTCAAACGGTTCCAGGCTGGGTTCTCAGGTTGACAGGGGAGATGTTTAGTGGGTAGTCCAGTCGCGCATGGGAGTCCCACACTCTGTCCATAAATAGCATTCACCTCCCTACCACAAAAAAAAAGCTTGGTTTCGAAAGATGATATCGATTCGTTCGGCTTTAGGTAGACACTAAAGAAGGTGGTCCATGAACACCGAACCCACATGAAACTATCCCGCCGTCCACAACTCTCCATCAGGCAATCACTGTTCCGAACCCAGATGGCGGCAGTTCCAGTTTCGTCAGGATACCATAATGCAGAACTTTTTTCCTAGAGTTGCTCACTCAGCAGCAAGAAAAAGTCGGCTTTCATGTCCCTCGTGAATTGCTCAAGTAGATTTTGGGCGGTTGAACTGCGGTGTAGTTTTAGCTGTAGGATGCGGGTCATCGAATTTCTGATTGCGCTTGGCTAGGGCTTCCTGGAAAACCCGGCATTTTGCTGATCTCAAGACGTGTCCGAAATCCGGTCTTGGATCAGCATCCTTGAAGAAAATACAGTCTGCCTCCTTCGTACACTCTTTTCTTTTATGTCCTATTTCACCGCATTTGTAAAATAGGGAACTCCTATCGGGTCCTTTGCATATTTGTGTGGTTCGGCCATAGCCAAGGCATTTGAAACATTGAAGAGGCGTTGCTCTTCGCCGTATCCTACAGACAACCCATCCTATTCGTCCTTTGCCCTTGTTCAGGATTTGTTTGGCGTCCTTTTCGGTCAAGTCAACTATGGCCAAGTCAACTATGGCAATGCATGGCCATAGTTGACTTGAACGAAAAGGACGCCAAACAATTCTTGAACAAGGGCAAAGGACGAATAGGATGGGTTGTCTGTAGGATGCGGTTCAGAGCAAACCCTTTGGCTTGCTGGTGTCAGCCTCGCTTTGATCCTGCTTACGCTAGGGTACTCCCTTTTGATGGCCTATTCTACCTCGGCCAGATCCGTCACGCAGTCAATGCCTCGTATTTCGATCATTGCCATCAGCTCAAGTGGGGCTATAGTTGCGTTTTTGCCGAGGACTTACTTAACTGCGTCACAGAATGCTTCCCTATTCTCGGCCTCTGCTCCAAATTCGACCAGTATGTGGCCCGACCACGTTGGTCGTACTGCTTTAATGGCAGTATTTGTGTCATCGGGCCTTACGTTTCCTCTTGTGCCCCGCAGCACCTCCGCGTAGGATGGACCATCTTGGGGTCATACGAGCACTGCCTGCTGCCGGGGTTTTCGTCAGGGCTTCTTTCTATCCTGCTTTGCATCGGGTCTTCTTTCTTGTTGGGCATCCTGTAATAAACATAAGCAGTCGAGCAGCCCCGTGGTGATCAGGAGTGGCTGCTCCTGAAGAGATAAGGTAGTCACCCCGTCGAAACTGCTTAGTTTGTTGTTTTACTAGTGTAAGGTAAACTACTTCCGTCAAGTTTCCATCCTTTAGGCAGAGATGAGTGGTTCACTTCAGTCACTTAAACATCTTTAGGTTTGACATTCCCCTTGTTATGCAACGACCTTCTTCGGAGAAAGTAACGGTTGCTTTTTGTGACAAACGCAAACATTACGCGTTTGTCTCAAGCCTCCGTGTCCGCTAACTTTAACGAGGCAAAAAAAAATATTGAATTACTGTAGAGTAGCTTAATTGACACCTAATAGAACATTTCTAAAGATAATAAAAATTGATCGGTACGTCTTGTAAAGTAGAGTACGCGTGATAAGTATTTTGTAGTGTAGTTTCGTGGCTCGACAAGAACCCGCCTCATATGATCCCGCAAATGCTAGTCGTCAAGCACGCGTACGCGGTCGTTAAGCGAAGCTAGTTAGCTGAGCTCGGTGTTGTTTATAGCTCGCTGACACTTGTGCCAGACCACCGGCATCCGTGTCCTACACGGACATTTCGAAAATCATTACAATCCGTGCGAACTTTACTTTCTAGCCCTTTTTGAAGTAGTTTCTTAGCGGCTCTCTTCGCTTCTTTTGTAAGCACTGTTTGGAACCCCAGATCTGGTGTTCCGCATCCATCAACTGGCTCTTCCTTTCCTTCTTTTATCCCGACCTCCTTCGCTGGGGCTAGACACCATTCTTTTATTGATTTTTGATTGTAGAGCTAGCTGAACGTGCCCTTTAGATTTCGCCCCCAGCGCTTCTTTATCCTTTTTCTCTTCTTCGGCCTTCTGGTCCTCTTCGGTCTTTAACCAGCTCCTCCGATAATTCCCCATCCGGCCTAGGAACTCCTCTAGTTCAAGGAGCCCAATCTTTACTGCTTTGATGATTTTTGGCGAGTCGCATGCAGATTGTATTCGGTTTAGAACAACTCCCACTTTTCGGAATAGCCTTTCTTCTTCATGTCACTGGGCGGCAATTGTACTTTGCGGCCATCGTCCTTGGAAGAGGTTATCGGCTTCTGTTTCGGAATACAGTACTTTCGCCACATTTTCGTGATTGGCGATGAAATCACACATCACCGCTTTATTTACCTAGTCACTCGTTTCTTTTCCTGTCGCAATTTCCTCGTTGACTTCAGGATGGTTCGTTATTATTTCGGAATGTACGACCCTTGCTTCAATCGCTTCGGTAGCGATCGCAGCAGTGACCATCGAATTCTCGAGTTTCTGTATATTTTCATCCACCGCTCGAACATCTGGTGCGTCCTGCAGAGTTTCCCGCTCGTCGGCGGCGCATCATTTTTTTTGCTCGCATCATTTTTTTGCTGCTCGCGAACGCCGCAGGGATTTCAGTTTGGACCAAATTGTCTGTTATACTCCGTTTTTTCTCCATCTTCACTGTCATTGTATTAATCGTCGTTTTTGTCATTGTTAGTACCGCTCCCGATGCGCTGTTAACATCGTGGCTGCAGCCGCTGGTTGCGTCGTCGTTATTGTTATTTTTGTATTCTTTTTTTTGGGGGTTTTTGATCTTTTTTAAGTGTTTCTGGTTGCTCGAGTTTTATTGGGCCCCTCCTCGGAGCTCCTATCTCCGTTTGTGTGTGTAGTCGCCTTTTTGGTCCCATGGTTATGTTTGTAGAGCAGGGAGGCCATGCGAGGGTTGGCACAAACCCTTATGGCGACAAATGCTCAGAGCCAGACCAGCGCTAATCGGGAGTTCGTTTCAACCGAACATACACCACTAACCCAATGGTGCCAACTTCAAACGTACTCCGAGGCCTGACAAGGTTTTACCAGGACGGAGACGGTATGATAGTTAAATTGGAGCCGTTCACACACGAGTGTCACCTCGGTCAGCTCGAAGCATGAATTCCAGTTCGTTGTCCAAAGCGAATCCAGATCGAGTCAGGGTCGTGACCTATCTCCCAGAAGGAAGCCTCGCGGCGCCCCCCATATCCTCATATCTGTGGGGGCGGCACTCCCCAAAGAATGCTAGCCTCCAAAGGTGCCCTTGTCAACCGGCATTCCCCCTGCGGGAATTTCCTCGAGTACGTAGGGGGCGGGACTCCCCAAAGAATGCTAGCCTTCAAGAGTATTCCTGTCAGCCAGCATTTTCCTGTGGGAGAATTTGTGTGTTTAGGCGTCATTATAACGAGAACCGCTGTCAAAAGAGACGAATAACACCGAAGAGTATAGCTCGCAAATAAAATGTTTTATTCAGTTTTGACGATCTTGATGGCCAGTTACATACGAGTACACAGGTAAACAAAGCTCCAAGTATACAAACCTGTGATAATACTGTGCTTTGCTACGTGTGTGAAACAAGAACTCTAAGGGATGCATCAGACTACGACTATTTAGCCGCACTTCTGTCGCAAGTTACACATGGTTAAATGGAAGCCCGTACACTGCGATTTTCGACAATTTTTTCCACGTCGGCAGTCGCAGGAATTTGCGATTTACCCTAAAACCAGTTTAGTAGGTAGTTTTTATGATACTCGCGCAGGCGCACATCATTTGGAGATTTGACGCTGACGTGCATGGAAGTTTCTTGCATAGCGCTCAAATGAGTTAGCGCATGTGTTCTTGGCAGAGACATACCTTCAAATGAGCATATTAGTTCTGCGCATGCCTGAAGTTCCTTCGGAGATCTTGTCGCAGTGTGTTCGTATTTGCGTCTAAAAATCGCTGGTAACGATTGTAAAATCGCAATGGGGCCGAACCCTAACCCAAGCATCCGCAAATACATTGAACGCCTTTGAGGATCGGGTCCTGAGGCGAATAATTGAAGCGAAAGTTGACGGGGACCAATGGTGAATTCGATACAACCATGAGCTGTATGAATTTTTTTTGTGACGAGCCGGAGGTCTCAACGATAATAAAACTGTGGAAGCTTCATGTGAATTGTATGGACAAACAACGTATACCCAAAAAGGTAAATGCTGTAAGAAATGAAGGGTGGAGACCAGTGGGGAAACCGATGAACCGCTGGTCTGACTCAGTTGACGAAGACAGTTCATAGCTACTCGGATTTCGAAATTGAGAGACGCGGTCAATGGACTGAGACAGTTCGAGGCGCTATACGCAGGAAGCGAATGCCCGAGAGGGGCTGTCGAGCTTCGAAGACGATGTGGTACTCAACGTGCTACCCATTTGATATCACTTATGGTATGAAGACTTGGCTGGGACTTTAGTCTCAAGACCGGCAAATCCTGTGTCCATTTGAAAGTCAACACCACGCTGTTTGACATGTAGTTTGTTGTCTGCTTGATTTAAGGTCGCCTATTTTTGTGTTTAAGAAATTATTTTTTGCAAAATAATATAGGCTCGCGTCAGGACCTAGTGTTTTCAATTGGGCACAGATAGTTAAAAGATAGGAGTGCGAGGTAAGAAGATGCGTGGATCGAGGAAATGAATTAGAAGCTTGTTCAATATTCATAAATGAGTTGCGTTTGGATGTCTGCAGTGCAATTTCAACAGCTTTTAAATTTAGTAAAACATCAGATCATGAAGGAAGATACAAAACTACTTGCTGCAATTTCTGTTCCGAGATAGATTTTTAGCTTCAGGTGAGCATATAACATAAAGGTATTACAATAATTTAGGCTATTAGATATATTTCTCTTTATTTTCAGCAGATTCGTATTGTAGTCTATTGTGCCTTTTCAGCATTCTACTTTTGCACAATTGAAAGAATAGCTTCCGAAGTATGTTGAGCCATTATTGAAAATTTCAAGGAAGAATATTTGAAGGTATTTGCAATTAAAAACATTTTGTGTAAAATAGTAATTAATATGTAAATAATACTATATTATCGATCTAAATTAAATGCAACTCATAAATAAAAGACCGAGCAGATAAAAAAAAAGATATAGTACCGACCTTCAGAACTAACATACATATAATGAACAATTACAAAGTTGAGAAAATGTCAAACGAGTTCGCGGTACGAGACACTAATTAGCACTGACTATAAGAACCTGACCTCGCTTGTGTTCAAAGAACGATGACGTCCACAACGCCGATATAAAGCTTTTGAATCGCATCGCTCAGCTGATAATCCCAAAACTTTATTATGGATGTGTTTCTTGCGAGGTGATGTTTTTAGCATGCAGGTTTGTGAAGTTTTCTACCTATGGTGTTGTGATTTAAAAAAGAAGTAAGTGATAATTGTTTGGATTTCTGTTATACTCGAGAACTTATTGTTAAGCTGTGATGCAATGGTAAATCATTATGGGAGGTAGGAGAAGTTGTGGGACGGATACATTCTACAATAAAAAATAAGTGCAAATATGAAGGAACCTTACAGAACAGTCCTGGAAAAGGAAGAAAGAAAATTCTTTAACAGCATGATGAACGGCTCATTGTTCGCAAGATAAGGGAAAATCGTAAAACAAGTGTCCGAAAATTGACCACGGAAGTGTCCACAACGCACCAAAAATCAATTTTGCCAGAAACAGTTCGTCGTGTTTTACGTCGGGATAATTTCGATGGAAGAGCTGCTCGGATAAAAGCGTTTATATCTGTGGCAAATCGAAGAAAAGTGTAGAGTTTCCAAAAACACATGTCAATTTGCCTTTCAGCTTTTGGGAAAGCGTCATTTTCACCGACGAAACAAAAATTAATTTATTTGGTTCTGATGAGAGACAAATAGTATGGAGAGAACCTAACACCGAACTCAAGAAGAAAAATCTTTGTCCAACCGTGAAGCATGGAGGTGGTCGTGTTATGATGTCGGGCTCATGGAACAGGAAATTTGAAATTTATTGAATTAACTATGGATCAAATGAAATACCTCGATATACTAAAAAAAGAATCTGCATCAATCAGTACAAAAACTGAATTTATATTTGGAGTTCTGTTTTCCACAGGATAATGATACGAAGCATACTTCTCACATTGTTCCAGAATAGCTTTTATAATAATGTCCCAAAGCAACTTAAAACTCCACCGCAGGATCCAGATCTCAGTCTGATAGAGAATATATGGCATGAAATAAAGAACGAGCAAAGGTGAGTTAAAACAAAAGGTGCGGGAGGTTCGGGAAAATATCCCTTCTTCTTATACAAAAAAGTTGGTAGAATCAATTCCCGGCGGCTACAAGCTGTTATAGATGCACACGGAGGTCATAAAAAATATTAAGTTTATGAATGTTCTTGTTATTTTTTTTTTCTTTTCTTTAAAAGCCGTCGGGCCTTGCTCAGTTGAGTGAGCAGACCCGTTTCGACTACTTTGAGTCATCTTCAGTGTCTAAAGGATGTGTTGAAGGGAGCGACTTTATATAGTCGTAGGATGGGTAATTAGCGAATGGGTGATTAGCGGATGGGTAATTAGCGGATGGGTAGTTAGCGGATGGGTAATTAGCGTATGGGTGATTAGCGGATGGGTAATTAGTGGATGGGTAATGAGGTCAGGAAGTAAATTACTCAATTATACCAGGCAGGGGGATATTATGTTTTTGTTTTTTTGCTTGTTGGCTGTCCGTTTGTTCTGTTTCATCTCGTTTCCGTTTTCGTTTATGAGTGTGGTCTAGGACTGAGAAAATTGCGTCGGAATTGGTAACAAGCTGTTCGTTGATAATGTCACCGTCTGTCTTTCTATGTTTATAAATTTCAAGCCTTTCTTGGATGTCAAGTTTTGGTCCTTTGTTTTGTTTGTGTAGCAATTTCGTAGAGTTTGTCATAGCGTCAGGCTCAAGTGCGTGGTTTTGTAGGTGCGTCGCATAATTGGAGTCTGCCTTGTTGTGTAAGAAAGATCGTAGGTGCTCTTTGTATCTTGTCGTTAGTTTTCGTGTTGTCCTTCCTATATATACCATGTCGCAGTCCTTGCATGTCAGTTTGTATATGCCGCTGCCTTCGTATATCGATTTGTCATTCATATTTGACTTCAGTTTGTTTCCAATGTTGTTGTTCGTTTTGAAGGCCGTTTGCAATTTGTATTTCCTAAAGAAGTTTGATAGTTTGTATGTCTCTTTGCCTACGTATGTTAATGATACCCACTGTTGGTCGTTCTTATGTGTTTCAGTCGGTTGGCGTTCCTATTTTTGTTTGTACTGTGTGACAAGTTTGTCAATGTCGCATTGTTTGTATCCGTTATTATTAGCCATTCTGTAAATGTTGTTTAGTTCGTTGGAGTAGTTAGTAGGAGTCATGGGGATGGAGTGAAGCCTCTGCACCATTGATCTGTACGCTGCTAGCTTATGTTGTGTGGGGTGGTTAGATGTTTCATGTATGGTATGATCAGTTGTGGTTGGTTTTCTGTATATTTTGTAGTCCAATCGTGTTTGTTCACGTGTCACAGTTAGCTCCATATAGTTGAGTTGTCCGTTTGTTTCTTTTTCCATAATGAACTTTATATTCGGGTGAATTTCATTCATATAGGTAAGTAGTTCGTCTTGTTTATTTTCTTGTGAGTCAATAACAATGAAACAGTCATCCACATATCGTCTGTAAAATATTACATTGAATCTTTTGACAAATTGCAGCCAGCGCCGAGATACCCGGAACTACTGATCGACTCGAATGCGTTTTGCTGAGCAAACTACTGCGACTTCTCCGAGCAAACCAGGGTACGAAGCAAAAATATGGGGTGACGCTCTCAGTAACGAAGTGTAACGAAAACACTTGGCATAGGTGCAAAGAAGAGGAGCACTGATGATTGCATCTTATTATCTGACAGTCTCTGATTCGGTGTAGAGAGTTATTGCAGGCATCATACCTGTCATCCTCCTAGATAGAGAGCGCCGCGCTATTTGCCTGCGTCGAAGCATGGACGCGAGGGAGACGGTTGCCTGCGAGGTGAGACAGCGCTGACTATAGGATTGACAGCAGTCTTGGCTTCATCCGGATGTGAGATTGGGGCTGAATCGAAGGCATGGTAAGACTGACTTCTATCTGACCCAGCTTTTGAGGGGACATGTGTGTTTTCAGTCTTACCTGCACAAGTTTGGTAAGTCACGATCCCCTGATTGTCGGTTTTGCCCAGGAAAGGGAGACGATGCTTATCACATATTTTTTGATAGTGAAAATGGGGCAGACCACGCAAGGAGCTCTACAGGTAGACGGAAGAGCTCACTCCAGATAGTATAGTCACAGTTATGCTTGAATCGGTTGAAAAATGGAACCATGTGGTACATTATGTTTGAGCAGTCTTAAAATATAAAAGGGGACTCACAGTAGCCGTAGACATTGGAGCTGGAGGATCACTTGTCCGGCAATTCTTCATCTCCACTTCTCTCCCCTCCCTCTAGAAGGTTGCTCCCCCAGCTTGAAGGCGCTCACGGCGTAACAAAACGAGACCTGGCCCGAAGTAATGTGTCAAACGCTTCCAGGCTGGGCTCTTCGGGTTGACAGTCCAGTTGTTGCGAGCACAGAAGCCCCACACTTAGTGCGTAAGTGGCATTTACCCTCCGATCACAAAACAAGACATTAGAGGCAGAACTTAAGCACGAGCGGCGCTGTAAGATTATGGCTGCAAATAAATCTATAAAGCGTCAAACTAACTGTTGTATTCTAATTCCTACTAAATAAATGACTTTAAAGAAGGAACTGCCGAGTTTTTCTGGGTAAGTATTTATTTTTTGCGTTAAAACTACCTCCCCAGCTGAATCTTTGCTTATTAATAATTAGAGCCTCTCATTATCTTGACCACATGTATTAGCACTCGAGAAGGTAATATGGTTAAAACCACGCTTTGGCCGTATGTCCGTCCATCTAGCTGCGATACGTTCTGATTTGAAACCAGTAGGTATGATAAATGAATGACCTTATAGTCCATTCGAGGAATTACTCGATATAAATCTCATCGTCACCATTGGGACTCGAACCAAGAACCTTCGGCTTACGCACAGAGTATTCTCACCACTTCACCACGTGGACTACTAGGTGAATCTTCGGGTGAAGTGATTTTTATTAGATCGTTTCAAACTCAAAATAAAAAGCACTTTTTTCAATACTAATCGGTATAAATTTTCAAAGAATATAAAGCAAATTCCAAAAAATAAACATACAAAAACTTAATGGCCAAAATGGCTCTCTAAATTTATACGATATCATTAAACATATTTCTTCAAAAAAAAACTATAGCAAATTCAATTAATTAATATTATTACATATTTTGAAATTCGATTAGAAAAAGGAGAAAAAACCTACCAACACTATCCTAAAATTATTTATAATTTAAACACAGCAGTGAACTTTGATCCTACACCTAATATGTTTTAACTTAATTCTAATAAAATGCAATCAAAAACTTTATCTTATACTAAAAAATTCTATAACAATATTCCTAACCTAAGCGTTTAACTTTATCTCTAACCTAATATAACAAACATGACATATACCTAAGCTATACCTAATTTTTAACAAAAATAAACAACAATACTAAATGTAGCAATAATGAGCTGAAATTAAAAAACTGAATAACGAAAAACACAAAAGCTGAAAATAAACACCAATAATTTAGACATTGTCATTCAGCCACCAATACCTGGGTTGCGCCGTCTCAACTCAATCAGCTTCAACGAATCTACCAAATGAGTATCTCCATTGGAATTGTTGGTCTCGTGAACTCAAATTCGGGGGATATTTTATCTTCTTATTGGTGGCCCGTTGATATATGTGAAATATATGACTGGGACGCCGTCAGAATCAAAAACATATCGATTCATGTACAAATACACGAATGCTTCTGGAGGAACGAAGCCAGTAGCGAGGCAAGTCGCAATGTACCCGTCTGTAGGGTGGAACAGCTGTGAAACCCAAGGGTTTTCACTCACAGTTACAGATCTTGCGATACGATTCCGAAGAAGTTGCAATATAAAGATATCGACTTTTGTCACTTGAGCAGTTTGATAAATTCTTCTATTCGATATATAATGTTTCCAATCCGTCTCAGGCTTTTTGAACAAACCAGTACATGCACGAAGACATTACCTTTCGAAAACTCTTAATTTTTCCATAGTAATAGCACTCCGGTTGTACCAAATCTGACATCCATATGTCAAAACTGGTCTAACCAGGGTCTATAACAGATAATTCTGACATTTTGATCAATGTATTTGGAATGAAAGAGTCTTTGTAGGGCCATGACTACTTTTAAGTGACTTACTGAGCATGATTTTGACATGTTCAGTATAGTACAGATGCTGATCGAGATGAACACCGATGTATCGAACACAGGATTTATGTGGAACTCGTTCTAAACTACCCTCGCCAGCCATGATGTGGAAATCTTTCCAATTACGTTTCAGGTCTTGACTGACCCCCTGCAGCGTTGTCCCAAACAAGATTGTTTCACACTTCTGCGCATTGATTTTCATTCGCCAATTGTCAGTGTACAGCTGTAGATCATTGAACATTTTTGGGAGATTTCTCTGAACTATTTTAGCTTTTCGGTCTGCCGTATAGATGTCAGATCATCAACAAACGCTACCAATGATCGCGTTGGCGAGACGTTAAAATCAAAGCCGTTCAATAGCTTGCGAATGAAGATTGAGAAGAGCAGAGGTGCAGTAACTGTTCCCTGCTGTAGACCATTCTTGAATTTGCGCATTGTTTGCAGATTCCCATCAGTTACAACAAACGATTTCCCGTATAACATATTGCACATTATGGTGACAAGGTGCCTGGGGAACTTGTCCTGAAGGAGTTTAAAAATTAGTTCATCTAACCACACCGTATCGAAGGCTTTCTCCATATCAATGAGACATGCTCCAACACATTATCTATCATTTAGTTTCCAACAGATGTCTGAGGTTACTTTCGTTATTGCATGTGTGGTCGAATGTCTAGCACGAAAACCAAATTGGCAATTCGGCATCAACTCATATTCCTCAATGTGGGCGTTTAATGCTCTGTTGAGTACCACTTCAAACACCTTGCTGATGTTAGGCAGCAAGCTGATTGGGCGATAGTTTATAAGGCATGAAGATTTTTTTCCTTTCTTCAAGATCGGAAATACCTTAGCCTTTTTCCACTCATTTGGGAAATATGAATTGCTCAACATGTTGTTGAACAATATGCAATAATTCCTAATAGCAACCTCCGGCAAATGTCGGAGAACTACATTTGGAATACCATCAGTACCACATGATTTCTTGTTGTTTACCCTACGAAATATGAAACACAAGTCTTCATAGCTGACAAAATAATCAATAAGATTCAAGCTCGGTATGAGGTCAGATGTTAATGTTTCATTGAAGTGAAAAATTGATTCGCCGTTCACGCTTGATTTGAGTCGGAAACTTTGCTTCAACGACCTCTGAAAATATTTCATTCCCTCTCTCAGGGTATGGAAGATGAACCAATGCTATTATAAGAAGGAGGACATTGCTTCTGGTACTCTTGATTGAACTTCTTTTGAAACGTTCCCCAGTGTTTTTGAAATTCAACCGATGATTTTCATGTTGAACTGGAATGAGGAAGAAATCATCCCTTTGATGATTGATTTCCATTACGATTGCGTTATGGTCGCTATCGTAAGGAAGCACCTGCAGTTTCCGTTGAGGACTATTAAAGCTGAATTCAAGTCTTGCGTCAGCAATGCAGAGGTCCAAATATGAATTTGTCCTAGGGTATGTTGGGAACTCCGACCCATATAGGTTGCACCTGTATTCAGTTGCATAGGCAGAGATAACGAAGAGGTTATCCCCACCTGGCAGTGAGATTTTGATAACGGACACTTCAAGAGATTCAAAGCTTTTGAATTCAAATTTTTCAATATTTTGGAAACAATAGGATCTTCAAACCGGTATCCCGGTGCCACCTCCCCCATCACCTATTACCCTATCGTTTCTTACGAATTCAAAAACCTTGAATGTCATGGAGCGTCATGAATTGAGGTGGGTTTCGGTGAGAAGCATGATGTCAGGCTTTTGCTTAACAATAAATTCAAGGAGATAATCACGCCGATGTAAAGTAACAATGGAGTTAACGTTGATCGAGATAAGACGAATCCTATCCATGGGAATGTGACTGGAGGACAAATTTTTTGAGGCATTTGAAACCCCTAAACGATGAAAAATAAGATTAGTTTTCGAATCTTATTTATTTATTCTCTCCGATAGAGAATTTAGTTGCTGGTAAATTTTGAGAAGCAGCGCATTATTGCCACTTACATTATTTACACTATTTAACGCAGTTTCTGCTGGTCCTCTAGCGGCTTGTGCAAATGATACTCCGGGCTTGACGAAGTTCGGAGCTAAGATACTGCGGTGTGTTTGTGTTTGCTTTGGTACAAATTTAACTCTCGCATCTTGATATCGGGAGCATCCTCAATATGATGCCGAACGACCAAAAACACCGCAGTTAACACAAAATAACTTCTCTTTTGGCTCCGTCTGAGCCAATTCGCACTCACCGGGAGCATGCAGCCGAATGCCAAAATCGTTGACAGCGATAGCACTGGTTGATTACTCGTTTCTGGAGGCGTTCCCACCTCACCACTAGGTAATTCAAATATCTGATTTATTGAAGAGCGCTTGAACTGCTCTTATTTGATATTTCCACTAAATAAAGTGGTAATTTTTTTTCTACCGTCGATCTTCTTATCGCGAATGTTTTAACGCAGATAAATTTGATTTGTGGTGCTGCTTCCTTGAGCACCTGTAAATATCGACGGTATCTTCTCCGCAGTCCAAGCCCTTCAACAAGAACGTCTGGTTCTTCTCGCTTTTCGGGGTATATTTGAAGTGCTCCCCATAATTTAAAGCATTTTTTGTTGATTTGAAACCAACCAGTGATTTCGTTCTGATAGTCAACTTTTCGGAATTGATTCGTTTAATCTCGAAGTTTGTTAATTTGTTTTCGGCTGCCAACAGCCGAACCATGTCCTTTCCGCTTTGACCGAACACATTAATTGGCGGAACTTTCTCTGCATTCTTGGCTACTTTTTGAGGAGGACCAGCAGAACTACGGGCTGGTTTCTTCTCCTAATTTTTTTTTAATAAATTATAAAATTATCATTATCTTTAACATTACCCCCATTATTTTGATCAACCTCCATTTCTTGTTGGAGTCTGTCCAGCGCTGCATAATAATTCTGGCTGTCATTAGTGTCTCCAGCACTTAATACTTCTTCTGGGATGATTGGTTTAACAGCTTTCTTCTGCTTTGCTTGCATATCGATTTGTCGTACCGGTTCAGTATCTCGAACTTTCTTCGCTGTCTCGAACATATCTTCGTACGTTTTCAGTCTTAATTTTTATTCTTCAATTTCAGCTTGAAGTTGACTCAATTCTTGCTTGTCTTCGCCTATTTGAGTCTTACGGCCGCCATCTGCGGAGTCCTGGGTACTCGTGTGTCTTCGCTTGTTGACACTTGCCGCCAATTTCACACTGTTATTCTCCCCGGGGCCCCCCAACGGAGGGAAGCCGTCGGGCTTCTCCATACAGCAGTCCCAAGTTAAGTCTTTGGTTTGTTTCCTTTTCTTGATTTATTGACATCGTTGGTCGATGCCTTCGACGATAAATGCTTCCCCAATAAAATCAAAACTTGCTTTTGACTGGCTCGTAAAAAATTATTTCAATTTTTTGAAACTGACTTTTGTGAAAAATTAATTAATTTTTAAAATTAATGACAGGAGCGATTAAAAACACGTCTACACGCAACGAGTGCTAGACGTAGAATCATCCTTTTATAGGTATTCAATGTGTTAATTAGATTCGCGTACACACCACAGCTATACAAGTGTGTATATTGGTACTTTGCCCAACAAAACTCGGCCCAGACCGTACAAAACAAAAGCTAAACAAATATGCGCGAAGTTTACTATTCTGTACATGCTCAAGTAAAACTGTAAGTCCGAGAAATCGTTTCATTTCGATTGTGGTAACATCAACCAACTTAAACGCATTTTTTAAAACATTATACCGAGTGGCCTATTCATTGTGATATCTATTTGTTTCGAGGCACAGATACATAAGGTATCCTCATTAAAAACTTAGTCAACTGGATCTTCGGGTTTTTTCGGGAACTATTTGATTTAGTGTCACACCTGGGTTTCCTTCAAATGGTTCTGATTGTGGCGGCTCATATTATTCCACATATCAATATCAACTCCTTATTCACTGTCATAAATGTCAGTTTCACTGTCACCACTCTCCACCTCGTCCGGTTCACCACATTCCTCTTCCTCTGATTCAGAATTACATTCACTGCCTGTTTGATATAAATTGGGTTTGCCCTTTTTTTCTGGGTACAAAATTACTATTATCATCAGAATCATTCGGCCGATCTGATAGTTTATCATTAAAATTACTTCAGAACTCATCAAATTTTCTTATAATGGCAAAAAATACGACGAACACACTTATTGACCACTGCTATATTAATAATCGGCTAAGAAACTCGTCATAAAATCCTGTTATCTACACATTTATCCCAAAAGTAAAAACATACGAGTACTTCCCAAAAGGAGAATTCTCGTTTCCTGGTGCAAATTTGTTAAGTCATTATTGTATTTGAGTCTAATGGACAGTCATAATTTGTAACATAAATCCTCTTGTATTCAAAAAATATAGGATAGCCTCTTCAAGCACGATTCAAAAATAACACATCAGCTTTCCATGTTTGGCATACTTTAGATTTAAGTTCTTTTATCCTATTCCCTGCAAGAATCCATCTTATATTATTCCTTATTGTCTGTGAAAATTGTTGCTTCAGATATTTACGTGGCAATGAACTTTTTATAATATTCCTTTTTGTAAAGAACATATGCGAAATAAAACGTCTAGCCTAAATTTATTGCCAACCAACCGGTTCACCCTTTTTGGTAGTCAGCCGTTTTGCATATCTAGCTTGCAGATTGATCACCCTTAGGCATCAAGAAAGAACGCTTAACGACAAGATTTTGAAACATGATTTATGAAATAGTCGAAAAAAAGCTATTGAGCTAAAGCCTTAAAACATAGGGGTGTGTGGAACACCTAGGAAAATTTATAAATCTTCAGCGTTTCGTTTTACATGTATTATCGTTGAGATAACATTTTTGTGAACTAAGCCATTATTGGTTCATATCAAATTCAATATGGATTTTATCTAGCTAGAACAATCAATGTTATATGGATTCACAAAGAAACTACGTCAAAATTCTCTTCATGTCATTGACATTGGAAATCAATTTTGGATTCCTGGCAGGATCTTGAAAAATAAGCCCAATTATATCATGTGCACTCCCTGAATGTGTCGATAGTACATTTTGTGTACGAAATTTTATGTGAATCGTTAAAAATTAATTGATGCCAAAATAACAAACATTTTATACTTCACATTTTCTAAAGCCTTACCAAGTTATCTTGGTAATTGTATGATGACATACACAATACGATTGCATTTTTATAATTTTTTGGCTCTCCTATTCAAATTCTGAATAAGCTTTTGTCATCTTTGTTGCGATAAATGAATGCAAAAAATGTCATTTGAATAAACCAGCTCGTAAATAAAAGACCAGAAATATTCATCGGATAGGTATTAATTGTAAATCTTCATGTGTGTCTTAATAAATTACAGTTGCATTCGAATTTGTTTATTTTGGGGAATTCTGGGAGGTTTCGGGATTCGACAAGCTAATTATTAAATTCTCTTTCATATCGCGGTGTTACATCAGATATCAAATTAATTAATATGAATAACAGTCTTATTGAATTATGACCGAAATCCATTTAACGCAGTCATTAATTTTGTAGGATTTTACTGGTAAATTTATGAGCAGGTACCAAAGGTAAATAAGTGGCTTATCCTGTATAGTAGCTTTTGATAATTTTTTAAGCCAAAATATTTTTTCTATATCAAAGCGTGTTTATCGCAGAACAGCATTTTTGAAAAATTAAAAAAATATAAACCTTTCAACAACTTGTTCTGGAATGCAATTTTCAATCATTGTTCTCTCGTGGAAACAATTAATAAAAATCTGTCAACAACTATCCAAGCCTTGGCGTTCAGATATCTACATACTTTATTATTTCAAAAATATAGTGGTGTATATTCAGTATTACGCTTAATTGTGCAGCTATTACCGAATTGTATATCTTTGGAAATTTATGCTGTTAATAAGTCTATATTTTTGGCAAGTAATGAGTTCGACATACAAATTCATAGATACGTTGAATTGAAAATTTCGATATTTGCACTTTTTTGCAGTTTCATGAAGAAAACTACAGGGTGCGCCAGAGAAACTTATTTGAAAGGTCAATAAAAACAAAAGTACTTCAGTTGTTTTAAATTTTTTTTTATTTGAGAATACAATATCCCAATTTTTTTCATGTAGTCTTGAAAATGACATCGGATAAATGGCGACCCCCATTGCGGATACACTGATGAAGTCGATTTTTGAAATTCGTATCCACTCTTTACAGCATATCAAACGGTATGTTGGCAATGGCGTCGCGAATGTTGTTCTTGAGGTGTGCTATGGCCCTTGGTCGATCGACAGAAACCAGGGATTTCAAATAACCCCATAAAAAAATCGCATGGAGTCAAATCTGGAGAGCGTTGTAGTGAATAATTAGTTTCAATAAGTCCGTAAAGGACTGCAGCGATGTTCTGCTGCCTCGGCAGAAGAAGATGACAATATCTGCCGAGAATGCCCTCGTCTGGAGACGCGTGAATGCGCTGGCAGGTTAGCATTGCGGTGTCGTGGGGCGGGTTCATTTCCCCAGCACGAGGACCCACTACAAAAAAATTTCGCACTCACGAATTTGGTTGGAGATCAAGAGGCGACCGAAGTCGCAAAAAGTGTAGATAACTACACCGAGGGAGAAAGAACTTGTTACGAAAACAAGAGGAACCTGAGAAGAAAGGCGGACTTGGGGTAAACTCGTCATTACCCGACGAAGCTCATGGCCCACAAATGAAAGAGGGACAACCGGGTGGTGATGGAGCCCCTTCGCACCCACCCAACCGGAATAAATCCATATGTTGTTGCAGTGGCCAGGTATTCCTCTTCTGAGTGGAAAACTCATACAACTTGAATTGCATGAACTTTCCCATCAGAAGGGGAGTACCCCGGTGACCCATTTATGCCATAGAATTATACAATTTGATTGCATAACGCTATGCCATAAAGAGGCACTCGGCTTGGGCCACTCAACCCGCGATGGCACCTGAAACGAAAAAAGGATTAATTAAGTACCCGGCGGCTGGCTCATGTTTTTAGTCCTATACCCGATCAGAAGGTTGGGAAAAGAAAGACCGATTTTCAAGAGATTTAGCGCTTCATTTTTTTTCTACTTTATAAGCATTGACATTATGATAATTTTAATTATATTTAAAATTCTAATTGATAAAAATTTCCAATGAGTGATCTCTCACTCCCATGCAAAATTTATAAAGATATAAAAAAGATTATAAAAAATTACATTTAAAATTCTAATTGATAAAAATTTCCAATGAGTGACCTCTCAATCCCATGCAAAATTTATAAAGATATAAAAAAGATTATAAAAAAATTATATTTAAAATTCTAATTGATAAAAATTTCCAATGAGTGATCTCTCACTCCCATGCAAAATTTATATAGATATGAAAAAGATTGTTAAAAAAAATTATATTTAAAATTCTAATGGATAAAAATTCCCAATGAGTGATCTCTCACTCCCATGCAAAATTTATATAGACATAAGAAAGATTATAAAAAAAATTATATTTAAAATTCTAATTGATAAAAATTTCCAAAGAGTGATCTCTCACTCCCATGCAAAATTTATATAGATATAAAAAAGATTATAAAAAATTATATTTAGGTAAAAATATATATATATATATAAATAATAAAATGTAAGGGTACTCACCCAAACATCCTCGTCGGGCGCCCGCTGTCGATGTGGGTGGTCCTGTAAGGCAACTTGACTGCCGTTAAATCTACTTCTAACGTTAACATGCATTTACTAGTTGCTTCAGGGAATTTATCCTTGGGATGGTCATAGATTTTCACAGCTCCACACAATTCAGTTCAAAGCTACACCTTTCCGTTATTTTGGTTTTGTTTAACTCCACGATATATACGCTCTAAATTTCAAGTTCAACAAGGAAGGGGAACATTCAAATTGACGCGCACGCTTTTACTCCTCCCTTTTCGATTAGTTTTCATGAGTTGATTGATTTTATGTCAATTCAATAATATTGTTCCTTTTTCAGATGGTTTATTTCAACATAACAGAAGAGACACGTAGAAAATTTGGCTCGAAAATTATTTTGTGTACTTTTTCTTACTAGTCCGAATTTGGTTTAATGAACCGAGCTAATTAATTTGGGTAGCCTTATTACAATATAAGGTTGTTGCCATTTTCATGCAAATGGTTTTGACCTGTTGGTATGGCGTATCCCGCCTGTTGTGGCACATATAGTGGTGTTGGACCTGGTTGGCCTTGTCCTGCCTGGGGTGACTGCGAGCCCGGAGGAGGCTGCTGATGCAAGATAGCCGCTGAAGGATTCTGTTGTTGTAAGATATGATATGGCTGTGGTTGTTGGTCTGGAGGTGATTGGGATGGAATGTATGAAGCTTGCGGCGATGGTGACTGTGTTGTCTACATTTATTCAGATTTGATTATGACTGGGATCGAACTGAACATCATACTTCGTATCCGCGCACACACTTCCCCGGCAGCACGGGGTTAATGTCAATTACACACGAGTGAAGAAAGTGTCGCTAAACCTTATGGGATATCGTAATAAGCGTACTAACAACACACATATGTTTTTCCTTATCAATGCAGATGTAACAATGGTTTTGCCAAAAAAAAGTCCCTTCGAATTTTGGCTTCTTACCAACTGCCACTAACTATTTCGCGATATACCGGTCCCTGTTTTCGTCGAAAGTCCACTGAGTTTACCTGGCGGGTAACCTCAAAACTTTTTGTACTTCGTATCACTTTTGGAAATCACGTTTTGAGTGGCAGGCCTCTTGAAAACGGAATAACAGCTTCCTGTTACTGGCGGATTAGATTCGTTGATAGAATAGGCGTGAATATAGGGATATTGGTAAAATGTTGCTTTCGACGTTTCGCTTAGTAATTAACGTGTAACACGCCTTAGAATAAAAAGGCAGGACTTACAAAAGAAAACTTGATTGAAAACGAGATTAGCTCGTAGTGACTTTTAACTTAACTCCTATGTTTACGTCAACACATGGTTGTTACACGCTAGGATATATCGCCCGCAAATATAATGGGCTCTTCTCGCCCGTCTTTTTTTTCCCACGTCAACTCTGGTTATGCGCGCAGACACAGCAGTTGGTGAATTATTCGCTCGACTTTTTGCCTGCTTTTCCCCGAGATCCAAATAACCCCTCCACGGTCGCACTGATCTCAATGCAGAAATCATATAATGCACAAGTTGTTCGCAAGTCTTGCCACTAATGCTGTCAGAGAACCCTTTATAAAGGATCCAGTATGCGGACTGATCCACGCTTTCAACTAATTAAAATTTTGGCCTTGCAAGACAGGAAGCTCCAAGTCGCATTTCGCGAGGAATTCCGCGAATCGTTCACTGCCAAAATAAATAAACCAAATTGAAACCAAAAACCGGTCGAAATGGTCGGGTGGGTCGGAGTTGATGTTCAAGTCCTTTGGCCTTTCAATGGAACCACGGAAGCGCGGAATATGCGGATTGCGTGTAGTCACGTAGGTCGGATCACCTCTCTCGCGGTGAGGGTTCAAAACTGTCGACCGCCAGGGAAGGACTGAAATGTAGAAGACCGTAAAGCAGCGAGTAACTTCACCACCAGCCAAACTACCGTTGGGGCTGTGGGCGCGGGTGTTGGCTAGCTCCCACACTATATGCGTGCACTTCTGTTCGCGATGCGAACCTTCAAACTGTCCTATATGTGCGAATTGCGCGTTCGTTCAGTAAGTCGAATTGAAATTTTGAATTTTCCGCTTACCTATGGAAATCCCAACCTCAATTGGAATCGTCTTGAAAACACTTTCGCCAAGCAGCGGATAACTTCACCACCAGCCAAACTACCGTTGGGGCTGTGTGCGCGGGTGTTGGCTAGCTCCCACACTATATGCGTGCACTTCCGTTCGCGATGCGAACCTTCGAACTGTCCTATATGTGCGAATTGCGCGTTCGTTCAGTAAGTCGAATTGAAATTTTGAATTTTCCGCTTACCTGTGGAAAGCCCAACCTCAATTGGAATCGTCTTGAAAACACTTTCGCCAAGCAGCGGACCGGCCGATCTACCTCTTAGTATGTCGCGAGCTGAACTCCCATGCGCGCAAGTCCGTCCTGTGCCGTATCCTCAGCACAATTCATTGCATCAGCAAAGGGGGCAAAATTTTGTAAATTCTCGATGGACATGCGCTAAACAAATTAAACACACAGGCAAGAAAATAAAACTGCTAATCAAATACCGGGCACAACTTCCCAAACGTGGGTTACCTGAAAAATCTTTCTTCTCACTCCTCCGTCCAAATGGCAACTGCAGCTGTCAAAAGTGTTCCATCGTACCAGATCAATCTCAAATCGTACCAGTTCGATCGCAAATTGTTCCAGTTCAATCTGAAATTGTTCCAGTTCAATCTGCAATCGTACCAGTTCGATCGTTTTAGTTGATCTGGGACATTTTATGCTTGAGTTTTCTTTAACCCTTAACTGCTCGATTACTACAGCGTGCCGGCCATTGGAGATCGCCTCTGAGAGAGATGAGGCGGTCGGGGAAATGTTGTCGCAACAAATTCATTGAGTCTCGTGCTGCGTGTGCTGTGGCTCCATCTTGTTGAAACCACACGTTCCTAACGTTCATTTCTTCGAGTCTTGGAAGAAAAAATTCCTCGATCATGTTCCTGTAACGAGCTCCATTCACGGTAACTGCGAATTCGTTTTCTTCAAAAAAATAAGGACCAATTATTCCCATTATCGATATTGCACACCAGACAGTAACTCGTTCGACTGGAGGGAGAAACAAACTTGGGAGCTTCCCCCTCCAGATGCGCCCCCTCTCGCCCCTCCACCCGCCTAACTCACCGCGCGGGAATTTTTTCAAATAAGTAAGTTTCTCTGGCGCACCCTGTAGTTTGTAAATAACATAGATTTGAGCAGCAATAATATTATAGCTGAAAGCCCAAAAAGACATACAACATATGTTAATTGATTCGGGTAGCATCAAATCGAGAGCATCATGTTAGCAAATTCATCGAGCCACAAGATAACCATATGGGTAGGCAAGAGAAGAGAGTAATTAACCTTAAGGATGGTAGGTACGAGTACAAGTAACGTACTTAATATTCATTTAAACAAAGTTTATTGACACGGTATTCAGCATAGAGTGAGGTACCAATATTATAATCATAAGTGATATTACGAACAAAACAAACTTCTTTTAAATTTTTCGTTATACATATTAATTCAAATTAACAGTCTTCAGTCCATGACACTCGAATCCATGATTCTAAGTTTTCGATGATATTGGATTTTTGCTGCTCAATGTTGTATATCTGCTCACTTTCATCCGATTTTGAAATGTCTACGTCGTTCTCATCGAGCCATTCAACATCGTGGTGCTCTAAATTTTGAATAATGCACATCAGTTCATTAGCACCACGAGCAGCGACTCTTATAGGCCCAACTTTAATATCAGTATGCCTGCTTACTTTTTTATGGATCTTCTTGATGTGACGATTTAGTAAATTGACGGGTGCATGATAAGGACCGCACGTTTTGCATGTTTGACTTAATACCTTCAATTTTACCGTCGGACAAAAATAATCGTAGGGCATTTGCAGGAAATCTTTGAGTGAAGCAATTAAGTGTAGAGCTGAATTGACTGGAATGTTGAGAAATTGCCCTCCATCATCCGAAACCAAGTCATCAACTGCTTGTTTTACTTTTACTGGTGGTGGAAGAAACCTATTGTCTAGTAATCTAAATAGGCCACTTCTTGGACGACAGCATTCTATGTTTCTACACTTTACAATTCGAAGCAAGAATTGGCTTTCACCCAAATGTCCGAAATACCTTTTAGCGCCTGGGAAATCAGGAAGTTCTTGTTTGCCCGGCCCAACACATTTTACAGTAACATGATAGCCATCAATTTTCATTGAACTCCATACTTCAGCTAACACATTTCCTGCGAACTCGAAATTGGGTCTTTCTTAATGTTCATTAATTGTAACGCCACGTTCATCCTAATGAGAGCCAAAATGGCCATGAGGCAATATCAAACCAGCCAGTTCCCGACTAAGAGCAGCCATTTTTCGCTCTACTCTGTTATATGCACTTCTGCCAGGAGCATTGGTAGCTAAAAACAATGCATCGAAATCATTTCGCTTGAAGTGTTGTATAGCAAGCCCTGTAACTTCTTGATAACGTGGATTTTCATCTGGTCCTCCATCAGCGGTCATGATTACCACTGGTTTTACCAGTCCATAGTCAGTTTTGGCTAATGCTTGAAACTCTTTAAGTTCGAGAAGCGTCTCGAAATCGTAAGCATCAGTATTAGCAGTAGATGAACTATGCTTTCGGATAGCGATGTATGTTGGTCCAGAATATTCAACGGCTTGCGGTTGTCCTAACATACTGGAAGTGATTTTGATACCAGCAGAAACTGATGGTACTAATTTACGCCGCTCAATGATTACCCAGTCATGACCAGGCAATTTGATTCTATATTCCATGTGCATTAGAAAAGGTGCTTGCTTATTTGCCGCAGTAACACCAATAAGGACCCGAGCTTTATCATCTTGTAATATGAAAAAAACTTGATCTGGTCCAAGTATGGATGCTATGTTCTCTAAATAATGGATTGATGTTTCAGCGAAATTGCTATCTAAGTGGCTTTTGTGGTGATCAGCCTGAGCCCGAGCGAGCTTAACAGGGACTGTCGACACATGTCTTCTTCCCTCTGCAGAATTAGATTTTCTGGGAATAAAACGAAGATATGTCGCTCTTCCACTAACGTCAAATCCTATTTTACGGAATTCTTGTGTGACTTTCTCAACGTTTTTACACGGCGAATAGATTCCGTTCGTTTTCTATCATCTGCTGCACTCCCAAATAAAGCAATATCCGCAATTGTTTTCAATAGTTATGGCTGATGGTTTCCAAGGCTAGGACGTCGCGCTGAATTCCTAAGGGATAGTTTTCTTTTAATTTCTAGATTTTCAAGACAAATATCTTCTAACTTTCTTTTCATACCATCTCTGTGTTTCTTCTGGGCAACGGCCTTTTGAATCTTCCTGTTTAAAGACTATTTTGCTATTTTTGATTCTTCGGGCAACTTAATGATCTGTTTATCAACTTCAACACGGCTTGGCATAGTATCTCTGGCAGAATACAAAGCATTCAGATTTTTTTCGAGTAGAGCAATATTATTTTTCATAACCTCCTGAAAAGGTTTTTTTTTTTGTGGTAGGGAGGTGAAGGCATTTACGCCCGCCGAGTCTGGCAGTGTGGGACTCCCATAGAGGATACCCTTGGACTACCCACTAAACACCTCCCCTGTCAATCTGAGAACCTAGCCTGGAACCGTTTGACACATTACTTCGGGCCAGGTCTCGTTTTGTTACGCCGTGGGGCGCCTTCAAGCTGGGGAGTCCCTTTCCTAGCGGGAGGGGAGAGGGGAAGAGGAAATGCCAGAAGAGCGATCCCCCAGCCCCAGCGCCTCCGGCTGCTGTGAGTCCCTTTTATATTTCAGGACTGCCCGAGCATAATGTGCCACCTGGTTCTATTTGTCAACCGATTCGAGCATCACCGCAACTATATTATCCGGGGTGAGCTCTCCCGTCTCCCTGTAGAGTTCCCTTCGCAGCCTGACCCATTTTGTACACGCAAAAAATGTGTGACAGGCATTGTCCTCCTCTCCTCGGCAAAACCAACAATCGGGAGACCGTGACTTACCGATCTTGTGCAAGTAAGACTGAAAACACCCGTGCCCGCTCAAAAGCTGGGTCGGATAGAAGTCAGTCTCACCATGCCTTTGAATTAGCCACGGTCACACGTCCGGGATGAGGCGCGCAGTCCACCTTCCCTTCGTGCAATTCCCCCAAGACTGCTGCCAATCGTTGAGCGAGCGTTGTCTCTCCTCGCGGACAACCATCTCCCTCGCACCCTCGTTTCGGTGCAGGTAGATAGCGTGGCGCTCTCTAGCAAGGAGGGCGACAGGTATCACGCCTGCAATCACTCCCACCGCCGAGTCGGAGACTGTTGGATACGAAGATGTAATTCTCAGTGCTCCTCTTCTCGGTACCTGTGCCAATCGTTTTCGGTATACCTCCTTGCTGAGAGCGTCGCCCCATACCTCTGCTCCGTACAGTAGCACTGACCCTACAGCACTCATCAAGAGGCGTCTTCTTGATGGGCTGGGTCCCCCTACGTTGGCCATAAGTCGACTCAGGGCCGATATTCCCGAAGCAGCCTTCTCAGCCGTTGCCCTGATTTGCTCAGAGAAACTCATCTTCGAGTCGATCAGTAGCCCCAGGTACTTCACCGCTGGCTTGGATTCGATTTGTATACCTCCAATACTGATCATCCTTACTCTAGGGATTCTCTTTTTTGTCAAGATGTCCACTTCGGTTTTCTCCAGTGCTAAGCTGAGCCCGCGAGCAGTCATCCAGTCCCTCACTCGGCGCATTAGCATACCTAGCCTAAGTTGCGCTTGTTCAACGGTGCGTCCAGCGACCAGAGCCGCAACATCATCCGCATAGCCGACCAAGCGCGACTCATCTGGCATCTCAAGTCTCAGTAGCCTGTCGTAAAACACGTTCCACAGTTCCGGACCAAGGATAGATCCCTGGGCAACACCCGATGTAATTTCCATCCTTCGTTGGCCCTGTGTCGTGTCGTAGAGCAGGCTTCGGTCCTTTAGGTACTTCCTCAAAAGCCGCATCAGATATTCTGGAACTTGAAAAGAGTTTTCCAGCGTGTCCAGAATATCCACCCATCTAGCGGAGTTGAAGGCATTCATGACGTCGAGTGTCACCAACAGGACGATCCGTCGCTTGGTGCGACTATATGCCTCTTCCTTTTGGACCACGCTCACCACCTCTGCAATCGCATCAATGGTAGAACGTCCTGCTCTAAAGCCGTACTGCCGAGGAGATAGGTCCCCAGCAGCACGAATCGCGTCAGTGAGTCTTCCCTTGATGAGTTTCTCTAGCACTTTCCCAGCCGTGTCTAGCATGCATAACGGGCGGCAGACGGCGATTCGGGATTTCCCTTCCCCTTGCTGATCAGTACGAGCCTCGCCACCTTCCATCTTACCGGGAAAACCCCGTCCCGTAGGCAAGCGTTGAATGTGCTGAGCAGCAAGTCAGGACAATGGTGATAGACGAGCCGCAACACCTCAGCTGGAACACCATCTGGACCTGGAGCCTTCCTCGCTTTCAAGGAGAGGACTGCCTCCTCCAGTTCCAGCTGTGTGAAGAGTGGGCACTCTACTGCTGTTTCACCATGGACAGCGTCAACACGGACGGCATGGGCGGGGAAGAGTCCCCGCACTCTCGCGTCCATCTTTTCCGCGTCATGTATACAAGGCTTCCGTAGGGCACCAAGTTTCCCCATGACCAGCTTGTAGCCAAGGCCCCACAGATCCTTGTTCACATTGTCCACTAGGTCTTGCCAGCAGCGAGCCTTGCTACTGTTGATCAGTTTGCGAAGGCATTTCCTGGCTGACTTATATGCTGACACCTGGTTGCATGCCTCGTCACGGTTCTGCGCCCGTTGAGCCTCACGCCGAAGCTTGTGACACTCCCTCCGCTTTTCAGCGATTTCAATAGACCGCCAGTACACTGGGAGCTTGCCGTGCCGGGGCCTTCGGCTGGGCATAGAAGCGCAGCAAGCAGTCGTGATTATGCTCTTGGTAGATTTCACCATGTCTTGAGCTGCCAGTTCTTCCGTCCCCTCCGGAGCTCCCTGCAGCGGCTCACCTGCTGTGAGAACCTTGACGAACCTCTCGACGTCCATTCTTCCAATGTTCCATCCAGTTGTAGAAGGCCGAGAGCACGGACGTCGGGAGATAGCATCACTTATCTCAAGCAGAATGCACTGGTGATCACTGGCTGAGTAGTCCTCTAATACTTTCCAGTTGTGTATCCTCCGTACTAAGGACTCCGAGGTGAATGTCACGTCCGGTATGGTTCCCTCACAGCCAATATGGCGGAAAGTTGGCGTATTTCCGGAGTTTAGTACGACGAGGGCCGTCCTGGCCGCCATTTCCAGGATTCGTGATACCCGTGGATCCGTCCGAGGCATACCCCATTCGATTGCTTTAGCATTGAAGTCGCCCCCAACGAGCACTTTACCCTCTGCGTTCGAGACAGCGCCCTCCAGAGCATTAAGCTTGGCTTGGAAAGAAGATATCGGCTCGTTAGGCGTTAGGTACACACTAAAGAAGGTGATCCCTGAGCACCGAACCCACACGAAACCATCCCCCCGTCCACAACTCTCCGCTTGGAAGTCACTGTTCCGCACCCAGATGGCGGCAGTACCAGTTTCATCAGAGTACCATAATGCAGGACTTTTATTATGGTGTTGCTCACTCAGCAGCAAGAAGTCGGCTTTCCTGTCCCTCGCAAACTGCTCAAGCAGATTTTGGGCGGTTGAACTGCGTTGTAGGCTTAGCTGCAGGATGCGGGTCATCGAAGCTCTGATTTTCCCTTGGCTAGGGCTTCCTGGAACACCCGGCATTTTCCTGATCCCAAGACGTGTCCAAAATCAGGTTTTGGATCAGCATCCTTGCAAAGAATACAGTGTGCCTCCTTCGTACACTCTTTTCTTTTATGTCCCATTTCACCGCATTTGTAACATAGGGAACTCCTATCGGGTCCTTTGCATACTTGTGTGGTGTGACCATAACCAAAGCATTTGAAACATTGAAGAGGCGTTGCTCTTCGCCGTATCCTACAGACAACCCACCCTATCCGTACTTTGCCCTTGTTCAGGAATCGTTTGGCGTCCTTTTCGGTCAAGTCAACTATGGCCATGCGTTGTCCCCTGTTGTTTTCTGGTGTCAGTCTCCCTTTGATCCTTCCCACGCTAGGGAATTCCCATTTGATGGCCTGTTCTACCTCAGCCAGATCCGTCACGCAGTCAATGTCCCGTATTTCGATCGTTGCCATCGGCTCGAGCGGGGCTTTAGTTGCACTTTTGCCGAGGACTTTCTTTACTGCGTCACAGAATGCTTCTTTATTGCCGGCCTCTGCTCCGAATTCGACCACTATGTGGCCCGACCGCGTTAGTCGTACTACTTTAATGGTAGTATTGGTGTCTTCGGGCTTTACGTTTCCCCTGATGTCCCGCAGCACCTCCGCGTAGGATCGGCCATCTTGGGGCTTTACAAGCAAAGCCTGCTGCCGGGGTCTTCGTCGGGGCTTCTGCTTCTCCTGTTTTGCATCAGGTCCTTTTTCTAATTGGGCGTCCGTGCGAATTTTATTTTCTGGCTTTTTTTGAAGGAGTTTCTTTGCGGCTTTCTTCGCTCCTTTTGTAAGCACTGTCTGGAACCCCCGATCTGGTGCTCCACGCCCGTCAAGTGCCTCTTCCTTCCTTCTTTTATCCCGATCTCCTTCGATTGGGCTAGACGCCATTCTTTTATTGACTTTTAATGATGGAGCTATCTGCATGTCGCCTCTATATTTCGCCCCAAGTGCCTCTTTAGCCTTCTGTTCATTTCCGTCCCTTAACCAGCTCCGCCGATAGTGCCCTTTGCGATCTAGGAGCTCCTCTAGCTCAAGGAGCCCTTGCTTTGCTACTTTGCTAATTTTTGGGGAGTCGCATGCAGCTTGTATTCTTTTCAGAACATCTCCCGCTTTTCGAAGTAGTCTTTCCTCCTCGTATCGCTGGGCCGCAATTGTACCTTGCAACCATCCTTGGGAGAGGTTTTCGCGTTCCGTTTCCGAGTGCAGTACTTCCGCCACATTTTCAACGGTGGCGGTACAATCACGCGGTGTCTGGTCACTCTTTGCTTTTAGTACCGTAATCTCCTCGTTTGCTTCTGGATTTTTCGTTGCAATGTCGAGATTTGTGACCCTTGCATCGGTCGCTTTAGTAACGATCGCAGCCGTGACAATCGAATTTTCGGTGCTCTTTATGTTATCTTCCACTGCTCGAACACCTGAAGCATCTTGCTGAGTCTCTCGCTTCTCCTTAACAGGACGCTCGGGCGTTCGCATAATTTTTTTGCTGCGCCCAAAGGAATCAGGAATCTCAGTCTGCCCCAGACTGTCTGCTGTTCTCCGTTTTTCGTCTACCGTCACTGTCGTCGTGTTAGTCTTCGTTTTTTTCGTGGTTAGTACAGCTCTCGATGTACTGTTGACAACGTGGCTGCAACCGCTGGTTGTGTCGTCGTTATTATTTTTGGTTTCATTTGTTGGATGTTGTTGATCTGTTGATTTTGTTTACTCCATTTTATTGGGTCCCCCCTCGGAGCCGCTATCTCCGTTCGTGTGTGTAGTCGCCTTTTTGGTCCCATGGTTATCTTTGCAGAGAAGGGAGGCCATGCGAGGGTTGGCACAAGCCCTTATGGGGACAGCTCAGAGCCAGACCAGCGCTAATCGGGAGTCCGTCTCAACCGAACCTACACCACCAACCCAATGGTGCGAACTTCGAACGTACTTCGAGGCCTGCCAAGGTTTTACCGGGACGGAGACGGTATGATAGTTGAATTGGAGCCGTTCACACACGAGTTTCACCTCGGCGCTACTGTGCAAAGCAACTAGGTCCAAACCATCACATCCGCCAGCCCAAAGCGTCAATTCCAGCTCGTTGTCCAAAGCGTAGTCCAGATACAATAAGAGTCGTTACCTGTCATCCCAGGAGGAAACCTCACGGCACCCCCCATATCCTCGGGTTCGTGGGGGCGGCACTCCCCAAAGTATGCTAGCCTCCAAGAATGTTCTTGTCGACCGGCTTATTCCCTGCGGGAATTTCCTCGGGTACGTGGGGGCAGAACTCCCCAAAGAATGCTAGCCCCCAAGAGTGGTCTTGTCGACCGGCATTCCCCCTGCGAAGTTTCCTCGGGTACGTGGGGGCGGAACTCCCCAAAGAATGCTAGCCTCCAAGAGTGCTCTTGTCGACCGGCATTCCCTCTGAAAAGGTTTTGCTCTTGGCTATTTATCTGTATTTTCTGGGTTTTCGCATTGCCGTTGTGATTTCTTTCCATGTTTTATGTCGTCTTCTTCCTGTTCTTTAGTATTTGAACTGACTGTTTGGTTTGTGTTTTATCTGTGGGCTTACAGGTATCCGTTGCCGAAAAGTTAAAACAATGTTTAGGTACTGCTAATAATTCTCTTATTTAGCTTAAAAAGAGATACATACACACTATAGTGAGTACATTTAACATATTTTATTTACTTTAACATAGCGAAAGTGAATCTACAGTTCTACGTCACTAAGGGTATGATACCCTTATAGTTACAAGAAAGCGTGCTAAGAGACCTTCTCTAAATTTTTGAAAAAAAATCTGTACATTTTGTAAGAGAAAAACGATTGACCAACTCAAAATACTTTTTTGCTTATAAATCTTATTTCTTCTTCTTCTTTGTAACCCTGCAGCCCCTTTCGGGCCTTCGCTTAGAGATAGTTAGAGTATCTCATTGTCATGATCGAATGTTTCGGCACTCCACAAGGCGATATGATCTTTATCACGCTTTCGCCGTGTGTCCGTCCACCCAGCTGCGATACATTCTGATTTTAAACCAGCACTTGTCATAACTGAACAGGCTTATAGTCCGTCCAAAGAACCACTCGAACTAAATCTCGCTGACGCCAACGAGACTTGAACCCGAGACCTTCGGCTTACACAAAAAATAACGACCCTGTATTTTTGTAACCGATCGACGGAGTCAATCATAAGGAATAAATCTATTTAATGTGTTCTGACGCCTCCTCGATGAAATAAAACAATTCTCTATTGTGTTAATTGAAATCACTGCCTTTATTTTCCTAATTGCTTTGTTTTTATACATTCTAATGTGGGAAAAAGTTCTGTGAGAAAAATCGTTCTGCTGACGGATCATAATGATCCGTGACACAAATATTTTCAGGTAAAAATTCACACTGGACATACCTTCTTACTGTCTGGTATATGGAATTTGTAGATGAATCTGATGATGTTGGGAATGTTAAATGTATGAAATGTAGAATCTGATGATGTTGGGAATGTTAACCATGGGAATATGTGTTAGTTAATTAGATTCATGGGAACATTTTTCTTTATGGAATTTATGTGTGAACATTGCCGCCTACCAAGAGCCAACCCGGCTCTTAAACTTGATGTTCCTCATACCATGTTGATGATGCTTGTCTACTGTTCTGGTTACGTTGTTTCCGGTGGCACGTTTTACATCGAATTAGAACAACTGTGACTAGGACTAAGATGCATGAAGTCAATATTGCTGTTATTGCCATGATTCCATGATACTGAACTTTGTTCCATGTAGTTTTTGTTGCTAAGGATAATAACTTTTCCTGCTCGGTAGCGATCGTTTCTAATAATTCGAATGGCTGAAGTATAATTGAATTTTTAATATGCTTAAAACTGATCGGTGAGGCGCTTAAATTAAAAACTGGTGGTGAGGGTGTGATGACTTTGCATCGTCTTTTGGGCCAAGAGAATAAACTCCTTCATGTGAGTGGAACAATCTTCGGCTAATTGAAGCAACCCCGTACCATTTAGCATGATGTTTGTCCTTGATTCCTTGCAGATTGTTTGGGCATGGGTAGGCTCTGGTGCCACAAATAGCCAAAGGTTCTGTGATGGTAATTGTTTTAACACAAGACCTTCCACAGTAAATCCATGTGTGGAGCAGTTGTCCATTGTATACTCCTTGTAGATTTCCTTGACAACGCAGTTAGATCTAGTACGTAGATCAATTAGGATAGGTATTTATCGCTGCTGATTTTCGGGCGTTGAAAACATCTGCTTCTGATGTCTCAAAGTATATTTGATCAATGTAACTAACCCCAAGAATATTATTGCTAATGGTAAACTCAAGGTATGTTTTCCCACTTTGATATTGGGGAATGGAAGTGGCTTTTATTAAGTCAAATGGACGTTTATCGACAATAGTTAGGTTTCCTTGTATGTCAATGTATTCTTCATTACGAAAGACTGTTGTATCTGCTGTTGTTATGTGCAGTAAATCCAGTTGAGGAGATAACAGAGCATCTGCTCTCTGGATGTCAGTCTCCAGTTCTGCTAACTGGATGCATTCCCAAATTCCAGTTGTTGTATAAAGAGCAGTTAGAATACGTTTGTATTTACTTTGCACTTCTTGAACGAAATTCATTGCTTCGTGGAACGTTCCTAGGAACTGTATATTCATAGCATTGCGGTCAGCATCCCCTCGAAACTGGTTTACCCGTTTCAATCCTTCCTCAAACTGTTCTGAAAAGTGGTTAAGTTGCATTTTCATTCTACTAGATGTTCTATTGAGGATTTCTACCTTGATGAGTAAGCAATTTGCTGTAGAGTTTTTTTTTTGATTTTCTGCCAAGTTGTTGACATCGGCTATCACTTGATCATTGACTCCAAATACTGCTGTCAGCATCTGCCCAAGCAGTCCACGCTTAACGCGATTCGTGATGAATTTCAGAGTTTCAATTTTATGAATTGTTTCTTCAGTGTATTTATTCAAGTGACTTTCCAGACTTTTGCATTGTATTTTCGTTGTTATCCAAGGTGCAGAGGTTTTTAATTCCATTGTTGACCATCTCTAAAGTTTGACCATCTTGGTCTAAGTTTGACATCGGAATCTTTATGTTCAGTTGCAATGAACCATAATGCGGTGCCAATATGCTCGATGAATAACCGTCCTTCTAAGCGTGTCACATTGGCTGTGCCTTGAGTTGGTGTCACCAAGGTACATAATGTCAGCAACGTTGTGAGTAGCAGTCTTGAAAAACCCCCCTTTTTCAAAGTGGATTCTCCCTGACCACGTTTGTTGTGCATCGTGTTTATTGTCGTGTCCATGGAAGTAGTTTTTCGTTTTTTCGTTAAGGTTATGTTGTTTGTTGACGCATGAGTTGTCTGAGGGTTTTTGTCAGTTGACGACTCCTCTGTTTGGCTGCTGAACAAGTTAACAAATCTTGTTATCGGCCGTTTTGTCATGTTTCCGTTTATTTTTAACGTAACTACCCTTACGAGTCCTTCCTCGCCTGAATGAATGGCTGGTATTCTTGCTAATTGCCACTGTAATGGTGGAAAATGATCCTGTTTTACCAAAACCAGGTCACCAACTTTTAGATTTTCTTGTGGTTTGAGCCATTTTGGTCTTTGTTGAAATCTTTGAAGGTACCCTCTTGACCATCTAAACCAAAACGAATGCTTCAGCGCCTGCACTAGTCTCCATCTTTTCAACAACGTTCAGTTCGCTTCTTCCGGATCACTTTTGATCTGAAATAAGTTTCCACCAGTCAAAAAATTCTCTGGTTTTCAGACGACATTATCGGAAGGATCATCGCTTATCTCGGTTAAGGGCCAAAAAATTAGGCACGCTTCATTTGTGCAAGAAGTGTGTAAAACTCTTCAATGGTAAGCAGCTGTTTACCAATGACTTTAAAGAGATGTCGCTTCATCGATTTGACACCAGCTTCCCAGAGTCCATCAAAATGTGGACTTCTGGGAGGTATGAATCTAGACCTTCTCGAGCTAGTAACTCCATGCTTGTGTGTATCGTTTTTTCCGATTCACCTTGAAGCTTCCTATTGGCACCAACAAAGTTAGTACCACAATCACTGTAGAGTCTGCGGCAGTTTCCTCGTCTTGCAGTAAATCGTCGAATTGCTGCAATGCACGTATCTGCTGATAAGTTTGAAGCTAACTCCAAGTGGAAAGCCTTTGTTGCCATGCAAACGAGGATGACTACATACGCTTTGTGGTTTTTGTACCTCTACCTCCGTTCCATTTAATTGTCATCGGGCCAGCATAGTCAACGCCAGTGTTTTCGCACGGATTTGATGGACGCACGTGTATAGATGGCAATGCTCTCATTAGTTGGTAATTGGGCTTTGCTGCCACCTTAAAACAGGTAAGACAACTATGAATTTCCTTCCTCACCAATGAAGATTTTCGATTTTTAAAGGTTTATGATATCTCGGATCTGCTAGCTCCTCTGGCTTCAGCCCTTCCGGAAGATGTCTGGCTGTTTGTACTGAAGGTAAAGGAGTTGTAATGATGTTCAGGATGAGTGGGTGGAACATCAATCTTTCTTCCTTTCCATTTTCTCCTTTCACATGCGTTACGATTGTCGTATATCCACGTGTGGTAACTTCATGATCTCCACCAACACCTCCAATAGATAAATTAGCCTTTCTCCTCTTGGCATTTAATACTCTGTAGCTGCTTCACTAATGAGTTATCTTTGTGGTCCATTACCCAATAACGCCCGCAGTGTGATAATTTCCGCTGTCTGTGGTCCAGTGTTGAAATGTGCGCTAACATGAACCAACGCTGTTGCTAACAGAACTTGGCTTCTGTTGTCAGCTGTGCACATACATGTGCTGCTATTTTTGGTTTCTTCCGGGCTTACTGACTGTGCGGCAAACTCACGCAATGTTGTGTTGTGTTTTTTCCCGCACACCTTGCACCCACGTTTTGATGAGCACTGTTTTGCTACGTGCTCATCGCTGAGGCAGTTGAAACATAATCGCTTCGAATTGACCAGTTCTCGTCTTTTTTGTACACTTGTCTGACTAAATTTTATGCAGTTGAATAGAGGTTGATCTTCATTGCGCATTGGACATTGTCCACTGGTACTGGCTGAATTGATGACGACCGCAGGCCGTTTAACGGGTGGTTTCGTACAAGAAGTTGATAGGGCTTCCAGCATGACGAATCGGTTCTTCAGAAAAGTAAAAAATTCTTGAAGAGCTGGAACGTTCTTTGACTTCTCGATTTCATTCTGCCATTCTTTCCTCGTTTCCTCATCCAGTTTTTGATTGGGAACGAATGTAGCAACCAAGTCGAACGCGTTGACATTGAGGGTTGAAAGCGTGGTCACCAACTGATGAGTTATGTCGACCATGCGCTTGAGCTGTTTTACGTCGTCCTTGTTGCATCGTGGTTCGCCCCTAAACCTTTGCACCATCTTGAGATAGCTCTGTCATTGTCATAGCGCTCGCATAATAATTCCCTCGCTGGCTGGTAGTTGGCTTCAGTGACAGTCAAGTGCTTAATGAGGTTCTCTGCCTCATTTCGTAACGAGTTTCGAAGATATTGTAGTTTCTGCATCGCACTAAGATTCTCGTTCTCATGAACCATACATTTGTACAGATCCCGAAATGAGCACCACGACGAATATCGGCCATCAAAAGCTGAAATCTTGATTCTTTCCAGTTTGATGGCTTCCATATCATTCCTTGAAGCTGTGGCAGTGGAAGAGTTTCCCTCGTAGTTTTTCATCTTCTCTAAGAATAGCGTCTCATAGTGTAGAGCTATGTTTTCCAGTGCCTCAAACTCCTCAATATACTGCGTGAGTTCCTTGTCACTCTTCATCTCCTGGCATACCAGTGGATGACTAGCTTTGCACTTGCTCCAAAGTCCCTGCAGCTTTTGAAGTCTTGCGTTGAAATAAGCAAGACTGTAACACCTCGTGCTATCCTTTGTGAAGTTCTCGATGAGCCTCTGGATTGCTCTGATCCTGGGTTGCTTTTGCGACATCCTTGGCTAATGTTGAACCTCTGTCTTCTTAATCTGCTTCTTGACCTGCTTATGGTATCTGCTTCTAATATCAGCTTCTGATATCCGGCTCGACGGACCAATGTTCTGACGCCTCCTCGATGAAATAAAACAATTCTCTTGAGTTAATTGCCTTTATTTTCCTAATTGCTTTGTTTTTATACATTCTAATGTGGGAAAAGTTTTGTGAGAAAAATCGTTATGCTGACGGATCATAATGATCTGTGAGACAAATTTTTCCAGGTGAAAATTTACACTGGACATATCTTCTTACTGTCTGGTATTTGGTTGGGAATGTTAACTATGGGAATATGTGTTAGGTAAGTAGATTCATGGGAATATTTTTATTTATGGAATTTATATGCGAACATAATGAACATTACCTCTAAAATTAAAGGTGGGCTTTAATGTCAGCTAATCATTAAAAGTAAAAATTATGTTTTTTTTACTCATACTTAAAATGGTTTCATCACTCACCTTGAAAACAAAACGTAGTAGATTGGATTTTTTCCTAGTCGCTGCTTGCAACTCTTCTTCAATTCTTTTGGAGGCAATAATATGAAGTTCCTTGTCGGACTTTGCTTGTAACTTATAATTACGCCACACTTGGTTAACTTGTGGCAGTGCTGAATCTTTATTAATTTTCCGCCAGAGGCGTTTCTTATGTTAAGTAGTTTGGAAGATGAAAAATGTCTTTTCAATAAACGTTTGTCAACTGGAAAGGGTCGCATTTGAATTTCTTCGCACTTTTAAAAGGAATATCCATGAGCACAACGCCACAGATAATTGGTGACCCCAACGCAAGTTACACTGCGCACAACGAAATCAATTTTACATTGAAATCATGCCGCTTGATTGTTCGCCGGAACGTGCATTAAGTGCTGCAAATCCAGTTCCCGACACACTATCCCAACAAGCCGCCACCAGTAGCCGCCATCATTCAGGAGAGCAAATCGATGCCAACCGTGTCGTAAAAGCACCCAAAGTTGCAGCTTTTTGGCCGACAGATCTGGAATTATGGTTCGTGCAGGCCGAAGCACATTTTCACGCATACGGAATATCCACTGACGTCTCGAAGTATTATACGGTTATTGCAGCGTTGGATGCAGCGACCTTGAAACAAGTCTCCGATCTCGTGCGCGCACCACCGGCAACAGGTTTGTACAATGCATTAAAAACCAAATTAGTTGAACGTCTCACGGAGTCGGAGGACAAAAAACTGCACCGCCTCCTGACAGATATAGAACTCGAAGATAGGAAACCGAGTCAGCTGTTAAGGGAAATGAGAACCCTTGCAAATGAAAATCTTGCGGACGACATCCTCCATGCGCTTTGGATGAAACGTATGCCTGACAGCGTACGGTGCATCCTGTCTGCAAGTCACGGCATTGACCTAGACCAATTGGCAGAGATAGCTGATCGAATAATTGAAACTTCTTCATCGTCCCATGTGTCAGCTGTAGAATCCGTGGCAAGCGTGAGATCAACAGCACACAGTAGCTTTACCGAGAGATTAAAATCCCTTGAAGAAAAATTTGAGGAACTCATGACGCTTGTCAAGGAACAAAAACGTTTCAAATCAAGATCGCACCGTTCTAGCTCACGCTCTCATTCAACAAATCGTAATAAAGATATTGGTTTTTGTTACTACCACCACCGATTTGGTTCAGCGGCAACTAAATGCACCAAGCCGTGTGCGTTTAAGCCAGCGCAGGTGTGCCAAACGCCGGAAAACTAATATCGCCATCCGTACTCTGTCCGGTGTACGATGGCATACAAATGCAAAACCGGCTCCACATACAAGAACGAACAAGAGGAGTGCGTTTTCTCGTCGACTCAGGTGCCAATGTCTCTGTCATACCTCGCAAAATTGTTCAAGGACCTTTTGCAGTAAGCACTGTCAAACTTTTCGCGGCTAACAACACGCCTATTAATACTTATGGTGTTAAGTTATTAACTCTTGACCTAAATCTCCGACGTTCCTTCCCGTGGAAATTCGTGGTAGCAGACATTCCGACACCAATCCTTGGAGCGGATTTCCTTCTGAAATACGATCTCTTAATCGATATTAAAAGACAGCGTCTCATAGACCATGCAACGGGAGTCACCACAAAGGGAGACATACTCAAAACCACTGAATATGGGATCTCCACACTAGACAACAGCGTCGAATGGAGTCAATTCCTACATCAGTATCCTGATGTCACATCCACCTCACGAGCGGCCACTTCTACGTGTCATAACATCGTTCATCATATAATAACACAGGGGCCGCCCGTTGCAGCTCGGCCTCGACGTCTCGTCGGAGAAAAATTAAAAGCAGCAAAAGCTGAGTTTCAATATATGGTCGACCAAGGTATTTGCCGACCCTCACAGAGTCCCTGGGCCAGTCCGCTTCTTATGGTACCCAAGAAATCAGGGGAGTGGAGGCCTTGCGGGGACTATCGTCGGCTAAACGCGGCTACCGTACCCGATCGGTACCCTATTGCCCATATCGAAGCCTTCAGTAACATCCTCTGCGGTAAAACGATTTTTTCTACGCTAGATCTAATCAGGGCATACCACCAAATACCGGTGGCGGAGGAGGATGTGCCGAAGACAGCAGTGACAACGCTTTTTGGCTCATTCGAATTCCTGACTATGCCTTTCGGTCTGTGCAACGCTGCACAGACCTTCCAAAGGTTCATTGATACTGTGACACGTGGATTAGATTTCGTCTACTGCTACCTCGACGATATCCTGGTGGCATCAGTGGACATCAACGAGCACCAACAACACCTCAAGCAGTTAATGGAAAGACTTTCATCGTATGGCGTAACCATCAATCCAGCGTATTTGGCGCATCCGAAGTAAATTTTCTGGGATACACTATTTCGAGCGATGGCACAAGACCACCCCCGGAACGTGTAGAAGCAATCCTCAGCTACGCAAAACCTCAGATAATCAACGATCTTCGAAGATTCCTCGGGATTATAAATTTTTATCGTCGTTTCATCAAGAACGCAGCTAAAATTCAAGCACCACTCAATGCTTTCCTCAAGGATTCGAAGAAAAATGACAAACGCCCCGTACCCTGGACCGAACTTGCTACGATCGCCTTCGAAGAATGCAAAAAGAGTCTAGCAGAATCAGTGACACTGGCTCATCCTAGTGACACAGAATCCCTCAGGCTTACAACCGACGCCTCAGTCAGAGCAATAGGGGCCGTGTTGGAACAACAACAACCCGATATGTAATGGAGACCCCTGGCTTTCTATTCAAAGAAGCTTAGTTCGACCGAGCAGGGTTATAGCGCGTACGATCGCGAACTATTAGCGATTTACGAGGCCATTAAATTCTTTAAATATTTCCTTGAGGGCCGAGATTTTGTGATACGCACTGATCATAAACCACTGATTTATGCATTTGCACAGAAACCGGAGAAGGCAACACCCCGCCAGTTGCGCAATTTAGAATACATTTCACAATTCTCAACGCAAATCGTACATTTATCTGGAAGCGAGAACTTAGTCACGGATGCGTTCTCTCGTTTGGAACAAATCGATATGCCAACAGTCGTTACAGCACAAGAATTGCGAGAGGCTCAGCAAGAAGATCAGGAGTTGCAAACCGTTTTGGAATCCAACACATCTCTAAAACTCCAAGAGGTAACCGTTGATACAAGCGGATCTTTATATTGCGATGTGTCAACTGGTATTATACGACCTTTCGTTCCCCAACAGTTACGAAGAAGAATTTTCAATGCGTTTCATAACCTTTCTCACCCTAGTGGAAGGGCTACATGGCGCACCATACAGCAAAAATTCGTCTGGCCAGGGATGAGGAAAGATATTCCGGAATGGACAAGAGCTTGTCTGCCATACCAAAGAAGCAAAATTCATCGCCATACAAGAAACGCTCCACAACAATTTGCTGTCCCTGCTAACCGGTTCGAGCACATACACCTCGATATAGTAGGCCCGCTTCCACCGTCACAGGGATACCGATACCTTCTTACAATGATCGATCGGTTTACTCGTTGGCCGGAGGCTGCTCCCCTTAAGGAAATCACCGCTGAAGCCGTAACATCAGCATTCTATGCCAACTGGATCGCACGTTTCGGTGCACCACGGACAGTCACAACAGATCAAGGAGCACAATTGGAAGCAGCGTTTTTCAAAGCGTTAGCCAATCTAGTAGGAGCAAAAAAACCCGCACGTACAGCCACAAGGACTTACATAGGTGCTCGCACGTATTCTTGAGGGACGACGCCGTGCGAAAACCGTTACAGCCACCATATCTGGGACCTTTTCCCATCGTCAGACGAATGAACGATCATCTTTTCACCATCCTCGTCAACGGCAAGGAAACCAACATATCTACAGAGTGGTTAAAACCGGCATACGAAATTAGTGAAAAACCAACTATTAGCGACGATGTTGATGACCGACGTCCCCTGCGAACATATGATCGGAAGAAAGTGACATTCACACCTCACACACTCGGAGGGGGGTAGTGTGGCAGCGCTGAATCTTTATTAATTTTCCGCCAGAGGCGTTTCTTATGTTAAGTAGTTTGGAAGATGAAAAATGTCTTTTCAATAAACGTTTGTCAACTGGAAAGGGTCGCATTTGAATTTCTTCGCGCTTTTAAAAGGAATATCCGTGAGCACAACGCCACAAACTAACTTCTGTACATTTTGGACTTTTGTATTTGTATGAGATTTTTTAAAATTTTCGAACAACTTTTGGTATAACTTGGTTTAGAATATTTAAAACGACGTCTTATTGAAACAACTCAACTTTGGCGAAAGTGGATGAACGTTAACACAAACATTAAATTGCATTGCTTTGCTTACAATACGTCAAATCGACAATCGTACCGAAAGGAAACTAGATTGATGGAAGAAACTAAGACAAGTGAATAGCGCGCGGTGATTCCCCTACTCGGTTCCAAGCGAGCAATCCCTGAAAAGGAGTTTCGTTTTCGAATGTAGGCAATGTGTGGGTTCCCATGTGTGTAAAAAAGTAAATAATTACTGCTGACGTAATCACCATCTAGACTCTCCACCTTCCATGTCATCAAAAGGAGGCAAAGCAAATATTTATTTGTCTTTTCTTTATGTACTTACGGAAGAAATATGAAAGGAAGAAAATTATAATGTTGAATTATTAAATTTAAAACTCGGTCTTTCCATTTCGTTTTGTGAACCTGACCGGGTATGTGACCGGCCATGATGGCTGGCCCCTCCACCGTAATGAGCTAGCCATTGGGTGAGCTCACCCCTTTTATGATTTACAGGTGCTCTTGCAGGGTAGACTGACCTTCCGCTCACATGCTCAGTTATGGTAAAATTTGTCACGTCCATGATTTCCATTTGAGGGAAAGTTCATGCGAACGATGTTTACATGAGATTTTCATTCAAATGGAAAACATCTGGCCATGTCTATGATGGGTCTTGACCCGGATGGGGGGGAAACGAGGGGGTATCGCTTCCACCTGGATGCCGTACTCTTATTTGGGGGCCATAAGTATCGTCGGTAAAGACGAAGTATTCCCAAGTCCCGTCTGTTTTCTCCAGGCCCCATTTTTTGTTTGCTTTGGCAATTTCAGCCCTTAGTAGGTTACCTCGGCCTCGACACCTGTCGACCCGCATCTGTCAATTTGCGAATGCGAAAGTTTTTTGTAGTGGGCCCGTATGCTGGGGAAAAGAACCCGCCTCACGATACCGCAATACTGGCCTGCCAGTGCATTCACGCGCCCTCAGACGAGGCCAATCTTGGCGAACACCACCATCCTCTCTCACCAACCCAGCACACCATCGCAGCAGTCCTATACGGACAATATATACACCCACACAGATGATAGATATCTTATGAAAATTGGACAGACTCAATAGAAGTTTCTACTAGTAGTACAATATTATGGTGTCTAGTTCGAATTTCGAAATTCAAATTGGCCCGTTCGGAATCATGCAATAATACGATAACCGTATTTGTTTGGCAATCCATTGTGAAAACGCATCAACATTTATGAATGCAATTGAAATAACAATATAATAAAAATTCCTTCATTATTGAGTTAAAAACCAAAAAAAAAAAGAAAAAAACGGTCAACAAAATAAATTTCAGTCTTACTGAAAATATTTGAGGATCGTATCCGTTGAGATAATTTACCAAAATAACCAATTCGATTATTATAATTTCTTTACGGCCACGGGTTTCCCCATAATAAAATATTTAGACAAGTATCAAATTTTTATAAAAGAAAAAAATTCATAGGAATAAAGTTTAAAATAACTTACATTCAAGGTTATTTAAATCTTTAGCTATTTCTAGAAATTACACCGCGTCCGTAGTTCGAATTTTAACGTTTCCCCTAATTATACTTTTCAATTTTCTAAAATTTGACCATATGTAGTGGTGGTATATGATCATCTTATTACGTGTGAATGACGAAGTTTTCCGGAGCTAAAATATACACTGAAAAATGCTTTCTACGAATTCTAGTTTTTTGAAGATTCGAAACTTTTCTGCGTAATAGTTGAATTAAGTTGAGGTACTTATTAGGTGAATAAATACCTCAAATGATGGGCATACTTATCATTCTAATTTGACTAACAATAATATTACTCACTTAAGGTATGATAGAATCAGTATCTATTATTGACAATTATGCTAATTTCTTCTCTTATGAATGATGATTACGTCTTTTATTTCTGCTGAACTTATTCCTTAAATTTCTTTAGTTCATCATTTCTACCTAGTTCGACCAGTTTCTGGAAAATCCAGTCAAGTTTTATTTGATATTCAAGAAAAGAAAAACAAACTTGCTAATTTGGTCAAGAAACAAGTTCCGGCGACCAATATATAGCACATGCTCCTTTGTAGCGAAGATGGCTTCTAAACAAATCAATTATTTCGTGCTTCGCCACCAAATAAAAAAACAAAATAAACGGTTAAGCATTAAAAATTATCGCATGATGATATGGCTAGATTTTTTTTGCAAAGTTGTCAATGATTTGGCCAGGTGTAGTGATTAAGGTTTTCGTTTATGAAAACAGATTAAAAGAATGAAATCAATGCGAAATATGCAGATGCTTCTGGTAACAAAAATGATTCAGTAATTTAATTTATGCTAACGAAAATTTTCTTTGAGTCCTTGCTTTGCGGTAGAGGATATATTCTTGGAAATTCCTAATGGATTGAGTAAAGGTTACATTGCCAAATTGGAAAAACCCAGCAATTCTAACAATCATAAGGAATAGTAGATTTTGTCATAGTTCTATTAGAAATTATATTATTTTTAAGAACTATTACTCACCTTATTGAATATTTATTTGGACTTCTGTTGTTACTGAGGATTAAGAATATTTGTTGCCACATGATATTCTTAAAAAATTGTTGGTTATTAATTTTTGATTCCTAATTATTGAAGGTTACATTCCATCATTATGAAAGTCATTTTTTTTAAATTCCCCAACTAAATATTCGATAGCCAACTTCAAGTTTACCCTAACACCAAAACCTAATTGGGTTCGTTCTTCATCTTTATATTCCTGAGAAATTGATCTTTCAAACAATCAATTTCATCACAATTACCATACGATTTGTGTTGGTTGGCATGAGTACAAGATACGTACCTTAATGGGCCACCCATTTTCCTCTTCCGATTAGAAAATACACACAACAATTTTAACGAAGTTCGAAGTAATGTAGAGACACTATCAATAGATGCAACTTCGAGATGTATCTTCTAAATGACTACCATTTCACAGTACATTTACAATAAATCCTCTATCGATGGAAGCTGTACATCTTGTTCTCGTATCAACCTACTGTTCTGCTTCTGCATTCCACGAACAGTTTTGCAGAATGTTGATGCTGCCTTGGACACATTCGAAACACAAATCTTTCAAAATGGTCCCGTTTCTACCACGTTAGCCATCGACTAATCCTAGCAGATTGGATGTTGAACCTGAGGCAGGCTTGAAGCAGGATGGTGAACCTTCTGGTCATGATGACATCTGTACGGATTGAACTGAAAAGCTCAAATTTATTGTTGCCTTTCTGAGTTGGCTGGAATAAATGATCGTGATTTATAAAATAGCAAGTTTGTGGACGCAAACGATCCACCTGAGTCGAGTGTATGCGATATGTGCTGCTTATTGGTTAAAGTTGGACAAGAATTATCTCATTCCTTGGTCCAAATAACATTTAACTTTGATAAGGAAATAAATAATCACGCACTGTTCTCGCTGTAGGCATTAATTAGATAGTTTATGAGTAGTATGTAAATGGTAGTGTACTTTTTGCAGATGTACTTAGCATTGTGTATGGAGTGAGATAATTAGCACTATTTTAAAATTTCTAAAAAGCGACCAGTCTTATAATAATAGGGGATTAATAGCGCTTAAAATAAATACAGCCCCTTTTTGGCCTTCACTTAGAGATAGTTAGAGTATCTCAGTGTCATAATCGAAAGTATCGGCCACTCCACAAGGTGATATGATCATTATCATGCGTTGGCCGTGTGTCCGTCCACCCAGCTGCGATACGTTCTGATTTTTTTTAAACCAGCCCCTATCATAACTGAACAGGTTTATAGTCCGTCCGAAGAATCACTCGTACTAAATCTCGTTGACGACAACGAAACTCGAACCAGAAACCTTCGGCTTACGGGCTTAGTGCTCTAACCACTACACCACGCGGACTACAAAAGTGTTCCTTAACAAGCATTATTTTTAGTTTTCTTTCCTTGCAGATACCGATATTTCGGGGACTAATTGTTTCCTTCAGCTGTGGCGATATTCTGAAGCTATGTATTCTTTACATCGGCTTTTATAACAACGGTTTTATTCAGGTCCACATAAGGTAATTAGCTTAAAGGACTTATTAAGCAATGGTTATTTCAAGGATAATTAAGATGACTTACTTAAAGATTTTACAGATAACTAATTTATTACAATTTGTGACAATTACACTAACTTCATCAAGTCACTGTAGCCGTTGCCAATGTCCGTGTTATTCATTTTTTCTTCCAGGACTCGCAATATCCATAAACTTTCGCTTACATCTAGTTTCCTCCAATCTCCTACGTTCTGCGCTATTTTCAGATTCTCCCACTTGATTTTATGTTTCTCTTCAATTATATGCCTCGCTACAGCAGATATTGCTGTTTCCGTTGCACCTCGTTTTGTAATTTGTTCCGCTTTTTGACGTGTTCTTGCCAACACATTTTCGCTCATCGTTTTGTTTGTCCGATATAAATCATGTCGCACTCCAGGCAAGTGATCTTATAGATGCCTCATTTATCTTCCTTATTCCTCATAATCTTTGCTGATCCGAACACTACTTCTGCTGGTGTAAACCGGACTGTTTCCCGTTTTTTTTTCAATTATCTGTCTGAGCTTTTCAAGATTGTTGTATGCGTAAGAAGAATCCTTAGCCTGTTGTTGCTGCTTGAAAATGTCGATAGTTGATTTTTTTGTTGCTGCTGTTCCTTTTTTCGTATCCGTTGTTTGATTGTTTTCCGGCAGTACCTATCTTACATCGCTGTATTCATGATGTGTTCTTACTCCAATTTGTAGTAATCGAGCAGTCCGCTTAGGCAAACTGCTCGAGGAGCCGTGATGAAAAGGAAAATGAGAGATGAATATTATTTGCAATCGTTAAATAGTTCTCGCCACTTCTACACCTTATTCCACCCGACTTCTAATATCAAGCGCTACAAGAATCCCGAGCTGTATAGAATTCAGATAACCGTATGATGACCAACGACAGTAAAAAGTGATCATCACCGTCATCACCTATGTGAACAACATCGTCAATATTTCACAAAATTATTTAAATTTTGCAAAATATGTATATCTTTACTTAATGACACTCGTACGACGTCGAAATGCGACGCAATCATTAAAACTTCAACGGATTCTCCGCAAATTAAATCAAATCATCTCTTGTAGACTGCAAACAAATCAAACGTCCTTCAATATAAATTTAAATCAATAAGACTATCGGTTCCCGTTCTTTGAAATCACTCGAATAATGGAAAAATTGGTTAAGCATAAAACGCGACCAACTAACAAATTCATCTATAATTTGTTCTTTTAGGATCGAGAAAGTTTTGTATTATTGAATTAGATCTTATTTATTTTTGCTTTATTAATTCTATGAAACTCACGTTAAGTTTATTACTATCCGAGATATGACGCAAGCAAGCTAGATGAAAATAAACAATAGAAAAAAAAGAAAGAGGAACAGCAACTGAATGCAGAAAATTTCAAAAAATGGCGCTACATCACAGTAGCGTTCTACATTTTTTCAAGATACTATCTGCAGCCCTGCTCACTATTTTCATTTATGCATGATAATATTGTTACATGTCCAAACAATCCTGCGAGCTACTGTCGCAATTGTTATCGCACAGATGTCATGTCTCAGAAAGGGATCATAATCAAGCCAAAAAAGCATACATCATCAGATAAAACGCTTGCCGATTTTAAGTCTAGGATAAGACCGTCAAATTGCAAGATTCCTCTTCAACTGCTACGGCCTATTCGCAATGGTGGGGCGATAATTAAAATAACGACCAATGCCAACGCGTCTGAGCTATACGGAGTAACCATGAATAACATGCAGGATAAATACGACATTACTGAAACAAAAACGCGTCGACCCAGACTGGTTATAAATGGGCTGGATAATCAATTTACAAATGAGGAACTACAAAACGAAATACAAGCGCTAAGCCCTGATGTTGGGAATAGAGAAAAAATAGAACTCATTCATGCCTGATAGACAAAAAACAGAAAATGGTTACACACTATTGAGGTAAATGGAAGCATGTATCAAAGATTTGCTAACAAACACGTCTACATTGATTATGGATCATATTTTGTGAAGGAAGACTTTAACATTATGAGATGCTTCAAGTGCCGAAAATATAACCATAAGACGTCAAAAAGCGAAGGAGAACAAATCTGTGTGAAATGTGGAGAAAAGCATGAGCTCAAGGAACGCAAAAGCACCTATGAGAAGTGTTACAATTGTATCGGTAATAATAAGAATACTGATCACTCGCACAGAGCAGACTCCTGGGAGTGCCCAGAGTATCAAAGAAAGATTGTAATTGCTAGGAGGAGTACTGACTGCAATTTTGATGATGATTGTTAATCCCAAAATTCAATCAAGCGACAAATTAACTATCTTTTATGCCAATATAAGAAGCCTGCGACACAAGCTGAGTGATATTCAAATTTATTTGCAGCAAAATACTGAAACGGATCTAATTATACTAAACGAAGTATGGATCTATCCTGAAGAAGCAAAGTATTACAGTATTCCGGGATATAGCTCCGTTTTCTCCTGCGGAGGAGGCACAGCAATTTATATAAAAATTACAATTAATTTCGTGGCAAAGAGAGTAACTTCTCACGTATATTATATAATAATAATTGAAATAACCTACGCAGGTGAAAAACTAAAAATCGGTACTTACTATAAACCCAATCGTCTCAATGCGCAGGACTTCTGCACAGTAATAGATGCCATATACTCTACTGAAAGAAATCTAATCACAGTTGCTGACACAAACACAGACCTGATTGCAGAATCTCCAGAATCGAGAATGTACAAGGATATCCTGGAAACAAATGGAGCGATCATTGTCAATAAGGACAAAATTACTCGCCCGACTTCAAGTACCTGTCTGGATCACATCGCAACAAATGATAAAAAAAATTGCTGAAAACATTAAATTCACACTTGCAGACTGGCCGCAGTTACATCAGCTTGTCCTAAAAATTGTCGTCCATGGTCAAAGTCTCAATAAGCAAAAACCTACTCACAATGCGTTCAGATATTTAAACAAGGATCTTTTCAAAACGAAATTTCAACAGTTGCTAACAAACCAAAAACCTGAAAACCTTATGGAGCTCAAAAATATGATTGCAGACTCAGATCAGATGTCGAAAAGATACATGGATAACAAAGAAAGTTATTGAGGCTAGTATTAACTAAAGGGAGGCTCATAAAAAATACAAAAAGAACGCTGAAGATCAAGCACTTAAACATCTGTATAACTAAGCCCTAAAAGAATCAAAACGTCTCATAAAAGAAGCTAAATTTTCATATTACTCCAGAAGATTGGAAGCAGCGGCGGACAACTCACACGAAATACGGAAAATAATAAATGAAGTAAAAGATAATTCATCACCCTGGATCATGACATCAAATGCTGAATTTTTTGGCATGGACTCTAACAATGCAGCACGCGCATGTGGAACAGCAAGCTCGCTAAACCTCTTTTTTTCAACAATTGGTGAAAAAATTACCAGGGAGCTTGGTAAAAAGTCAACTGGCTATTTCAATATCATAAATAGCCCACCTAAGTGCATCTTTCACATTCATTGGACGAAAAGAGAAGTATTAAATACAATCGAAAAAAATGCAGCACTAGGTATTTACAACATCGCCACATATGAAATTATTCTAGTCAAAGAGGCGATAGCTGAACCGCAATCAAATTTTATAAACGAGCATATTAGAAATGGAACATTTCCGGACGAAGAGAAACTGGCAAAAATAATCCCAATATTCTAAGGAGGAGATTATCTGGACCCGAATAATTACCGCCCTGTTGCACTTTTGACAGCCTTTAGTAAAATGTTCGAAAAACTTATAAATAATCGTTTAAAATCTTTCTTAATGGACAATTCTACCATAAATCCAAAGCAGTTTGGCTTTCAAAAGAACAAGAGAACTTGCGATGCGTTACTTTCTGTCTCACGTTACAACAATGAAAGGGTTGATAAGGAAATGATGTTATTGCAATTTTTGTGGACCTGAAGAAAGCTTTTGATACGGTTGATCATGACCTGTTACTTCAAAAACTTGAATCGAGTCGTATACAAGGAAAACCGAAACAGCTTTTTAAAAGGTATTTAGAAGGAAGATTCCAAAGAACATCAGTTAATAATGTCTTGAGCAATCTAGCACCAATGAAATCGGGGGTTCCTCAAGGATCCATACTTGTTTTTGCTGTACACCAATAATTTGAATATACGTAAACTGAAAGCTCACCACCCATTATATGCTGATGATACTGTACTTCTTTATTTAGGACACGATAAAGTTGCAATGGAGAATATCGCCAACGAGGATCTAAATAAATATCGTTCATGGCTTATCGAAAACAAGCTTGCATTGAATACTATAATACAAAGACAAAATACATGATTTTTAAACAGAAGAATAGATCATCGTTTGGCATGGTTGCCACACATAAATAATTTGAGGAGGCAACTAGCACCAATGATAGGAGTGTTGAGAAGTATGGAGGTTTTCTAATGCATAAAAAGAAACTTGTATTAAATGCATTTGTACTAACAAAGCTACATTATGCGATGGTCATTTGGAGTCAATCGTCAAATCAAAACTTTAATATTATATCCAGTATACTAACTAAAGCCTTTTAAAAATATTCTAAACCTTCCGATTCTCTCTCCAACAAGACTAATGTATCAACGGACCAATGCACTCACCTTCAGTCAATTCATTACTATGGAGAAAGTGAAGTTTATCTTCAAATGTTTGATTTCCAGTGAATCGGAACGAAGCCCCTTTATAAAAGTACCACAAATAAATCCATATAATTCAAGAAATGCCAACAATTTTGTAATACCTTACGCTAAAACTGATCGACTAAAGAACGATGCAACGAATGATGCTCTGCGTATATACAATAATCTTCCAGAAACAGTGAAAAACGTAAACTCATTATTGGTTTTTAAGAAAAGACCTAAGGGAACACCTAATAAATTCAGATTAATGATAAGTCCGGAGGATTGAAAATGCAGTATCTTAGGGCATTTTAGACCCTAACGTCGAGATACTTAAAGACAACTAGTTTTTATAGACTTAGAGTTGTATTTTTTTTACTGCGCCGCATTATAATATTGTTTTTTATCTCTGAGAAGATTTCACGAATCGGACTAGACTAGCAGGAAACTAGTACTTCACAGCATTTGGTGTGCCCCTTATACCGATGTTTTACCATTGCCTGGAGGTACACGTTGGAATTGACGACGTGTGAAGTGCAAATCGCACGAGCGTTGTGCGACGATGAAAGATTGATGGAGAGAGTGGTAGGCAATGGAGGTATTACAAAAAAAAAAAACTATTAATAACATCATGATCAACCAAGAAAATGGACCAAGTAGATTCAGAATTAAAGGCGTATTAATTGATAGTGAAGTAAAAGATTTTCGTGATACATTTGAAGACAGTTGAAACATAAATTTATTGACAGGTGAAAAGTAAACTATAGTGTGAATAGAAAATAGTGAAGTTAACTATTGTTATTTCTTAGTAAATATAATCTTTCAACTTAACTTAAAAGACAGTGCGTTTTCACTTTCCCGGAACATTAAAATTATCGGCCGTGAACCGTAACAAGCGACAATATTCACAAACGTTAATGACATTGCATGCAAGACTTCATAGTTCTGCACCCGCACCTTCGTCAAATATTCGTGACAATAATGCTAAATCTTGTTCACCGGGAGTGCTAATATGGACATAATTCCCATCATAAGGTTCTCATGCAACGACCAAGTTCACATATTGCAATTCTATCAATATCTCGAATTGCATCAAAACCAGAGGGATTGGCAAAGTCCCATTGCGGCGTGAGAGAAATTGCAAAGATTTCGTCGTCGACGGCGCGGACAGATGAACACGTGTTGTGGGGACAGTTCACATTGTAGTCGTGAACGTTTGATTGGAAATACAGTTTTATAGTTGAATATAGCGTGCGACAGGGTAACGCTTGTCATTAAAAGTGCTATGCAAGAAGAAAACCTCCCGAAACTTGCTGAAGGACGCATTCCGGCTTTCTATTCCCGCACCCTGTCTGCGCGAGGTGTTCCCTAAAACGAGCGCCGCGAGTGCATTTTAATGACCGCAACATTACCTTTGGCACATGTGAATTTCTATGTTATGCGTGTACCGCGCAAGAAAGTGGAATTGAATCGTTAGAGACGTGGCAGCCTTGAAATGTGTCCAACGCCGCAATTCAATGGCAATTTCTTGTGAATTCCTAGTGCCTTAAAGTCGAATTACATAAAAACTGTCTTAACAAGAACATACCGTTGTTCCAAGCCCTTCAGTGATACAACGAAATTTTCCGTCCGTTCTTAGTACGCTCAACCTAATTCGGGTATAGTGATGCGATATGAAGATTTCAGTTTGCGTAGAAATTCAGCACGATGCTCATTCCCTACGAAATACCCTAGTTGCAATAATAACTAGAAGTAAATCTCAAGCTAAACCTGTAATAAAAAAACAGCGCTAAACTGTTGGCCAGCAATTATTCTGAGGTTGTATTTCAATCATCACCTGACTCCTGATTTTTTTGTCGAGGTGCTAAATCGCCCCCATCATCCATCACTCTAGTAACGGAAACTTCAAACTCGACAAATATTCAGCCAACGTCAGTAGCGGATGTTTCTAATTCCGCTGAAACTCTGCCAGCACCACAAATAGTGTTGCAATTTACGGCGTACCGACTTTCTCCCATTCGCAACTTCAAATTGCCATCGTAACCTCTCCCCCTTCCGTTGGGCACATACACCCTTTTCATCAATAAATTTATTTATTTTTAGTATCATTTAACAATTTCCCTATAATTTTTATTTCCCTACCATCTCCATCCGATCCTTTTCCCTTATTTTCAATTAAAAAAAAATAATATATAATAATAAATTCAATTTTCGCACTAACAACATTCTATTCATTAATTCCCACCAACAAAACTTCATTCAATACATTTTCGCTAACAAAACCTATTTCCTTCCTTCATACTAACTAATTTTATTTCATTCCCACGCCCATCAAGAAAGAGTTGAAGTTGCTAATTCGATGTATGGGAAATCAACAGAAGGTGGCACCGTTGGTAGCGTCATGGACACTCGACCGGCGGTCCACAGGGACCCTGGGTTAAAGTTCCCCGAGCGTAGGAAAGCACTCTTTTTGGAGTATCGGCAAAAGCAATAGTTTCCGTATATACATGACACTTTGCATCTTATCAAACGCTTCCATGGTTATGCAAATTGCCATATATGCAATGGAAATTGCTGCGTTTGTCGGTACGAAAAAGATGTGTGGGTAGCGGAATCAAAGTGTATTGAACTTCGATTACGATACCCAGATGTGGCAGCGGTAATAGAGAATACAAGGATTGCGGGATTGAGTTCTTGGATTTGGGGCAGTCAGTATTGGACTTTGAGAATAAAAGGGATTGATTTTGTACGGTGTCGGAAAAAGATTTTGTTAATTTGAAGAGCGGGAACAAAAAAGTCTTGATTTGGAAAAAGATTTTGTCAATTTGGAGTGCGGGAACAAAAAGTCTTGATTTGCGTTGGGAGACGAAAGTCGGATCGTGAGTGGACGAACGTTTGGAATTGGATTTTTAGTGTCGGAAGTTTGGAAGTGATAAAAAAAAGAAAAAATAGAACTAAGATTGGATTGAAATTCAGTGAATAAAAATCAGAAGTGAAAGGAGTGAAGTGAGAAAGGCATTAAAAACTAGTAACTAAAATTTAAATCTACTTTGGAAAGCTAACCACCCACATTGTGGTGGAAGAAAAATCAAGTGTGATACAGAAGTCACAATATCTAAAGTATCAGGTGTCACGTTTGTTAAATTATAACAAAGATGGCTGACGAGTGAAGTGGGAATTCGAAAAGCAAGTACGGAATGTTGAATTTGCCGGTAGTAGATAGAGCAGAAGAAACGGGTCGTGCTGACGAAAGTGGCCGTTGCGTTTTTTTCTTGTTTTTGTGATTTTAACTTTACAATCTAATTTTCAGCGATACCATGCTCCTTTATTTGTATTTCACCGGGCGCTCGGAGTTTCGCAAGGAAAGAAGTGATTACCAATTTAGTTCTTTTTTCTTTTTTAATATTTTATAAACTATAATATTTTCCAGTAGCTTTCTTTATTATATTCTTTATCATATTGAATTAGTTTATGATGGTATATTTCAGCTTGTTTTTTATGTTGCTTTAAGTTTCGAAGGGGGTTTTTAATAGTTTTTTTTTTATTTTTACTCTTCATATAATTTGATTTGGATTATAATTTGTGAATTACATAAAACGGCCATGTTGCGTTGAGACCATAATCTTTCATTTCTCAAAATGACCTCCCCCTTTCCCGTCCTTATCCCTCCGTGTTAGTGTTTTTATGTAAGGTGACTCAGCATGAGCAGAGGGTGTCCCGGAAGTCCCACGTCACGACTGAGCGCTAGCCGGCCTCAGTATGCCACCCCGGGCTACGCACCCATCTGCTAAGACTTAATGTCTGTAACTGCGGCGACTTCCGCGGTTGTAATGATAGTTTCAACTCAACTCTTCATGTCGTGGCCCTACCGAAGCAAATATTTATATCTCGTCTGGCTTATGAGACATCGACGGATGATATTTGTGATTATGTCTCAACGAAATTTATACCTTCGGTCAGGATCTTGCGCAGGCACAAACTGACATAAGATAACATTGAGGGAAGAGTTGTAGCTTTCTTTAAGCTAACTGTACCATCAAACTGCAGCATAGTTCTTCACCAAGAATACTGGCCTCCTGGAATATGAATTAAACCTTTCGAGGCGACCAAATGAAGAAATTTTCGTCTTGTGGTAAGCTTTCTTCTGAGGTTTTAACAGCTGGTCACCCTAAACTAGTAATTTAAATTTTAATATGCGAAACACTTCTCATAGCTTCAATCTTTACTATCAAAAAGTCCGTGGTATGCGGACTAAGCTGGAGGCTATTAAAATTAGCTCTTCTATCTCCGGCGATGATTTCATCTGTTCAACAGAAACTGGCTGATTCCTGATATCGTTAATAGTGAAATTTTGCCGCTATATGATGTCTACCGCACTGATAGAGATCGTTTGGTTTCCGGTAAATCTGACGGTGGTGGAGTACATATTGCTATTCATAAAACTTTAGGCCGGAAATTCTGCTCTGACTTTTCCCCTTCACTTTCAGTAGAATGCATCACTGTCTTTATTAATATCTCTCAAGCCGTGAATTTAGTATTGCTTTGCGTGTTCATCCCTAGCAATGCACCTTTCCACGTTCAGAGTCATTTTTTCTGAATTCTTTTCGTATTTTAGCAGTATTCACGTCTTTACACCATTTTAATCTGTGGTGACTTTAACATGCCTTGCCTAGGTTGGGACACAAGGTCTCATATCTTCACGTCCTTCAATGATCTCTCTATCCTGTTTTCTTCTTTTTTATCGCTTTGCTCCCTATCACAATTAAATACGATCCCGGACGCAAACAACCAACTTGTCGATTTCTTCCTTACTACTACCTGCCTCTATCTCCTCGGTCTCAAAATCTACCTCCAAATATGTAAAGCCTGATCCCCATCATCCTCCGTTTGAGGTTCGTTTATCTTTTCTCGCACATCAGTCCAAACGCACTCTTTTTTCCCAAGATTTAATTTCTGCAAAGCCATCCAGCTTGAGCTGGATAATATTGACTGGAATTCATTGCTACAGAAGCTAGATGTCATTTCAGCGCTATTTACTTTCTACGAAAATCTCAGTAGCATGATTAAAAATCATGTACCTATCTGCCGTTTCCCTTGGAAAAAGAGCCCCAGCTGGTTTTCCGCTGAAGTTTTAAACGCTCTTTATTTGAAGGACCAGACGCGCAGAAAATTTCAGTCTTCCAACTCTGACACTGACATTGCCAGCTACCGACTGCTTCATAGAGAAGCCAAAAAAGCGGTTAAGAACATAATGCGATCTCATTATTATATGATTGAAACATCACTACAATTTAATAGTCCTAAGCCCTTCTGGACATACATCCGTTCCCTGAAAACAACATCCCATAACCCTAATATTTTCTCATGGCATAACTGCCAAGGTTCTGATTGGCAAGCTATCTACTCTTGCCCAATTTTTTTCCTCCACATTTGAGATTTCAAACCCCAATATATACTCATCGTGTCCTTATCCTTCCCCTATTGTGCATTCTATCGTGACCTCTCCATGGGATTTTGAAAATGTACTGCTCACTTTCCACATTAATGGTGATCCGGGTCTTGATGGAATACCAAATCTGTTCGTAAAGTCATTATATTCTTTAGTTCTTCTTGCAGTTAGCTGGACATGGACGACGAGATAAGGTGTCAGCATTTCCATGAACTCTACCCTTGCCTCAGTAGGTCTGGTCGGATCGTCGATCGGGTTGCACCAGTGTCGTTTGTTATGGTGCAATGTTCTTCATCAACTTGACCAGGAAGGCATAAGTCTGCTTCTGCACGATGCTGCCTTGACACGATGATGGGGGTGCTGGGAATGTCGATCCTGCTAGCCGACGTCCGTCGCATGAAGTTGGCCCTTTCAGATTGATGGGCTTCTATTCTAGCCTCCTGAAACGGTCTGGATCTCCACCATTCTGGACAATAGCTCCATTTTTTTGCTTCTTGCAGTCTCTTTGCAGGTGCCCTTTCTCACCGCAATCCCAGCATCTAGGCACACTATTTACTTGCGGCTCTCGCTCATTTTCCACGCGCTCACACCTGCACTCGTCTGCCACTACCTTGCGAGCCCGGGCAGTGGTACGAGTCACATTTTTCACTGCCTCAAAGTTCAGACTATAAGCCTATGCATCCTTGACTGTTTGCTTTTGAGCAAAACGCACAGCTTGTTGCAATTCCGGGTCCCTTAATGCGCTAATGAATGCTTCTGTTGCTGCGTCCTCTCGATGTTCTGGGTCGTAAGCTGGGTAAGCCAAAAGTGCCAGTCGCTCAATGTCTTGGGCTAGCTGCAGTAAGGTTTCGCCAGACTTCTGCATCCAATGCCGTAGCTGTGCCCGATAAATCTGCTTCAGATTATCGCCTCCACAACGCATCTCGAGCGAATTCAGTATAGCAGCCAGGTTTGAGTGTAACTCAACGGGGATAGTCTGCAAAAGCTCGGCAGCTGGGCCTCTTAGAGCAAGAATTAGTGCAGTTGCTCGTTCCTGCTCGTTCCAGTGATTTGCCCTAGCGGCAGCTTCAAACTGGGTTTTGTAAATACTCCAGACCGTTTGCCCATCGAATATTGGTGCTTGCACATTTCTGGATGTGCTTTGCGATGCGGTTGTTAGCGGGGCTGGTGAGGGGGTTACTACTGCCTTCGCAGCTTCCAATTCCTTTTTCATGTTTTCCATCTCATGGTTGATCCTCTCCTCGGCCTGGCTGATATCATGGCTTATTCTCTCCTCGACCTGGTTGATCTCATGGTTAATTCTCTCCTCGACCTGGTAAACCTTTTCTTCGACGCATTTAATTTGTTTGTTCAGACTACCGAGCTCCGCTCTTATTTCGGTTAACTGTTTTTGCACTTCCTTGATTTCGATCGCTTGTTGGTCCAGCTTCGCTGATTGTTCATCTACCTTCGTGGTTAAACTTGATTACTGTTCACTTAGCTTCGCAGTTAAATTGGATGACTGTTGTCGCTACTCTTACTGCATCAGCATTTGCACCAGCGCAGCTACTGGTTCCTTTGATTTTGGCGTTTCTGCATCTCCCTTCAGCTTCGCCATGGTAAATTCATTCATTTTCAAATGTTAGCTTCGCGGTTATTATTTATTTTTAATTATTTCGGCTTTTATTTATTTTTCCAACAGTTTCCACGATACATTTCACTATTGTGCATTTTTCTTTTTTTTCGGTTCAAACGTTTTTCACTTTCAAAATTTTCTTTCTCACTTCTCGACACCACTGTCGCATGTTAAGGTTCACGGCCAATAATTTTAATGTTTCGGGAAAGTGAAAATGCAATGTCTTTTAAATTAAATTAAAAAGAATTTTTTTTTAAAAAATGCACAGTTATTAATTTCACTATTAAAAGTCTAACTTCCACTTGTCAATAAATTTCTATCGCAATTGTCTTCTAAAATCACTTCACAATCACTCAATCAATATCGCCTTTACCTCGCGCTCCACTCTATCGCAGTTTTTATTATCACGGTTGTAATGAATGATCCCCCCATTCATTCAGCTCGCCTTTATATAGGGTCTCCAGCCGTTCAATGCATTTCTCGTACATTGGCGAATGTTCTGCCGCGAGGTACCTGGTATATTCGAGCAGCTTAATGAATGGAGCAGTGACTCACTTTCAAATGTTGATCATGCTTGGTGGGTTCTCGTGGTTTCGAGTAAATTCATTTTGTTGATGTTCTTAATGGTTTTGAAAACAATTGCGACAGTAGCTCGCAGAATTATTTTTACATGTAAGAGTATATATATGTACTACTGTCACCAAAAACTAAGGTGACATTTGAATTTAAACTGCGCGCGTCGAAGGATTTGGGGAATTATTATTTTTTCAGGTTTGTAGTACTGTCAGTGACATCTATGTCAAATTTACATGCCAAATCATTCATTAGTGTTTGAGATACGCGTCGTTTTGTGGACTGCTAAAAGTGAGTTTTTTGTTTTTTGCGATGTCGAAATTTGTTGAATTTGCATTAAATTTTGTTTGCGGAATGAATTTTCTGCTGCGGATACGTTGAGGATGGTGCAGAAAGCCTATGTCTAAAAAAATGTTTACAAGTGGTATAGTGAGTTCCAAGCCGGCTGTGAACGTGTCGAAGACGAAGAGCGTCCGGGGCGACCATCAACCTCTTCTCTTCTTCGATTATCGTGGTGTTGTGCATTATTTATGTCTTTCGCCGGTCCAAACAGTCACCAAAGAATATTATTTGAACGTTGTGCGTTGTTTTTGTAACGCTATCTGCCTATAAAGGCCGGAATTGTGGAAAGACAATTCTTGGTTTCTACACCACGATAATGCACCATCCCATACTGCACTCGTAATTCATGATCATTTCGCCAAAAACTCAACCTATATCGTTCCACAACCACCGTATTCACCTGATCTGGCGCCGTTTGACTTCTGGTTGTTCAGCAAGCTCAAAAGACCGCTCCGGGGACACCGTTTTGATACGATAGATGAAATTCAAGCCACAGTGAAGACTGAACTGAAGGCCATCCCAAAAACGACGCGTATTTCAAACACTACTGAATATTTTGACACATTTTTTGTTCACATACATTATATATATATATATATATATATATATATATATATATATATATATATATATATATATAATGTAATGCAATCATATTGTTTAAAGGAAATGGAATTTGTATTTATCGTTAATGCAAAGCTATACTTGAAGGTTATTCAAATGAAAGATCTGCTAACTACTCTAAATCATCTATTTAATTGAATGCTTATTTAAATGAAATCAATACTCATCCTGAACTTTGGTTCTTCTTTATTACCATAAAAATTTGATCAGATTGAATCCAGAAATTTTGTTTCGACCTGATATACCAGTTTTTAGAAGCAAAACATATCAAATCCACTCGAATCTTCTTGATAGTGCAATTCTAATCGAATTCGCAATTTATCAGAATAAAGTGTGATAGTTGCTGCTAAGCATCACCTAACCTATTCGCCTCTTCATTATGCTTTTCATTTTATGCAAACTATCTCGCAAGAACTGAATCTAATCACACTATTCATCTGAGCTCATCTTTCTCACTTCTTAGATAAACATTTCGAAAAAATTTGCGATCCAAATCATTGATTTTACATTTAAATTTCCGTTTCTATGGTCTCGGCGTGTACATAAACGTTTTTACATATACCATCTATACATAAGATCACTATGTTCAATCGTGTGGCAAACTGGCTCGAAATGAAGGAGATGAGCCAGTCTGATCAGAATAAAGTCTTTGTGAATTCTGATCTAGGCAGAAGTTTGATACTGTGCAACAGTGACAAACCGTACTACGCCAATCCCAGCCAACCAACCACTTGTGATTTTTCGCGATCATATAAATACTAACGCCTTAAAATCAGAAACGCTATTTAAAGTTAAGAAGCGATAGAGAACGTTAATCGGTCGAGTGAGTGTCCACCGAATCAATTTTGATCCCTTCGAAATCGGGTTACTCGCTTAAGTCTTTCGTTTAATCGCAGTAACGATCATTCAAGTGAGGAACGAGCAAATTAATTGAGTGAAAATGAAGATTTTGGTGTTAACGGCATTATTGATGGTAAATTAATTAAAATTAATTAGTGAAGAGTATTTTGGGAAGTGATTTGGAGATTTGATAAGTGTGGAGCTATACTAATTAATAAAATTACACTTAGAATATCATGTTCAAGGACTATTGGTTAAGTGATTAGCACCTTCAGCTATGGTGCATCTTTAATGTGTTAAATAAACATTTAGATATTATAAAAGACATTTAGCTCTAGAATTTTATATTTTCTGCAAGTGAATTTCCACTGTTCTATTTGTGGTACAGTTTCGATTGCATTTTAGCACGTATTTCCCCCTTTTATGAAGAATTGTGAATCTTTTGTGCTATTGTTAAGTGAACTGTTATTTGGTTGTTGAGTGAGTGACTTGAATTCAGTTTCAAAGAGTCTGCAAAATTATGTGTATTATATTCGAAACACGAGTGCAAAATGAATAAGCGTATTTTAGAAAAAAAAAAATATATTTGCTCTTAAAATTGGCAACAAAATAATATTTAGTTTCGTAAAATATTCTGATGACTATTTTCAAGAGTCCATCAAAGAACATGAGTATGTGCTCATCTTACCTGAAATTAAAATCTAATCTCAAATGAAGTGAAAACTGATTTTGCTGGTTGTGAGAGAGATTATGATGCTTCTATTGTTGCACACAACTCTATCAAATTAAGCTCTATTAAATATCTATTCATAGTTCACTTATCTCATCTTCCTGTTTTTCTACTTATTCCGAAGCTGATTGATGATGTGGTGTTCCGGGAGTTTAGAACTTTTCACATATCATTTCATACACGATTATATAATGAAGTTGTGAATAACTACTCAACTATTTCAACGATGATTTACTTTTTGCATGTCAGACAAGTCAAGATCATGTTTAGTCTAGACTGAGATTATTTCTGATGTAATGCTCATTTGCTCTTGAAAAGATAACAAATTATTAATAAAACTTGATGGGTTTTCTTATCAAATCAGGTTTTCAGGTTTTGGGTTTCAACAAGGATATATTTTCATATCGACAGTAAAACTGACATAGAAAAAGGAACATATTATACAAAAAATTAATAATCGAATAGAGCTACCGTTTTCCATTAATAATAGATTAAAATATTGCGTAATGTAATGATGATGTAAATTACAACTACTCACCACCCACGCTCAACAATTGCAAGTACCAAAAATTCATAAATCATCTATGGAAAAATCTTTAGCAAGATAATCTCCTTGAAGAATTGGCCTAAGAATGCTGAATAATTAAAGTAGTGAATGATTGAGCTAAGCATCATCTATTGTTGATTTTCCTATGACTCCTTCTATTGTTAATCCGAAAAGTGTATTGACTTGTTAGAGCTGATGATGAATTGTGATAACTGTAGATATAGCCACTCCTAAAAAATCTGGTTTTTATTTACCTGAGCAGATGATGAAGTGGTTAATATCTGATACCATTGAAAAATGATGCTCAAGTTCAAGACAAGATCTATATCTGTCCAAGGTTCGGGTAGAGATTTTTTTCTGGCACTTGTGCATTATTGAAGCAATGGTTATATTTTCGCTAATACATTCCGAATGTTTGGTGATTGGAAGTCTATGGTGCGCGGTTTGAACGAGATTTCCTTTTGATGTAGGTGCTGTGGAATCCATAAGTATCCTATCGTTCTTCCCGGGAGTTTTGTTGAAGTATTCTTAATTTGCTTTGATTAACGGGAACACTTTATTAGATTTTGAAATGTGATATTTAGTTTGAAAGGGGTTGTATAGATTAGGATGATGGTGTTAGAAAATACAATACAAACGTAAGTTTCAATATTTCTTCATCCAATCCCAAAGTACCCTCATTATTTAAAAGAACTTTAAATTTGCAGTATAGAATTATTATGCTAGTACTTATCTTATATTTTCCAATATTTCACCTTCCGGAACCACCAATGAACAAGTATGTAATTTTGTCAAGATAATTCCTTTGGCATTGACCACATTTTTAAGCTTTCACTTATTCTTCAGACGCAAATAGATCATTCAAATGAAGTTCATCATAATTGTTATTATTCAATATTTTATTGACGCCCAAATAGGAACCGGCAATAAATGACTGCCAATTGACCATGAAGAGATGAATACTTTGATACATTAATGGTCTGAATTATTTTGTTGAGTTCTATAATCTTGTTTATATGAAGATAAAATATTTTCTTATACAAATAGTAAATAGTGAAGGTAATATTTTAGGCTTATTTTTAAACAGGTTAAGTCAGTCTTCAAAAATACGAACGTAAGGTAATTGATCATTTTTCACACAAGTATTTCCAGAGTAATAATCAGAACCGAAAGAAATTTTTGCTTGTATTTAGGGCCTAATTATGAATCAAAAACGTTATTAGAAGTAAAATTTACTTATATTGGGTCCAAATATATACAGGGTGCGTACGGTATTTGAGGACAACTTGAGAGTGAAATTAATTAGCTTGTATTTTTAACAAAATTTAATGAAATTCCAGGAATTTTTTATACAACGTTACTTTAATATATGGCTATAAAGTTATTCAATAAAATCGCCATTAGCAGCAATAACCTCTTCGTTCCAGGTCCGGAAACGATTACATGCCCGAATCAAATGCTCCTTATTCATATTGACCATAACGGCATTAATAGCAGTCTTCAGCGAAGAATTGGTATTATGAGGACGCTTATTGGCCTGTCGCTCAACTACGCCCCATACGTAATAATCCAAAGGATTCAGGTCTGGGGAGCTAGGTGTCCATAGGTTCGGTGTTATGTGGTCATGAAAATGTTTGGCCTTGCTTTATGCGAAGGAGAAGAGTCTTGTTGAAAAATGTATGGTCTGCCTCCGCTTACATTGTCTACCCAGGATTTCACTACCGTCTCCAAAACCTCAATGCATGCAGCAAAGTTCACTCGAAGTCCTTGAGTAAAAAAGTCTGGTGGCATAACATTTCCTTCGTTGCTGACAACACCTAAAACCATAACAGTGGCTGGAAATTTTGTGTGCATAACAACAAGAACTTCCGTAGGATTTGAAAATAGTTATCTGTCATTTCTGCGATTGGCCTTTTGATCTTGGTCAAACCTTTTTTTGTCGGAAAAAAATCATAACATTTTGGGCGCCTCAGGGTGTTTGATTTTGTTTAAAAGACGTTTTGATCGGAGAACTCTCTGTTTCTGTGTTCGTTCCGACATGAACTGTCTTCTGCGCATCATGTAAGACTTATACCGAAATTCTTCGTGGACAACTCTACGTATAAGGCGCTCAGAAACATGAAGCTCACTCGCAATGATCGCTATCTATGATCGCTTGCACTTGCTCTAAAAATTCTGCAGATCGGGCAGTGTCAGAACGTTGTTCATGCTTTTTGCATTTTGCAACCGATTCTGTATCGCCTCCTGATGCTTTCAATACACGGTGAACCTTATGCACGAATGACCGGGAGCAATTAAGAAAATTAGAGATCTCTAAATCTCGCACATATAGCGACGATGACAGCATGTCTCTTCATTTCTTGAGTGATGTTGTAGTCTGCCATTTTCTATCTGAAAGGAAAAAAACCATAAAAAAATAAAAATTCGCGAAGTTATAGTGATATTTATGCATGTCCTCAAATACCGTACGCAACCTGTAAATTGAATATCCTAAGTTTGCCCAAGAAAGATTTAATGAAGGCCGAAAAATGACAAAAATGATTTTTTTAAAGATAAACATTCCAGCCCCATTTATATAGGAGAATTATATGTATAAACATTCACAAGCTAAATGGTAGCTCAGTAACGTTCACATACATATCAGTGCTGAAAAATCGCATCAACTTATTCCCACAGCCGGGAGAAAGTAATGATGACATCAAAAACATGTGCAAGACAGAAAAAAATATGCGTCAATAGAAGTAGCCGAAGAGTTCTTTGGGCACCAGTCAAAGTAAAGTAGCAACGACTGGCACGATGAAGAACGCAAGGAAGCGGATTCAAAAAAAAAAAACCCGGCATACAAAGAATAAATCCAGCCACCAACACGGTTCAAAAAAGAACCATATATAACCTTCGGACGACAAGTTAAAAATAGATGAAAGATTAGCATTTGGCAATTTTCTTAAACTTTGTCCAAGATTCAAGATCTTTATTTGGTGATGTTTAATTTTTACATATATACAGAATTCATCAATAGCTTAACCTAACAATATACATGCGGGTTGTGTCTTAGGGCTTTTCCCGGAGTTCAATAATAATTTACTTTAATTACATTACAATATTAATTTTTTGTCAAAAGAAAACTTTAAAATGTTAACACCCACAACATTATCATACATTAATAGATTATAAAATAAGTTTGTAAAAATTATTTGCTCTAACAACTAGTTTTAAAAATTGATTTCCTTAAAATTAAGTACATTATTTCCTTAAGGCTACCTTAAAAACTACTCATTTGCTGCGTCCATAGAGTGGTTGTCCATCGCTCTCCTGAAAACTTCGGCCTTGTGCTCCGGAGCTCTCCTGGTTCCCGCTTCCGCGGGTTTTTTGGATACGATTTTATCGGCAGCAAAGTTCACTCGAAGTCCTCCTGGTACAGCACCTTGTTGGAGTAAGACCGTCCGTTCTCCCATCTGTATAGGCCTGTGCAAGCCCGAAGCATTGTTCGCTCCACTAATCTTATCTTGCCCCACTTTGTTTACGGAGCTCCAATCCATATCAACACTGCATATGTAATGATCGCATGAATCAAGGTTTTATAGGCCAACACCTTGACTCGTTGGCTTGCTGTCGAATGTTTTCTGAAAAGAGGTAAAAGGAGATGGTATGTACAAGTCACTTATTTCAAAATATTATTATCGTGAGCACTAAAAGTAGCTTTCCTGTCGAAAACTGCCCCCAAGTACTTCGTTTGCCTAGAGCAGTGCACAACCTGCCCATTCAACTTAATCCTGGAGTCACAGATGCCTCTTGCACGATGACCGAAATTGTTGTGAGAGTCCTTGAATATAATTAACTCACTTTTCTTTGCATTTCCATTTTCGGTAATATTTGCCATTTTCGGTAATATGCAGTAAGAGATTCCGAATATTTTTGAAGCCACATCCTAGTAAACCGCAAATGGTGTTTAGATCGTCAGCGAAGAGGTTCACCCTGGATTCCGGGCTTATATTCATCTCTTACATCCGGAACGTCAGAGGTGAATATGTTGAAATGAAATGGGCCTAAAATAGACCACTGTGGGGCCCCCAAGTCAATACTAAATGGGTCTGACCTAGCTCCACCAGCCAACACAAAAGCAGTTCGTCCCCTCATGAAGCTGCCTTTAATTTTTACAAGATGGGCCGGAAAGCCAAGATTTATCATTTTGTAGAAAAACCCATTGATCCATACATGGTCAAAAGCTTTCTCCACATCGATCAGGCAAGCTACAATAAGCTTATTGTTGCGCGAGCTTCTCGTTATATCAGCTTGGAACACGGCCATAGCACCCACCATGGAGTGAGCTTTTTTGAAGCCAAATTGTCTTTCTGGCACAACTCTTGCCCTGGCGGAGAATTGTAGGATACCTTCAAGTATTATCCTTTCAAGAAGCTTACCAATATTTGAAAGCAACGAAATCGGACGAGTATCGACTACGTCAGTACTGCCCAACTTTTTGGGTATTGCGAATATTTTTACACATTTTCATTGCTGGGGGAAGTAGCAAATGTTAATGAAGTCATCAGGATGATCGTGAGGAGAACAAAGAATACATGGGGAAGCCTATTAAGCATATAATTGGAGATTCCATCAGCCCCTGCAGATTTTTTGGAATTTCGTTCCAGTGCCAAAAAAGTGAGCCTCTCAGGACTGACAAACAGACCATTGCCAGTAGGTGTGTCAGAAGGATTTGAAACCGAGAACCTGGTCAAGCACAATTGCTCATTGTCCCTATCGAAACTCATTGTGGTGCTGCTCACTGACGAAGTAACTGAAGAGTCCTCACTTGATTTCTCTCCTTGAAGAACTTTCGCAAAATGTTTTGCGATAGAGTCAGCGATAATTAACGTGACTAACCTAAAGGGTTTTTACAGACAACTAACTTATTACAATTACAAGGTTATCTTACGACAACTACACTAACTTCATTAAGTCACTGTAGCCGTTGGCAATGTCTGTGTTCATCCTTTTTTCCTCCAATCTCCTACTTTCTGCGCTATTTCCAGCTTCTCTTACATAATTTTATGTTTTTCTTCAATCATGTACCTCGCTACCAAAGATCTTGCTGTTTCCGTTGAACTTCATTTTGTAATTTGTTCCGTTTCTTTGATGTCTTCTTGCCACCTGATTTTTGCTAATCGTTTTGTTTGCCCGATATAAATTATGTCGCACTTCGGCAAGGGATCTAACAGATACCTCTTTTTCCTTCCTTGTTCCTCATATCTTTTGCTGATCCTAACGTTACTTCTAGGCTATATCTTGTGCTAGTGTAGGCCGGACTGTTATCTGTCTTTCCTATTATCCGTTCGAGCTTTTTCAAGATTGCTGTATGCGTCAGGAGAATCCTTGTTTCCTGTTGTTCCTGTTTGAATCATGTTGTAAGATGGTTTTTTTTTCGCCAAGTGGTTGCTTGATGAATGTGATAAACTCCACTATAAAACCAGTAACTGCTCCGTCAAAAAATAGGGAAGAGTTAATAAACATTCTTGGTACACTGGAAATATCAGAGGAAGATATAATGCTTTCATATAACGACAACTCTGTGTTTCCGTGCATATCAGTAAAGCAAGCCCTGGTACTGTTTGAAAACTGGTTGCTCAAACATGATAAAGCCCCAGAGGGGAAAAAACGCCTAAGATGCTATACAAAACTAGCCATCCTATGCATGAGCGAAAATTATTTTGTGTTTACAGGGAGATACTACAAAGCGATAGCAGGAACGGCAATGGGTAACCCTCTCTTCCCTATCTTAAGTCACATCTGCATTGATTGGCTGGAGATGTAGCTTGAAAACAAGGGGATCCATGCCAAATATTTGGGTTAGGTACGTGGATGACATCATTACGGTAATCAAAAACGAGGAGGTAGAAAATTTTTGAAGGAACTTAACAATATACACTCAGGAATAGGTTTTACAAAGGAGAAGGAGAAGAACAATCAACTGCCTTTCCTGGATATGAAAACAACTAATGGCTATACATAGGACATACATAGGAAGGAAACGACTACCCAAAGGACGACACCAATCGAGTCAACCCACATGTATGGACATAAAATGGCGGCGTATAATACAAACAATGATTCACCGGATGGTTACTCTACCGATGACGAACGAGCGATTACAGTTGGAGAAAGAATACATCATTGATACAGCGATTAAAAATGAGTACAGCAGGAAAACAATCGAACAACGCGTACGGAAAAGGAACAGGATCAACGAAAAAACCAATTGACAACATTGTTCAAACAGGAATAACAGGCAACAAGGATTCTCCTGACGCATACAGAAATCTCGAAAAAGAAAGACGAGAAAAAGTCCAGCCTACATTAGCACAAGATATAGCCTAGAAGCAGCGTTAGGATCAGCAAAAGATACGACTAACTTGGAAGAAAAAGGAGGTATATATAAAATCACTTGCACGGAGTGCGACATGATTTATATCGGGCAAACAAAACGATATGCGAAAAACAGGTGGTCAGAACACATCAAGGAAATGCAAGAAATTACAAAACGAAGCTCAACGGAAACAGCAAGATCTGTGGTAGTGAGGCATGTGATTAAAGAAAAACATAAAATTACGTGGAAGAATCTGGAAATAGCGCAGAAAGTTGGAGATTGAAGGAAACTAGATGCATGCGAAAGTTTATGGATATTGCGAGAACCAGAAGAAAAAGTGATGAACATGGACATTGGCAACTGCTACAGTGACCAGCAGAACTACTCCAAAAGCAGAGTCCCTATCTAAGTAGTCTTCTGCATCTACTAATATGCAGAATATGGCCAGAGGAGCAATTAGTAGAATATTAGTGAAGAAGTATGTTCTGTACACAAAGAGGAGGATAATTTAAGATGTGAAAATTATACAGGCATTGCTCTGTTGTGTACGTGCTGTCCAAAATCATAGAAAGAAAATCAGTATTAGGTGGCTTTCGAAGTGGATGGTCTACTAGAGACCATAAATTCTCAGTTAAGCAGTTGCTTGAAAAATGCTGTTGATATATGGTCGATATGTACCAATCCTTTATAGAATTCAAGAAAGCATACGATAGTGTCAACGGAAATGCACTGCACAAAATAATGCTTGACTTTGGCATCTCCACATGGCGTAAGTCACGATGCTAAGCACAGAATCCCAAGTCAAGCTAAACGGTGAATTGACGGACAGCTTCATAATGGAATCAGGCTTAAAACACTGGGAATAGAGTCGTCTCAATGCTTTTTAATATTGTGCTAGAGCACGTCATCAGGAAGACATTAGCTGAATTTTGGGATACACTAATCTTCTAGTCCACACAATTACACAATTGGTAGCATATGTTGATAACGTTCATAGTATGATATGTTCAATTTCTGATTTTATGCTCATAAGTAAGTTTAACTTCCCCATCGTCGCGTTGGAGACGATGGAATTTGCTTAGGTTTTTGCGGTTTCATGTTCTATGCTGGATCGTGAGATTGCACCGCATAGAACGTTTGTTTTGTCTGGCGATGTTGTCTCACCGCGCTGAACCATGGAAAATCACAAATCATACGAAAGACACCTTATGCGAATGTATATTATGCAATATTAGTTTTCTAGGTGGACTATGGAAAATGATGAGATATGAAATGATGATTTGTACATTTTCTCGAAAAAAAGAGGAATGTTGAATAACCTTCGATGATTTCTTGTTTCTGTTGATGGATTGTACCATTCAGCTGTAGAGATCAAAGACTTCCTTTACATATGGCGTCGAATATTGTTCGTTCTTTCAGAACATATATCAAATTATTGGAAGCTGCTAATGGTGTCCGGGTATTAGTCATTTGTCTAACCTGTACGTTACAGTTTGCAGAGGAATTAACACTATGAGCTAGAAGGGCTGTCTCGGATTTCTACATATGTGAATGCATAGGTACTGTAAAAAAGTTAGTATTGAAAGCATATTAGCTCGATATCCGATAGTGGAAGGCGTTTGCTGCATTCTTGTGTAGATAATGCAAAGAATTTGCCTCTTTTCAAGTTGGTCGCTAGGTACTCAGTGGAAGTTTTTATACATGTTGATGTGTTGTTAAAAAGCATTGGATTGGCATAAAGCTTGAACAGCTGAGACTCCTCTGCAGATGTGAGTGGTATCCGAATATCAAATATGATTCACCTTATAGTTGTTCTCTCACGATGCACTGTATAAATTCTGTAAATTTTGTTTATTAGTTCTGAAAATACCGGAAGGATTTGATTTTTGGGAAGATTTTCTCTGATACCATTTCTATCATCATTTTGGCATATTTCTCTGAAGTGCCGACAATGCCCATGTGCTAACCTTTATTATATAGATTAATTTTTGCTCCGCTTAAGCTAGGGAAATTTATTTTAAGGCATCTCCTATTGTGGGTAAATCCGTAACATAGTAAATGTCTCTTATTTAAAGGGCAGCCCTATTTTCATGTAAGGCTACGGTTGTCTCTTCTCCAAGAAAATTTTTGACTATGTCACGGAATGCATTTTGGATAGTAGCTTCTGGTCCAAACTTCACCCATTGGTCAACCCAAACCAGTCAGTCGTACTGTTTTTATTTTATAAGTCTGAGAAGCCTACGTCAGGGTTGAAGGTAGAGTCTTTAATAACATCTAACGCAACTTCCATCCTCGGGTCACCTTCTTTCATATCATAGAGTAGGCTACGGTTCTTCAGGTGGGCTCTCAAAATTTGCTAAAGATACTCTGGAATCTGGATAGGAATTACCAGCACTTTCAGGATATCCACCGATCTGGTGAAGTTGAAAGTATTTTTGACAGAAGTGTAACTAGTAGGACAACCTAGCGGCTGGAACTGCATCCGCACGCCAAACTGCTGTTATCACTTCCTGACTATATCGATGATGAAGTTATCTGCTCTGAAGCTTAACTGTCATGAAGAAAGGTCAACTGTAGCATGAATTGCGCTATTTGATCTTCCCCTAAAGAGATTGTGAATGCCTTCCGGGTTCTGTTTAGTATACATTACTAGCGCTATGCAGGAGATGACTCTGGATTGCCTTCCCTTTTGCTAGTAATCACGAACTTTGCTACATTTCTGCACTTCCAGAGCACCACGCAGGTAGGCATTGAGCTTTGTAAGCAGCAAGTCAAGGAAAAAGTGATATATCATTTTCAGTACTTCAGCTGGAATCCCGTCTGGTTCTGGTACCATTCATGCTTGCATTGACAAAACTGTTTTCGCTGAATGCAACTTTGTAACGAATAGGTATTCGAATACGATTTTGTCATAGACGGCATGTACATAAACGAAGTGTGTGGAGAAAAGGCCCACACAACCTTGTCCATTTTCCTACATGGTAAAGGAACCTTTGGGTGTTGAGCTTCCACATCACCAGCTAGTAACCTAAGCCCAATGGAGCCCTGTCCACATTATCCATCAGATCTTGCCAGTAGCTGGCCTAGCTGTTGTTGATGCATTTATGAATATATTTTCTAGCCGAATATCATTTCGTGCATGTTTGGCCTCTCGGTGGAGCTTGCTACATTCAATTCGCTGTCTAGTGATTCCCAATTTGTGCTCACATTATCCACTAGATCTTGCCACACTATCCACTAGATCTTGACACTTTTTGCTTCGAGGGGCGCACAGGTAGGGAAAATACACGTCCCCCCTCGTGATTGGACACCTGTGATCCGAAAACAACAAAAACCTTAGAAGTCGAAATTCGTTCAACTTTGTTAATAATAGTATGATATTCGGATTTCAGATTTACCCCAATAAAATCGTATAGGTTCCCCTAAACTAAACGAAATATAAGTAGCCTTATGAAAGGTCCTTAAACTTTGTAGGTTTCATGAAAATAGAATAATATACACGGAAGTTATAGCTATTTGAAATTTCACCAATTACAACAACAATAACACATGATTTTGGTATTTTATGGACTTTCCATCGAATCAGTCATAGCAGTTTTGATTTGATTTTCTTGAAATTTTCAAATAAGGTCAATAACATAAATATTTTTAGGAATTCATGTTTTGAGTGATTTTTGTCGGTTTGCAACAAAATGGCGCCCGTTGGAATTAGGAAAACAATGAATTTTCTTATAAACGTGCACATCTCTTTGACATATTTCTTGACTTTACCGTTTCTTGTTGTTGCATTTCTGAGAAGTTGAGTACAAAACCCTTCTGACACGACCGTAGATCTCTCTACCCAACTTGTTTCTTTTGTAGTATGGCCATAGCCAAGGCAGTTAAATCAGCAAATACGTACTGCTCTCTGCCATATCTTACTGGAAACTTAGCTCATTCTTATTTTGCCCTCACTAAGAATTTGTTCTGTTTCTTTTTCTTGAAGATCGATGATGGTCGTGCGCTACTCCCTGTTATTTGCTTTGGTGAGCAAGAGTTTAACTACAGATATGCTAAGAAACTTATGTTTAATGTCGATTTTAACCTTAGTTGATTTCGTGACAGTAACCCTGACAGCGAACACTACCACAGACTCAAGTGGGGCTATGGCATAGTTTTTCCGGAGGATTTTTTTGACTGCATGGCAGAAAGGGTCCCTGTTCATTGCCTCTGGCCTGAATTCCACTGAAATAACCTAACCAGGTGCGCCACATTGCTCTCCTAGTAATTTGCAAATACCAGGCTTAACCATTCCCTTTAATTCAAGCTGGAAATCTACCATCGGCATGTTTGACCAACAGAACGTGCCTTAGAAGTTTGCGTCACTAGTTAATCCTAATTTGGGTTACTTTGGATGGTTCCCCACGTTTTGCTTCTTTGGGACCCTTTTTATTTTTGTTCACCATTTGGACGAACTTTTTGGCTACCCTATATGGGACCAGCTGAAACCCCTCGGTAGAATGGATATGCTCTATAGGAGCTTCTTCCTTTAAGCTGCCCTGTCACTGGTGATGGAAGTTATGACGACTGGCGCTTCACCAAGTTTTCCACCCTTATCCTCCTCCTCTTGCCTAACTCACTTGCTTCTGAACTATCTTATACCTTCTAAGAGCTCTTTCCGCTTCAAGACGCTACTCATGTCGTCCTTTTTTACGCTCTTTAGGAAGTTGTCGCCGGTGTTCTTCGAAACGTTTGAGTTGATCTTCTTTGGAAAGGTCAAGAACAATCGAGCTGTCCAGCGTCTCTCCTAGAAGGATGCTCTCGACGTTTACATATTGTGTCTTGATTACTTTAGAAGTCACCTCATCGATACCTTTGCTATGAACTCCAATAAAATACTATTTATCATTCTCATTTTTTATTGAGAAGTCACTACTCTGACCTTGTCACAAATTTTCATAACTGTAGGTTTCATAGGTTCAGGGACATACTAATATAAGTTGACACACATGTGGGTGGAGGGTCGCTGGTTTCGATTTTAATAGAAATTTTAAGCTCAGTGAAACACCTCAAAAAAGTAAATCCAGCTACTAATTACTACGTATTCACCAACTAAACATTTTTCCTTGCTATCAAACGCTGACATCATTAACTTCACATTTACTTCCAATCTATTGATCACAGATAGTAAATCGGAAATACTTATGAATAATGAGGTGTGTGACAAGATCATGACAAATAATGACAAAAAATTGATTTACCTACGAAAATTACCGCAAGGTCGTTGCTTTGCGGTTAGCGTTAGTGATGTCACTTAAACAATACTACACATACGAGTATTACATCCATTCAAATCGTACTTTAATGTGTCTTCTAAATGATTCATTTGATGCAGAGTCAAGGCACAAAGCTAAAAATTTACATATTATATGTCAGCAAACATCAATGTTATTTTAGATAGGCTTGAGTAATATTAACGATCGTATGAGTTCAATAGATTCTATGAATAGTGATCTTTGATTTCTTACCTGAGGTGTAATTACAAATAAATGAGTATATCTTGTTTATATCAGTACTTAAAATTGCTTTATATGGATATTACTATATTTTTTAAAATCTAATAGAGCCCCACAAAGTAATTTGTAACGTCTGAACCACTCAAATTACATGTTTGCATCTCAACTTGCTTTTTTGAGTTCATAAGGAGGGTTCGAGGGTGGTTCAAATATGATTAAGACAAACGCTGTAGATGACGCGCATGTATGTTTTGAAGGTCGTGGCTTACATATGTGATAGCTGGATCCCTTACAAACAGTTTTCCATAGCTTTCGTCGGGAGTGCATGTTACACGTGCATGCTACGATCATGAGTAAGCGTTAAGTGCCGACCTCAGTTGCACAACGAACTGCCATTCGTTTTTTAGTGTTGGAAGGCGTTAAAAACAGGGAAATTTTTCTGCGTTTGTAAAATCAGTATGGTGGTGAGTGCCTAAATATGGTTGCTGTATTTAAATGGGCCAAAGCATTTAAGGATGGTCGCGAAACCGTCGAGAATGAGCCGCATGACCGTCGACCGCGAACCAGCATCACACCAGACAACATTTGCCGCATAGAACCACTCATTTTGAAGGACCGTAGGATGAATGTTTAAGACATTTTGGCTGAGTTTGGCATCAGTATAGGTAGGGTAGAGTCTATAATATACGATTATCTTCAATATCGCAAAATAACGCTCGAAACGGAGGAGCATTCCAGCACGAAGTGCAATTCTTCTCCAGGATAACGCGCGCCCTCATACCGCGCGTCTCACGCTCGATACAGTATCGGAATTGGGAGAGAAGGTACTGGAACACCCCTTCTACAGTTCGAATTTATCACCCTGCGACTACCACATGTTTGTACCACTGAAAGAAGCCCTCGGAGGTCAAAGATTCAATACCGACGATAAGGTAGAGGAGTTCGTGCGTCCGTTGTTTTTCAATAAGATTCATGCGGCTAGCCTATGGAGCTTCTGCAATTATACAATTGCTGATATCTTCGGCTCATCAAAAATTCCATACGACTCATGGTTGTATCGAATTTATCATTGGTTCCCATGCATCTTCGCTCAAATTATTTGTTTCAGGACGCGCCTCTTGAAGGTGTTCAATATGTTTGCGGATGCCTGGGTTAGGGTCATTCATTCGTAACAACGCACAGATCTTATCATAAATTTTTATACTTGGACTTTTCCTGTGTTGCAGTTGGTCTTCAAGATCGTCAAAACTTAATAAACAATTTTATTTGCGAGCTGTATTCTTTGGCGTGTTCCGTCTATTTCATTGCCGTTATGCTGACGCCCAAATATACCAATTTGCCCATCTTTTAGCTACTGAATATACCAATTGTAATATTTTGAGTATTCGATGTATTTTTCTACGTCATGAGCTTTGTTTTATTCTCATTGGTTTGTAGTCCTAAATAAAATGCATAAATCTATTGTAGCACTACAGCTCCGTTCTGGCTTTCGCTTAGAGAAAGTTAGAGTATCTAATTACCATTATCGAGTATGTCGGCACTCCATTAGCTGATATGGTCAGTATCACGCTTTGACCGCGTATCCATCCACCCAGCTGCGATACATCCTGATTTTGAACCAGCACGTATAATAACCGAACGGGCTTATAGTCCGTCTGAAGAATCACTTGAACTAAATCCTGTTATCTCCAATGAGAGTTGAACCAGGGAACTTTGGCTTACAGCATGAGTGCTCTAACCACTACACCACATGGACTGTGATTTGTAGTCCTACTAGTTTTGCTTCACTTCCAAGCTTCAGGAAAACTTCTTTGGTGGTTGTTAATGACCGTGTCAAAATGCCGATGTCGTCCGCGTGGATTAACACTTGGTTTGAATTGTTCCTGAGGTAGATGAGTGGAGTGAAGCTAGACGGGAACCAGTGGTGAATTCGATACAAAGATAAGACGTATGAAATTTTTGACGAGCCGAGGTCTCAACTATGGTAAAACAGCGGAAGCTGCAATGAACTGGCCACGTTAATCGTATGGATGAACAACGTATGCCTTAAAAGGTTTTCGTTAGGAGAATTGAAGGGCAAACATCAGTGGCGAAACCACGAAAATGCTGGTCTGACTTGATCGACGAAGACAGTTCATTACTGCTCCGATCTCCAAATCAGAGGATGCGGTGAACGGACTGAAACTGTTGGAGGTGCTTGTTGCAGGAAGCGATGGTCCGAGAGGGTCTGTTGTGCTACGAAGAGGAAGAAGAAGAAAGCACGTAAAGTGTCTATGTCCCTTCAGCGACTACTTCATTCCAGATACATTGATGAATTGATCAAAGTTATATGTTAAAAGGCTCTGATTGGATCAGTTTTGACCTATGGATGTCTGACTTAGTATAATCACAGTACTAGTACAATGGATATTAAGGACTCTAAATTATGTAAGCAAAGTGAAATGGTGGGTTTCTCTAATTGATTTGATTGAAACAAATAAAAAATACGATATTACAACTGGGATTTATATAATAACGCTAAGATGAAAAGAATGCTATGAAATTAGGGTGTAAAGGAATAATACAATGTGTGAAAATTCTTTGGTTGAACATTGAAAAAAGTTATGCTAAGAACTGTTATGGAATGAATTGTACAAATAGAATTTAGCAGTAAAGATTAATGATGGTATTTTCCAAAGACTAAAAATGTGTGCAGCAATAAGATTTCATGACAGATTATAACTATAGGCGTTTTATACTGTCTGCTAATCTGGCGGCACTACAGAAATATTGCGCGCATGTATAGAAAGTCTGAGATGGACTGGCATCACTACATATCGAATCGAATAATTTATCAAACTGCCAAAGTGATGAGAGTCGATATATTCATTTTGAAACTTCCCCAGATATCAAAGCCATTCCACCCTACCGACGGATACATTGAGAACTGTTCCACTACTGGCTTGATTCCTGGAGAGGAATTCGTGAATTCGGACATGAATCGATATATTTATTGTTACAAAAAATACAATAATAGTCATCATTTTCGTTCTTCCCTTTTTCTTCCCCTCTCCTATTTTGACCAGGATCATTAAAGTCTTTAATATTCATAAAATTTTTCAATACTCTTTCAGCGTGTTTGTTTAAAGATTTTCTATCTTTACGTTTCACTCTTTTTATTTTAATTGCTTTGTTTTGCATTTTTTCAGTTTTTCTTTTGAATTCTACTTCTTTTGCGCGTTTTCTATTTGCCTTTTCTTCTAGTTGGTCTTTTACGGGTGTACTTGTTAGAATAATCGATGTTTTCTTTCTAGTATTGTGCTTGGATATTTTTGGAGGAATTAAAGGCAATTCAACAATTTCGCACAGAGAAACTGAGAGCCTGCACGTCTCTTTACTTGATTTTAAAGAGACTGCACGTGTATCAGAAGTTTGGATATCGAATGCTTCAACACTGTGAACTTGTCCAGCCGCAGACATATTAGAAGTATGATTGTGGGCACCGGTAGCTTGTTGATCACAAATTGCCAATTTGTCCATGTGAATGTCGGTTACTAAATCACTTGGAAGTTGGGTATCGATCTTACTGTTTTGTGTTCGAAATATTGTTGCCTGTGAGGTATTATTCAGAGAAACGCATGGTTGTATTAGACCAAATTCAATTGGGCACAAGGGGTATATTCCTGCAGATCGAAATCCACTGGCTGCCTTTGCAATATTACTGCACCGGTTAAAAGCATTTGTAAATAATTCAATGATCTCGTATTGTGTGATTGGTTTCCCAAATCGATCTGACATGTAATTTTCACATTCTTGGTTGTATGCAGTCTTTAGAGGACCAAAAAATGTCAAATCTAGCGGCTGGAGTTTATGTGAGGTGTGCGGTGGCAGAGTCAGCATAATGATTCCATGGTCTCTGCAAAGTGTGTATGTATTGAGACTGATATGACTCTCATGGTTATCTAATATTAGCGAAATAGGATTTCCTTTGGAAGGCTTTGCAAATGAAACAAAGTGGTGCAGCCAATCAATAAATAAACTTTCATCTATCCATCCAGAGTCTGATACTGCTGCAATCATGTTCGTGTTACTGCCTTTTAGTTAGATAGCATTCATCCGCTTTCTTTTAAATATAAAGAATGGAGGAATATACTGGCCAGCCGCACTAAATGCACAAACAACTGTTGTTGTGGACCCCCGTTCAGCGCTCGTTGCCTCATCAACTTTTTTTCACCTTTTGCTGCAAATATTTTAAAATTTCTTTAAACTGTTGATATACCTGTCTCATCAACGTTAAATATTTTATCAGTTTGAATATGATGTTTGTCTTGTATGGCCTTCAAATTATCATAAAATATTTTAACATTACCTTCATTCAGTACAGAGATCCGATTTAATGAGGTTGCTTCTGGTGTCCTCAAAGATATATTAGGATGTCTCTTCATGAAATTGTAATACCAGTCTTTTCCAGCTAGCTGTTTTTCTCGGTCAAAATTATGAGGAAGGTTATTCCGCTCTGCAAATTGGAAGGCTATTTGGTGATTTTTTCTTATCGTCAATCCATAATAAAGTTTGCTGCATTTAATAATATAGTCCACGAGCTCCGATTCTTGCTCATCTGTAAATAATGGTTTTCTACCATTTCTTGGTTGTTATATTACAGCCTTCTTCAAGTGATCAAAAATTGTAGTTTTAGGCACCGAATAAGTTGTTGCTGCTTTTCCAATACTCGGTTTTTTAGCTTCAACATTCTCTACAGCTTTTTGGAGATCTTATAGTTTATACTTTGTTTCTGTCTTTCTGATGTAATTGCGCAGCATCTAGCACAATGATAAAAAAGAAATGAACAGAGAACTGACAAATGGGGTAATGCCGAACGTTCGAGATTACCCGACATGGCCTGTTCGCTATTGCCCTTAGGATCGAAACAATTAAAATGACAATAAAAAGTTTAGGTTAGATTTCTTATGCCATTAGCATGATTTTATTTAACTCATCAATATGTGAGTATTTCACTATGTAAAAGTTAAATCACTATAGTTGATAGAAATGAACCAACATCAAGTTACATTTACGGAAAAATTACATCAAAAACACACAAAATAATCAAAAATCCACACCTTGACTCGTATGCGCGTCCGTATCTCCCGCGTTGTTGACTGTAACTACATGCAGCGCAACCTTCAAAGTGGCAGTGAACAAAGTTCGGCCACATCATTCGAACATGTCAGAACTGTTGGATTCGGAATTACTCCGCGTTCGTGTTTCCCCCACTTTCCCCTAGTGTAAAATTTGTATGGAAACTAATAAAATTGCTCAACATTTTTCATTTTTTTTGAGTGAAAATTTATAATTATATCTCAGCGAGTTTTTATATTGAAGCATATATTTTCCAGTGTTGCATTCAAATATCTATCGATTTAGATCTGATATATTTGTGTATGAAGCTTGGACTTAACCTCCGTTCATACCATTATGAATGTGATGATGTACTGCTATCTCCAAATTTTATTATAATTTTCCTAAAGTACAGTACGCCAAAAATAAAATTTGTATCTTTATTGTCTATTGTCCAACACGATTTAATCAATTTTATTTTGACGCGTAAATTTTCTTTATATTAAATTTTTGCAAGCATTGTTAATTTTATTTCTTTCTTCATTTTTAATTTTCTGCATGTGAGAATGCGGAGCTTTCAATACAATTAACATTGAGACCATATAATGTCTCGATGAACGTGTTCGCAATACCATTAATTTATTCATCAAAATTGAAAGAATGCTGCTCAAAAAGGAAGTCAATCAATATCCCATCAATTTGATAAAAAAACCTTCTTGCGTCCAAGAACAAATTCTTTCATAGCATCATTGTAAACCGATTATATAGTACATCACAATGATTCGATACTCGCATGATTTGATCCAATCAAATTAATTATATTGTCCTGACAGTCTTGCGTAATTTATTGCGCTTCGGACCGAGCACAAAGGAAAAGGCAGGTTGTTGACATTGACTGGCATCCCTATGGTCAGATTCAATCATCAACTCAGCCAATGTCCATCCGCAATCCTGACCATTTACCTTAACTATTCTCAAGTAGCCGCAAGACACGCCAAGCCATTCCCGACTTTTTCATCTACGAAAAAAATGCAGAAATCAAATGAATAGATAAAATGTCAAGGACTGAAGATAAGTCAGAGAACTTCGCGAGATGGGTCGGCCACATGCCATGGGAATCAGCGTGATATCAAATCTTTTTTACTCTTTCTTCTTCTTCACTTTTTGCTTTTTCGACGGGTATTTCCGATCATCTATTTAATTCCAATGGGATCTTATTAGCATATTCCGAAAGTAAATTTCGCGCTGATTTCGATTTCATGCTTCTTACGTTAAGATGGTAATAAATGAGGGTTAGAAACCGAGATTGTAAGTTTATGCGCATTAGTTTATCTTAAATCTTATGTAGAATATCTGATTGTATTTGCTTATGTTTTATATAGGTGAGAACATTTCTTTCATATGTAAATTAAAATTTCTTCGCCGCTCAAAATAAACTCGAAATCAAAAATGCAGCAAAGAAATACATAGAAGTCTCTCGAGAATTACGCGTCAGAAGATGCAAAACACTATTACACAAGACTAGAATCAATGAATTACGAACTGACAAATTTATTAAGACAGCCATAAAATAGTTCCGACATGGGCGATGTGTTAATACGTTCACGTCTGCATGATCAACCAGTTTAAAATTAATTCAAAACATAAATTTCAGTAATCATTATCATAATGTTGGTCTTGTGTCAACGTGCAAAAAAAGACCAAAAAATTAAACCCCATCCAAAGAAGAGCTGATTGCATGTTTAATCGTTTTTCCCACAGTTGATCGCGGATAATCTGCTCGATTTATCTTCTCCCTAGGACACAGCAACACAATAAATTTATTTTATTGAGCCTTGTAATCCAAGTATAATAATAGACTAGGAATTGGAGGACACTCTTGTTCACATAACTTCCCAATAACCAATATTCAATTATTTAAACAAATTGCGGACATTAAATTAATTAAGTTTACACTCGTTTCAGGTTGTGCCATCAATTCTTGGCGAGAATATTTTCTTGGACAACCTCAAGCCGGAAGAAGCACAAAAGTATCTTGCAGCTCATGACTTAACACTGAAATATGCGCCAAAGCTTGGAGAGAGTCCTTTGCCCGCAACACGATCACAAGCCGGCGACTTCATCTACCGTGGGCGTAAAATCTCCAATCCAAGCGACTACGTAGAAGATACTTTTTTGGCTAACCAATTTCATGGCCAAGATGGCTTAGGACGCGCTTTGTTCGGTTACACCGATTGGAATCAAGGACGCGTTGAAGCTATTAACGGCAATGGACATGTTCGTGGCTCCTACAAATACGTCGATCCATATGGTAAGGACTACGTTGCCAACTACTGGTCCGACGGATTGGGCTTCCATCACGAAGACAATCGTCCCAAAGTTGTTTTGGAACCTGTGACCGATACTCCAGCTGTACAACGTGCTCGCGCTGAACATTTCCGCCAATGGAAGGAAGCCGCCGACCAAGCCAAGGCCAGCCCCGACCCATACAGCGACTACTACAACCGCGAGGCGAATCGGTATGACGAAGATCAAGACAAAATTGATCAGGCTTTGGAAATTATTGGTAGTAACACTAATCAACACCAAGCTCTTACTAGGTACCCCAACCTTTCCTACAAGAAACCCATTATCCCGGACCGTGACTACAACCCATCCTCATCCCAAGACTCCGTCACCATCAACCGTGATGGCAAGTACAACCGCAAATATGATCCCGAACCAACTGGTCCCCCACACGGTTTCTACTATAATTTCGATTATCCTGTGTATCTTTTGCGTAGAAAGGGTAGCAATGGTGCTTATGAATATGGAGGTGACTACGGCTACGATAACTCACAGTTCAAGAGCCAACCACAAGTACAACAGCAACCATTCGGTGGCCAAGGACAATTCGGTCAATTCAACCAATTCAAAACCAACCAATTTAATTCCAACCCATTCTACGCTAACAAAAACTTTAAGCGCGCTGTTGATGACCAAGTTGCCTCTCCTGCTTTGAAGGCCTCCTCTGATGAAACCGAGGCACGCGTGGATGCTGTCCATGATGCACAAGTGTCTCCCAAACAACGAGCTGCCCTCGACGCCGCGAAAATTGAAGGACAATGAGCGTGAGCTCGTTGTGTAAATTTGCTTTCTTCGAATCTAGATTTTCTTTTAGCGATAAGGTCTTCCTCTGTGACTGCAAGGTAATAAAAGGAATTGCGTGAAAATAGGTTTTTTGAAACAAAAATAATGATTTCGTGCTGTTCTTTGCGCCACTCGTATTTTTAGGATTTTAAATTATGGATTTAAAATTTAAATAAGAATAATAAAACAAAATTGAAATTTAAACAATTTTTTATTTAAGATGAACTTATCTCAGTTAAATAAAGAAGTTGGGTAGACAGACCTACGCTCATGTCAGAACTGTTTTGTAAACCTACAAAATGCAGTTACCAGCCACGAATAAAATCAAGAAACATGTAAAAGACGATTTTACGCGAAAAGTTCGTACATTTCCCCTCCCCAGCCCCGCTCGGTACCGATAAGGCAATTTAAAGACTTGTTTTGAAAATGTTTTACTAAGACCTTTTCAATGACACCCTACTCGACTACTAATGGTGAAATTTTTTTTTGAGGGGTCATCTCCCTATATGGGGAGGCCCCTTGAAACCCCTTTGAAAAAATGTCCCACCCTTGAAATTTCAAGCAGTCACCACTTCTGACCTTTCTACAAAGTTTCATGGCTGTAGCTTCTATAGTTTGGGAGAAAAGTGCTGTGACATACAGCTGGACGGACCGACGGACGGACACAGGTCGTGATTGCAATAGGGTTTTGTATACGCGCCTACTATACGCAAATTTGGGAAGAAAGTTCATGAGACAGGCATGCTAGTGGACGATACTCATGGACCCCGTAGTCGTACGGTGTGTACTCCAGAGAATGTGGCTGCTGTAGCCGAGAGTGTGCGACTCAATCCGAGAATATAAACTCGCCATCAAACGCAGCAACTCAACATTAGTCGCACGAGCCTGAGAAGAGTTTTGCACAAAGACCTTGGATTATTTTCTTACAAATCCAAATGACTCAGGAATTGAAGCCGAATGAACATCCGCTTCGTTATCGCTTCGCAGTTTGTTCATTTGGGCAGCTCGAACTGGATACTGGTTTTTCTTAAAAAATCATCTTTTCTGATGAGGCACATTTTCATCTCGACGGCTATGTGAACAAAACTGCCGCATCTGGGGCTTAGAAAACCCACATGTGGTTGTTGAGAAGCCAATGCATCCTCAGTAAGTGACAGAGTGGTGTGAATTTTGGAGTGGTCATTGGACCGTTTTTCTTTGAAAATGAGGCTGCAAATGCTGTTTCGGTCAACGAAGAACGCTATAGACGCATGATAACCGACTTTTTGTGGGAGAAGATTGAGGTTTACGACTTGAATTACCACTGGTTCCAAAAGAATGGTGCGCCATGCCATACTGCTCATGAAACAATCGATTTTTTGCACACAAAATTCCGAAATCGTGTAATCACGATGTCAATTGGCCGTCTCGAAGCTGCAATTTGACACCGTTGGACTTCTTTTTATGAGGTGCTGTGTAAGATCGATACTCTGCGGAAAATCCAAAAACGACTCAAGCACTGAAATTGAATATTCAAAAAACCATTGCTAAGATAGGGCCGAGACCATCAACAATATCTTGGAAAATTGGGCTGAAAGAATGGCCTACTGTAAGGCCAGCCGTGGCAGGCATATAAATAAAATTGTATTTATAACTAACGGGAAGATTTGTTCTTGCGTTTAAAGTCAAAAAATAAGAAAAAAAAAAATGATTTCAGTTCATTTCATTGCATTTTTAAAAAGACACTTGAATTTGGCGCACCCTTTATCTTTTATCTCGAGTAGTTTGTTATGCCCATAAAGTTTGAATTTGCCCTCCCTATCAGCCAAGTTGTTTGTGTAGAAATTTAATATTTGATTGTGAGTCCTTGAATGAAACTGAAGAGCATTTAGCGTTGTTAATAAAATATCTAATGAAATAATTAAATGAAACTTCGAATATCCACTAAATAATAAACTTTTAAATTATTCATAAAACTTTTAGCACGATGAAATGTTGATGTTTATTCAATGAGCGGTAAGAGTAAGACTAACTGTGTGACTAATGGTTAGGATGTACAGTGGATCACAGAACATTTCATGCAGCTCTAATTTTAAAATTTATAAGGCTTTTATTGTAAAACTAAATAAGATAAATATTTGACACATGAACGCACGCTGTGTTTATAAGCGTGATACTACAAGGAAGCTATGAGCTCAAAGTGGCTTTCATTGTTGACAGCACATATGTATGAACAAATTCTTATCGACTTCAAGTCCGTTAACGAAAAGCTCTGTGTGATTCGTATCAAGACAAAATTTTTTAATGTCTGGCTGGACAACTGTCATGCGCGTACAGAAGACATGGAAGAGGCAATCAAGGACAAACTTTACAGCAAACTGGAACGCACCGTCGATGCATTGCCGCCAAACAACATTGGAAATCTGGGTGACTTCAATGCAAAAATCGGTCGAGAAATGGCACATAGAGAAACAACTGGAGGAAACAGCCTCCATGCAGGAACAGTGTCAACGGACAACGGCTGATAGACTTTGCTACAAGTAGAGACTTCACAGTAAGCTGCACACACTTTCCACATTGAGACATCTATAAGAGAACGTGGGCTTCCCCAGGCGGTTGTACATTCAACCGCATCGACCATGTTCTCATACAAAACGAGCCACCACCAGCAAACTCGACACGCGCTTGTTCTGCGGCGCTGTCTGTGATTTGGACCACTACCTTATAAGGGTCAAGTTCCAATGCCGCATCTCCAAGAGTTGTAAACAAGCAGCACCAGTTCCTCCAAGGTACCAGAAACACAAGCTAAATGATAGCCCAGTGACGTCCAGATACATATCAGCGCTGGAAAATCGCATCAACATACCCTCGCAGGTGGAGAAAAGTAATGATGCTATCAAAACCATATGAAAGACAGTAAGAGATGTGGTGACAGAAGTAGCCAATGAGGTCTTGGAATACCAGGCAAAGAAAAGTACGACTGGTACGATGAAGAATGCAAAGAAGCAATCAAAAAAAGACTACATCCAGTGAACAACTCGGGCTAAAGATGAACAATATAAAAGCCTTTGATGTCAAGCTAACAAAATAAGTCCAAGAAAAAAATGACTGAATATCAACACCAATACCCAACAGATAAACCAAAACATGACCCTGCAAGACGTCAGATCAGCGTATGTGTCTGTCAAATAACTAAGAGACGGCTTCAATATACAAATAAGTGTTGCAAAAGTTTACAAGGAGCAATCATAGGCGACCCAGTCGATATTAAAAAACGATGGCTGCAATACTTTCAGAAGCTGTTCACAGCGTCGCCAACAACGACTGGAGCTGTGAACATTCCAGTGCATCGTCTCTTCGTGGACTCCATGCAAGCATACGAAAATTTCAACAGAAATGCACTGTACAAAAAAATGCTTGACTTTGGCGTCCTAACAAATTTAGTCTGCATGGTCAAAGTCACGATACTAAGCACAGTGCCCCAGGTCAAGGTATACGGTGAACTTACTGACAGCTTTGTAAAGGAATCAGGCTTAAAGCAAGGGGATGGAGTTGCCCCTATTCTCTTTAATATTGCGTTGGGACACGTCATCAAGAAGACATTAGCTGAAAGCTCAGGCACACTAACGTTCAGGTTCACACAATTGGTAGCATATGCTGATGACATTAATATTATGGCACGTTCAATCTTAGATGCCAAAGGAGGTTTTCTGAGTGTAGAATCTGAAGCAAACCAAATTGGGCTACGAGTTAATGAAACTAAAACTAAATTTACGATCCAAACGAGGATTAAAACTTCAGTCCGACAAAACCTGGCCGTAGGCGAGTACAACCTTGAAAGGGTCGATAATTCTGTGTACCTTGGGGCCAATCTAAATAGAAAAGTCACCAAAATGCACGAAATTGAATGCCACATAAACGCCGCAAATAAAACCTATTCCTCCGTACTTCCCATTCTAATATCGAGAGTTGTACACAGACAAAATAAACTTCAGATTTATATAACACACGAAAAACCTGTGCTGCTATATGAAAGGAAACATGGGTTCTAATGGGCGAATCCGAAAAGTTGGTGGAACTATTTGAATGGAAAGTGCTCAGGAAAATTTACGGCCCAATGAAACAATGAACGGTGTGGAACTTCACTACAATGATGAATTGTATGACCTATTTGAAGATCCGCCTGTTACCTTTTGCGTAAAGCTACGTAGATTTCAATGGGCGGGCCATGTAGAAAGAATGGCCAGAAGGTAGACATTCGGCAGCAAGACCAAGGACTCGATGTGAAGAAACATAGAGGCTGACACCAGATCCTTGTTGAGAGTAAACAACTGGCAGACTAGGTCACGGAACATTGATGATTAGAGGAAATTAATCCTGCAGGCCAGCCCGGCTTTAGCTATCGCGCCGTAGATGATGAAATAAGATAATGGTAAAATTGAAATGCCCAGTTTTCGAAAAATATTTATTCTGCAGGTTACTAACTTCCAAAATACCAAAATTTTTGATCATAATAATTTAAAAAAAATAATGAAAACACTGCTTGATTTTTTTGTTAAAGCATACCTTATCCAACTAAACTTAGATCATAATTTATAAAAACAAAAGGATAACAAAAAAATAATAAATTTAATACAGAATCCAGTACTTCGTATGATAGCCTTTAGCATTTAGTACATCCTTAAGTTTATTTGCCATAGAATCAACAAATTTTTGGGAAGTGACAGGGGGAATTTCCATTGAATCCTCTAAAAGACCAGGTCTAGGTGAATTTATGGAAAGAAACTTACCTATTATATATATATATATATATATATATATATATATATATATATATATATATATGTATATCCTAGTGTTTTAGTGGTATGGATGTGAATGCTATTTATGCACTGAGTGTGGAGCTCCATACTCGATGCTTGGTCTTAGCCTTGAGCCGTTTGATACACTACTTCGGGCCGATTTTCGTTTTGCCGCTCCTTAAGGCGTCTTCAAGCTGGAGATGCTGGCCAGCAGCAGGAAAGGAAAGAAAGGGAAATTGCCCAAACATGAAGTCTGCCAGCCCCGATATCTCCGGCTGCTGTGAGTTCCTTTTATATTTTAGGGCTAACCAAAAATAATGTGCCACATAGCTCCATTTGTCAAGGAATCCAAGTTTTGCCATGACTGTACTCTCCGGGGAAAGCACTCCCGCCTTCCTGTAGAGATTTTGTCGCAACCTGCTACATTTTTTGTACGCAAAATATATGCGGTTGGCATCGTCTTCTTCTCCTGGGCAAAACCAACAATCGGCAAACCGTGAGTTACCAATCTTGTACGGGTAAGACTAGAAATAACCATTTCCACTCAATAGCTGGGTCAGATAGCAGTCAGTCCCACCATGCTTTCTATTTAGCCACGATCTCACATCCAGGACGAGCCACGCAGGCCACATTCTTTTCGTGAAATTCACCTAAGACTGCTGCCAATCATTGAGTGAGAGCTGTCTCTCCTCGCGTACAATAATCTGTCTTGCGTTCTCGCTTCGACGCAGATAAATAGCGCAGCACTCTCTACCAAGGAGAGGAGCAGATATTACACCGCTAAATAAGGGACTCTCGAATATGAAGATGCAATATTCAGTGCTCTTCTTCTCAGTACTTGTGTATGCGTCGCCCCATATTCCTGCTTCATAAAGTAGCACTGATTCCACGGTACACATGAAGAGGCTTCTTTTCGCTGGATTAGGCCAAAGCATTCCAAAAGTCAATCAGTAGATCCAGGTTCTTCACAGCTGGCCTCGATTTGATGCGTCTGTCTCCAGTATTGATCATTCTTACTCCAGGGATGACCACATCTATTTTCTCCAGTGCTAGACTGAACTCATGAGCAGTCATCTAGTCTATCACTCAGCACATTAGCATACTTAGCCTAAGCTGCGCTTGTTCAGAGGTGTGTTCAGTGGCTAGAGCCACAACATCATCCGTATAGCCAATCAAGTGCGAATCATCTGGCATCTTAAATCTCAGTAGCCCTTCACACGTCCCACAGGTGCAGTCGAATCAATGGTGAAGCGTCCGGCTCTAAAGCTGCACTGCCGAGGAGAAAGGTCCCCAGCAGCATGAATCACGTCAGTGAGTCTTCCCTTGATGACTTTCCAAGTCATGTTCAGCATGCATAAAGGGCGGTATGCAGGCAGTGATATGGAATTTTCTTTCCCTTGCTGATCAGCACGAGCCGTGCAACGTTTCATCGAAGTGGGAAAATCCCGCCCGGTAGATAAGATTGGAATGTGCTGAGTAGCAAATCAGGATAATGGTGATAGACAAGCTGGAACACGAACGGGGCCTGGAGCTTTCCTTGCTTCCAATAGTAGGACTGTCCTTTCCAGTTCCGGCTGTGTGAAGAGTGGACACTCCACTACTGTTTCATTATGGGCAGTGTCAATACGGGACAGGATTATTGGAGAGGAGTACCCACACTATTTCTTAGATCTTTTCTACTTCATGTTTACATGGCATCCACAGGGCACTTGGCTTCCACATAACAAGCTTATAGTCAAGATCTACGGATCATTTGTTCACATTATCCACAAGATCTTGCCAGCAGGGAACCTTGCGGTTATTCATCAATTCGCGAAGCCATTTCGTCACCCTCTTATATGCTGCTACCCATTGTAAGCCTCGTTACGGTTCCATACCCATTAAGCCTCAAGACGAAGTTTGTGATTCTAGTACACTGGTGGCTTACCATGCCGAGATTTTCGATGGGGAATAGAAGCGCTTCAAGCATTTTTAATAATCCTCATAGTTGAGTTCACCACGTCTTGAACTGCCAGTTCTTCGGTTCTCTACGAATCACCTTGCAGTGGAATGCCTGCTATAAGCGCTTTGACGAATCTCTCGACGTCCATCCTTCCGATGTTCCACCCGCTTGTAGAAGTTCAAGAATACGGACGTCGGTGGACAACATCACGAATCTCCAGCTGAATGTACAGATGATCACTAGGCACTAACCCCTTAACACTCTCCAGTTGTATATCCTCCGTACTAAGGACTCTGAGACCAATGTCACGTCCAGTATAGTTCCTTCACAGCCAATACAGCAGAAAGTCGATATACTTCCGATGTTTAGTATGACGAGTGCCATTCTGGCCGCCATTTCTGGGACTCATTTTTTCCACGGATCTGTCTCAAGTATGGCCCATTTGATTACTTTAGCATTGGAATCTTGCCCAATGAGCACGTTGCCATCTGCGTTCGAGACAGTGCCCTCCAAGACAATAAGCTTGGCTTGAAAAGATCATATCCGTTTGTTCGGCATTATATACACATTAGAGAAGGTGTTCCCTGAGCACTGAGCCCACACGAAACCATCGTCCCCTGGAAATCACTATTCTGAACCCAGATGGCGGTAGTCCAGTTTCATCAGGATACCATGATGCAGAGCTTTCATCATGCTGTTGCCGACTCAGCAGCAAAAAGTCAGCTTTTATGTCCCCCACCAATTGCTCAAGTGTGTTTCGGACGGTTGAAGTGCGATAAACGTTAAGCTACAGGATGGGGATCATTAAAGTTCTGATTTTGCCTTGGCTCGAGCTTCCTGAAAAACCTGACATTTCCCCGATCACAAGATATGTCCAGGATCTGGTCTTGGTTAAGCATCCTTGCACAGAATACAGTGTGCCTCCTTTGTACACTCTTTGCTTTTATGTCCCTTTTCATCGCATTTGTAACATAGGGAACTCCTATCGGGTCCTTAGCCATAGCCAAGGCATTTTGAACATTAAAGAGGCGTTGCTCTTTGCCTTATCTTGCAGACAACCCACCCTATTCTTACTTTGCCCCTATTCAGAATTATTTAAAATGGACTTTTCGGTCAAGTCAATGATGGCCATGCGTTGTCTCCTACGGTTTTCTGTGTCAGTCTCACTTTAATTCTGCCCACGCTAGGGAACTCCCTTTTAATGTTCAGTAATCTGCCATTACAGAATTTAATGTCATAGTTCTTCTTTCCAGTTGCGAGGTCGTGGCCGTAGGGTTAGTCCGTTCCAAGGCTCTGTTGCAGGTTTTAAAACAATGTAAGGGTTTACAGGGCTGGGAAGCTATCCCATTGCCCAATCTCCATTCCAGCAGCGTGGTTATTAATTTCGATTCTGATATCAGGCGTGGAAGACTCGACCTAACCTGCTTACGTCACCACGCTTATTCATTCACGCTTTTGGAATTCTTATCAACGCCGAGCAGGGTAATTTGGTGGGTAGGTATAATATAGTTCGTTTATGGTACCGTGTGATTTTGCGTGTATCTAATCTCAATTCGATTCATCCGCTAAGGTTGTTTTTGCTGAGCGGGAGACAGTAACTGTGCGAGTACAAGATCCAGATGGTCTATTGTCACGTTAGACAAGAATCTAAGAGTTCAGGGAAGTACCTAATGTTAATTTCTGTACTAAAGCACATGTCGTAAATGAGAGCAGGACTGGCCTTCTGCCGACTTACGGGAATAGTTCCCCGAGTATGGCTCTAAATAATTGTTGATCGGATAGAAAGTGATTTGTGACAAGAAGGGATTTCGAAACAAATATCCATTGGGTAAAGACAAAGGTGAAAAAGCAAATACAAACAATTCAAATGCTAATAAAATAATGAAAGTCACTCAGCAGCCACATAAACTGAATGATGAGTCTACACAATTTAAGAAATATATTATTTTTGCTCCTTTAGCCAGAGACCAACAAATATAAATATAAAAAAAATTCTCGCATTGATTTATGGAGGAAATAACTTTTGATTGGAAAATTCTATTGAGATACGAATAACGTGACTTAATATAAAGTGAAAAGAAAATGTTCCAATTCAAATCAAATTTACTAAAATTATATTATGATATTGATACCTAATTCCTCTTCTGGCGAGAGAGGAGAGGAGAAGAGGAATTGCCAGATAAGCGACCCTCCAGCTCCAACGTCCCCAGCTGCTATGTGTCTCTTTTATCTTTTAATACTCTCCGAACATTAATTTGCTACATGGCTCCATTTGTCAACCGATCCAAGCAGTAATGCAACTTTACTTTCCAGGGTAAGCCTTTACAGCTCTCTATAAAGCTTGAGTCATAGCCTGTCCCATTTGTTGCACGCAAAAATATGTGGCAGACATCGTCTTCCACTTCTGCGCAATACTAACAATCGGGGGACTGTGACTTACCAATTTTTTGCAGGCAAGACTGAAAACTCAAATGCCCGCTCAAGGGATGGGTTGGATAGAAATCAGTCTCATTATGTCTTGAATTTAGCCACGGTCTTATATCCAGAATAAGGCACGCAGTCCACCTTCCTTTGGTCCAATTCACCCAAGACAGCTACCTATCATTGAATGAGCGCTATTTCTTCTCGCGGGCAATCATCTCCCTTGCGTCCTTACTTCGATGCAGGTACATAGCGTGGCACGCTCTAGAAATGAAAGCAACAGATATTGCGCTGGCAATCATTCTCACTGACGAATCTGAGGCTGTTGGATATGAAAATACAATCCTCAGTGCTCCTCTTCTCTGTACCTGTGCCAAGCGTTTTCGGTATACCTCCTTACTGAGATCGTCGACCCATATTTATGCTCCGTGCAGTAGCACTGACTCTACACCACTTATTAAGGGCACCTTCTTGAAGAGTCGGGTTCCCGGACGTTGGCCATAAGTAAACTCAGAAGCAGCTTACTCAGCCGTTGTCCTGATTTGCTCAGAGAAACTCATCTTTGAATCGATCAGTAGCCCCAGATGCTTCACCGCTGGCTTCGATTTGATTAGTATGTCTCCAATACTGATCATTCTAACTCTTGAAATTCTCCTCTTTACCTAGGTGACCACTTCGGGCAACTCAAGATGAGAGTTACATCCTTCGTTGGCTCTGTGTCGTGTTATAAAGCAGGCTTCATTCCTTCAGGTACTACCTGAGAAGCTGCATTAGTTATTTTGGAACTTGAAAAGGGTTACCAGCATATTCAGTATATCCACCCATCTAGCGGAGTTAAAAGCGTTCCTAACGTCAAGTATCACCAACAAAATGATCCGTCAATTGGTGCGGCTATATGCCTCTGTCCTATGGATAACACTCACCACCCCAGCAATCGCATCAATGGTGGGGTGTCCTGCTCTAAAGCCATACTGCTAAGGAGATTGATCTCAGTAGCCCAAATCGCGCCAGTGAGTCTTCCCTTGCTGAGTTTCTCTAGCACTTTTCTAGCAGTATCTAGCATATATCGCAGACTGTGATCTAGGATTTCTCTTCCACTTGCTGGTCAACATGAGCCTCGCCACCTTGCATCGTGCCGGGAAAACCCCATCCAGTAGGCAAGCGTTGAATGTGCTGAGCTGTAAGTCAGGGCAACGGTGGTAAACATGTTGCAACACTTCAGCTGGAACGTCATCTGGACTTGGAGCCTTCCTTGCTGTCAATGGTAGAACTGCTTTTTCTAGATCTGGCTGTATAAAGAGTGGATAATCGATTGGTATTTCACCGTGGACAGTGTCAAAATAGTTGCGATGGGCTGGAAGAGAGCCCGCACTATCTTGCCCATCCTTTCCGTTTTATGTATGCAAGGTGTTTGTATAGCACCAAGCTTCCGCATAACTAAACTGTAGCCAAGGCCCCACGGACCTTTGTTCACATTGTCCACTAGATCTTACCAGCAGCGAGCCTTACTATTGTTAATCAATTTGTGAAGACATTTCCTGGCCAACTTAGATGTCACAGTTCCATGCTCGTTGAGCTTCATGGTGAAGCTCGTGACACCCCCTTTACATTTTAACGATTTTGGTCAACCACCAGTACACTTAAGGCTTGCCATGCCGGGGTTTTCAATGGGGTATAGAAGCGTTACAAGCAGTTGTGATGATGCTCATAGTTGAGTTCACCTCGTCTTGAGCTGCCAGTTTTTCTGTTCCTTGCGAATCACCCTGCAGCGCAGCACCTGCTGGGATCACCTTAACGAACCTTTTGACGTCCATCCTTCCGATGTTTCACCCGATGGTCGAAAATCGAGCGCATAGACATCGGGGTGAAAACATCACTGATCTCTAGCAGAGTCCACTGGTGATCATCGACTTAGTGGTTCTCTAATACTCTTCAATTGAGTATTCTCTATACTAAGGACTTCGAGAAAAATGCCACTTCTCAGTATAGTTCCTTCACATCCTATACGGCGGAAAGTTGGCGTATTCCCAGTACTTATTACGATAAATTCCGTCCCGGCTACTAATTCCAGGGTTTGTTTTCTCCTCGCATCTGCTTGAGGCATGCCCAATTCGGTTGCTTTAGCGTTGAAGTCTCCTGCAACGAGGATGTTGGCCTCTGCGTTCGAGATAGTGCCCTCCAAAGCATTAAGCTTGGCTTGGAAAGATGATATCAGTTCGTTCAGCGTTAGGTATACACTAAAGAAGGTAGCCCCTGAGCACTGAGTCCCCACGAAACCATCTCCCGTCACAACTCTCCATTTGGAAATCACTGTTCTGAACCAAGATGGTGGCAGTGGCACTTTCATCAAGATACCGTGATGTTGTACTTTTATCATGATGTTGCTCACTCAGCAGCAAGAAGTCGACTTTCATGTCCCTCTCAAGTAGTTTTGGCGCGGTTGAAGTTCGATACATGTTTAGTTGCAGGATGCGGGTCATCAAAGTTCTGATTTTGCCTTGGCTCGAGCTTCCTGAAAAACCCAGCGATTCCTCGCTCCCAAGACGTGCTGGATATCCGATTTTGCATTTGTATCCTTGCATAGAATACATTGTGCCTCCTTTGTACACTCTTTTCTTTTATGTCCCATTTCACCGCATTTGCAACATAGTGAACTCCTATTGGCTTTGCATAATTGTGCAGTGTGACTATAGCCAAGGCATTTGAAGCATTTGAGAGGCGCTGTTCTTCGCTATATCTTGCTGGCAACCCACCCTATTTTTACTTTACCCCTATTCAGAAATTGTTCAGCTCCCTTTGCAGTCAAGTCAATGATGGCCATGCGTTGTCTCCTATGGTTTGCTGGTATCAGCCTTGCTTTGATCCTGCCCACGCTAGCGAACTCCCTTTCGATGACCTGTTCTTCCTCGGCCAGGTCCGTGACACAGTCAGTGTCTCTCATTTCGATCGCTGCCATCGGCTTGGCTCGAGCAATACTTTTATTGCACTTTCGCTAAGGACTTTCTTTCTTGCAGGTCTCTGCTCCAAGCTCGACTAGTATTGGCCTGACCGCGTTGGTCATACTGCCCTAATGGCAGTTTTGGTGTCTTCGGGTCTTATATTTCCGCTGATATCGTGCCGCACTTCTGCACAGAATCAGCTGTTCTGGGGTTTTACAAGTAGTGCCTATTGCCGGAGTCTTTGTTGGGGCTTCTTTCTCTCCTATTCAGCATCAGGTCTTTACTCTTGTTGTGCGTCCGCGCGACCTTTATTTTCTGGTACTTTTATAAGAAAAACTCCAAAAGGCGACCTTTGTTGCTTTCTTCGCTCCTTTCGTCAGCACTGTCTGGGACCCTGGGTTAAGCGTTTACCCCATCAAATGCCTCTTCCTTGCTTCTTCTACCCTGACCTCGTTTGTTTGGGCTTGACGTCATCCTTTTGTTGATGTTTGATGGTGGATCTATCTGCGTACACCCATTAGGCTGTCCTCAGTTCTTCCTTAGCCCTCTGCTCTTTTTTGGCCTTCTGGTGCTCTTTGGCCTCATACCAGTTTTTCTGGTAATGCGCTATGCGATCCTTTTGATCTTGGTCAAAATTTTTTTCGTCGGAAAAAAATCATAACATTTTGGGCACCTAAGGGTGTTTGGTTTTGTTCAAAAGACGTTTTGATCGGAGAACTCTCAGTTCCCGTGTTCGTTCCGACATGAACTGTCCTCTGCCTATCACGCAAGACTCATACCGAAGGTTTTCTGTGGACAACTCTACAAATAAGGCGCTCAGAAACATGAAGCTCACTCGCAAGAACCCCGATTAATTTTGAAGGGTCCTCGTCTATGATTGCTTGCACTTGCTCTAAAAATTCTGCAGATCGGACAGTGTCAGAACGTTGTTTGTGCTTCTCGTGTTTTGCAAACGATTCTGTATCACCTCCTGATGCTTCCAATTCACGGCGAACCTTATGCAAGAATGAACGGGCGCGATTAAGAAAATTAGAGATCTCTAAATCTGTATGGTTCGCACGTATAGCGACGATGACAGCATGTCTCTTCCTTTCTTGAGTGATGTTGTGGTCCGCCATTTTTTATCTGAAATGAAAAAAAAAATAAAAAAAATTTCGCGAAGTTATAGCCACATTTATGCATGTCCTCAAATACCGAACGCATTATGTACTTTGCGATCACCTGGCTTGGGAGGGGTCTCCACTTATGTTTCTGAGTACAGTACTTCCACCACATTTTCAACGGTGGCTGTGGAACCACACAATTGCGCTTTTTTTGCCTGGTCACTCCTTTCTTAAATTAATCCCAAACACAAAAAATACAATTTATGGAAAAGTAGCTTTATAAAGAAAATAATACATAAGCAGTAATATTAAAAAAAAAAGCATGTAAAAAGTACACTCAGAAAGATTGAATTATAAAATTCCCTTGTTTGTATGCAATAATAATATAGATTGCTGTGATGAACATAAGCAGTCGAGCAGCCCCTTGGTGATCAGGAGTGGTTGCTCACGAGGAGAGAAGCCGGTTACTCCATTGAAATCGTGTCACGGAAACCCTTTGGACTCTTCCATGCGTTCGTTAAGGTACCGCCCGAGCCCAGGTTATAAATGTTAACGTAAGAGTAAAAATGTTGAAGTAAAAAAAAAATCAAAAGAATACATTAAACAAAAACGATACTTAAATAAAATAGAGTCATAAAGTAGGGAAATCGGTTAAGAGTAGAACCTGAACGATCAGGTTTGAATTCAACGTCAAATAAAAATGATGGCGAAGCAAAACTGAGGAGTTCCAGCCGAATGCGATCCTGCAATGAAACTCATTGTCCAGGATTTTGATGAGTTGCCCGCATTCAATTCTCCCGATGTAATGGACACTCGTCAAGAACGCGTGGATGTTTTAACGGACCAAATTATTCTCCACTCCAAGAAAAGGAAAAAAACGTGTACAACAAGTTGTTAACACTCAACTTGATTTAGTGGATAAAGGCTAGATCACGGAGACACAAGCATTACAATATCTTAAATTTGGCAATGAGCTATCTCATCGGGGAACGACTGGAGGATAAAGCCTCCACGATGAAACAAATGACAACGGCCAGCGCCGGATTGACTTTGCATGTAACAGAAATCTAGTCATATGTTCGACTTGCTTCCCACATCGACGCATTCAAAAAATGACCTGGGTATCACCAGATGGCAACACACAAAACCAGATCGATCATGTTCTGATCCAACAACGTTGGGCCTCGAGCATACTTGACGTCCGTACATACCGAGGAGCCAATTGTAACCCAGATCATTACTTGATCAAATTAAACTATCGATGTCGTATGTCAAAGGCATATTCGGCGAAGACCAGCCCGCTACAAAAATTTGACATCGATAGGCGCCAAACGGCGTCTGTGGCCGAAAGTTTCACGGAGACCCTCGACAACCAGCTGGCTCCCATCTTATCAGACGCATCGTTAAAGACGAGCAACGAGCTCTGGATGGAAGTGAAAGCGGCTATCAGAACCGTGGCAGAGCAGACAATTGGACATCAAGCCCAACGCAAGAGGAATGATTGGTTCGATGATGAGTGCCAGAATGCGTTAGATAAAAAGAATCAGGCGTACAAAGAATGCGTAGGTAGGAAAACCAGGACGAAGAGAGAACACTATGAAAATCTCAGAAGAGTAGGAAATAAGATAATTAGGATTAAGAAAAGAAAATACTATGACGACCAATTGAGAAGTATAGATGTAAGTTCAGCGAGCAATAACACAAGACAAGCATACAAAGTAGTGAAAATTCTGAAACGTGGTTATCAGCCCAAAGCCACGCTCTGACGTGATGACAGCGGCAATATAATCGCTGATGAAATCAAGAATAAGGAAAGATGGGCATCATATTTCAAAAACCTCCTTAATCCTCCGCACAGCTCCACAACATCGGATCCTATAGATGTCTGCGGAGAGCTTCCATTGGCCTCACCCACTCTGGATGAAATTTGTTCCATCATCAAAGCCCAAAAGAATAATAAAGCGCCGGGAATTGATGAGATTCCAGTGGAGCTCATCAAATATGGTGGCAGTAGTGCTCACCAAGCTGTTCACAAAGTCGTCCAGTCCATTTGGCAACAAGCAAATATGCCGAAAGAGTGGAGCCAATCAATAATATTCCCTATCCACAAAAAAGGTGACAAGCTACAGTACGGAAATTACAGAGGCATATCACTACTTTGTAGGGCGTATAAAATATTTTCTAAAATCTTAGAAAATGAAATCGGATCATACGCCAATAGTATTATTGGAAAGTATCAAGGCGGTTTTAGGGTAGGTAGATCAACAACAGACCAACTGTTCACAGTCAAGCAGGTACTTGAAAAATGCTGTGAGCTCAACATAGACGTACACCAAATTTTCATTGACTTCAAGCAAGCATACGACAGTATTGATCGTAACGTACTGTACCAAATAATGCTTGGTTTTGGCATCCCAGCCAAATTAGTCCATCTTACCAAAATGGCAATGACGTCGACAACCTCCCAAGTCTGCATCAATAACCAACTCACCGATGCCTTTGACACCAATATCGGACTAAAACAGGGAGATGGGCTGGCCCCATTGCTATTCAATTTGGCTCTAGAGTACGTCATATGGAAGCTACCTGTCGGAGTGCGAGGTACATTACTATACAAGTCGAGCCAAGTAGTGGCCTATGCGGACGACATCAACATTCTGTCACGGTCATTAACAACTGCCAAAGAACTCTTCCTGAAACTTGACAGCGAAGCAAAACTAGTAGGGTTACAAATCAACGAAAATAAAACAAAGCTCATGACGCAGTCGAGGAAAAATACCCCAAATACACAAAATATCACACTTGGCGAATACAGAAAACGGGCAATGAAAGAGATGAAATACGCCGAAGAATACAGCTCGCAAATAAAATATTTTATTCAGTATTGACGATCTTGAAGACCAGCTGCATACACAGGAAAACAAAGCTCCAAGTATACAAATCTGTGATAAGACCTGTGTTATGCTATTGGTGTGAAACATGGACCCTAACCCAAGCATCCGCAAATATATTGAACGCCTTTGAGCGACGGGTCCTGAGGCGAATAATCGGAGGGAAGCTAGACGGGAACCAATGGCGAGTTCAATACAACCATGAGCTGTATAAAATTTCTGGCGAACCGGAGGTCTCAAGGATTGTAAAACTGCAGAAGCTGCAATGGGCTGGACACATGAATCGTATGGACGAACAACGGATACCCAAGAAGGTATTCGTTGGGAGAACTGAAGGCCGGCGGCCAGTGGGGAAACCAAGGAAACGCTGGTCTGACTCGGTCGACGAAGGCAGTTCATCGCTACTCGGGTTTGGAAGACGCGGTCAACGGACCGAGACAGTTCGAGGTGCTGTTTGCTGGAAGCGAGGCCCAAAAGGGGCTGTAGTGCTAAGAAGAAGAAGAAGAAGAAATCTAAAGCTATTCATAATGAACTTATGGAATCTGTACCTAATAAGTTTGATTTTGAGAAAGTACGTCTAAGGATTCAGGAGAGGCGAGAATTAATAACAAGTGATACAAACCCAGAACAAGCCACTAAAATATCTGTCGCTATACGATCAGTGATTGTTCATTACGAGTTACAATGGCAAAATCACAAAATTGTCGCTTTTGTTATATGCAACTAAAGAGAATTCGTTACCTCTATCGTAAATTTGTTATGTGTATGACCCAAACCTGAGAGAGAAGCTTATAAGAGTCTAAACTTAATTCAAGGGGAATTGAATGTATCACATAAAACTCTGCTGGCGGATGAATGTCGCCAACATCTTCTTAAAAATATGCAACACAGCTATTAACAAAAATATTTCCAATCCTTCAGAATTTATCCTCAAGTGCCACATGTTCTGTAGATTGCTTATTCGTGGATATGGTTCTCGTTACCCTACCAAAAGCTCGTCCTGCAAATATATTACGTTCAGAAGTTTTGGAACATCTTCACACAACCGTTTACACAAACATCATTGAGGTATATTCTGTATCGGTATAAACAGTTGCAGAAACGTTGCGAAATTGGCTGAATTCAATCATATTTTTTGGAGGAAACTAGGCACAAAAGCACCAGATAAAATAATCAATGAAAACAAACGTATCAAATTTTGAGAATCAACTCATTATTTACCACGTATTATCTTTGCTTTCTACATTCCGTCATCATATCCGCAAGGGGGAAGAACTTTTCAACACTTCTATGATGAAATTGCTTTCAATCTCATGCGGACTCACATCACGGGCCTGCTACTTGTATTGCGATATGTTTTAAGAGCAAACTAATCAAGTTCCCGATTATGCATAAAAATCTTTACCTGGTATTCTAGCGGTGGTCGAATTTTCACATCAAGATCGTGATGTTGTAGTCTTCCAAACGACGACCTACGCATTGAAGGAGTTTATACCGGATGGGAACATTTTTGCCAAACCTAAAGCTGATACGGATCTATTAGACAGAATGCCAAGTTAATTATCAGCACTTTTGGTTGGATTGCATATGCTTACCCATAAGTACAAAATAGCTTTGAAGGAATCACTTGACTGAAACCTATTTCGCACGAGCACCTCCATCAAGGCGGCCAAATTTTAAGCAAACCAAAACCGAATGAATTGTTTGTTTTGATTCCAAGAATTGACATTTGCGGATGATAACCCATCGGACAACCAACGACGGCGAAACCCGATGGAGCGAATGTGGGCCATAGATGCGTCCCCGATGAACGCCAGTTGGGGATCGCTGATGCAAGCCTGCATCGCAGTTGAAAGATGAATAGCCTCGAAGAAAAATTAACGGCTCGCCGGTTGAAACCGAGCTGATGAGGCACCTGCGGACAAAGGACGGGTCTCTTGTGGACGAGGATCGTCGGCTGAGGATCGACAGTGCGACGAGGTAACAAGGAAGTTTATCCAGCAGCTCAACGAAGGAAGAGATAATTATCGAGTTTAATTTACATCAGCGACAGGGAATTGGAATTTATATCAGCGACAAGGAATATTTATCGTGTAGCACGCTGGAGAGATAACGTCGCGACGTGAGTTAATTTAGAGGCCCCCAAATAGAAGGATTAGACGTAAGTCAAGGTTTTGTAAATATATTGAGCTTATTGTGGTTAACTAAACTTTATATCTTATTTTACGATTGGTTTTCTTTTTTTTTAAATCTTAGAATTTATTTAAAAAATTATTCTGGAGTGGATTGTACACCTGGGTCGGGTGTGTTTCAGTTTTCAGTTCGGGTTTTTAAGTGCGAGTTACGTCGGGTGAACTCATCTCGGCTAACGAGTGTGAAGTGGTCGCCCCGGTATTGAATAATTCTTTCTTTATAGTTAGAAATAACAGGTCTTGTTTTCAGTTGTATGAGGGGTGGTCGGCGGCCGCGTTTCTCGCTTCGCGGCTACTTGGGACCAAGGGAAAAGTGAGTGGCGCCTTCTACGACCGCCTGTAATGGGTAAACCGAGTCCGAAGCCCCAAGCCGAGGAATCCTCAACATGGAAGGTAAAAATTGCTTAGTTTGTTGTTTTACTTAAAGTTAACTACACCCTCCAAATTTCGTCCTTTAGACTGGGATGAGTGGTTCACTTCAACAACTTCAACATCATTGGGTTTGATATTCCCCTTCTTCAGGGAGAGTATCGGTTGCTTTTTGTACAATGTTTGCGTTTGCCTCAAGCCTCCGTACCCGCTGACTTTAAAGAAACAAAAGAGTTTTGAACTCTTGTTGAGTAGCTTAATTGAAACATAGTAGAACATTTCTAAAGATAATAAAAATTGATCGGAATGTCTTGAAGAGTAGAGTACACTTGATAAAAATTTTGTAGTGCAGCTTCATGATGCGACAAGAATCCGCCCCATCTAATTCCGCGAATAGCTAGCCGACGAGCACGCGGTCGCCAAGCGAAGCTAGTCAACTGAGATTGGTCTTCTTTATAGCTCGCTGACATTTGCGCCAGACCATCGCCACACTTTAACTCATTTGGACCCAATGTACACTGGAGTGGACACGATTTTCTTTTATTTTTTCACGCAAGTGACGCGTGGTGAAAGTTTGAAAATCAATGCACACTGTTTGAAACTATTCTATTCTACTCAAATAAATTGGTAGGCATATCAAAAATTGCATTTGGTACGCGTCATTCGTAGTTTTGTCTCGAAGAGAAGTGGTTGTTGAAAATTGAAAAAAAACTCGGTTCGATCCAAGGCGCCAATTTTGTTTTTTAAAGTGCTGATTTTGACTTTTGTTCCGTGTTCTGGTGTAAAACAATTTGATACTATTAAAAAAAAATATTTCAGTGATAAACTTTAGGTAAGTACAGTGTTGAGTGAAGTTACAAAGTAATGTCCACTGGAATGGACATCAAGTCTTAGTGTGTAATTTGGTATAGAATGGCACTTTTGATATGAAAATGTTTTTCTGAGAATATGGCGAGAAAATATCTGACGCAGGAGCAGCTAATGGAACTTTTAAACAGTTCTGATTTTTTCACCGATGAGGAAGAAGATGTTATTCATGAAAATCCTGGAGGAGAAGACAAAGATGATTACATAGAGGTAACGCCGACTTAAAATCAACGTAGGTTAAAAGATTAGACCGATGAAAGTGATGAAGAAATTGCCGCTGATGCTCACGCTCAAATTCCTCAACCATGCTGCAGCAATATGTTTTTACCTTCAACTGATGCCGAACCTTCAGATGAACCTCAAGCTGAAGAAGATGTAATTTTGCACTATGCAATTACTTCAAAATCAGACATAAAATGGCGAAGGCGTGCAAACCCAGATTGAACAATTTCAACCAGCAACTCAAGACAACACTACGATGGAAGATCCAGTCCAATATTTTCACAACTACATTGGACACGAAATGTTTGAGGAAATGTGCACATAAACTAACATCTATGCACTACAAAATGATTTGGTTGGGTTCAAACCATGCATCGTGAAGGAAATGAAGAATTTGGTGGGTTTTCATATCATGATGGGAAATTTGAAATACCTCAGAATGCGCATGTATTGGGATATGGACGTTGGTCTTCCGTATTTTTACAAAAATATGACGCGGGACAAGTTCTTCAAACTACGGAGCTGCTGGCCCTTTGTAAATAACCTGGAGAAACCACGAAATAGCAAAGACGTACTATTCAAAGTAATTATTTTTAATATTTTCACGAAAGCTTGGTTTTTATATGGTATTTTTTTATCTTAGGTAAGACCGCTCATAAATTCAATTCGGCGACCATGTTTGAAAAATTCGACTGAAGAGAATTTGTTGATTGATGAGCAAATGATTCCGTTCAGAGGAACTCTTTCCATCAAGCAATATATGAAGGACAAACCTAGCCCCTGGGGCAAAAGTGGTTTACCATACGACTTCATGACTTGCCAAGGAGCAAACACCGAGATTGACCAATCGCTTGTCAAACATCTTGGCTATGGTGCAGCAGTAGTCATGTATTTGTCCCGTAGGATATCGGATAACACAAAAGGTGTCAAGTTTTACTTTGACAATTATTTTGCATCATATGGAGTCTCCGAGTTGCTGAACAAACGTAATATTTATGCTGCTGGAACCTTCAGAGTAAATCGATTCTGCTCACCACCATTTATGAGTGACAAGGACATGAAGAAAGCTGGGAGAGGTTCTTCTGAACAATTGACAAGCCGTGATGGCAATGTTATCTTAACAAAATGGTACGACAAAAAAGTTGTCACAATTGGATCCAATTTTATAGGCATTGAAACCACAGACAGTGTTCAAAGATGGAACAAAACCACAAAAAAATTTGATTCGATTACGCGGCCTGAAGTAATAAAATTATACAATGAAGGCATGGGAGGTGTTGATTTATAAGATCAACTCATTTCATATTATAGGATTTATATTAGGTCAAGAAAATGGACACTTCGTGTAATTACCCATTTTATTGACATCGAAGGTGCTGCCAGCTGGTTGGAAAACAGGCGCGACGCAGAACGCAACAATGTGCCTTCGAAGGAATTTTTGGATTTGATATCTTTCAGAATGAGCATAGCTAAGGCTTTAGTTCACGCGGAAAGCCAAAGACGACGATCAACTCAAACATCAGAACTTGAGAATACTGCAGAAACTTTAGCGAAGAAACGCCGTTCAGAAACAAGACCAGATACTGAAATTCGTTTCGATAAATATGATCATTATGCTGTCTATGATGAGAAATTAGAAGCTAGTATGTGTAAGCTTCAAGGATGCGGGATGATGGATCGTAGTAGTCTTTGCATAAAGACGTCTTTTAAATCGCTCCTGTCAAAAGTTTTCAAAAATTAAATAAATTTTTTTAAAACGTTAGTCCGAAGTTAATTTTTATCGGAAAAAATCTTATATTGTCGCAGTAATCGACTCAGGAAATTTCTATCGAATATTTTTACTTCGATTGGTAACGAAAAACAAATTCACGAAGAAAATTTCGCCGCTGGTATGGAGGAGCCCGACGGCTTCCCACCGTTGGGGCAACCTGGGGAAACGACGAATACGAAACTGGCGATAATCACCAAAAGAAAGCATAACGAAGAAAACTCCGCAGATGGAGGGTGCAAGCTGCAAATAATAGCGGACAATCAACAAATGGCCAAATTGCAGAAAGAAAATGATGAACTAAGGCAAGAGATACAGTCTCTCAGAGATCTTTTCAAGAAAGGGATGAAGCCTCAAAAGACGCAGCCACAAAATCAATGGCAACAGGTAACAAAGCCGAAGAAAAGTACAAAGCAAGCAATTCCAGAGGAAGTTCTAAGTGCTGGTGGCGCCAACGAGAGCCAAAACTATTTTGCAGCGCTGGAGGGATTAACCGAATATATGGAAATCGAAGAAAACATCGGAGGTAATTTTAGTCAAGATAATGACGTTAATTTTATTCAATATTTAAAGAACAAAAATAAGGAGAAAAAACCAGCCCGCAGTTCTGCTGGTTCCTCTGAAAAAGCTTCCAACAAGACAGAAAAAGTTCCGCTAATCAACGTGTTCGGACAAACCGGGAAAGATGTAGTTCGGCTATTGGCAGCCGAAAATAAACTGGCCAATTTCGAAATCAAAAGAGTTAATGCCAAAAAATTAACTATAAGGACGAAATCACTGGTTGATTTTAAGTCAGCCAAAGATGCGCTGATTTCTGGGGAGGTTCCACACTTCACCTATACCCCAAAAAGTGAAAAGAATCAGACCTTCTTGTTGAAGGGTTTGGACAGCGGAGAGGATACGGTCGATCTTCTTCAGGTGCTCAAGGAGGCTGAACCAGATATTGATTTTGTTTCAGTCAAAGCCTTTGCGACAAGAAGGTCGACCATAGAAAGGAAGAATTTACCACTTTACCTGGTACAAATTGCAAATAAGAGCAGTCCAAGTGCCCTTCAACAAATAAGGTACTTGAACTTCAGAGTGGTGAGGTGGGAACGCCTCCAGAAAGGAGAAGTCAACCAGTGTTACCGTTGTCAAAGATTTGGACATTCGGCTGCCAATTGTGCCATGCACTATCGTTGCGTTAAATGCAAAGACGCTCATGCTCCCGGTGAGTGCAAATTGGCTCAGACGGAGCCTAAAGAAAAATTATACTGCGTTAACTGCGGTGTTTTTGGTCACCCAGCATCATCATATCGAGGATGCTCCCGATATCAAGATGCAAAAGTTAAATTTGCTCCAAAGCAAACACAAGTACACTGTAATATAATACCTTCCAACTTCGTCAAGCCCAGAGTATCATTTGCACTCGCCGCTAGAGGACCAGCAGAAAATGCTGGAAATAATGTAAATAATGTAAGTGGCAAAAATGAGCTGCTTCTCAAAATTTACCAGCAACTTAATTCTTTATCGGAGAGAATCGACAAACAAGATTCAAAAATTAACTTTGCTTTTCAGCGTTTAGGTCTTTCAAATGCCTAATAATAACTTATTATCCAGTCATATTCCCATGGATAGGCTTCGCCTCATATCGATCAGCGTCAACTCTATGGTTGCTGTACATCGACGTGATTATTTCCTTGAATTCATTGTCAAGCAAAAGCCTGACATCATACTTCTCACTGAAACCCACCACGATTCATGGCATTCCATGGAATTCAAAGATTTTGCATTCGTAAGACACGATAGGGTAATAGGTGATGGGGGAGGTGGCACCGGGATATTGGTCAGAAGACCGTATTGTTTCCAAAATATTGAAAAAGTCAAATTCAAAAACTTTGAATTTCTTGAAGTGTCCGTCATCAAAATTTCACTGCCAGGTGGGGATAACCTCTTCGTTATCTCTGCCTATGCAACTGGTCAAAATGTTCTCATGTTCAAGGAAGAACTCAATTCCTTGTTTGAAATACTCGAATTGAACAGGCTGTATAATTATTATATTTTTGCCGGTGACCTGATTGCCAAGCATACATCATGGCTAAACGCCACCAATAATCCAAGAGGTGTATTCCTGAAATCATGGATAACAGAGAACCAGATTGAATACACGTGCAATCTATATGGGTCGGAGTTCCCAACATACCCTAGGACAAATTCATATTTGCACCTCTGCATTGCTGACGCAAGACTTGAATTCAGCTTTAATAGTCCTCAACGGAAACTGCAGGTGCTTCCTTACGATAGCGACCATAACGCAATCGTAATGGAAATCAATCATCAAAGGGATGATTTCTTCCTCATTCCAATTCAACATGAAAACCATCGGTTGAATTTCAAAAAAAAAAACAGACTGGGGAAAGTTTCAAAAGAAGTTTAATCGGAAGTACCAGAAGCAATGTCCCTCTTCTGATGATGGCAACGCTTGCTCAATGGTTCCTTGTAACAGAAATCTAACTGACGATGAAATAGATCTCCATTTGTCGAAGTTGGAGAAGCTGACGTTGGAAACGATTGAGAAAGTTGTTCCCAAGATTAAACATCGAAACAATATGGAAGGATATGAAACACCAACCATCGCAAGGTTGAAAAGATTGAAAAGCCTTCTTCTCACCCGCGTCAACAATATTTATCGACGATTTTTGGACTACAACCATCCCTCGTTGGCTCTGTTGAAATTACACCTGAAGAATGTCCGGAACTTAATCCGTTCATACTTCAGGAGTGAGGTCAGCAATCAATGGGCGAAAAAACTGAGGGGTATTAGCCCACAGCACCCAGATGGCGTTTTCGCGAAAGTGAATAGCTTATTCCGCAAGAAGTCTCGAGTGAAGGTATTGAATATTGAAGTCGCTAGTGATGAGATAAATCTTCTCGATAGAACTGGTATCGAAATTGATAGTACGACTCTGGATAGTAATGGAAACAGGATTATATGTGATGGATTGCAGACCGTTGCCCTGATTGGAACACATTTTGAATTGGTTCATCTGCCAAACCCAGAGAGAGGGAATGAAATATTTTCGGAGGTCGTTGAAGCAAAAGTTTCCGACTTCAAATCAAGCCTGAACGGCCAATCAATTCTTCATTTCGATGAAACATTGACATCTGACTTCATACCGACCTTGAATCTTATTGATTATTTTGTCAGCTATGAAGACTTGTGTTTCATATTTCGCAGAATAAACAACAAGAAATCATGTGGTACTGACGGTATTCCAAATATAGTTCTCCGACATTTGCCTGAGGTTGTTATTAGGAATTATTGCATATTGTTCAACAACATGTTGAACAGTTCATATTTCCCAAATGAGTGGAAAAAGGCTAAGGTATTTCCAATCTTGAAGAAAGGAAAAGAATCTTCATGCCCTAAAAGCTATCGCCCAATCAGCTTGCTACGTAACATCAGCAAGGTGTTTGAAGTGATACTCAACAGAGCATTAAACGACCATATTGAGAAATATGAGTTGATGCCGAATTGCCAATTTGGTTTTCGTGCCAGGCATTCGACCATACATGCAATAATGAAAGTAGCCTCAGACATCTGTTGGAAACTAAATGATAGACAATGCGTTGGAGCATGTCTCATTGATATGGAGAAAGCCTTCGATACGGTGTGGCTAGATGAACTAGTTTTTAAACTCCTTCAGGAGAAGTTCCCCAGACACCTTGTCGCCATGATGTGTAATATGTTGTACCGGAAATTGTTTGTTGTAACTGATGGAAATCTGACAACAATGCGCGAATTCAAGGTCTTGAATGGTCTACAGCAGGGAACAGTTACTGCGCCCCTGCTTTTCTCAATATTCATTCGCAAGCTATTGAACAGCTTTGATTTTAACGTCTCGCCAACGCGATCATTGGTAGTGTTTGCTGATGATCTGATCATCTATACGGCAGACCAAAAGCTACAATAGTTCAGAGCAATCTTAAAAAATTTTTAATGATGTTCAGTTCTACACCGACAATTGGCGAATGAAAATCAATGCGCAGAAGTGCGAAACAATTTTGTTTCGGACAACGCTGCAGGGGGCCAGTCAAGACCTGAAACGTAACTGGAAGGATATCCACATTATGGCTGGTGAGGGTAATTCAGAACGGGTTCCACATAAATCCTGTGTTCGATACCTCGGTGTTCATCTCGATCAGTATCTGTACTATTCTGAACATGTAAAAATCATGCTCAGTAAGGCACTTAAAGTAGTCATGGCCCTTCGGCAACTCTTTCATTCCAGATACATTGATCAAAAAGTCAAAGTTATTTGTTACAAGACCCTGGTTAGGCCAGTTTTGACATACGGATGCCAGATCTGGTACAACCAGAGTGCTAGTACTATGGAAAGATTAAGAGTTTTCTAAAGGAAATGTCTTCGTGCATGTACTGGTTTGTACAGAAAGCCTGAGACGGATTGGAAGCACTATGTATCGAATAGAAAAATTTATCAAACCGCTGAAGTGACAAGAGTCGATATCTTCATATTGAAACTTCTTCGGAATCATATCGCAAGATCTGTAACTGTGAGTGAAAACCCTTGGATTTCACAGCCGTTCCACCCTACAGACGGGTATATTGTGACTTGCCTCACTACTGGCTTCGTTCCTCCAGAAGCATTCGTGTATTTGGACATGAATCGATATGTTTTTGATTCTGACGGCGTCCCAATTATATATCATATATATCGACGGGCCACCGATAAGAAGATAAAATATCCTCCGAATTTGAGTTCACGAGACCAACAATTCCAATGGAGATACTCATTTGCTAGATTCGTTGAGGCTGGTCGAGCTGAGATGGAACAATCTAGGTATTGGTGGCTGAATGACAATGTCTAAATTATTCGTGTTTATTTTCTGTTTTTGTGCTTTTTCTCGTTACTTAGTTTTTTAGATTCATCTCATTATTGCTACATCTAGTATTGTCGTTTAAATTAGGTATAGGTTTCAATATAAGGTAACGTTTTTTTTTTTGTTTGATTGAACTTATTTAGAATTAGGGTGTAACATATTAGGTATAGGGTATAAGTTCATTGTTTTGTTAGTAGTATAAGTAATTTTTGAATAATGCTGGTTGGGTTTTTCTCCTTTTTCCAATTGAATCAAAAAATATCTAATAATTTTAATTAATTTTAATTTGCTATTGTTTTTTTTTCATTTAATGTGTTTAACTGATAACGTATAAATTTAGAGAGCCATTCGGGCCATTAAGTTTTTTTATAGGTTATTGTTTGGAATTTGCTTTATGTTCTTTTAAAAATTTATAACGATTGGTATTAAATAAAGCGCTTTTGAATTTGAATTTGAAGCTTCAAGGATGCAAACAGAAAACTCACATGACTTGCATTAAATGTAAAGTTCATCTCTGTCTATTAAAAGATAGAAACTGTTTTTTAAATTTCCATTCGAAGTAGTTTTGCAAAAATTCAATAAAGTACAAAAAATTATCCAAATCTGTATTAATTTTGTCTTCCAATGATTATAATGAACATCGCTTGAAACCTGATGTCCGCTCCAGTGGACATGCTGTAAATGTTCATCAATACATAAAAAAAATTTTTTAAAGATAAAATCATATTCAATCAACCACAATTAGTCGATAAAATGCAAAAAGTTGTTGAAAGGAGCTTCGATTCTCTTCCAGGTCTGAATGGGTTAACAGAAGAAAAATCGTCACATCTCCTTCACTTTTTCTGCGTCGCGCAAGGCTCGTGCGAAATCCGTAAATATTTAGTCCAAATAAATTAATCAAATCCAAATTATTTCATTACAATAATCATTCAAAAATACTTGATCCAAAACTTTATCTCAAGGTCAAGGCCGAGCTTATCATCCATCAATTTCGAAATAAAGAACAATCAAAAGTGAAAGCAGAAATTTTGAAGTTCATAATAAATGCCAACTGTTTTATCTTGTTTTGACAAATTATTAGTAAATTTGCATTTATGTGAGTAGCCTAATGGGATTCAGAAATCTTAAGTGCGGGAATTCGCGAGCAAATAGAGAATTCGCGGTTGGTCGCATGCTGACCTCAATGAAATCAGTAAAATCCATCACAGTGTTTATTGTCCAAAAGTTGAGTTAACGTGGATGCTGTACACGCTTTTCTTGTTCGTACTCCAGAATTTTACATACATTCCAGCAGTAATTGATACCTTGCTACCCATTGCGAGATCGTGGAAAATAATTATAGGTGAGTAAAGCATGATATGGGAATATAAGTTTGTAGTATGTTTGATGGCATGATCTTCGCTTACTTTGAAGTTTTTGGGTTGATATTACGTTTAATCGAAGTTAAAGCTTAAAAATAAACTATCAAGGCAAGGCCATGTAAAGAAAGTTCTCTGTCTAAATGTATGGCAAGTTTTTTTTCAGTTGGCGATGGATGAAGCCAATAAATTAATCTTTTTTCGGGTTAATTCCTTATTTTCTTTTAAATTTGCTGGTTAAGAAATGAATATTCAGCTTGTTTTTTATAATTCCTTAATTTGTCCCCGTGACCTCCTCTCTTTATGCAGACCTCCGAGAAATAGCAACAGAATCAGAAACTTTTCTGGTTGTTCATGTTGCTAAGAGCAGTGAATTTTCTTTCATTTGAAGAACAATTGTTAAACTGTTATTACTTCCAAAGATCTAGAAACCCTAAGCATAGAGAGAACGAAAATGAATATGTAGTTTATTCAACTTTTTTTCAATGTGAATGAATCAAATTTGTAATATGTCATTTTGGGTATTTTAAAATTATACCAAGGTTAGCATTAAAAATAAATACAAACAGAATCGCAGCAAAATTATGTTAGAGTTTACATATGTAATTCAATCTACTAGGTAGGTATGACCCGAAAAGAGGCTACGCTCATCTACAATCTGCGAATACGTATGTTACACATGGTCGTAATGGGGCTATTAAAACAGTTATCAGATAAGATCTAGCAAATGTATCCGTACTTGAAGCGAGAACTCATCTGTAATCCTAACCAAAAATGACTCAGATAGCCGTTGAATGTGTATCAATAGCTACCGGTTTAGCGTTGTCGCATCGTCTAGCATCCGCGGAATTGATGATAGTGTTTCGCAGAGCAAAGAATCGCGAGATCAACAGTCACTGCAGTTTCACCAGTACCGCGAAAATATTTACTAAATAGTTTTCTCGTGGTTTTAGCAAGTCATTGCTCCTATTATTTCGCTGCATCTCTTTTGATGTTAATTAGTGAGCTAGTGTCGAGCTTTTCGTCAGAAATGGTTTTATTAAATCCTCTGTGGCAATCTGTGATGTGCATTCTGGTTCCAACTGTTATATACACTCAAACATTGATGGCGTCTAAAATTCGAAGAAGTCAGCGCGAATTGAACAATGATGCAGCATTCGAAAATATCAAATTTCCGACGCCACTGGACACTCTTTTGAGACAACTTGCGGCGGCTAATACGCGCGTTAACACCTCGCCTAATGGAATTGCCACGGATAATATCAGTAGCATGGTGCAACAGCCTCCGGCCTGGATCCTTTATTCGACGCGGCCATCAATTAAAATCTATGGAGAAGGAAGCGAATATCGATTTCCACCGTTCTTGGAGTTCCTATTACAACGGATCCAGTCGCTCTTCTCAATCTATAAATATGAAGATAAAAGTCGTCCAGGGCCGGGCTCGCACATTCAGGATGTGGAATTTATACAGCCGACAAAAGTAACCATCGGGGAACTGAACGAGCATAAGGAAGATGTGGAGAGTTCAATATCGACCAGTGATAATGTTCTTGGTATTGATGATGACTATGATGATGATGTGTTTGATGATGGAGTTGGTATCATAACAGTTCGATCGAAGTTCTTCAAGAAACGGTGAAGTTAATTTATTGTTAAACATTTATTTAAAGTAATTTTAAGATACATCAATAATAATGTTTGCAGTATTTTGATTTTATATTATTTGAGGAATTGGCTTTAAAGAGGACTCGTATTGAGTGTGTTTTGCTTTTTATAAGAACAGTTAGGATGAAGATTAAAGATGATATAAATATCTGAATACCTGTGTGTGTTTGATTTCAGGGTACATTTCTAAAATTTACTTTCGTGCAATAATGTAAAAGAAGGTTCGGTAGACAAGAGTATACTCCTTTAAGACGGATTTCCTACACAACATATGATGTACAGACACCAACAGAGAATTAACTTAAGAAAATCTTCATTGTATGAACACCAAATAGTCTGTTTATGGAGATTTGTTCGTTTATCGATACGAGAAAACTTCTTTTCTATAATTCTTCATTAAATATCTGTTTAACATTTATTTTATTTGATTATAAATAATAATGGCAATTAATTTAATATTTTAAATTAACATTATCAATTGGAATCGTTGAACAACCGGTAGCGTGGAAAAATCTAACAAAAATTTAAAAAATTCAAAAACAATTGAATTTAAAAATGAATAAAAAAAATAATTGAAAAGAATTAGAAAAAGACATAATAAAGGAATCGTCACACACCCCCCTACCAGCAAGCTGTTAGGCTGCGTTGAAAGTGGTGGTAATGAAACTAACGTGTCTTTTTGTTTTTAGGGTTTTGTACTAAAATATAAAACCCTATTGCAATCACGACCTGTGTCCGTCCGTCCGTCTGTATGTCACAGCACTTTTTCTCCGAAACTATCGAGGCTACAGCCATGAAACTTTGTAGAAAGGTCAGAAGTGGCGACTTCTCGAAAGTTCAAGGGTGGGAAAATTCCCCATATAGGAAGGTGTCCCCTCAAAAAAATTTTTTCACCATTGGTAGTCGAGTAAGGTGTTGTTGGAAAGGTCTCAATGAGATCTTTTCAAAACAAATCTTAAAATTCCCTTATGAGTACCGAGGGGGGCAGGGGAAGGAGAAATTGTACAAACTTCGTTTTGAATGCAGTTTGCAATTTGTATTTCCTAAGGAAGTTTGATAGTTTGTATGTCTCTTTGCCTACGTATGTTAACGATACCCACTGTTGGTCGTTCTTATGAGTTTCCGTCGGTTGGCGTTCCTGTTTTTGTTTGTACTGTGTGACTAGTTTGTCAATGTCGCATTGTTTGTATCCGTTATTATTAGCTATTCTGTAAATGTTGTTTAGTTCGTTGGAATAGTTAGTAGGAGTCATGGGGATGGAGTGAAGCCTCTGCACCATTGATCTGTACGCTGCTAGCTTATGTTGTGCGGGGTGGTTAGATGTTTCATGTATGGTATGATCAGTTGTGGTTGGTTTTCTGTATATTTTGTAGTCCAATCGTGTTTGTTCACGTGTCATCCGAATATAAAGTTCACTATGGAAAAAGAAACAAACGGACAACTCAACTATATGGACCTAACTGTGACACGTGAACAAACACGATTGGACTACAAAATATACAGAAAACCAACCACAACTGATCATACCATACATGAAACATCTAACCACCCCGCACAACATAAGCTAGCAGCGTACAGATCAATGGTGCAGAGGCTTCACTCCATCCCCATGACTCCTACTAACTATTCCAACGAACTAAACAACATTTACAGAATAGCTAATAATAACGGATACAAACAATGCGACATTGACAAACTAGTCACACAGTACAAACAAAAACAGGAACGCCAACCGACGGAAACTCATAAGAACGACCAACAGTGGGTATCGTTAACATACGTAGGCAAAGAGACATACAAACTATCAAACTTCCTTAGGAAATACAAATTGCAAACTGCATTCAAAACGAACAACAACATTGGAAACAAACTGAAGCCAAAACTGAATGACACATCGATATACGAAGGCAGCGGCATATACAAACTGACATGCAAGGACTGCGACATGGTATATATAGGAAGGACAACACGAAAACTAACGACAAGATACAAAGAGCACCTACGATCTTTCTTATACAACAAGGCAGACTCCAATTATGCGACGCACCTACAAAACCACGCACATGAGCCTGATGCTATGACAAACTCTATGAAATTGCTACACAAACAAAACAAAGGACCGAGACTTGACATCCTAGAAAGGCTTGAAATTTATAAACATAGAAAGACAGACGGTGACATTATCAACGAACAACTTGTCACCAATTCGACGCAATTTTCTCAGTCCTAGACCACACACTTAGACGAAAACGGAAACGAGATGAAACAGAACAAACGGACAGCCAACAAGCAAAAAAACAAAAACATAATATCCCCCTACCTGGTATAATTGAGTAATTTACTTCCTGACCTCATTACCCATCCACTAATTACCCATCCGCTAATTACCCATCCGCTAATTACCCATCCGCTAATTACCTATTCGCTAATTACCCATCCTACGACTATATAAAGTCGCTCCCTTCAACACATCCTTTAGACACTGAAGATGACTCAAAGTAGTCGAAACGCGTCTGCTCACACAACTAAGCAAGGCCCGACGGCTTTTAAAGAAAAAAAAATAAGAGTTTATTTAATTACAAAAGTGCACAATGATCAATTTAACACTTTCACTAATTTTAATTTTCACTATGAAAAATTTAACACTTGTCCATAAATTTCTTATCGCAATTGTCTTCTAAATCACTTCACTATTACGAAAATCACTTTTCTACTACTCGAATAATATCGCTTCCCACATACTATCGCAGTTCTTATCGCGTTCGAATGAATGATGATCCCCCCATTCATTCAGCTCGCCTTTATATAGGGTCTGTGGTCATTCAACCCAGTTCTCGCACATTGGCGAATTCGCGGGAACATTCGAGCGACTGCAAATGAATGGAGCAGTGACTCACTTTCAGATGTTGATGCTTGGTAGGTTCTCGTGGTTTCGAGTAAATTCGTGTTCTTCATTGTTGTGAAAACAATAGCGACAGTAGCTCGCAGAATTATTTGTACATGTAAGAGTATGATTTATTGATTTTATGTTTTCTTAAATAAAATCTAAACGGTACCCTTAAATTCAATAAAATTTAGCAAACAGACGACTATTTATAAGACTATTTATAAGAAATATACGAAAAATGTGTTTTGCCCTCGCGAATGGACACCCGTGATCTAAAAGTCTGAAAAAAATTTATGGGTATAACTATAACAAATACCTCAGAAGTGAAAATTCGTTCAACTTTGTTAATAATAGTATGATCCTCGAATTTCGCATTTTCTCCAATAAAATCGTCTTTGACATGTTACTTGATTTTATTCGTTGCTGGGTACTGCATTTTGTAAGTTGATCACAAAACCCTTCTGTCATGAGCATAGGTCTGTCTACCCAACTTGTTTTTTATTAGTATCCTGTGTTATATAAGATGTGTTAAAGGTGTTTGGATCTGTGTATCCACTGAAATTGATAAATCTTTATTTTTTATCTTAACAGTAAAAATTTTAACGTTTCGACCAACAACAGGATATGGACCATCATAGCTTTCTGTTAAGGAGGACTGAATAGGTGGTTTTCGGATAAAAACATGCGAACAAGAACAAAAGGTTTGTGTTTGTTGTGTGAAGTAACCTGTACAGGTTTTATGTTTTGAATAAAACGCTGTAGTTGGTTTACAAGAGTTTCGTTGGAAAGGTTGTTCTGTAATGGTTATGTAAAGAATTCGCCTGGAATATGCATGTTATCATCGTAGACCATCATTTTTGGTGTGAATTCGGATGACTCGTAGAGAGTGGTTCAAAGTCCAAGCAAAACCAAAGATTGCTGCTCTTGACAAAAAAGTGCTTTTTCCAGGGTACGATGCCATCGTTCGAGTAAACCGTTAGTTTGCGGATGATATGGTGAAGATCGTTTACGTTTAAAACAAACTTTGATGCTAAGTTCTTTGAAGAGCCGCGATTCAAATTGTGGACCTTGGTCCATTATGATGTATTTGGGAATACCGAAACGTGCTAACAAGTTTGAACAAAATGCTTGAGCTATTGAGTGAGATGAAGCGTCAATCATGGGAATGGCTTCCGTCCATTTAGTCATACGGTCAATAATTGTTACGTAGTACTTGAACTGATTGACCATAGGGAAAGGTCAGATTGTATCCATATGAATAACTTCGAATCTTTCCGTTGGTGTATCAAATGCACATAGTGGGCAAGAGACATGACCTGAAATTTTGGCTCTTTGACAATTGAGACAAGCTTTGACTCTATTTATAATGTCTGCTTTCATTTTGCGCCAAAGAAATTTGGCTGTTAATAGTTTGATGGTGGCTTTAATTCCAGGATGGTGTAAATTGTGATATTCACAGAAGACCTGTTGACTGAACTGTTCGGATATAAAGGGTCTTACTAAATTTTGACCATGATCACAGAGAATTTTGATGGTAGAATTTGGAATGGGTACTTCTTTGAAACAAAACGATGGGTTTTGAAGGAGTAAATTTAGTTCAGCATCGTTTTGTTGAGCATGAGCGATTTCCTTAATGTCCAAGGTTGAAGACAACTCAATCGATCCTACTCTTGAAAGAGTATCGGCGACTACGTTGCTGTTGCCAGACATATATTGTATATCAGTTGAAAATTGAGAAATATAATTTAACTGACGTTTGTGAATTGGAGAAGCCTTATTCAGATTTTGTTGAAATGCCTAAATGAGAAGCTTGTGATCAGTAAGGATTGTGAACTGATGACCTTCTAGCAAGTGCCTGAAATGCTTAATAGAAAAGTATATCGCAAGAAGCTCTCTATCATAAGCGCTGTATCTCATCTGTGAAGGTGAAAGTTTAACTGAATAGAACCCCAGTGGTTGCCATTGATCATTGAGTTTTTGCTGGACAATTCCGCCTGTGGCGAAGTTTGAAGCATCCACCACTAATGAAAGTCGAGATTTTGAGGAAGGAAAATATAGTAAAGTGGCTTAGGATAGCTGATGTTTTAATTTTTCAAAAGCTTCTTCAGCGAGAGGGTCCCAATCAATTATGCGATTGCCATCTTTTTTCTTTCCCATTAAAAATTTATTCAAATGGCGATGGATACCTGCAGCATTTGGGATGAAGTGTCGATAAAAGTTAATCATCCCGAGAAATTGTCTCAATTGTTTAACAGTTTCAGGTATGGAAAAATTTTTTATAATAGAAACTCGTTCAGGACAAGGTTTTAAGCCTAGAGAGTTGACAAAGTGACCAAGAAAATTTACCTCTGCTTTCATAAAGTTGCACTTTTCTAAGTTTATCGTTAGGCGAACTCCCGAAGTCGTTCAAGAAGAATTATTAAGTGAGCCAGATGTTCATTTTCGTCTTTAGATGCTACAAGAATGTCGTCAAGGTAAACAAAATAAAAAGATAAATCTCTAAGACCGCTGTGAATAAATCTTTGAAATGTCTGACCAGCGTTACATAATCCAAAGGTCATTCCAGGAAATTCCAATAATCCGAAAGGTGTGCAAATCGCGGTTTTATCTATATCCGATTCTTATGCAGGAATTTGATGATATGCCTTGACTAAATCTAGAGTGGAAAAGATTTGAGTTCCGAAAAGATAATTTGCAACATTGTGAATGTGAGGCAGTGGATAATTATCAGGAACGGTGATACTATTTAGTCGTTTGGAATCACCACATAGTTAATGAGGTGCAACGGTGAAGACCATGGGCTTTTTGACGGACGGCAGATGCCAGCTGTTAGCATTTTGTCAAAATCTTTTTTTGCATCGGACAACCGTTCGCCACTTAATCTTCTCACGTTTGAAGAAACCGAATGACTGGACGTTATAATTTTGTGAGTGACTGAATGTTTAATTGGCTTAAGAGTTCCATCATCAACGATAATATTGCTAAACTATTTAAATAACTCATCCAATTTGAGATTGTTGGACGCAGTTAATAAAATTGATAAAGATTCAAAAAGTTGTTGAGAAATTTTGACTTCAGAGGCAATTTTCGTTAATGGATCAATTAGTGATCTTTCTTTAATGTCTACAATAAGAACAAATTTTTTTTAGGGAGTCTGCACCGATAATGAGTTTTATTACATCTGCAACGATAAAACTCCAACGAAAATTTCATCTAAGACCGAATCTGACTGTGATTTTTTTTAAAACCAAAGGTTTTAATGCGAGTTGCATTTGCAGCCGTAAGATAGAAATTGTTATCATGAGTTTTAGTTTTACTGTCGTTATTTGGTAAAACAGAAACCTCTGATCTTGCATGTATGAGGAAAGTAAACCTCGATAAAGGGTCAAAACTATCTAAATGGCTGTTTGTATCTGGAGCCGTTGACGAGGATACGCCCATTAGTTTAAAGTTTGATCATGATTTAATCGGGCGTGTGGAAATTAGCAAGGATGTTTGCATTTGCGTGCGTTTCAACCAAAAGTTTTATGGTAGAAACACATATTTGTCTCTTGACTTGGAATAGGAGTTCTTGATCTAGAACGGTTCCGGAAATTATTGTCTCAGCTTGAATTTCTAAATCTATTTAAATTTGCTATTTGAAACTTCATAGAATGTACTTTCAACGAGAGATTTGAAACGAGTGCTGTGAGCTCCTTCACTAAATCAGTATTCGACTGATTAATTGCGCAAGAATTTAGATTATGTAAATTTGGAACCGCAGAATTAATTGACGATAGAGAACAGGCGGGGGAAGGACTTGGAATCTCGTGCATTTTATCAGCACAGATTGCCATTTCATCCAGAGAACCTGTATAACAAGCTAAAACGGCCTGCATATGATGGGGTGAACGTTGAAGCCATAAAGTTTTAATCATGGTATTGCTCAAACGTCCTTCGTTTTCAGTTTTCATGTCACGTAATATCTGTGAGGGAAGGTTATCCCCAAGAGTGAGTTCAGTCAGAACTTGTTTCATTTTTTCAGATTCCGAAATAGAAAGTCTGTCAATTAGGGCTCTTTTGAACATTGAATAAGAATCAGAAGGCAGGGGTGATGAGACCAGGCCACTAACAAGCCTAAAAAATCCTGGTCAAGAGCCGAGAGCAAATGGTTGAATTTGGTTTGTTCCAAGGTGATTCTTGCTTGGTCAAACTGACTTTCAAGCTGAAGGAACCATGCCTCAGGGAATTGCTTCCAAAAAGGACACGTTTTCACAGAAACTGCATTAATGGATCTGTTTGGGGAATTTTTAATGTTATTATCCCGATTACTTGCTGGTGGAGCTGAAATGAGGAGGTTGTCTCCGATGTTTGGGACATTAACAGCGCCTCTAAAGATTTCTTCACGTTGATCCGGCATATTTATAAACTTGGAAATATTTTTGAAACGAGTTCAATTTAAACATTTTTTTAAAAATTTGCTAAATTAGTTATTAACATTTTGTAAATAAAATCTAGGGGTTGTTGGATGCCTCTAGGCGAGTATATCCCCCCGTCGTTGGATATACCATTTCCCATTCGCGAACTCAGAGGGAATTTAATAATAATGTATTTTAGAATTATTTAAATTGAATATAGAAAATATATATGTAAACATAGGATGAAAAATAATGGAGTAGCCTTTACAATAAATATTGACTGTGTTTATATAGGGTGAATAATCCGGAAACCTCCAATATAAGCAATCGAATGAATTGACGAAAATTATGATTGGCGATGAAAATTGTGATTGATTCGTAACTTGCTTTAAACGATCCAGTTGAAACTGCAATGCTGTCGATGTGACAAATAATTGCTTACACCAGTAACAGATCTAGGACACCATCTGAAGCTTCCTTAATTTGTTTTTTCAGATTCGGGCCTCGAATTCAGGTCCGTTTCAAGATATAAAATTTGATTTGTAAATTAAATACCTGAACTCCGATAGAAGATAGATAATCCATACAATAATTTCTTCGTCGCCAAAATATTGAATGTCGGTACGATGCTCTTGCTTTGGAAATGTAAATCGGCTATCTCTAACGTGACCTTGCTGCTACACAAAACGACTAAGTCCACCATTGAATCCCTTTCGAGACTTGGGTAGACGAATGTTTCAGCATTCTCGAGGATATTTTCTATGATGTCGTCAATGGAACTACCAAGTTCCAATTCTAGTTGATTTGTAGTGCTCGCAGTTTCTTCAATGGTCTCTTCTGTCCGTAATCGATGACAGAAGGCGCTTGAGCCCTGTCGATGGTCACCAGTATGGTGATGATAAAACTTCTTGGCAGAAGGCGCTTGTGCCTTGTCGGGGTCACCAGTATGGAGATTTGTTCGTTTATTGATACGAGAAAACTTCTTTTTTTATAATAAAAGATAATTTCTTCATTAAACATCCGTTGAACATTTATTTTATTTGATTATAAATAATAATGGCAATTAATTTAATATTTCAAACTAAAATTATCTATTGGAATCGTTGAACAACCGTTGTCTACGGTAACGTGAAAAAATCTAACAAAAATTAATTAAAAGTGTCAAAAAATTTTTTACTTAGGTTACTCTTTTATCGGAATTGTAAAATGTGTAAATATTTTAAGTTGTTTCGAAAATTCAAAAACAATTGAATTAAAACTTAATAAAAAAATAATTAAAAAAGACATAATAAAGGAATCGCCACATGTTTCAAAAATGCAGGATTGTTCCTTTTTAAGTGGCTGCAATTTTGTTGCAGTGGTATAATTACGGACTGAATAGGATTAGAAAAGTATTCATATTATTCATCTCATCTGAATATTTTGAGAAGATTGTTACGGGTGAACATTGAGGTTTCATAGTGTTGCACACCCCAAACACTACCATACGCGGTTGCGTAAGATTTAAACCTGCGCAATACCGAGGCACACTTTATTAACTTTTGGGATAATCTAATAATGTAACCAACAGCAAGAAATTTAAATTTTCATTCATAAAATGACTACTTGTTAGATTACAGAAAGCAAGCTAACATATATAATATTTTTTGGCTTTTAACGTCATGTAATTAAACTTAAGTAGCTAGGTCGCTACCGATTTCCACAGAGTCAAAGTCAAAAGCGCTTTGTTCAATACTAATCGTTATACGTTTTAAAAGAATATAAAGCAAATTCCAGACAAAAACAATACAAAAACTTTATGGCCCAAATGGCTCTCTAAATTTATACGTTATCAGTTAAACACATTTTATCAAAAAAAACGATAGCAAATTCAAATTAATTAAAATTATTACATATTTTATGATTTAATTGGAAAAAGGAGAAAAAACCAACCTACACTATTCAAAGTTATTTATAATTTTAACACAACAGTGAACATTGATCCTACACCTTATATGTTATAACCTAATTCTATTAAAATCTCCTTATCTCTAAGCCTTATAAAATAAACATAACATATACCTCATCTATCCCTAATTTTTAACACAAATAAACAAAAACACTAAATGTAGCAATAATGAGCTAAAACTCAAAAACTAAGCAACGAAAAACGCAAAAACTGAAAATAAACACCCATAATTTAGACATTGTCATTCAGCCACCAATACCTAGATTGCTCCGTTTCAGCTCGATCAGCTTTAACGAATCTAGCAAATGAGTATCTCCATTGGAATTGTTGGTCTCGTGAACTCAGATTCAGAAGATATTTTATCTTCTTATCGGTAGCCCGTCTATATATGTGGTATGTGATTGGGATGCCATCAGAATCAAAAACACAACGACTCATGTCCAAATACACGATTGCTTCTCGAGGAACGAAGCCAGTAGCGAGGTAAGTCACAATGTACCCGTCTGTAGGGTGGAACGGCTGTGAAATCTAAGGGTTTTCACTCACAGTTACAGATCTTGCGATAAGATTCCGAAGAAGTTCCAATATGAAGATATCGACTCTTATCACTTCAGCAGTTTGATAAATTCTTCTATTCGATATATAATGCTTCCAATCCATCTCAGGCTTTCTTTACAAACCATTACATGCACGAAGACATTTCCTTTCGAAAACTCTTAATTCTTCCATAGTATTAGCACTCCGGTTGTAACAGATTTAGCATGCATATGCCAAAACTGGTCTAACCAGTGTCTTGTAACGCATAATTCTGACATTTTGATCAATGTATCTGGAATGAAAGAGTCTTCGTAGAGCCACGACTAATTTTTGTGCCTTACTGAGCATGATTTTGACATGTTCAGTATAGTACAGATACTGATCGAGATGAACATCGAGGTATCGAACACAGGATTTATGTGGAACCCGTTCTGAACTCCCTCGCCAGCCAGATGTGGAAATCTTTCCAATTACATTTCAAGTCTTGACTGACCCCCTGCAGCATTGTCCGAAACAAAATTGTTTCGCACTTCTGCGCATTGGTTTTCATTCGCCAATTGTCAGTGTACAGCTGCACATCATTGAACATTTTTTGGAGATTGCTCTGAACTATTGTAGCTTTTCGGTCTGTCGTATACATGATCAGATCATCAGCAAACGCGACCAATGATCGCGCTGGCGAGACTTTAAAATTGAAGCCATGCAATAGCTTGCGAATGAATATTGGGAAGAGCAGAGGTGCAGTAACTGTTCCCTGCTGTAGACTATTCGAGACCTTGAATTCGTACATTGTTGTCAGATTTCCATCAGTTGCAACAAATGATTTCCCGTATAACATATTGCACATCATGGCGACAAGGTATCTGGGGAACTTGTCCTGAAGGAGTTTAAAAACTAGGCCATCTAACCACACCGTATCGAAGGCTTTCTCCATTATCAATGAGACATGCTCCAACACATTCTCTGTTGTTAAGTTTCCAACAGATGTCTGAAGTTACTTTCGTTATTGCATGTGTGGTCGAATGCCTGGCGCAAAAACCAAACTTGCAATTCGGCATCAACTCATATTTCTCAATGTTCAGTATCACTCCAAACACCTTGCTGATGTTAGGTAGCAAGCTGGTTGGGCGATAGCTTTTAGGGCTTGAAAATTCTTTTCCTTTCTTCAAGATCGGAAATAACTTAGCCTTTTTGCACTCATTTGGGAAATATGTATTGCTCAACATTTTGCTGAACAATATGCAATAATTCCTAGTAGCAACCTCAGGCAAATGTCGGAATATCATCAGTACCACATGATTTCTTGTTGTTTACCCTGCGAAATATGAAACACAGGTCTTCATGGCTGACAAAATAATCAATAAGATTGAAGCTCGGTATGAGGTCAGATGTTAGTGTTTCATTGAAGTGAAGAATTGATAGGCCGTTCAGGCTGGATTTGAAGTCGAAAACTTTTGCTTCAACTACTTCTGAAAATATATCGTTCCCTCTTTAAGGGCTTGGTAGATGAACCAATTCAAAATGAGTTCCAATCAGGGCAAGTTTATGCAAACTATCTCCTATAATCCTGTTTCCATTTCTATCCGGAGTCACACTATCAATTTCGATACCAGCCCTATCGAGAAGGTTTATTGCATCACTAGCAACTTCAAGGTTTGACACCTTCACTCGAAACTTCTTGCGGAATAAACAATTCACTTTCCTTAAAAACACCATCTGCCTCCTGCGGGCTGATACCTCTCCATTTTTCCACTCATTGATTGTTCACCTCACTCCTGAAATATGAACGGATTAAGTTTTTGGACATTCTTCAGATGAAATTTCAACAAAGCCAACGAGGGATGGTTGCAGTTCAAAAATCGCTAATAGGCTAAAATATTAATTGACGCGTGGGAGAAGAAAGCTTTTCAATCTTTTCAACCTTGTAAAGGTTGGTGTCTAGTATCCTTCTATCCTTCCTTCGATATTCAATCTTGGGAACTACTTTCTCCATCATTTCCAATGTCAGCTTCTCTAACTTCGACAAATAGAGATACACTTCATTGTTAGTTAGATTCCTGTCATTAGGAACGATTGAGCAAGCGTTGCCATCATCAGAAGAAGGACATCGCTTCTGATACTCTTGATTAAGCTTCTTTTGAAACTTTCCCCAATCCATTTTTTCGAAAGTTAACCGACGATTTTCATGTTGAACTGGAGTAAGGAAGACATCATCCCTTTGATGATTGATTTCCATTACAATTGCATTTTGCTTTCGTAAGGAAGCAACGTTAGTTTCCGTTGAGGACTATTAAAGTTGGTTTCAAGTCTTGCGTCAGCAATGCAGAGGTCCAAATATGAATTTGTCTTAGGGCATGTTGGGAACTCCGACCCATATAGATTGCACCTGTATTCAATTTGGTTCTCTGTTATCCACGATTTCAGGAGTACACCTCTTAGATTATTGGTGGCATTCAGCCATTATGCATGCCTGGCATTCAGGTCACCAGCTAGAATATAACAACTATGCGGCCTGTTCAATTCGAGTACTTCGAACAAAGAATTGAGCTCCTCCTTGAACTTGAGAACATTTTGACCAGTTGCATAGGCAGAGATAACGAAGATGTTATCCCCACCAACAGTGAAATTTCGATTACGGGCACTTCGAGAGATTCAAAGTTTTTGAATTCGACTTTTTCGATATTTTGCAAAAAATAGTCTTCTAACCAATATCCCGGTGCCACCTCCCCTATCACTGTTTACCTTATCGTTTCTTATTAACTCAAAATCCTTGAATGTCATGGAGTGCCATGAATTGAGGTGGGTTTCAGTGAGATGCATGATGTCAGGCTTTAGCTTAACAATGAATTCCAAGAAATAGTCACGTCGATGTATAGTAATAATGGAGTTGACGTTGGTGGAAAAGACACCGAGCTTATCCATGGAAATGTTATTGGATGACAAACTATTTTGAAGCATGTTGGCCTAAACATTCAAAAATGAAACTGATTTTCTGATCTTGCTTATTTATTCTTTCCGAAAGAAATTTAAGCTGTTGATGAAATTTGAGAAGTAGCTCATTATTGCCACTTACATTGTTTATTTTATTTACATTGTGGTCTGCTGGTCCTTTAGCAGCAACTGAAAATGATACTACGGGTGTCACGAAGTAGGAAGGTAAAATTTATTGTAACTTTTGCATCTTGATACCGAAGGCATCCTCGATATGATGCTGGATGACCACATATACCGCATTTAACACAGTATAATTTTTCCTTTGGGTCCATCTAAGCCAATTTCCATTCACCGGGGGTATGAATAATATATCTTTACATTTAACGCAGCAATAGTGCGTGGCACAATAAGCAGCCAAATGTCCGAATCTTTGGCACCTGTAACACTGGTTGACCTAAGTTTTTTGGAGACGCTCCCACCTCACAACTCTAAAGTTCAAGTACCTTACCTGTTGACGGGCACTTGGACTGCTATCGTTAGAAATTTGTATCAAATAAAATCGTAATATTTTGCTTCAACAGTTGATCTCCTTGTAGCAAAATTTCTCACACTGATGAATTTGACAGCTGGTGCTGCTCCCTGTAACATTTCATGGAAATCAACTGTATTCTTCCCATAGTCCAAGCCCTTCAACAGGAAGGTCTGATTTTTTCCACCTTTGGCGTGTATGTGAAGTGGGGAGCTTTTACACTACTAAGGGCATTTTTTGCTGGCTTAAAATCAGCCCGTATTTTTGTTTTAATTGTGAGTTTATCAGCGGTAACTGTCTTAACTTCAAAATTATCGATCTTATCTCCAGTTGAAAATAGCCGAACCATATCCCCTCCGCGCTGCCCAAAGACATTAATCGGAGGAACTTTCTTAGTTATCTTATTATTTTCAATAGGTGAACCATTATTTTTTGATTTTAAGTATTCTATAAAATTATTACTAGAATCATTAATATTACCTATACTTTCTTGACACTCCATCTCGATGTCCATTCATCGCAGCAAGTACCGCATAGTTATTTGCGCTGCCGTTTGCTCCTCCCATGCTTGGTATGTTATGAGCATCATGGATTGTTGACTTCTTCGTATCTTGTAATGTTGCTTTATTTGTTTGTTGAGCTTTTTGCGTGGCTACTTTTATTTCATTCGTCTTGCTCTGGACGTATTTTGTGGCTTCATCACTTTTGCTTTGTTGACGGAGCATTTCCTTCAAATTCGTAATTCGGAGTTTCATCTCCTCATTTTCTTTCGTAACTCTTGCGTTTTCTTTGGTTACTCTTCCCAATTCTTCGCTTGGAATATGCTTAAAGTTTTCTTGGTCGTTTTTTCATTTTATGAGTTTTTCATTTGTACCATTTGCAATGCCTGGCCCCGAGTCCCGCAGCGGCAATGAGCCGTCGGGCTCCTCCATGCCCCCGGTGAAAAAAATTTTCTTCTTCTTTGAACTTCTTGAGACTTCCTCGCAAGTGAAATCCAGACACTCGATAAATTGTTCGAATAATTCGACGACTTAATAAGTTTTTTGAAAAATTAAGTTCGAATTGCCGTTTTAAAAATTATTTTAATTTTTGAAAATTATTGTAAGAGGGGATTGAAAACACGTCTATACGCAATAACTATTAGATGTAGAGTTTCTCTGGTATTTTCGTGTCTTTGTAAAATATTTGATAAGTGTTTCCAGTCATAGCATCATTCCTGAACCATCTGAGTTTCAGAACTGCAAAAAAGCCTACACTGAAAAAAGTAAACTTTGTTTTCATAACTAGAATAAACCAGCCACTGACGCTGTTGAGTTTCACCATTACTGAGTCTTCTTAAAAATAAAAATGAGAAAAGTGTGGGATAACCATCATCGCTGTTATTTGAACAATATCATGACGCTGAGAATCAGTTAGTCAGTGTTACACCCGTATCTTCTACGGCATGCGCTTCCAACGCCGCCTGTTTCTTTCACGGTCTTTTCGACTCCGTTGCGTATTACTGATATTTAAAAACCACACTCTTTTTATTTACCGATAATTTTTCCTTTTTCTCTCGCGGCGTCCGCGCTGGTTGGCGATCTTGAGCAGATTCCGTCCGTCCGATCCGTCCAAATCTTCGAATGATTTCTCTGCCGCACCTGTAAATCCAAATCCGCTGCTAGCTCAGCCGAGTTTTCGCCAATGCAATACATATATGTGATGCACTAAACCAGTGTTCTCAGGTCCTAAATTCCAATTTGCAGATTTGCGTGGTTAAGTTAATAAAAAAAATAATAATAGATTCAAATTTTGAATCATAATAAAGATAAATATTATAAAGAAAATCAATGCAAAGAAAAAATTTACGTTTAATGTGTAAAAAAAAAAAACAAATAATATAAATTTATATGTATAATCAAAGATTTAATTCTTTTTTCTTTCCAAATTTTATAATTTACAAAAATTTAAATTTGCGTTACTAAATTTTTCAAATCCGCAATTGAAATTTCGGAACAGTGTTATACGGTTTTCGGGCAGTTGGCTTGGGTGACTGCTCGTATACTACAATAGGGAGTTCAAATTTCACGTTATTGATTTTAAGGCAATAAACGAACGATTGTGTGCGATCCGCATATAAGCAAAATTCTTCAAAATCTGGCTGATCAATGTTCACGCCCCGACCGAAGAAAAGGACGAAGAAACAAAGGAAACGTTCTACAATCACCTGGAAAGACTAGTCGACTCGTTGCCTACAAACGACACAAAAATAATTCTGGGTGATTTCAACGCTAAAGTTGGCAATGAGCTATCTCATCGGGGAACGACTTGAGGATATAAATAACAAATAATAAATGACAACGGCCAGCGCCTGATTGACTTCGCGTGTAGCAGAAATCTAGTCATACGTTTGACTGTCTTCCCACATCGACCCATTCATAAAATTACTTGAGTATCACCGGATGGCCACCTCGTTCTGATCCATCAACGATGAATCTCGAGCATTCTTGACGTCCGTACACACCGAGGAGCCAATTGTAACTGAGATCATTAATTGATCAAATCAATCTATGGATGTCGTATGTCAAAGGTATCTTCAGTGAAGACTAGCCCGCTACAAAAATCAATCATTGACTTCACCGAAAAGGACACTGAACAATTTGTGAATGATTGCAAAGTAGCAATAAGTTACTTTGCCTATAAGATATGGCGAACAGCAACGCCTCTACAATGTTTCAAATGCCTTGGCTATGGTCACACCGCACAAGTATGCGAAGGACCCGATATTAAGAAATTCAGAAAAAATATTTATCATGGAACAAGATCGCAGCTGTTATGTGCTTATGAACGAAACACTGCATCTTTTGGATGAATTTGAACAATTTCTTAAACAAGTATTGGGTGAATAATTCAAATCATCGATTCATGGCATCCAAAAAAATTTCTCGATCTCTAAAATGGTTGCAAAGCCCTTCTGTTAGGAGTCCTCTCCTGCTTTCTCGACTTATTTCACCTGTGAGTATTAATTAAAGGTACTCATCTTCAGTCATTCATTAAATTGAATCAAGTTGTGAATTTTCTGAGTTTTGACCTCGTGGTAATAATTGCTAAATAAATAAAACTCGTTTTTCTCTTATACTCGTACACGGGTAGTAGACAAACCACTGAAGAAGGGGTCAACTAGATCCCGAAATACGTACATATATGGGGAAAAACCAAATAAACCCGTATATAAGGGAAAAACGAGTTTCATTTACTTAGCAATTGAATCAAGTGTTAAAAGTGTGTACCTTAAACGCTGAAGTTATCGAAAAATAGTTCAAAATTATTCAATCTTCTCATTTAAAACAGCCGCCATTTTGTTTTAGGATTACTGATACCACTAGCTGAACCAATTCTCGCGAAAAGTTCGTATATTTCCCCTTCCCCTACCCCCTATGGTACAAATAAGGCAATTTTAAAGCTTGTTTTGCAAAGTCCTCATTGAGACCTTTCCAACGACATCCTACTCGGCTACCAATGATTAGAAAAAATTTTTGTAGGGTCACCTCCCTATATGAGGAGACTCCCCTTAAAACCCTTTGAAAAAATTGTTCACCCTTAAATTTTCAAGAAGTCGCCCCTTCTGACCTTTCCACGAAGTTTCATGGGTGTAGCCTCTATAGTTTCGGAGAATAACTGTTGTGACATAAAGACGGACCGACAGGCGGACGGACAGACATACACAGGTCGTGATTTCAATAGTGTTTTGTATTTTAGTACAAAACCTTAATATACGAGTAATTTTGCTTTTTCACAAAGCTCATTTAGCCTGAATTTGCCTCAATGAATCAGCCTATAGTTAGGCAAATAGAAAGTAAGCTTTTAATTATTTTTTACTTTTGGCGAAAATGAAGCTTTTTTTTAATCAATATGGCACTACTCAATTGTTATCGTTATAGTAATTACTAAAGCAGATTGGATGTGTTTATGTTGGAGGATGGTAGTTAAATAAGCAGTATAAATTGCGAAACTCTACGTCGAGCATTTGTTGAGAACAGAGGTGTTATTAAAAGCTCCTGTCAATAATTTTTAACAATGAAATAATTTTTTGTACAAAACTCAGTTGGAAATTAATTTTTTCAATTGTAAAACATCAGGCCGTTGAATTATTCGGGCAATTATCGAGTACCTGATGTTCTTCTTCTGAAAAAGTTTCGAGAAGGAGAACGAAGTCATTCAAGGTGTAGTCCCGTTTAATGAATAATGCCTCAAATTTCGCTGCAAAAGCTACAAGATGGAGGAGCTCGATGGCTTAAGCCATCATACAGAAAGATCATGTCCATCGCCAACAATAACGGAAGAGAAACAATTAAAACGAAGTTTCAAAAAAGAGATAAATGAAGAAAAAAGCAAATGAAAATTTTATCAGTCGATGAAATCGATAAAATAGTTCATGAAAAAATTGAGCAGGTCTAGAGAGAAAATGAAGCATTCAGAGTAAGAATCCATTCACTAGAGGAGAGGAGCTAATTGGCAAATTGACTTCAACAAAAAAAAAACTAACGGTAAAGAAGGAAAAGGAAATAAAATCTAAAACAACCGATGAGAAAAAACCAAAGAAATCAGAAGATATGCTCAGCGCAGCGGAACAAACGTTAGTTCAAATTATTATTCTGCGCTAGCAGGACTAGAGCGTTCAATGAACATAGAAAAGGACGAAGCCAACGAAAATTCTGAAAATTTCAACACTAAATCTGATGATACACATAACGCCCGGCGCAAATGATTGGTTCAAAGATGAGTGCAATGATGCGTTATGCAAAAAGGATCAGGCGCATAATGAATACGTTGGTAGGAAAACCAGGACGAAAAAAGAACTCTATGAAAATTTCAGAAGAGAAGTGAATAAGATAATTAGAGTTAAGAAAATAAAATACTATGACGAACAATTGAGAAGCATAGATGTGAGTCTAGCGAGCAACACAAGACTAGCATACGAAGTAAATAGTAAAAAGCCTGAAACATGGTCATCAGCCTAAAACCACGCTCATGGGTGATGGCATCGGCACTTTCATCGCTGATGAAACCAAGATTATAGAAAGATGTGTATCATATTTCAAAAACCTCCTTAATCCTCCACACAGCTCCAGAGCATTGGAGCCTATAGATGTCTGCGGAGAGCTTCCATTAACCCCACCTGCTCTGGATGAAGTTTGTTCCATCATCAAGCCCAAAAAAAGTGGAGCTCATCAAATATGGTGGCAGCAATGTTCATAAAGCTACCTACAACAAGAATATATACGAAACGAGTGGAGCCAATCAAATATATTCCCTATCCATATAAAAGATAACGAGCTACAGTGTGAAAATTATAGACACATATCACTACTTTGTACAGCGTACGAAATTTTTTCAAGAATCAGAGAAAATAAAATCAGATCATACATCAACAGTATTATTGGGGAGTATCAAGGTGGTTTTAGAGCAGGTAGATCGACAAAAGACCAATTGTTCACTGTCAAGCAGGTACTTGAAAAACGTTGGGAGTTAAACATAGACGAAAACCAAATTTTCATTGGCTTTGAGCAAGCATACGACAGTATTGATCGTAAAGTACTTACCAAATAATGCTTTGCTTTGGTATCTTAGCCAAATAAGTTCGTCTTACCGAAATGACAATGACGTCCACGACCTCCCAAGCCCGCACCAATAACCAACTCACTGATGTCTTTTACAAAAATATCGGACTAAAGCTTGGAGATGGGCTGACCCCTTTGCTATTCAATTAGGCTCTGGAGTGCGTCATAAGGAAGCTACCGGTCGATACATGAGGTAAATTACTATACAAGTCGAGCCAAGTAGTAGCCAATGCAGATGACATCAACATTTTGTCACGGTCACTAACAACTGCCAAAGTCCTCTTCCTGAAACTCTACAGAGAAGCAAAACTAGTATGGCTACAAATCAATGCAAATAAAACAAATCTCATGACGGAGTCAAGGAAAAATACCTCTTGTACACAAAGTATCACACTGACGAATACAGTATCGAAAATTTGAGTGAATTTGTATATTTGGGTGCCAAAATAACCAATAGTGAACAGGATGAAATACGCCGAAGAATACAGCTCAAAAATAAAAAATTTTTTCGGTTTTGACGATCATTGAAGTCGAGCTGCATACACAGGAGAAAAAAGATCCAAGTATACAAATCTGTGATAAGACCAGTGTTATGCTATGGGTGTGAAACATGGACCTTAACCCAACCATCTGCAAACATATTGAACGCCTTTGAGTGACGGATTCTGAGGCAAACAATTGGTGCAAAACTAGACGGAGACCAATGGCAAATTCGATACAGCCATGAGCTGCATGCAATTTTCGACGAGCCATAGATCTCAACGATTGTAAGACTGCGGAAGCTTAAATGGGCTAGCTACGTGAATCGTATGGATGGAGCACCGATATCCAAAAAGGTATACGTTGGAAGAACGGAAGGCCGGAGACCAGTAGGGAAACCGAGGAAATGCTGATCTTACTCGGTCGACGAAGACAGTTTTTCGCTCCTTGGATTTCGACATTAGAGGACGTAGTCAATGGACCAAGAAAGTTGGAGGCACTATTTGCAGGAAGCGAAGGCCCGAGAGGGACAGAAGTGCTAAGAAGAAGAAGAAGAAGAAATCTTATAATACATTTATTAAATGCTAAAAAATTAAAAATAGGGAGAAGAAACCAACCGTTTTGCTTGCTGGTCTGTCTGTAAATGTTAATCAAAAGAAGGAAAAAGTTCCGCCAATAAATATAGTCTGGCAAAGTGGCAAAGATATGGGTCAGCTTTTGACAGCCGAAAATAAATTAAATGATTTTGAAATCCATAGAGTAAATGCCGATGAACTGATGATTAAAATTAAGTCGCTGGTTGATTTTCAGATAGCAGAAAGTATTTTAAGTTCTGGCGAGGTTTCACACTTTATATACACCGCCAAGACCAAGAAAAACCACACCTTTTTGTTGAAGGGTCTGGGCTAGGGAGAGAATACAGTTGATCTACTTCAGATGCTTAAAGAAGCTGCACGAAAAATAAATTATATTGCAGTTACAAATTTTGCAGCAAGTAGATAGATTTTCAAACATAAAAAATTGCCTTCTTACTTAGCCCAAATTTCAAACAAAAGCGATCCAAGTGCCCATCAAAAAATAAAGCATTTGAACTTCCGAGCGGGAGCATATCCAGAAGAACGAAGTCAACCAGTGTTATAGATGCCAAAGATCTGTTCGTTCAGCTGACAATTTTGCAATGGAATACTGATGTTTATCATGTAAATTGGGAATGCCGTACTCTCGGAGGCTAGCATTCTGGCTAGGATATGGGGACGCTGTGAGGAGGACCTTGACATACTCTGGACTGCGCATTGAACATTGAACTGGAATTGATGCTTTGGACTGTCAGACATGATGGCTTGGACCTAGTTGTTTGGCGCGGTAGTGCCGAGATGACACTCATGCATGAACGGCTCCAATACAACTATCATGCCATCTCTGTTGCCATAAATTCTTGGCAGACCTTGTAGTATGTTCAAAGTTCGCATCATTGGATTGGTGGTAAAGGTTCGGTTAAGATGGACCCCCAATTAGCACTGGTCTGGCTCCGGGCACTTTCCCCATAAGGGACCCAATAAAACTGGAGCAACTAAAAACTATAAAAAAAAGTTTAAAAAAAACCAAAAAATAGTAACAACAACGATGACGTAACCAGCAGCTGCATCCACAATGTTTACGGTGCTTCGGGAGTGGTACTAACGATGACAAAAACAACGATGAATACAATGACAGCGAAGACGGATGAAAAACCAAGATTGAAAAACAGTCTTGTCCAGACTGAGATTCTTGTGGCGTTCGGACGCAGCAAAAAAGTGATGTAAAAGCCAAAACGTCCTAAATAGGAAAAGCGGGAAATTCTGCAGGACTTGCCAGATGTTTCAACGATGGGGGAGAATATACTGAACATCGAGAATTCGATGGTTATTGCTGCGATCGCTACCCACGCAACCGAAACAGGGATTGTGAATACCGAAATACTAACGAACCATCCTGAAGTCCACAAAGTTATCGCGGCAGGAAAAGAAAGGACTGATCTGACAAATAAATTGCCGTTGTGTTGTTTTATCCCCACTATCAAAAATGTGACGGAAGTACTGATCTTGGAAACAAAAGCCAATAATCTCTCCCAAGAAAAGTGGTCGCAAAGTACAATTGCCGTCAAGGTACATGAAAAAGAAAGGCTAATCCAAAAAGTGGGAGATGTTCTAAAAAGAATAAAATCTGCACGTTGCTCACCAGAAATCAGCAAAGGAGTAAAGAGGATTGGGCTCATTCAACTAGAGGAGCTTTTAGACTACAAAGAGCATTACTGGAGGAGCTAATTAAAGGCCAAAGAGGATCAGAAGATCAAAAAACAGCAGAAGATTAAAGAAGTGCTGAGTGCTAAACCTGACGGGCATGCGCAGATAGCTCTACCACCAAACATCAATAAAAGAATGGCGTCTAGCCCAATTGAAGGAGATCAGGATGAAAGAAGGAAAGAAGACGCATTTGATCGGTGCGGAATGTCAGATCAGGGGTTTCAGACGGTGATGACAAAAGGAACGAAAACAGCTGCAAAGAAACTCCTGCAAATAGTCCCGAAAAATAAAAGTTGCACGGACGCCCAACAAGAAAGAAGGCCTGATATAAAACAAGAAAAAAAGAAGCTTCAATGAAGACCCCGGCAGCAGAAACTGCTCGTGAAACCCCAAGATGGCCAATTTTGCGCAGAAGTGCTGCGACATATCAGGGGAACTGTAAGGCCCAAAGACACCAACACTGCCACTAAAGCAGTACAACCAACGTGATTATGCCAGATACTGGTCCAACTCGGAGCAGAGACCGACAATAGGGAAGCATTTTGCGACGCAGTAAAGAAAGTTCTCGGCAAAAAAGCAACGATTGGCTCGCTCGAGCTGATGACAATGATCGAAATAAGAGACATTGACTTCATCACACACCTGGCTGATGTAGAAGAGCCCTTCAAAAAGGAGTGTCCTAGAGTGGCCAGAATCAAAGCAAGCTGACACCAGAGAACGATAGGGAACAACGCATGGCCATCATTGGCTTGACCGAAAAGGACGCCGAACAATTTGTGAATAATTGCAAAGTACGAATAGGGTGGGTTGCCTATAGGATACGGCAAAGAGCAACACCTCTACAATGTCTCAAATGCTTTGGCTATGGTCACACTGCACAAGTATGCAAAGGACCCAGTAGAAGTTCCCTACGTTACAAATGCGGTGAAATGGGACATAAAAGAAAAGAGTGTACGAAGGTGGCACACTGTATTCTTTGCAAGGACGCTGATCCACGACCTGATTTTGGACACGTCTTGGGATCAGGATAATGTCGGGTTTTCCAGGAAGTCCTAGCCAAGGCAAAATGAGAACTTCGATGACCAGCAGCCTGCAGCTAAATCTAAACCGCATTGCAACCGCACAAAATCTGCTTGAGCAGTTTGCGAGGGACATGAAAGCCAACTTCATGCAGCATGTTCAGCATCATGGCATCCCGATGAAACTGGTACTGCTGCCATCTGGGTTCGAAATAGTGGTTTCCAGGTGGAGAACTGTAGACGTGGGGATGGTTTTGTGTGGGTTCGATGCTCAGGGACCACTTCCTTTAGTGTGTGTCTAACGCCGAACGAATCCATGTCATCTTTCCAAGCCAAGCTTAATGCTTTGGAGGGTGCTGTCTCAAACGCAGACGGGAATGTGCACGTTGGGGGAGACTTCAACGCTAAAGAAATTGAATGGGGCATGTCTCAAATAGATCCACGGGCAAAACGAAAACCTAGAATACGCTGACTTTCAACCGTATTGGCTGTGAAGGAACCATACTGGATGTGACATTCGTCTCGGAGTCCTTAGTATGGAGGAAACACAATTGGAGAGCATTAGAGGAGTACTCAGCAAGTGATCGCCTGTGTATTCTACTTGAGATCAGTTATGTTGTCTCCCGGCGTCCGTCCTCTGGGCCTTCTGCATTTGGATGGAACATTGGAAGGATGGACGTCGAGAGGTTTGTCGAGGTACTCACAGCGCACTGCGCAGGGAGATCCGGACGCACTGATGCAGGGAGATTTGGATGAACAGAAGAACTGGCAGCTCAGGATGTGGTGAACTCAACTATGAGCATCATAACGACTGCTTGCAAAGCTTCTATGCCCCGTGGAAAACCCCGGCACGGCAAGCCTCAAGTGTACTGGTTGTCAACTGAAATCACTAAAAAGCGAAGGGAGTGTCACAAGCTTCGGCGTGAGGCTCGACGGGCATGGAGCCGTGACGAGGCATGCAACCAGGCAGCAGCATATAAGTCGGCCAGGAACTGCCATCGCAAATTGATCAACAACAGCGAGGCTCGCAGCTGGCAAGATCTAGTGGACAATGTGAAGAAGGACTCGTGGGGCCTTGGCTACAAGCTAGTTATGCGGAAGCTTGGTGCCCTTTGGAAACTTGCTATACATGATGCGGAATAATGGATGAGATAGTGCGGGCACTCTTCCCTGCCCATCCCTTCAGTGTTGACACTGTCCACTGTGAAACAGCTGTCGAGTATCCCCTCTTCACATTGCCGGAACTGAAAGAGGCAATCCTTTCGCTGAAAGCAAGGAAGGCTCCAGGTCCAGATTGTGTACCAGCTGGGGTGTCGCAGCTTATCTATCACCATTGTCCTGACTTGCTGCTCAGTAGATTCAACGCTTGTCTACGGGACGGGGTTTTTCCGGTACAGTGGAAGGTGGCAAGGCTAGTGCTGATCAGCAAGGGGAAGGGAAATCCAGAGTCACCGTCTGCATACCGCCCGTTATGCATGCTAGACACGGCTAAAGTGCTAACTCATCAAGGGAAGACTCACTGACGTGATACGTGCTGCTGGGGACCTATCTTCTCGGCAGTACGGTTTTAGAGCAGGACGTTCTACCATTGATGCAATTGCAGAGGTGGTGTGCGTAGTCCAGAAGGCAGAGGCATATAGTCGCACCAAGCGACGGATCGTCCCATTGGTGACACTCGACGTCAGGAACGCCTTCAAATCCACTAGATGGGTGGATATTCTGGATACGCTGGAAAACCCTTTTCAAGCTCCAGAATATCTAATGTGGCTTTTAAGGAATTACCTAAAGGACCGAAGCCAGCTCTACGATACGACACAGGGTCAACGAAGGATGGAAATTACATGGGGTGTTGCGCAGGGATCTATCTTTGGTTTGGACCTGTGGAATGTGTCTTACGATAGGCTACTGAGACTGGAGATGCCAGATGAGTCACGCTTGGTCGGCTATGCGGATGATGTCGCGGCTCTGGTTGCTGAATGCACCGTTGAACAGGTGCGACTAGGTATGCTAATGCGCCAAGTGAGGGACTGGATGACTGCTCACGGGTTCAGTTTACCACTGGAGAAAACCAAAGTGGTCATCTTGACGAAGAAGAGAATCTCTAGAGTAAGGATGATCAGTATTGGAGACTTGCGAATCGAATCGAAGCCATTGGTCAAGTACCTGGGGCTACTGATCGACTTGAAGATGAGTTTTTCTGAGCAAATCTGTGTATAAGCTGAAAAGGCTGCTTTGGGATTATCAGCTCTGACTTGACTTATGGCCAACATGGGGGGACCAAGCCCATCGAGAAGATGCCTCTTGATGAGTGCTGTAGGTTCAGTGCTACTGTACGTAGCAGAGGTATGGGGCGACACTCTCGGTAAGGAGGTAAATCAAAAAAGTTTGGCACGGGTAGAGAGAAGAGGAGCACTGAGGATTGCATCTTTGTATCTGACGATCTCTGATTCGGCAGTGAGAGCTATTGCAGGCGTGATACCTGTCGCCCTCCTTGCTAGAAAGCGCCGCTCTACTAACAGTCTACCTGCAGTCTTACCTGCACAAGATTGGTAAGTCACGGTCCCCCGGTTGTCGGTTTTGCCCAGGAGAGGAACACAATGCCTACCACACATTTTTTGCGTACAGAAAATGGGACAGTCTGCAAAGGGACCTCTACAGGGAAACGGGAGAGCTCACCCCGGATAATATAGTTGCGGTGATGCTCGAATTGGTTGACAAATAGAACCAGGTGGCACATTATGTTGGGGCATTCCTAAATGACAACAGGGACTCACAGCAGCCAGGGCGTTGGGGCTGGGGATCACTTGTCTGGCACTTCCTTTCTCCTCCTGCCAGAAGAGGGATCCCCCAGCTTGAAGGCACCTCACGGTGTAAAAAAACGAGACCTCAGGTTGACAGGGGAGGTGTTTAGTGGGTAGTCCAGTCACCCTCTTGTGAGCATGGGAATCCCACACTTTGTGCATAAATGGCATTCACCTCCCAAGCACAAAAAAAGAAGGCCAGGTGAAAAGGATCAAGGAAACTTGTGACGGACATTTTTTTGAAAGGCAAAAGTAGTGTTTGTTACTTAGTATCTAGCTTCAGTTGAGAGTCGACAAACTTCAAACGAAGAATGACCTACTACTTAACCAAGGTCGCGGTATCATTTGGCGAAAACGATCACCATTCGACTTCATAGGGACAGTAAGTTAAAAATTGACCAAAAATATGCAGATCATATATCAACCACAATTGACAAAATAACGACTGACGATACCCATTTACTCGGACTGATAAAGAAGTAGACATCCCTTATTGACTCAACCATAATTGTGATTTCACGAGACAGAGACTTTTACAATAAACAACTACGAACGATCAACGATTCCTTAGAGCACTTCATTCATTCGTAACTACGATCGTAGCGACGAAAAAAAATACCCAAGCATTGTACGCTGCCAGGGATTAGTTTGGACTATTGTTCAATCGTTCAATATTAATAGCAAATAATGAAAAAAATTTATGTAACTTTGCTCTATAACTTATAAATAAAAATATGCGTACTTAAAGAGTTGTGTGACATTTTTGAACTTTTATTTAGAGTTTCAATTTTTTTGAGATTTTACATTTCTTTTCATTTATTATTTTTTATGATGATGATGACGATGAATGAGTTGATGATGTAAACCATACTAATTACTTGTATTTCCTACTTTATCGTTAAAATTTATTCAGTGGGCTACTCCGTATTTTTTGAATATTTATTACTAAATCTACCCATATGCTGTTAATAACGATACATATGTTCAAGATCAGTATAAACACTCTGAACACAACATGTTAAAGTATTTAATATGGTTTAATACGATGATGAATGATGGTGAGTGATGAAGATGATATTTTTTTCATGATTTTTTCTTTCATTTTTCTTCAAGTGCAAATTCATTATTGTTAGTAATAAAAGTGTTTTGTTAGTAAAGAAACATTATCCCGTGACTGTACATCCTCATGAATATTTGCAGTATTCATTTGGAGTAAGAGTTGATTGTTGATGTAGTTTAAGTCCCTAGAACCCATTAGAAAAGATCACAAATTTTTCAGTCCATAATTTCCGTATTTTATAGATTTTTAATTCTGCACAACTGCATTTCCGCTTTCGTCTTGGGCCAGTTTGGCTTGTTGTTGCTCTAAGCTAGCATTCTGTAGTTCAGACTGCAATTCTGCAACATTTGCGCTTTCTGCTTCAACCAATTCCTTGGGCTCAACAAAGTCTACCGATTTAGCAGCAGCTACTCCTGGTTTGAGATCAACATTGTCCAGAATTGGATTTTCGGAATCTATTGGATAAAAAGAATAGTTAAATTTCGTAACTTGGCATAAAAATTAACATTTTAAACTTACCTTCCTTCAAGGATTCTGGTACTTGCTCTGCGCCAAATCGATTAGCGAATTGTTCAGCTACAGCATTGATGGCTGCTGCTTCTTCTTGCTTTTTCTCTTCCAAGCCACTTGCAAAGCTCCGAGCTGCATTTTCACTTGCCTGCAATTGTTCCATAGGAATATTGTCGTTAGTTTGAAGTGGAAGAGCCAATGGCAATCCTTCGGAATTTTGACTGATCAAATTTGGACTGTCTCCTTCTTGCAGAATAGCGTTCATTGGGTCGGAAACACTTCTAGCCTTGATTGCTTGGAGTGGTGGAATACTGTAGATGGGTTGCAATGGGGGTTGGATAATAGCTTCGTTGGTGAAGAAATGCGGTTGACCAGCGATTGTGTAAAATCGGTGTTGAACAGCAACTGGGTGTTCTGTTGCGGAAATTTTGGGAAGAATTGCTAGCGGAAGGCTTTGGGCCTCTGCATTTGCTCCTTCTAATTGTTGATTTAACAGAGCATCTTTGCTGCCACTACCATCCCCTTGATCTTCTGTTTTGAATGGAAATAATTAAATTCTAATCTCCAAACTGTGAGAAATAGTAATCAAACTTACCCCACGGCAAGTTGCTCGTGAATATTTCATATATGCCACCGATTCCAGTTTGGATCTGACTGCAAATGGCATCATATTGGCGTTTTGATCCAGATGAACCTTTCAAAGGAAACATTGATCATTTATACGTGTATTTACTGATTAAATGTGTAGATTATGGAATAATATTTTAGATTAGTTTTTTTTATGTTTTGAATTATTATAACTTAGCTTATTGCTTTTCAATGGTTTGAAATACGTCATTTCTACAATTACTTTGAAATTTTTAATTCAGAACGAGTAAAAGTGACAATTTAAAGTGAAAGTTATCCTCAAGAACATAAACATTAAAAATAAATAAAACAATTGGAAATCACTGCTGTGGTAAATTTTACCAGCAAAAAACTCACATAAAAATGGCACAATAGTTCAATGAGCTAAGTCCACCCAATTAAAGAAGAATCAGACAAGCAGAAAATGCTGGACAAAGTGGTAAATTAGTCTCAAAATACCTTCAATTGAATCACGGTTCTCAGATTGACAAGGGAAGTGTTTGGGAGGTGGTTCACAGGCATAGTGCTGATGGGAGTCTACGCTGTGCGTGTAAATGCCTTTGCCTGTCTACCACAAAAAAAAAGTTTCCCGAAGATTTTTGCTAATTGTTGAGTTGAGCGTTATCTCTCTTTGTGAGCCGCAGCCTCTTTGTCTCTAGTGAGGAGGGACTCACGCCTTCTTGTGTTCACCAACACTGTCTGAAATACCAATGTAAGCTTCAGCGCTCCTCGTGCTTACTCCTGGGCAAAGTATTTTTAGGGCAAATCGGTTTTTTCCAGCGCTCCGTGAATGCCTTTTAAGCAGGCAAACACTAAACCTGCTGAATAGCAATGCAGGGCAAAGACACTAGAAAAATGGCTTGATCGACACCTAGTTCTCATGTCTTCTTTAGTTTCATGCTTCTAGTTCTAGCCTCATGAAGAACAGACAATTTGCTACTGTTTATTTATAGATAACATTCAAAAGAGATGGGATTGACAAAGTGTCTGCCTATGGAAGCAGGACCCCTGCATGGCCCCAGGCCTCAGCATGACCAGCTTATAGCTGAAACTTCATGGATCCTTGTTGACATCATCCATAATTTTTAGTCAACAGTGGACCTCAAAGCTGTAGATCAGTTTGCGAAGGCATTTCTTGGATGACTCATGCAGGTATGCTGTTAGCCTGGTGCCTGCTTCATCCCGAGATCATGTCCGCAGAACTTCTAGTCAAAGCTTGTTTCAGCTGACTAACATTGCATTGCAGTCTTGTCATGTCGGAATATCTGACCGAGCATAGCAGACTGGACGCGATTATCCTCATAGTCAAGTTCATTTCATTATCAGTTGTCGATCTTCAACTCTCTGGTGAGCCGACCACCAGTAACGTATCTGTTATGAGCATGTCAATGAATCTCTTGACGCCCTTTTTGCTGGGTATATGTGTGTTAAATAGCAGCGATGCGGATCATGAGTGCAATACTCGTATATTGTACTTGTGGTCATTAGCTGAGTTGTTTTCTAGAGTTCACGAGTTGTATACCTTCAGCACTATTACATCCAAAGTGAATGTTATGATACATTTAGAATGGTTCTCCTGAAACCCCAACTGGGGAGGTATGCTGCCACTTTATATCTCGCTAGCATTAGCAAGGCTTAAGAATTGAAGTCCACCTGCGACAACAACTTGGCCTTTTGTGTTCGAGACAATGTCGACGTCCAAAGTTTTGAGTTTCGCTATAAAAAGATGGCATTGATTTGTTTAATGATATGAATAAACTAAAAAATGCTGTTCCTCAATACGAAAATCTTAAAAACTATCTTTTTATCTATGGCTCCTTACTTGGAAGTAAGCGGCAGTACCAAATTCTTCAAGGTATCTTGCTGGCAAATTCTTGTCGTAGTGTTTCTCGCTAAGTAGCAGCTAGTCAATTTGTATGTCACTCGGAAGCTGCTCAAGAAGATCATGATGCTGTAAATCCACTTGTAGCATACGGACCATTGCAATGCGATTTTACGAATCATTGCGGCATTACTTTAGCCTTGAGAAGGGCCATCTTTGAAGACTTAAGAATTACCTGTCTCTGCCACGTGATTGAAGTCCTGAGATCTAAAATCGGTGTCCGTACTTCACTTCACTTTTATGCCCAATTCGTTATTTAGCTACTTGTTGCCATATACCTGTATATGATGACCATACCCAAGATACTTGAAACCTGTAAACTAACTAACCCATTTTATTTTACCATTATTAAACTCTTTTTTGAAGTCTTCCTGATCAGGTCAGATGGTTATGTGTTATTTGCTTGAATCAATACTTGCTGTATACAGCCAAGACCAACTAAGTTCACACTTAAGATCTCTTCTACCTTCCCCAAATTCGTGACATAATCAACGTCTTGAATCTTAAACGTTGCTGTGAGCTCAAGCAAGGTTGCTTTCTCCTTCCCACCGAGGATTCTTTTGACCACATCACAGAAAGGTTTCTTGTTTGCTGCCTATTTTCTGAATGCTATAGGTTGCATCAATTTGATTCCCCGCACGACGTCTATGTATAAATAATCTGCCGTCTGTTGGTTTTGCAAACACCAACTCTAATAGGGGTCTACGTTCTTGCTCATTTGTTGGTTAACCTATCTCTCTTAGTAAATGTGTTGTCCTCAGTATTATAAAGAGGAGTTTTTTACCTTTTTCGTTTCTTCTGCAAACGTTGACTGAATTATCATCATTATCTTCAACTTTTGTTGGACTTACAGGCCAGCCTTTTTGTAATGTTAGACTCCTAGTGTCTCTTGAAGACACTTCGCTCAAAGTACTTCTTTTGCTTTCAGCTAACAGAGGTACGGTCTAGCTTTTAGGTCCAAAATCTCATAACAAATTTTCACTTTAAAAAGATTAATGATAAGGGTTGCTTCAATTATTTCAAGGATCGTCTCTGCCTTCAAAATAAGGCGTTCTTTATGTTACGGTCAAGGATAATTGTGCTTCTTAGCTTCCACCTTGGAGAGAGACTTTCATTTTTAAATTCAGTACTTAGATATTCTGTTGTTGGTTGGGAGGTCAAGACTATTTGTGGTGAGCGTGGAGCTATCAGAGCCTCTCAAATATCCACTAAAAACTTCCCCTGTTAACCTAAGAATCTAGCCTGGAACTATTTGATAAAATATTTCGGGCAAGGCCTTGTTTTTTATCCTCTAGGCACTATTAAGTTGCAGGAATGCCTCTTCCAGTGGGAGGAAAGAAAAGGATAAGGAATGCTTAAAAAGAGGCCCTTTCATCCTCAATTCTTCCAGGTACTTCCTCTTAGCAATTAGAACCACCCAGAGGTAATATGTCACCTGGTTCCGTTATTCAACTTATTTGAACATCGCTTTGAATAGACTATTTGAAGAGGGCTGTGCCAATTCTTTCAAAAGGTCACCATGCAGGCTATCTCACTCTCCAACACTTTGGTAGCATCGAGAGCAACATCTTCCGACTGTACGATTTCGATCTCTTTAATTCAGTCAACTTACTTACAAGAGGTTGGATCCCCAGTACGGGCGACAGAGACTAGTGATTGAGCAGGCTTCCGGCCGTCATCTTCTAGCGACTTCTGTGTTATGGAAGTGGTGAACTTGGCTTCTTTAGCAGATATATCTACAAACAATCTTGGGTCCGACGGAGAAAATCTATTCAAGTGTAGACTCTTGTTGCAAACACCGTCGAAACAAGGGACCAAATGTGGTAAAAGCCAGCAAATTCCAAAAATCAAACCAGAGCAGATGTCTTCAAAGATAACGCAAGCTCCAATAAAAGTATCAAAAATCCTGACGTCATCTTTAGTGGCAATAATGGTGGCTTAAAAATCAGGGACAATCGACAAATGGACTAATGAATGAAAGTGCACAGTCTAGCCGGGTGCAGCAATGACTAAGGCATTAAAGACGTTACTAGACACTAAAAATTCAGACACATATCAGCTTGATATAATCGTGGCATTTGGGCACAATACGAGTAAAGACATTGCGTGCACTCCAGAAGGTCCTGTAAGGGAAGAGCGGAAATAAATCACCCCAAAGTCCTAAAACCAAGCTTCGAAGAAAAACTACAGACGGAACTAGTCGAAGGCCGAAAAAGTGTAGAAGGCTAAAGAAGAGCAAGGGGTTAAGACCATTGAGGACGCACATATAGCTCCACCACCAAACACCTTCAAAAAATGGCCTCTAGTCTAACCAAAGAAGACCGGGATAAAAGCAGGTAAAACGAGGCACTTAACATTGAATTGTAAGATTAAAGCTTTTAGACCGTTTTAATAAAATCAGTCAAGAAAATCGCCAAAACATGGCTTTGAAATGTCCTAGAAAATAAAGTTCTTATGGATACCTAACAAAAAGAAGTAACTGGTGCGAGGTAGAAGAGAAAAAAGCCACAGCGAAGACCCTCGATGCCAGGCACTGCTTGTGAAACCTAAAGATTGCTAGCCCTACGCAGATGTGTTGCCGGAGACCAGGTGTAGCGCAAGGCTAGAAAACACTGAAATTACAACTGAAGTAGTGCAACCAACCTAGTCTAGCCACATACTGGTCGAATTCAAAGCATAGGCCGGCAATAAAGTAGCATTTTATGATGCAGTCGACAAGGTTCTCGGGAAAAGGGCAACTGTAGCTCAACTTAAGCCGATGGGAACGACTAAAATTAAAGAAATTGATTGCATCAAAGATCTGGTTGGAAAGAGGGAGCTCTCTGGCGTAAATAGAGTTAAAGCAAGATTGACGCCAAAAAACAATAGGGAACAACGTACGGGCCATCTACAGGTTATGGGGGAGAGAAGTACCCCTTTAATGCTTTAGGCGCCATAGTTATAATTTTACCGCACTGGGATGCAAGGAACCTGATAGGAGCTATAAGTGCATTGACACTGCACTTTATGCAAGAGTACTGATCAAATTCCGGATCTCAAGTACATATTAGGATCAGGGAAATGCTAGGTTTTCAAGGAAGCCTTAAGCAAAGTTGAAGTAGAACCTTGATGACCCGTATTCTACAGGTGAATCTACATCACAGTAAAATTGGGCAAGACCTGGTATCCTGATGAAATGGTGGTGTCATCATCAGAGCTCAGAACAGTGCTGATTTTCTAGTGGAAAGCTATGGATGGAAGGGTGTTTCGTATGAGTTTGGTATTCAGGGATTTCATTCTTAAGTGTGTATATAACGCCTATTGAACCGATATAATCTTTTCAGGCCAAGCTTTTAAGCTGCATTCAAGACAGCGGCCTCCAAAGCATTAGCTTATAAGGACGCTGTCTGAATGTAGATGAGCATGTACTCATTGGGGAAGATTTTAATGCTAAAGCGATTGAATTGTGTACGCTTCAAACTAATCAGCAGGTAAAATGAGTCCTAAAAATGGTGTCCAGGATAAGACTCATCATGCTAAACACCAGTAATATGCCAAATTTCTGCCATGTTGACTATGAGAGAACTACACCTGATGTGACATTTGCCTTGAAGTTCCTAGTCCGGAAGGTACACAACTGGGCCAGTGATCATCAGTAGGTTCTGCTTAGGATCCGTTGTGCTGTCTCCCAATCCCCATGCTTTCAACCTTCCATGTTGTTTTGGAATGTTCCAACAAATCATGGAAGGATAGATGCCCAGAAGTTTGTCGAGCTTAGCATGACAGGTGCGACGTCGCTGGAAGGTTCCCAGAGGACTGATAAACTAGCAGCTTAAAACGTGATGAACTCAATTATGAGCATCATTACGTCTGCTTGCAGCGCTTCTATGTCCCATCAGAGAGCCCAGTACGGCAAGTCTCCAGCGTTTTAGTGGTTGGTTGAAATCACTGAAAAGCAAAGGGAGTGTCACAAGCTTCAACGTGAGACTGAACGGACAATAAAACCACGATGAGACATGCAACCGGGTAGCAGCAAATAAGTTGGCCAAAAAATACCTTCGAAAAATGGCTAACACCAATAAGGTCCACTGCTGGCAAGATCGAATGAACAATGCAAAGAAGAATCCGTGGGGCCTTGTTTACAAGTTGATTATGCGGAATCTTGATGCCTTACGCAAACCCTGCATTTATGATGCAGAAAAGATGGACCCAAGAATGACCACCCATCCTTTCCATATCAATGTTGTTGTTACAAAATAGCAGTTATTTTAGAGAGTTAATAAGACCCTAGCAAAGATGCAAGAAAGCTTTTATTGACTTCACAGTCAAAATCGTATAGAACTTCGGTGTTATAGTGGCAGGATTCGTGCTTATGTCGAAATCCTAATCGAAGACTGGGGAAGCAAGTGCAAATATTTATCCTAGGGGTCTCGTTTGAAAGAAATATTGTGCCCATTGCAAGACTCTTTCCTAAATCTGAATGAGAAAGTTGGTATATACAAGACATGGTCAATCTAGTCAGTGTCCCCCATTCCCAAACAGAAGATAACCATAGTAGCCAATTACATCACTTTTTTTTACGTCAATAAGTATATGGCGTGCCTGGTAAACTGCATTAATACCAAGGCCAAAACTAAAAAGCACAAGTTTTGACATAAAGTGTGAGTTACGCAAATCCAAAAAAACACGGTTTCATCTTTACCCGGTTGAGACGTTTAAACTTATTATAGACACACTAGACACACGTTAGCCTTTTCTTTCATAATATCCAGCAAATTGGACATTATTTTTCCCTTCCTTTTTCATCTGCTATTTCTTTATTTTCTGAAACATTCTTATGTTGTCACTAACGCTTGGCGCGTTGACAATCTGACCACGTGTGAGCATCAAAAATTCATTCGAGAACGCATACTTGTATGCACGACATCGTCTTTTGCGAACTAACTGTTTCGAGAATTTAATGAGGTGTTTTTTAACTAATTTTTCAGTAAGTTAATGTTGTCCGTTAAGCCTCTCGGTTTTTCGTATGTTTTTTGCATGTTTCTTTTATTCAATAAAGTTAAAAAAATGAAATTAATGATATTATTTTAACTGCTACTCTGTGAAAAAGTTCTGTCAAATTTTTTGGACATACATACCCAACGCTCGTGAAAAAAGCATGAGCATCTCGTGGTAATTTCACTGCCTCTGGGTCTACTGGGTGCGAGATCGATTCCCGGCAAATGCCTCTGGGTGCAGCTCATTAGGCTGTATTGTGTACAAAAAATAAATAAACTAATAAAATATCACCGAAAATCTACCCTGTTTCCAGTTCTTTCAATATCAAAATGAATCATGGGCGAGGCCCGAGCCAAGAAGAAATTTTTATTGAGGTCGATAGACTGTCTTTCATCGCCGATGAATGCGATGGTGCAGGCAATGAGCAGGAGCCTAATGTTCGATATTCGTGCTCCCGATTAGTTGGATCGAGCAGCTCATGGACGATTTGGAAGATATGGGCGTCGATTTGAGTGAGATTTTTGACATAGTCCCACCGCAGACAGAGTTTCAAATCTATTGCACTAGATAGGAAGACATCAAGTGACGTAAGCGACCAACTGCAGCCATGCAACCTGATGGAATTGCTTACAATGGTGTTGATGAGGAACCGATTGAAAGTACCAGTGTTGGCTCTTCCTTTTCATATTTCTGCCACTATCTTGATGATGAATTTTTTGCTAAGTACTATTCTTTACCATGTGAAACTAATAAGGACCAGAACTTTTTCGCTCTGCACATGATGATGAGTGTATACAAATGCCCGCTAATAAGAATGTTTTTCAGTTGGTGATATGTACGAAGATAAAGCACAAAGATTAGATAAATAGATTCATACATACATCGAAGTCAATCGTTCTGAGATCGTTCGTCTGTACAACGACCGAATGGGTGGGGTCGATTTACTTGATCAAGTGATCCAATGATATCGAATCAACACACGAACTATTAAATGGACTGTGCGAGTGATTGTGCATTTCCTCAATCTGGCTATCATTGCCGCTTGCATGGAGGACTGAAGTGACTGCATGAAAGCTTTTTACCGAGTAAGGGTATTTTGGATTCGAAGGCATTCCGTATGGAAGTGGCCAGTGTTTTCATCAAGCGGGAAAATAACGCACGCAGCGAAGGTGAACCACAGAAGACCGCCCTTGACATCCAACATCCTGAGCAAATTCCTCAACGAACACCATGGCAAAAACTGCTGCCAATACCACGTTGGAAGGGGACTTAAGTGGGTGAGTCTAAAGATTCTTCGCAAGTCTTTCCGGTTGGAAAGAAAAACGCACATCAAACCATGCCAGAGGAAGATATGCGAACAGACAAGATCTTGCACCTTCCTATATTTCTCAAATCCAAAAATGCCAAAAGGTGTAAAAACGATGGATGTGGCAAAAGCCCATCATCATTTGCAAGAAGTGCAACATCACATTTTGCCCGAAGAAAGACAAAAATTGTTTTTATGCATTTCATGAAACAAAGTGAAATACAATTCTTTTTCAATCATTATTGCTTTTTATCGACATTCTAGCAAAGTCTAACTGATTTCCATTAATTTGATTAAATAATTGAAATTTAAGATAACAAAAAAGTCAAATATAGGTGGCCATTGGATACGTATGTTCAATATATTGGACTTCACGCACCTGCTAGATATGAATAGCTACCTCAAATCTGAGTGCATTTTTGAGCTCAGTGGGTTCACATTAGTCTAGATACATATCTAAAGAAATCTTTGACGGGTGGAAATAAATGGCGAAAAAAGGGTTAAGCTAAGAAAATTGATGAGGACCACAGAAACGATAACCAGCACATCTCATTATCCTTGATAGCGTACAGATCTGCAGAGAGTGAAGTTCCAACGTTATCTTTGGAAAAACTATTTATCTACCGGCCAATACGAAGTGCGAACATCTTCTGAGTAACGTCAATTTTGAACTACACAAGTGAACTGAAGCTGCGGTTAGAGCCACTTCAACTCAGCTACTGACTGCAAAAAGACCCGAAAAGACTCTAAGGTAAACTCATCCGGATCTCTGCAGGATGATTTTGTTTGAATGTGCAGATCTCCAAAGCAGCAGCTTAATTCGGAGGAAGCGTACAGAATCATTAAATGAATTAAAAATGTGATTTCCGTCTAAGATACGAGAATACTCTTAATTAAAAAATATACCTAATAATGCTAGTAAAATACATACCAAACAATGTAATCGGTTGAATCATTGGTTGTTGTAATTTGAGAGCAGGTTGCAATTGTAATTGAGCCTCAGGAGTCAAAATCAAAAATTCCCTTAAGGGTGGAGTGGCTTTAGCATTCACGTCTTGTTGAGTTGCTTCTTTTGGTGCTTCTGCCGCTGCTACTTGCTCTGTTGGAGCACATTGAGCAACAGCCAAACACCCTAAGATTATCAGTACTTGCATCTGAAAAAAAGATAGAAAATGTAATTATTGAAAATGAATGTTAAAAAATAAAAAAAAAATAATTATTTATCCTAGCGTATTTCACGTACTTTCAAAAAGGAATAACAAAAGCTAAAATAGTTTTCCTCGTCAACTACATGGTACCAAGATAATTCTAAAAATAAATTTGTATCTTTTAACTATTATTTTGCACACCTTATCACATTATGCTAAGCAATAACCCTTACTGCATCTGCTCTGAAGCGTAGAATTTATTCTTGGATACCTTTGCTGGAAAAACTGCATGAATGTATAATATGTAACCAACATAAGGAAACATTCATGGCTGCAAGCTTCAAGAGCAGCCTCCACAATAACATTGAGTCAGGTCAAGAGCTACGTTTGTTTTATTTCACTATCACGTTTGCCATGCTGAAGTCGTGTCAGCTTTATATTCTTTTAAACGAGCCTTTGTGCCTTGAAGGCATTGAAATATAAATAAATCAGGTTTTATTTACGGTCAATAAACTTACTTTGACATTGAATTGGATTTTGATGCAGTTTTAAGTTTATGTATGCGGGATTCAAATTTGAATAAATTAGTAATATTTTTTCTTAATAAACAAAAGATATTAGCATTTATGTTGTCAAAAGTTTGTTCCTAATGGGAATAATTAATATAACCCTATACTATCGATATTCGATGATCGCAATTGAATAGAGATGTGCTTGTCTCGAGTGAACTATTCATAATATCTTTTGACTGATTTTGTGTTGAGTTCAGAAAAACACAGTAAATACTTCATTTGCCAAAAATTAGTTATTGTAGTTGTTAACAAACCTTTGAACCGATGTTAAAGATATTCGACACTTTGGTAAAACTGGAGGTCGGATCTCAAAAAACTAGATAGCGACTATTTGAAACTTGAAATTACAAAACCTTCTAAAAGTCGCAATTTTGATTCGATATAAATGAAACTTAGCTTTAAGATAAAAATAATCAAACATAAGAATTTTGTCACTTTGGTGATCATCCATGACCAAGTGTCAAAAAAGCGGCGGTTTATATATGCGGTTTTTTCAGATATTTGTGGCCATCTAGCAGCCATATATTCCAGCGAATTTTAATGACACTAATTACTGGAAAACTGTAGTAAGTTCTTGTATTCAACAAAAAATTATCAAAATCGGATCAAAACTATAAAAAGTCAAAATTTCAAAACGTAATATTTTAACTGACATTTTCGCTGAAAATTGAATACCCCTATCTAGAGTGAAACCCCGATTTGAACGAGATTTGATTCGTTAATTGATGAGAGCCTACGACATGACCATTTTTGAAAATTCAAAATCAATTGCTAAAATTTAAAATGGGGGCTCCCAAAGGTCAGAAGATTAGTGCAATTTGCTATTTCAGTAGCAATTGAAATAATGAATATTTTTCATGAATGCGTTTTGGATGGTTTAACTTGGAAGTACTTATGCAGTTTTTAGAGTCATGTGTTATCATGTTTAATCAAGCAACGGGTTCAAAAATACTTGAGCCCAATGATGGCGAATTTAAATGCATAATAACCATGATAAAATTTTTCAAACTCAATGTATGGAATCTGTATATAAGTCAAGTTTTGATATGGAAAACATTTGTTTGATTTACTAATTGTTTCAAAAACTCTTCTGGCAAGAGCACACGCATTTTCTTCCCCATAAACTTCTTTGGCCGATTTTTTTTAAGGCGTGATTTAAATAGTGCCAGACCAAAACATATTATTTGGTATCAAGCATTGCTTCTTTTACATAAATGAGTCAGTTACTCACTTTTGCAAATTTAAGACATCTAAAATAAAATAATTTATCAAAATTTTTGAAGAATTTTGATAAAAAAGTTTCAAAAGGCAGCTGTTTTTATAAAATGCAGATAGAGTTCAAAAGAGAAAAAATTGCACTATGTTTTGAAAAATGAAGAGTAGATGCAGCAATCCAAATAAAGCCTTAGTCTCCCCAAATTATTCTTTAAATTTTCTGTCTTTTTTTCTTTAAATTGTAATAAACATAAGCAGTCGAGCAGCCCCGTGGTGATCAGGAGTGGCTGCTCCTGAAGAGATAAGGTGGTCACCCCGTCGAAACTGCTTAGTTTGTTGTTTTACTAGTGTAAAGTAAACTGCATCCGTCAAGTTTCCATACTTTAGGCAGAGATGAGTGGTTCACTTCAGCCACTTTAACATCTTTTGGTTTGACATTCCCCTTGTAATGCAACGACCTTCTTCGGTGAAAGTAACGGTTGCTTTTTGTGTAATGTTTGCGTTTGTCTCAAGCCTCCGTGTCCGCTAACTTTAACGAGGCAAATATTGAATTACTGTAGAGTAGCTTAATTGACACCTAATAGAACTTTTCTAAAGACAATAAAAATTGATCGGTGCGTCTTGTAGAGTAGAGTACGCGTGATAAGTATTTTGTAGTGTAGCTTCGTGGCTCGACAAGAACCCGCCTCATATGATCCTGCAAATGCTAGTCGTCAAGCACGCGTACGCGGTCGTTAAGCGAAGCTAGTTAGCTGAGCTCGGTGTTGTTTATAGCTCGCTGACACTTATGCCAGACCATCGGCGTCCGTGTCCTACACGGACATTTCGAAATTCATTACAAAATGCTACTTCAGTCCGTGTGTAAGATTTTAAATTTTCTTGAAATTTGCAGGGTCTTTTGCAGACCGATTCTGTTGAGGCAGCCTGACCAGGGGTATGTATAGCTGTTTTTTATGCAGCTCTTTAAGAATTACGACATTACGTACATGAAATCTCCTAGATATATTGGGCTGGAATTCAAAAGATTATTTTCTCCAAATCACAGCAAGGGCAATCCAGATAAGGTACCAACTGCAGCCGTCAATGAAAACTTATAACCGAATATCACTAATGTAACCTAACTGAAAACGCAATGAACTCACATACTCCTGGCTTGACCCACTTGACAGTACAAAATCATACATTTTGGCTACCCAGAGCTCTAAATTGCACATATATACACTCTAAATGATAATGTTGAAAATCACCCACATAAAAGTATTTTGTTAGTGCAGGGACATTATTGATGAGATTCTAAAAGTTAAAGACGTAGTTTAAAGAGTAGAAGCTCACAAAAAACCTTCCTGATAGGTTGTTTTGCTGGTAAAACTTGATGTGAGAATATCAGTCTTGCTGAAAGCCTTATCATTTGCCAAGTCCGGTAGAATATCTTCAGGGTAAAAATTTGAGCTGCTGATAAGTTTTCCCTCACGCTCCTGAAGAGACGCTCCCTACTTCGCTGCAGGATCTAAATAAGAAGTGTGCTTCAGACAGAATGTCAAAAAAGCTGCCATAGCAGTTGCACGTATCCTGAACGGGCAAAACTGGGACTCCACCACCATGAGTGAGGGGAGCTGATTAGTGCATCATACTGAATCCCGTCTACTGGTTACCGAAGGGTTAGGTATATTCTTCGTGGGAACCTCTTTTAAACAGGGGCTTTCTCTCTGCTGGATAAGTCGCATTTGATAAGCCACGCAGATGATGTTACAACGATAGTTACGGGACGCACAACACTACCTAGTAGTATAACTGAAATTAGGTACCTATGCTGTAGTGACAGATTTTGTTGTTGTTACAATTAACTTTCATTTCCCTTTTATTTTATCTCCGCTCGCAGCTTTTGTTCAACTGAGGATGTGGAAATGGTAGCCACACCTGCAGCTATTAACTCAAAGGAAAATCGGGGGTTGACGTTTGGGATGGCAGTTTCGGTGGAAGCGATGAGAAGTGAGATCAATTTCGACTAGACAAATGTAGAGAAAAAAGGTTAATGTATGATAACATTGTGAAAAACGCATTCAGTTATGTCTTTTCGGGCGAGTGAATTCGAGGCACTCGAAGTGATTTTTTTGTCACTATGTGGAGATTTAGTGCAACTCGCGGCGTATGATATGGTGTAGTTGAGTATATATGATAGAGTTTTACCATGGCAAAAGTGGCTTTGGTACAGTCTTCATTTTGGGCCTTCAACGTTCGCTGACGCATTTGCATCTAAGCGTCCCCACAATTGATGTCACTGACATTGTCAGCAGTCCATGAAAACAGCGGAAAAATTACGGGAAAGGGGTCCACTGCTCAGATTGGAGAGCGCGGCGTTCATTGTCAACGTGAGAAGTGTATAAGGGGTGCAAGGCGATCCATGGCTTAAAAGTCTCCGCAATATGGGAAAAATGTGGTGGACAAAAGGTATGATTAGCGTAACATTTGTGAAAAAAATGACTTTCGGTGATGGAATTGATTTAACTGAACTTAAATCAACAGGGTCAAATTTGCATAATAGAAGTGCTGAAATATCAAAAGCCGCTAGCATTGTCATCAAATAGACAATGGTAGTTCTCTTTGTTTCTTTCAGTTGGAATTGCATTCGTTAAAAATCAAGGTTGCATTAATAGTGAAATTATTATTATTTCCCATTCGCTGCATGTGGGGAAAAAAGATTACATTTTTCACAAACTATTTTCGGTAATCTCGTGTACAGAGGTGAAAAGAAAAGAAAACAAGGATGTAACCGGCGGCAAGATAAGGGGAATGAACCAATCTGCATAATAGAGACTGATAGAAGGTAAAAGGTGAATTTTTTTCAGCACCATAAACATCATGCAAAATTTTCGTTATAAAGGGTGATTCATTACGAGGTTTGATTTTCAATAGGCTTTTTTTTGACAGATCACGCGTGACACCTGTCAAACTGTAATGTAATTTTTATTTACTATTGTTTGACAAATAATCATGGAAATATTTTCACAACAACAACGTATCCAAATTGTTCAGCAGTATTTTGAAAATTAGCGTTCTGTGAAAAATGTTTTTCGTGCTCTTAGAGCAACTTATGGTGTGCATTGTCGATCTACCAAAACCACTATAGCCGATACCATCCACATATTTGAAGCCCAGCATGCATTATTGGATAAATTCAGCTGATCAAACCACATCCAGCACTTAGTGAAGATAATATAGCGGCTGTAGCTGAGAGTGTGGCTAAAGACCGTGACGAATCATAGATCTGGGTTTTAAGGCATATAAAATTAAACTCGTGCAAGAATTGAAGCCGGGCGGCTTATGTTTGCGTCGTCTTTTTTGTCGATGGGCTCTGAATCAGCTCAATGAAAATCCGCTGTTGTATCGCGAAATTTCATTCAGTGATTAGGCGCATTTTTGGCTCAGTGGACACACCAATAAATAGAATTGCCATATTTGGGCTATGGACAACCTAAAGAGCTTCAACAGTTACCACTACAGCCACAGAAATGCAGAGTTTCGTATGGTTTATGGGCCAGTGGAATCATCGGTCCATATTTCTTTAAAAATGAGTCCTGCCAGAATATAACCACTATGGCACCATGATAACGGAGTTTTTGCTACCTGAAATTGAAGTCTTTGGTATCGGTGGTTTGATGAGGAAACAATGGACTTATTGAGAAATCATTTTGAAGACAACCTGATTTCACGTTTTGGACCAGTAAATTGGGCGCTTAGATTTGATATCTCACATTTAGATTATTTTCTTTGAGATTACACGAAGTTTCTGGTCTTCAGGGATAAAAAAGCTTCAATTGATGATTTAGAGCCAACATTACTCGTGTCATTTGCGAGATACTGGTCGCTCTGCTGGAACGCATCTTCCAAAATTGGACCCTCAAGATGGACAATTTACATCGTAGTTGCGGTTAATATTTAAACAAAATAATCTTTAAAAAGTCAATATAAAAGATTGTTCTTTTGATTCACAATAAAACTTGACTACAGAATTCAAGTGCATGTCTTTTATTTGATATTAAAAACCTAACCTTATAATGAATCACACTATATTAGTTCATGTGTTTTGGTGTATCTAGGCTTATCTTACGCCTGCATTAGTTTTTCCGATTAATGTACATTTATCGATATTGGCAACCATGATAAGGTGTTACATAAACAATTTATTGATGCAAATTTTTACGCGTCAACTTGGGTAAATCTATTGACAGTTAGATCGAAAATCCTACATATCCTATAAACTCGTCAAGCAGTTAATACAATAAAGCAATCAAATTTGAATCTGATGTGTCAACAATCGTTGGTGAAGTAACTTTAAGGATAAATGGCACATATGGAAGTTACGGTCACGCGACAAAAGACATTTAATAAATTGCGATGAAGCGATCTTTAAACCTAAAATTAACTATCTTCTGCGTTATTTCGTGTCAATTTTCGAGGCAAACGAATTATTCTGCTTTCCCGATACGTAATGCTAATGCCAAAAAAGTGCTATCTCCCGTAAATTTTTTTAGTTGCTTAGATTCATTGCAATAATTCTTTAATTCAAAGAAGATTTCGGTCCGATCGAAGTAATGAAATTTAATTACCCTCTGCAAGATGGTGGAAAGATACGGTTATTGGAAGCACTCCTTCACGTTTGTTTAATATCTCTTAACATTTTCAGAAAAAAAACGTAAATAACAAAAATTTCATTCAATTGCCTTCGCAATGCACGGTTTTTAATTGTTTAAATATGCTTCCTTGGAGAATTTTTCGTCGCCGAAAAATAAGTAAATTAAACAAACCTGCCAAAGGCCTTTCGGAAAAACTGAAGCGTACTAATAAAAAAGTGATCGTTGATAATGTAAAGTTTTGCCTTTCTACTCGAGTGTGGAGAATTCATGCAGTTCCACTGTTGAAATTTTGAATTGCTAAGACGCATTCGCAAAGTCATCCAGCACATTTGGCAACAAGAACAAATCTTGAACGAGTGGAGCCAATCAATTATATTTCCTATTCACAAAAAAGGTGACAGGCTACAGTGCAGAAATTATAGAGGCGTGTCACAGCTTTGTACGGCATAATAGAGACTTATAGATATTTTCAAAGATATTAGAAAATAAAATCAGACCATACGCTATCAGTATCGTGGTGTACTGTATCAAATAATACTTTGCTTTGGCATCCCAGCCAAATTAATCTATCTCACCAAAATGACAATAACGTCGACGACCTCCCAAGTCTGCATCAATAACCAACTCACCAATGCCTTTGACACAAATATCGGACTAAAGCAGGTTGATGGGCTGATCCCATTGCTATTCAATTTGGCTCTAGAGTATATTATAAGAAAGCTGCCTGTCGATACATGAGGTACATTACTATACAAGTCGAGCCAAATGGTTGACATCAACATTTTGTCACGGTCATTAGCAACGCCAAAGGACTCTTCTTGAAACTCGACAGCATAGCAAATCAAGTAGGGCTACAGTTGACGAAAAATACCTCAAGTACACAAAATATCACACTCGGCGAATATAGCATCAAAAATGCGGGCGAATTTGTGTATTTATGCGCCAAAATAACGAGAACCGGTAATGAAAGAGATGAAATACGCCAAAGAATACAGCTCACAAATAAAATATTTTTTTCAGATTTAACGAACTTGAAGACCAACTGCATACATAGAAAAACAAAGCTCAAAGTATACAAATCTGTGATAAGAATTGTGTTATGCTACAGCTGTGAAACATAGACACTAACCAAAGCATCCGCAAATATATTGAACGCCTTTGAGCGACGGGTCCTGAGGCAAATAATCGGAGTGAAGCTAGATGGGGACCAATGGCGAATTTGACACAAGAAGGAGCTGTATGAAATTTTTGGCGAACCGGAAGTCTCAATGGTTATAAGACTTCGGAAGCTGCAATGGCCACATGAACCGTCTGGATGAACAACGGATAACCAAAAATATATTCGTTGGGCGAGCTAAAGGGCAGAGACCAAAAAATGCTGGTCTCACTCGGTGAACGAAGACATTTTATCGCTGCTCGGAGTCTTTTAGAAGCATGTTTGCATAGCTTCTGCCGTATGTGTGAAAAATGGTCAAAAAAATTCTCAAAAAACTCATACGGGAAAGACTCACTGACATTAGAAATCTTTCTCCATAAAAGTACCTTTTTAGTGCAGAGACATTATTGATGAGATTCTTACAGTTAAAGACCTAGCTCGAATAGTGAAGGCACACAGCAATCTTTCCTGATGGGGTGTTTTGCTAGTCAAACTTGATGTGAGAATCTCAATGTTTTCATTAGAAGGGTGGGTATTCATGAGTGTTGGAAGACTCTTTCTTAGTTCCACAACTTTAAATCCAGAGGAAGGAAGGTTGGTGAAGGATTTAAGTTACACCTAGTCTTGCTGAAGGCCTCATCCTTGGTCAAGTCCAGTTGAATATCTGTAGGGTAAAAATTAGATTCTCGTATAACTAAAATACTATTCTAACAAAGAATCGAGTCTTCAGAGCAAAATGTTTAGGCTGACCCAAACTGAGTATCTCTAAGCAATTTGAGGCAATTACTGGCAAGGTTACAATAAGTGTATTTGCTCTCAGTAAGCTTGTGACCAACTTTGAGAAAACTTCCTCGTCAAATAGGTAACTCTTGTTGAAGGCTGTGCAATTTATTGTTCTATATTGGTCAAAAATGCGTGGCATAGGTGTAGGAGTAAGAATTATTGAGAGTTGAATCAGTATATTGCACCATTCTTGTATCTTTGATGCTGGTTACTGCAATAGAGATGCCAATCGCTCTTCAAGCAAGAGAGCATTTAAAGATATCGAGAGCGCAGGTATCCTCATTCCACAATTTCATAATTTTTCCTGCAGTCTGGCTTAGAGAGTTATTCATACTGTGTAGAAACAGTCCAAGTAATATGTCAAATGATTAGAGGATAGGTTTTCATGTAAAGTCCTCTCCCTGGTTTCAGAAAAAATTAAGTAAAATTATAGACCTAATTTCAAAGGCCAAAAATAGCTCCATCGTAAGCAGTAAGCCTTCATTTTCAAGCTCGTAACTTTTTTTCAGCCTAAGTTACTTATTGCCAAATAATCACTTTTTTCGTGACTAATAGCACCAAATACAAAATGTGGTTTGTTGGTTTAATTTTAGCCCATAAATATAAGGAAAAAATATTAGAATGGTAGTCCTAAAATCAATGCCGCTAAAAATTTGATATTTTTGATTTGGCTTAGATAGGAATGATATAATATGATATTTTTGAATTTTTATTATTAATATTAAAATCTTGATAAATTTTTAAGCGAGGGTGCATATGTGAGGTTAGAGACAAAAATTTCCTTTGACCGTTGATATTTAGCTCCCGAGACTTTTATGATGCATTCAGCACTAGGTGTTCCTAAATGATTTCCCAGTAGATATACTGGGTGTTTGAAGACCAATGTTAAAAATTCCATACCAAGACTATGGAAGCTGTAATGAGCTGGACACATGAATCGTATGGACAAACAACGGATACCCAAAAAGGAGAACTGAAGGGCTGAGACTAGTGGAGAAACTGAGAAAACGCTGGTCTGACTCGGTCGTTGAAGACAGTTCATCGCTGCTCGGATTTTGAAGTTGGAGGACGCGGTCAATAGACCAAGACAGTTAGGGGTGCTATTTGCAGGAAGCGAAGGCCTGACATGGGCTGTAGTGCTACGAGGAAGAAGAAATCCACTAAGGAAATTCTTAGCAGTTTTGAAGAAATCATATTTACAAAAGAGAAAAAGTTGAAAGGTAATCATACTAACCTAAGATTTCATTTTAAGTCGTTTTCAAAGTATCTTATTAAAAACCTTGTGATTTACCTAATCTTTTTGCTCATCAAGCTAATGAAATTCTTTGTTATAATCGTCTTATACTCGTATATTGGCACCTTGGTCTTATTTGTCGGTTAGTATTGAAACGCCTTTTTTGGGGACATTTTTCCACTTTCAGGAAAATTAACACTTCATACAATGAGTGTCAAAAATACATAAATATAAATTAAAGCTCAATAAGTTGCGTTCCATACTTTCAATTTAACTTTTGATTGATAACTTCATTTTGGTCGCAGTAATTCATTTATGATTGCCAAAAATAATCATTTTTTACCGAAATTCAATAAAGTCACAATCGAATGTAAAATAGAATATTTGAATTGAAATGATCGAAAGAAGTATTTTGCGTTGATCCGGTAGTAACCATAACATATCGGATCAGAACGAAAGACTTAAGGCAGTAACCTCCCAAACATGAACACGAGTGAATGAAATCATTAAAGACACTTCCTTTTCCACAGAGACACGATAACACAATAATCACTTTGAAATAAGTCTTAAAAATTTACCTTGATATTAAAACTCCAAAAACGTTTACACTACACACTAACTATAAACTAAAATTTTTAATGAAATTGCACTTCTTCGATCGGTCCCAGTCAACAAAATGCATGCTAGAACTGACCTAGGGTGTCCTTTATATAAACTCCACTCAGATTATAGAAGACACCACATGCAATCATACATACAGGAATTGAAGCAGGAAAATGAAACGACAAAAAGTTCTTAAGATGAATTTTAGAGTCTCCATGGTGCTCTCGTCTACTAGTATATAAAAAATGCAAGTTCTAGCATTTGTGCACCTTTGTACATAGTTTTATGTAGCAAGTAACGAAGAACACCCTCTTGGTAAGTATGAAAAGTGTCATTAATGAAAATTGACCGTAAATGCAAGATGGGAACTAGCAACAGTAACCAGTATAACGAGAAGAGTGCGCAGATAACATGGTCAAGTTAATGCACGTTGCAATCGTAATTGCACCTCACCAATGCAACTCTTTGCTATGCGAAGAGCATGTTGGTTGTTTATTTTTGTCTTCCTTCTTAACAAAGGTAACCCTTGCATTCCCATCGCGTCTGTTTGTTGTGTTTTCTTTTGTTTTGGTTTTTTACCTTTGTTAAGTTCTGTTGCAGTTTAATACTTACCAACAAGCAATTGCAGACTTATAAATGAATTGGACCTTGAAGAATTTTTAAAAATATTTGGAGCAAAAGCGGTGAAAATAGTTTATGCAGGTGAAGGTAAAATTTAAAACAAAAAATAAACTAATTTAGTATCAAAAGTTTCGATAAGTTTGCAATTTTTAATTTTTTTTCAAAATTGTAATTTTGTATTTATTTTGCTTTTTATGTGTAAACCTATATAAATCAAAAGGAAGGAATTTTGTGCCGTCAGAAATGATATTAAGTTGTACAGGGTTTTCGATTAGAGACATAACAATTTCGTATCATTATATGAACGCACTCTTAAACTTTTTTAACAAACTGTTAGTATCATAACCTAAGTTTTGAGTCGGTGGTCGCAACTTTAAGAGCGCTTTCTCAAATTTTCGGCCATAATACTCGTTCCACCCGACAGGCTGTGCGTGCTATAGTGGATAAGATTGAGTCCAAATTTTCATTATTGGACGTTTCGGTGCCAAAAGACGTTGTACCGCTCAAAGTGAAGGAAATATCGCAGCCGTAAGTGCATCGATTCAAAATGAGCCAAATCAGTCGATTTCACGTCGTTCTCAAGAATTGGGCATCGCTCAAACGACATTGTGACGCATTTTGCGAAAAGATATTGACCTAGATGGTTACAACATCAAATTAACTCACGAACTTGATCATTCGAAATGCCGTAACTTTTCCAATTAGGCTCTGGCAAAGCTTGAAGAAAACAAGAATTTCATCGAAAAATCATCTGCAGCAATGAAGAACATTTCTGGCTCAATGGCTTTGTTAATCAGCAAAAAATGCATTATTTGCCAGCAACAAACGCACATGTACTTCTTGAGACACCGTTGCATTGGCAAAAAATTACTGTTTGGTACGGCTTTCATGCCGGAGGTGTGATTGGGCCATATTTTTTCGTGGATGAAAACGAGCGTGTTATGTTGGAAGATTATTTGCAGCCAAAATTGAATGCGTTTGATAACAACGATATGTGGTTTCAATAAAACGGTACCACTAGCCACACAACATGCTCCACAATTGGTTTATTCAAAGGCAAATTTGGTGAAGAGAAATGGTCCGGTTGAATGGCCGCTACGTTCATACAATGTAACGCCATTTGGTTTCATTTTATGGGGCTATATCAAGTCACTGGTCTACGCTAACAAGCCTGCAACTTTAGGCTCAAAAACAAAATCCAACACTAAATTGCCAACGCTCCGGTCAAAATGTGAGCCAGAGTGGTGGGAAATCGGGTGCAAAGAATCGACCGGTGTAAACGGGCTCGTGGTGGTCATATAACCAAAATTGTATTTCATTCATAAAATGAAGAACTTGCACTACATCCATAATAAATTTGAGCTCAATATCTCAAATATTTCTGTGTTTTATTAATAGATAAAATGATTATGTCCTGAATCGAAAACACCTTATTAAAAGCGATAAGTATATGAGAGTAATTTTAGGTAAAAATAAATTGTATTAAAAATCATTGACTTCAAGCTGGAGTTGAATTTAAAATTGGGCAGTGGGTGCGATAACATACATAGGGTGGATGTAAAAATTCTACAAAATGCGATGAAGTCAATCAATAGCCGTCGTATTTGACTTAGGTGCTTGCGGGTGTGAGTTAGTACCTAATTTTTGAGAAAGAGAGATTGATAAGAGCAAAACATTCATTTGTTTTCAATACTATTCATTTTGAAAATATGTTGTACTTAATATCATAACTGAAATCATTCATTAAAGTAGCCGAATTCTTTGATTAGACATATTGTTAAAAATGCCGAAAATTTCATTCACATCAACTAAATTCATTCTTTTCTCTTCAAAAAATCGAAGTGTCATTTATGTCATGATTTTGTAACCCATTGATAATTGAGCTTTTGGAAATCATTGTGATATTACTTGCAACAATTTCTTTTCACAGATAGTTTCACGTATTCGACTCGATAAAATGAAATAATGTTGGTAGCAGATTAATTGATGATTTTTTTGGGCGATTGGGAGTGAATGCCATTTACGCAGTAAGCATCAGACTCTCATGCTTACAAATGTCTGAACTACCAACTAAAAATCTCTTCGGTTGACCTGAGAGCCTAGAGTGGAACCGTTTAACACATTACTTTGGGCAAGGTCTCGTTTTGCTATGCCGTGGGGTGATTTTAAGTTGGGAGACCCCTCCTATGTTACAGTGCAAAGGGAGGAAGGAAGAGGAATTGCAAGATATGTAATCCTCCGGCCCTAATTTTTGTAGCTGGTGTGAGTTCTTTTATCTTTTAGGACTGTCCGAACATAATGTGGCACATAGTTCCATTTGCCAATCGATCCAAGCATTACCGCGACTATTCTATCTAGGCCATGTACTCTTGTTTCCTAGTAGAGGTCCTGTCACAGCCTGTCCCATTTTTTACCTTCACAAAGTATGTGGTAGTCATCGTCTTCCTTTTTTGTACAAAATATGCAGTCGGGGAACCGTGACTTACCAATCTTGTCCAGATAAGACTGAATATAACCATGACCGCTCAAAAATTGGGTCCGATAAAAGTCAGTCTCCTCATGCCCTCAATTAAGCTACGGCCTCAGATCCGGAATGAGTTACGAAATCCACCTTTTCTCCATGCCCAAGGCTATTGCCAATCGTTGTGTGAGCACTGTTTCTCATCCTGGGCAACTGTCACCCTTAAGTCTATGTTGTATGGTGCTCTTTAGCCAGTAGAATGTCAGATATTACACTTAAAAAGCTCTAGCTACCAAATTAGAGACGGTCGAATGTGAAGATGGAGTCATCAGTGCTCCACTTCTCTGCACCTGCACCAAGAATTTTCGGTATACCTCCTTACTGAAAAAGTCACCTCTTATGTCTGCTCCATACAGTAGCACTGATCTCACAGCACTCATCAAGAGGCTTCTTCTTGATGGGTTGAGTCCCCCTACGTTAATATACTGATATGCTTGAAGCAGCCTCCTCAGCCGTTGCCCTTACTTGCTAAGTGAAACTCATCTTCAAGTTGATTAGTGACCCCAGGCACAAGAAGTTTAACGCTGGTTTCGATTCAATTAGTATGTCTCCAATACTGATCGTCCTTACTGAAGGGATTCTCAGTTTTGTCAAGATCGATTCCCTCCAACGCTAGAATGAACCCACAAGCAGTTATCTAGTCTCTCACTTGGCACATTAGCATACCCAGCTTAAGTTGCGCTTATTTAATAGTGCTTCAAGTGATTAGAGCCGTAACATCATCCGCATAGGTGATCAATATATGGCATCTCTAATCTCAGTAGCCTGTCGTTAGATACGTTCCACAGATCTGGACCAGGGATGGATAATGCAACCGATCCCAGCATTACCGTAACTATACTATCCGAAGTGAGCTCTCCCGTCCCCCTGTAGAGGTCTCTCCGCAGCCTGTTCCATTTTGTGTAGGCAAAAAATGTGTGGCAGGCGTTGTCTTCCTTTCTTGGGCTATACCGACAATCCGGGGACCGCGACCTGTCAAGCTTGTGCAGGTCAGACTGAAAACACCCATGTCCGCTCATAAGCTGGGTTTGAAAGAAGTCAGTATCACCATGCCTTCGATTTAGCCACGGTCTCATATTCAGAATGAGGCGCGCAGTCCACCTTCTCATTGTGCAATTTACCTGAAACTGCTGCAAATCATTGAGTGAACGCTGTTGCTCCTTGAGGACCTCACTTCAACGCAACGGCGCAAGTTAATAGTGTGGCGCTCTCTAGTAAGAAAGGCAACAGGAATCGCTCCTGCAATAATCTCACCACCAAATCAGAAACTGTCAGATACGAAGATGCAATCATCAGTGCTCCTCTTCTCTGTACCTGCGCCAGGCGTTTTCGGTATACCTCCCTACTGAGAGCGTCGCCCCATATTTCTGCTCCGTACTGTTTTTTGATCATACTGCCCTCAACTAGAGGCGTCTTCTTGATAGGCTGGTTCCCATATGTTGGCCATAATTCGACTCAGAGCCGATACTCCCGAAGCAGCCTTCTCAGCCGCTGCCCTGATTTGCTCACAGAAACTCATCTTTGAGTCGATTAGTTGTCCCAAGTACTTCATCTGTGGCTTCGATTCGATTAGTATGTATTCAATACTGATCACCCTTAGTCCAGGGATTCTCTTTTTTGTCAAGATGACCACTTCGGTTTTCTCCAGTTCTATACTGAACCCGCGAGCAGTCATCCAATCTGTCACTGAGCGCATTAGCATACGTAGCGTAAGTTGCGCTTGTTCAACGGTGCGCCCAGCAACCAGAGCCACAACATCGTGACTTATGTGGCATCACCAGTCTCAGCAGCCCGTTGTGACATGTTCTACAGGTCCAGATCAAGGATAGATCCCTGGACAACACCCGGTGTAACTTTCAAACTTTATTAGCCCTGTTTTGTGTTGTAGAGCAGGCTTCGGTCCTTCAGGTAGTCTCTCAGAAGCTGCATTAGGTATTCTGGAATTTGAAAAGGATTTCCCAGCGTATCCAGAATATCCACCCATCTAGCGGAGTTGAAGGCGTTCTTGACGTCGAGAGTCACCAAAAGGAGGATCTGTCACTTGGTGCGGCTGTATGCCTCTGCCTTTTGGACCACACTCACTACCTCTGCAATCTTATCAATGGTAACGCGTCCTGCTCTAAAGCCAGAATTTCGAGGTGATAGGTCCCCAGTGGCACGAATTGTGCTTGTGAGTCTCCCCCCGATGAGTTTCTTTAGCACTTGCCCAGCAGTGTCTAGCATGCATTACGGGCGCTATGCAGATGGCGATCCGGGATCTTGCTGATCTCCACCTTCGATTGTACCGGGAAAACCCCGTCCCGTAGGCAAGCGTTGATTGTACTGAGCAATAAGGTAGGACAATGGTGAAAGACAGCTTGCAACATCTCAGTTGGAAAACCATCCTTGCTTTCAGTGAAAGGGCTACCTCTTTCAGTTTCGGCTGCATGAAGAGTTGACACTCGACTGCTGTTTCAGCGTAGAAACTGTCAACATGGACGGAATGGGCAGAAAAGAGTGCCCACACCATCTCGTCCATCTTTTCCGCATCATGCATACAAGGGGTCCACATGGCACCAAGCTTCCGCATAAGTAGCTTGTAGCCAAGGCCCCACGGATCTTTGTTCACATTGTCCACCAGATCTTGCCAGCAGCAAGCCTTGCTGTTTTTGATCAATTTGTGAAGGCATTTCCTTATATGCTGCAACTCGGTTGCATTCCTCCTCACGGTTCCGTGCCCGTTGAGCTGCACACCGACGCTTGTGACACTCCCTTCGCTTTCAGTCAGCCATCAGTATATTTAAGGCTTATCGTTGCCGGGGTTATAGGTGGGGCATATGGTGATGCTCATTGTTGAGTTCACTATATCCTCAGCTGCCAGTTCTTCCATCCCGTTCAAATCTTCCTGCAGCGAGCATCTGCTGTGAGCACCTCGACGAATCTCTCACTGTCCATCCTCACGATGTTCCACGCAATGTAGGAAGTCGAGAGCATAGACGTCGCGAGACAACATCATGAATCTCAAGCAGAATGCACTTATGATCACTGGCTGAGTAGTTCTCTAGTACTCTCCAATTGGGTATCTTCCGTACTAAGGACTCCGAGGCGAATGGTATGGTTCCGGTACTTTTCCTTCACGGCCAATACAGCGAAAAGTTGGCATATTCCCGGTGTTTGATATGATGTTCGCTATTTCTAGAGTTCGGTTTTCCCTCGGATCTGTTTGAAGCGTGGCCCATGCGATTGCTTTAGCGTTGAAGTCTCGTCCAACGAGCGGGTTGCTCAGCAGCAGTGGTTATCGAATTTCTGATGTTCTTCATGTTCTCTTTCACCGGTTGAATATCTGACGCATCCTGCAGAATTTCCCGCTTTTCCTTTTTAGCACGCTCTGGCATTCGCATCATTTTTTTTACGCCCGAATGCCTCAGGAACCCCAGTCTTGACAAGACTTCCTGTGAATCTCTGTTTTTTGTCTGTCTTCACTGTCATAGTATCAATCGTCAATTTTATCATCGTTAGTACCGCTCCCGATGCGCTGTTAACATTGTGGCTGCAGTCACTGGTTGCGTCGTCATTTTTGTTATTTTTGCTTCCTTTTTTTGGTTTTTTTAAAATCTTTTTTAAGGATTTGCTTGCTCCAGGTTTGTTGGGTTACCCCCTCGGAGTCGCTATCTCAGTTCAGGTGTGTAGTCCCCTTTTTGATCCCATGATTATTTTTGCAGAGCAGGGAGGCCATGCAAGGGTTAGCACAAGCCCTTATGGGGACAAGTGCTCAGAGGCAGACCAGCGCTAATTGGGAGTCCGTCTCAACTGAACCTACACCACCAACCCAATGGTGCCAACTTCGAACGTACTCCGAGGCCTGCCAAGGTTTCACCGGGACGAAGATGGTATGAGAGTTGAGTTGGAGCTACTCACACACGAGTGCCACTTCGGTGCTAGCGTGCAAAACAACTAGGTCAAAACCATCATATCTGCCAGCCCAAAGCATCAATTCCAGTTTGTTTTCCAAAGCGTAGTGCAGTATCCAGTCAGGGTCATTACCTGTCATCCCAGGAGGGAATCTCAAGTCACCCCTATGTCGTCGGGTCCATGGAGATGGCGCTCCCCAAAAATGCTAGCCTCCAAAAGTGCTCCTGTCGACCGGCATTCCCCCTGCGGGGATTTCCTGGGGTATGTGTGGGCAGCACTCCCCTAAGAATGCTAGTCTCCAAGAGTATTCCTGTTCGCCAGCATTCCCCTGCGGGGAGTGAATGGATATTGGAAAGAGCAGAGGTTCTGCAACTTTAACCTGCAGAGGCCATTCAAAACCTTGAAGTCACGCATTGTTGTTCAATTTCCATCAGTTACCACAAATCATTTCTCGTATAACATATTACACATCACGGCGACAAGGTGTTTGGACAGCCTGTCCTGAAGCAGTTTGAAAATATGGTCCATCTTAATATGCCGTATCAAAGGCTTTTTCCATATCAATAATGTGTATGTCAACACATTTTCTATTATTTAGTTCCCAACAGGTGTCTGGGGCTATTTTCGTAATCACCTGTATGTTCGAATACCTGGCATGAAAACCAAATTGGCGATACGGCATCAACTCATATATCTCGATGGGGGCGTTAAATGCTTTATTTAGTTTCACTTCAACACCTTGCTGATGTTAGGGAGCAAACTGATTGGGGGATAGCTATTAAGACTTGAAGATTCTTTTCCTTTTTTCAATATTGGGAATGCCTCAGCATTTTCCCACTAATTTGGGAAATATGAACTGCTCAACATGTTGTTAAACAATATGCAATAATTCCTAAAAGCAACCTCAGGTAGATCTCGGAGAACTATATTTAGAATACCGTCAATACTAAATTATTTCGAGATATTTATCCTGTCAAAAATGAAACACAATTCTTCATAGCTGACAAAATAATCAAAAGAATTAAAGCTTAGGGTGAGGTCAGATGTCAATGTTTCATTGAAATGAAGAATGGATTTGGCGTTCAGGCTTGATTTGAAGTCTAAAATTTTTGCTTCAACGGCCGCAGAAAGTATTTGATTCCCTCTCTTAGGGCTCAGTAATGGACCAATTTAAAATAAGTTCCAATCAAGGCAAGTTTCCTCGATCCGGAGTCGTTTCCTCGGTCTCTCAACTGGTCTTGGGCCTTCAGTTCTCCCAACGAATATTATTTTGGGTATCCGTGGTTCGTCCATACGATTATGTGGCCAGCCTATTGCATCTTCCACAATCGTACAATCGATGAGACCTCTGGTTCGTCAAAAATTTCACACCGAATGGTTGTACCGAATTTGCCATTGAACCCCGTAAAGCTTCGCTCTAATTATTCGCCTCAGGACCCGTTGCTCAAAGGCGTTCAGTATATTTGTGGCTACTTAGGTTAGGATCCATGTTTCACACTCATAGCATAACACATGTCTTGTCACAGATTTGTATACTTGGAACTTTCTTGTCCTGTGTATGCAGCTGGTCTTCAAGACCGTGAAAACTGCATAAAATATTTTATTTGGGAGCTGTATTCTTCGGCGTATTTCGTCTCTTTCATTACCGGTTCTCGTTATTTTGTCCTCCAAATACATAAATTTGCATTTTCTATACTGTATTCGCTATGTGTGATATTTTGGGTATTTGAGATATTTTTCATCGACTGCGTCATAAGCTTTGTCTTATTTTCATTGATTTGTAGGCCTACTAATATTGCTTTGCTGTTGAGTTTAAGGAAGTGTTCCTTGGCAGTTATTAATGACCATGACAAAGTGTCGATGTCATGCGCATAGGCTACTGCTTGGCTCCCTTTTGTAGAGCAATGTACCTCGTGTATCAATCCGTAGCTGCTTTGCTAATACCTCTCAGTTTTCCGTCCATTCATTGCTGACCTTACTCTTGAAATATGAACGGATTAAGTTCCGGACATTCTTCAGGTATAATGTCAACATGGCCAACGAGGGTTGGTTTTAGTTCAAAAAACACCCTCAAATATTGTTGACGCATGTGAGAAAAAGGCGTTTCAATCTTTCCAACATTGTGATGGTTGCTGTTTCATATCCTTGTATATTCTTTCGATGTTTAATCTTTTTCAATTGTCTCCAATATCAGCATCTCCACCTTCGACAAATAGAGATCTATTTCATCGTTAGTTAGATTTCTGCTATAAGGAACTATTGGGCAAAAGTTACCACTTTTTAGAAGGTGGACATTGTTTCTGGTATTCTCAATTAAACACTTGTGAAACCTGATTTTATTTTAACTTTTCTGCTTTAATTCGTTTGATTTCAAAATTGCATAATTTATTTTTCGCTGCCAAAAGCCGAAAAATATATTGGTGAGTTTAAAAAGTATTGAGCTCTTTTTTGTCATTTTTCGATTGAATATTTCTTTTAGTTAAAATGTATTTTATTTAAGTACATATTGTCCATTATTATCTATGACCTTATGTCATTTTTTGGGGAGAGCCATTATTCCATCTGTGTAGAACTTCTGTGGTTTACCGCGGAAAAACTTCCCAACAAAGCTCAGTAAATTTTTGCCGGTTGTGGTCTGGCATTGCCATGATGGAAGACAACACCCTTTCTATTAATCAATGCTAGCTGGTTTTTTGAATTGCTTGTTGCAATCTGGGTAATTGCTGATAGTACAGCACCGAATTGAGTGTTTAGCCAGGTTCTAGCACCTCATGATAAACAATTCTCTTCCGATTCCACCATACACACGGCATAACCTTATTTGGTGTCAATTCTGGCTTTGAAGTCGTTTGTAATGATACACCTTTTTTTGACCATGATTTTTTTTAAGGACATTCTCGTAACTTACCCTTTTTCATCGCCCGTAGTGATTTGCTTCAAAAATGTCTCGATTTCGTTGCGTTTTATTAGCATTTCGCAAATGAACTTCGATCGATCAAATTTTTTTGTGTTAATTCATGCGGCACCCAAACGTCGAGCTTCTTTGTGTATCCAGACTTATGCAAATGGTTCAAAACTATTTGGTGATGGATATTCAGTTCCTTAGCAATATCATGGCCGCTTATGTATCGGTCTTCTTCAATTTTTTGTAAGATTTCATCGACTTTTTCAGTGATTGGTCGACCTGAGCGATGTGTCTATGACATCAAAATTTCCAGAACGAAAGCGAGCGAACCATGTTTTGGCTGTGGGTTTTGATAAAGTATCTTGACCATAGACACCACAAATTTTTTCACGAGCCTCCGATGTATTCTCACCTTGGTCGTAGTGATATTGTAAAATGTAACGATTTTTTTCAGAAATTTCACTCATTTTTAAATGAATACAACTTTTGACACGAAGAACGAAATACAAAACTATCCATATGAAAATTGTAGACTGGAATGTCACCTTTCAAACACATTTTAGTTTGACTAATCTGATTAGTATCGCCGGATATACGACAACGAACACCATCTAGTGAAAAAAAAAGGCTCAATACTTTTTAGACCGTCCAATATCTCTTCTGCTTTGCCCGAATACATTTAGTGATGAGACTTTTTCTGTCTTATTACTGGCTTTTTTAGAGAAAAAGTTGATTTCTTCTTCTTGTTCGTATTTTAAGTACTGAATAAAATTCACACTTGTATCTTTATCGGAATTATCTTCATCGTTCACTTCGATTTCCATATCTTCTGCCAGTCTTTCCAGCGCTGCGAAATTGTTTTGCTTTTCATTAGTGCCGCGCGCACTTGGAATTTCTTCTGGAATCGTTTCTTCACCTTCATTTCCGGTTGGACTTGTTTTTGTTTCTGAGGCTTTTGAAATTTCATCCCATTATTGACAAGTTCTTCGAGGGAGCTTCAGTTCATTATTTTCTTTACGGAGTTTATTCACTTCTTCATTGTTTGCAATGATTTGTAGTTTGCATCTGCCATTTGCAGAGTTTTCTTGATCCTGCTTGCTTTCGTGATAATAGTCACCATCTTACTTTTAGACGTTTTCCCGGGCTTCCCGACGGTGGGAAGCCATCAGGCTCCACCATACCAGCGGCCTTAAATTTGTCTTGATACTTCACTGATTGGCTGTCACGCTAAATATACGTAGGGTAGCTGGTTATAAGCTCTTTGAACGGGCTCAATTTTTTTATGCATGTAAGGAAAGGCCAACTTCATTTAATATAAAACTTTTATTTCGGCATATTTCACTAGATCTTAAGTATATATCGGTAGAAAGCAATTTTTAATAGCTAACCACATGTTGATATTCGATTAAATTTAATTCAAGTATTTTTGAAATTTTATTTTTCCATCACTTCCATTTTGTCTTCTGCGGGAACTGGCGCTAGATCTTGCTGCTTCCAGTTTACATTGAATCTATTAGCCGATGATTTGGCAAGGTTTTCAGAAGAAAAGTCAGTTGGCTCTCTACCCTCAACACTTTCTGCAGATCTACTAGCTACAGGCTCTATATTTCCCCATTCAGATGTTTTCGGATCTATAATTTAAGATAAACTATTATTATTAGCATTAGAACAATTTATTTAATCGATGTTCACCGTTCTTCTTTTTCTCCTCTTTATCGTCATTTTCAAAGCTCTCAATTGCATCTTTATTTGTTGTTGGTTTTTTCTGTTCTCTTGGACTCACTTTTTTAACAGCCTGCTTATCCTGAGACATTTCGTTGATACTTAGCATTGTGTTTTTCTCAGAACGTGGCAGTAATGATGAGGGGATTTCATTTGACTGAGCGTCGCTTACTTTTTTGGGGGCTTTCATTCTAATTGCTTGCAAAGGCTGTATACTGAAAATTGGATGCAGAGGATCCTGCAAAATATCAACATTGCCAAAGAACTGTGGCGGACCAGCAATTGTATAGAAACGATGCTCTGGGACTACTGGAACATCTACTCTTGGTGTTTGTGGTGCTTTCCCTTGTGGTATTATTCCTTCAGGGATTGTTTCAGCGTCAGTATTGATTTCTGGTATTATTTGCTTAGCAGATTTATCGTTTGCATCAACTTGACGCTCGTCATCGTCATCATCGAAATTATCTAGCACAACTGAAGAAAGATATCAAATTATGTATCATTGAAAAACTGTAGGTAAACGATACAACTTACATAAGTTTCCCAAGAAATCGTCTGGTAGACCTCCTACATCTCCACTTTGCATTTGGTTGCAGAACTGCTTCAGTTTACCTTTCGTACTTTCAGAGCCTATGGTAATACGAGTATTAAAGTTTATTTAAATTTTAATGATATACGATATGTATTTATTATGAAAAAAGAATTGGTATGCATTTAATTAAATCAAAAAGTGGGAAAAGTTAAAAATTTTGATTTCTGATTGCTTTAAAAAGTTAGTACAAGACTGAAATATCAAAATTCATTGAGAAACGAGCTTTTGATAGAAACATATAGTACATATATAAACTTGATTAACCCGTGAGGACTCGCATCGGGTTGGAAAGAACCAGATCATTCTAATTTCGTCATAATTTCGCAAACATTGGCTATTTTCTGGCGGCATTTAATGTACCTTAAAATCAAACTATGAGCTCTCTCCAAGAAGGTCAGTTATCGTTAGACATTTGCAACTCTGCGCTACGCCGCGGAACTGCGCCAACCTAGTTCACTGCGCTTAGTCTGCTAACGTACTTTTTCAAAAAATTTAGACACACAGGGCAGGACCAGGAGATTCCAAAAGTGGTAAGGTGTTGTTGAATAACCCACAGAACGCGGTGGAGTGTTTTCAAACAACTCCGCCCTAGACAGTTCAAAGCCCATTTGAGAAAGGGAGAGGGATCCCCTTGTTTCCCCAACCCACAGCTTCCGTGATTCATCATCCCAGACCCCCTGATTAAAAACAACTGTAAATACAGCTCTGCTGCTAAAACCTACTTATACCTCCTTTGTGGGGACGTAAGAGGTTAAAGGCAAAATTTCCGCGATGATAACGGAATCGAAGTAATAACCATCCCGCCGGAATGGAGGTTGGACGAAGCGGTTACTGCCCGTCCCAGGAAAACTTGAAAATGTTTTGAAACCTGCGGATGGGCCTGGGAATGGATTGAACTCACGGCGACGGCCTCGCAAACAGAAAAGGAGTATAGCACTGGATCCTTGAATGTTAGATAATTCAATCACCCTGGCATTTTTAAGGACTTTTTACAACAGACCAGTCAATTAAAATTAAAAATACTGGTAATCCAGGAAACGAGCTGAACTGGAAATGATATTCAAGACATGAGATCGCACACAATGTTCAAAACTGGGAAGGCTACTGGAAAACAAGAATTTGGAGTGGTCTTTATTGTAGATATTGAGTTCAAATCGTATGTTATTGATTTTAAGGCAGTCAATGAACGGTTGTATGTGGCCCGTATAAAATTGAAATTCTTAAAAATCTGGCTGATCAATGTATACGTCCCGAGCGAAAAAAAAGGTAAAAGCAACGAAGCAAATATTCAACAATCACCTAGAAAGACTAATCGATTCATTACCTAAAAGTGACCTAAAAATAATTCTGGGTGATTTCAACACTAAGCTTGGCAATGCCATGTCTCATCGGGGAACGACTGGAGAATACAGTCTCCACGATAAAGCAAATGACAACGTTCAGCGCCTGATTGACCTTGAATGTAACAGAAATCTAGGCATACGTTCGACTTGCTTCCCATATCGATGGCAACACACAAAACCGGATCGGCCATATTGTAATCCAATAATGTTGGGCCTCGAGCATACTTGACGTCCGTACTTACCCAGGAGCCAATTGTTACTCATCAAATTAACCTATCGATGTCATATGGCATTGAAAGGCTCCAAACGGCGCCTGTGGCAAAAAATTTCAAGGAGACCATCCAGAAACAGCTGACTCAGATCTTATCAGACGCATCGCTGAAAACAGCAACGAGCTCTGCATGGAAGTGAAAGCAGCAATTAAGACTATGCCAGAAAACACAATCAGGCATCAAGCCTGGCGTAAAAAAAACGATTGGTTCGATGACGAGTGCCAGAATGAGTCAGAAAAAAAGAAAGAAATGAAAGAAAAGAAAGGACGAAGAGAGAATAATGTGTGTGGCAACAAGAACATATGCCAAAAGAGTAGAGCCAATAAATTATATTCTCTAACCACAAAAAAGGTGACAATCTACAGTGCAAAAATTCTAGAGGCATATCATTACTTTGTACGGCGTACATAATATTTTCAAAGATCTTAGAAATCATACGCCAACAGTATTATTAGGGAGTATCAAGGTGGTTTTAGAGCAGGTAGATTGACAATAAACCAATTGTTCACAGTCAACCAGGTACTTGAAAAGTGCAGGGAGTTCAACATAGACGTCCACCAAGTTTTCGTTAACTATAAGCAAGCATACGAGAGTGTTGATCGTAACACACTGTACCAAATAATGTTTTGCTTTGGCATTCCACCCAAATTGGTCCGTCTTACCAATATGACAATGACGTTCATGACCTCCCAAGTCCGCATCAATAACCAACTCACCAATGCCTTTGGCACAAATATCGGACTGAAGCAGGGAGATGGGCTGGCCCCATTGCCATTCAATTTGGCTCTGGAGTACGCCATAAGGAAGCTACCTGTCGATACACGAGGTACAGTACTATTCGAGTCGAGCCAAGTAGTAGCCTATGCGGATGACATCAACGTTTTGTCACGGTCATTAACAACTACCAAAGAGTTTTCCTGAGACTCGACAGCGAAGCAAAACTATTAGGGCTACAAATCAATGAAAATAAAACAAAACTCATGACGCAGTCGAGGAAAAATACGTCAAATATGCAAAACATCACTCTTGGCGAATACAGTATCGAATATGTGGGCAAATTTGTATATTTAGGTGCTAAAATAATGAGAACTGGAATACGCCGAAGAATACAGCCCACAAGTCAAATCTTTTTTTTCAGCTTTGATGACCTTGAAGACCAGCTGCATACACATGAAAACAAAGTCCCAAGAATACAAATCTGTGATGAGACCTGTGCTCATCCGCAAACATATTGAGGCAAATAATTGGAGCAGAGCTAGATGGACTGGACACAAGAATTGTATGGACGAACAACAGATATCCAGAATGTTATTCGTTGGGAGAACTGAATGTTAAAATAGGATTGTAATTGTAATTACCTATAGTCGTCTAGCCTGAATAAATCTGGCCAAATTCTGACTGTGCACCGAAGCTTCTATGCAGCAAATAAACTCCTAAGTTTGGCGGAAACTCCAGCCAAAGTAAATGAACAGAAAGTGTCTTTCTCGATTTTCAATAACCGCCAGCCAAAGAAGACTCAATTGCCGAATATTTATTGACTAACGGGTCAGAACCTTCTGCTCCCGAATATACACCTTCTTACAGTATTTATACTAAATTCTTAAACATAAAATTGCTTAATTTATTGCTTACCGACCTCATCAACTAGCACTCAGAGGTGTGTGGTCTCGTGATCCACAAATCAATTAACACCTCGTGATATTTTCATATGCATTTGTTATTCAACATACAATAACTGCACAAATGCATATGTTGTGTAACCTTTTCTCTGTGTCATAAATTCTTACTATTTCAAGTGTGTGTACAATGACCCAAGAATGCATGTACGCACATGGCAATGTTTTTTGTTTATCTTTTGGAATGCGGAAGAAGGTGAAAGCGAAATCGTTGAGTGCTGATTATTGAGGTTTTACATTACAAGTGTGTTCCACTTATTGGTAAGCAATATTTTAAATGTTTGTATTTACATTAATAATTGTATGTATGTTAATTTGTGTGTAATTTAAAATCTAAAGTATTGTAATTGAATAAATGTTTTTAGGTTATGTGCGAATGTTTTGGATATATGATTGAATGAATGTTTTACATCTTCCTGAATGAATGTTTTTTAAATTATGTGTGGTCATTACATGAAGGTCGGAGACCAGTGGGGAAACCGAGAAAACACTGGTCTGATTTGGTCCGACAAAGACAGCTCATTGCTGTTCGGATTTCAAAATTGATCAAATGATGGCGAACAATTATTGGTCCCGATTCTTCTGAGTTGGATTGATATAAGAACGGATCGCGGCAAGTAGTGTGCGAGTCAAACGTTCTGATGCGTTAGAGTATATTGGCGGCAGTTTGTGTTCAACACCGTACTGTTCGAGTATATCCTTAAACTACTGAAATTCGAACTGTACTCCTTTGTCTAAACACATGAAATACCCGACTCTAACAATTTCACAGTATGTGGAGTCGGGGATTGGCGAATAGGTCCCACCAGTGGGAATTTAAGGAGCTGGTCTACACAACGATAGCTGCAATGTGTCGCATAGAAGAACGAGGGTATGGGCCGAGTAGATCTATATACAGACATTGGGATATGCGCTCCGGAACGTTGAGTTGACTCATAGGAGGTCGAAGAGGCTGGTTGGTAGCTTTAGTGCCTTTACAGGTCTCACAGGCACTTACATAGTCTTTGACTTGAGATTAAATTTTAGGCCAAAAGAAGTACTTCTTAAGGTCGTCAGGCCATAGCCACCGTGTGCACTTAGAGGATGGTCGTGTGTGCGGAAGTTCAGATTGTGCGTAGTTCCCTCCAGCACCCAGAGTTTCCAAGACTCTTCTTCCTGCAATGAATCACCGGTTGCGTATTCATTACGTCGATAAATATAGCCATCTATCACTTTCAAATCAGGCAACTGTGTTTGTTGGGTTACGATGGTTTGCCTCAACTTGTTGTAGCTGTCTGACTTGAAATGCGGGCTGTCTAAGTCAGTCTCATTGGGATTATTGTCACTTAATGCCGATTCCGCTCTCTCGGGTGAAAACATTCGCGAGGGAGTATCGGGCAAGACGTTCCCTTTTCGATCTTTGATTGAAAACTTAAACCCTTGCAGTCTAAGAACCCATCGAGCCAGACGTCCGTGCAGGTCCACTTGGTTCACCAGCCATTGTAATGATGCGTGACTTGTGATGATTTCAAACTGGTGGCCTTCGATGTACGCTCGGAATTTCTTGAGAGCCATCACCGCTATCAGACACTCTTCCTCGAATATGATGTAGTTCCTTTGAGCCGAGTTTAGTTTACTGGACATGAAAGCAACGGGAGCTTCATCTCCCTCTTCGGTCAATTGCACTAGCATGGCCGCAACTCCATGTTAACTTATGTCATAATGAATGGTGACGGGAAACGTACTGGCAAATACTTGCTATTCCTCCGCCTACCGCTGGTCATGGCTGAAAGAGGTACTCCGCATGGAGTATCACGCAGTTAATATAGACAAGAGGGTTCTGGAGAAAATTCATGCCAGATGGCAACGTTCAGACGAGCCCTTTAGCAAGTTTCAAGCATCATCAACATCACCTTAGGGCGCTCGTTGAGGATACTGAGTGAATACCTGTTTGTTTTTTGTTTTTGTATTTATGCGCCTATTTATGTATATATACGTAACAATTAAGTAATGAGACTGATTCCATGAAAACCGTATATTTAAAAATTATTCCACCACTCTGCCATTACCTTCAAAGTAGTCGCCTTGGGCAACTATACAACGATTCCAGCGCATTTTCCATGCTTATTAACATTTTTGGAGCGCTTTGCTTCGGGATGTCCCTGAGTACCCTCGTCACGGCTGCCTGGATGTCCGTAAATGACCAACGATTTTGTTCTAGGGAACAAAAAAATTCACAGGTCTATAATAACTTGATCAAGCAGCGCGGGATAGTTTTCCACTTGTCCCAAACAGTCTTCTGCAACGCTCATTTGATGCTGCTTTTGCTCTTTAGAAAGGTTTTTTGGAACCATCTTCGCGCACAACTTTTTCATCCCAAAATCGTCGGTTAAAATTTGTCTGACTGTTTCATGGTTCATACCCAGTTCCGAGGCCAACCTTCGAACTGTTAAATGCCGATCTTTACGGATTAGGGCACGCACACGCTGCGCATTCGCGTCAGTCCGCACCTCGACTGGTCTCCCACTCTGCACCTCGTCTTCCACGCTATCACGCCCCTCCTTAAACTCTTTATGCCATCGAAACACCTGGGCACGACTAAGAGCACTATCACCATGCAATTTTACAATTTTAGCGTACGTTTCCGGAGCTGTTTCGCCCAACCTGGTGCAAAATTTTATCGCGACGCGTTGCGCTTGATTTCGTTTTTCCATTTTCGTGACGACTACCACCAACTCACGTCTACTCAACACGACACAGCAGGTAAAGTAAACAAGCTAGAGCGATAGTAAATATATCAATGGAGAGGAAAAGGATGTTGGGGAAGGGGAAGGGAGTTTCAAGATCGCAGGTTTACCACAAGCGCGGCAATAAAATCAGTCTCATTACTTAATTGTCACACCTCGTATATATATATATATATATATATATATATATATATATATATATATATATATATATATATATATATATATATATGCGAGGTCTGTTCAAAAAGTACCCGGAATTTTTAAATTTCGCGGGTCTGGAGAGTCCGATTGTCAAAATTTTTTTTATTGTGTTGGTATACATGCTCCTAAAGTATGATAAAATTTTCAGCCATATTCACTGTTTACTTTGTCTGTGGTAGTCGTTAAGTTATGAGCTCGGCGATTTTTGCTTGTTTAAACAATGGAAGAATTGAGAATCAAACAATTTGTATTAAATGTTGCATAAAAAATGAAATAAAATGTTAATAAGGAGTATTAGCTTGAAGTTATGCGACGTTGGCGTGGAGCAATCCGAAAACAGCGTCCCGATTTATGGAAAGAGAATTCATGGCTTTTGCACCACGATAACGCACTTGCCCACTCGTCGTTGCTTATTCGTAATTTTTTGGCCAAAAACAATACCGTAGGCATTCCCAAACCTCCATATTCACTAGATATGGCTCCGTGTGACTTTTTCCTGTTGCCAAACTTGAAGAGACCCATGAAAGGTAGGCGTTTTTCCTCGGTTGAAGAAATAAAGGCCGAATCGCTGAAAGTGCTCAAGGACATACCAAAAAGTGAATATCAAAAGTGCTTCGAAGATTGGAAAAAACGCCGGCATAAGTGTATTATATCTGCGAGGACTACTTTGAAGGGGACCACATTGATGTAGACGAATAAATAAATATTTTTTTGAAAAAACAAAAATTCCGGGTACTTTTTGAACCTCGTATATGAACAGGGCTTTTTGAACAGATCTCGTATATATATATATATATATATATATATATATATATATATATATATATATATATATATATATATATATATATATATATATATGTATATATATATTGTTTTAAAGTTTCATACGATCATAAACATTTGGAATAACTACCTACTTTAATGTATTTATTTAAAAAAAATGCTTTTACTTTATTTATTAAAGAGCATGAATCTTGAAACACACTGAAAATTCATTTCAAGGAGATTTCAAAATTTCTTAAGGGAATTCTATGTACAAAAATCTAAGACTAATTCGCATTTCCCATGCATCCAATAAATTAGAAACAGAAATCAGCATGTTTAAAATAGAATGAATAGTTTCATTTATAAATGTTCCTCGTCACACAAGGTTACTTGAATATCATAGCCAGAGATAGTTTTGTTTATGTTTTATTTTTATGCACTTGCATTTTAAATATCAGTGTACAATTCATATAAGAAAATATTGAATCAAATAATTAAAAACCGCAGACACAATTGCAACAAACGAATGAAATAAAAAACAAGTTGAGTAAGCAGGAGAGTGCTCCTACAAGAAGGTCTTTGTAAACATCCTCGGGTAAACAAGTTTTCTAATAGCGTGAATCCATAACCTGAATTATTCATCCAATACTTGGATATGAAATCGTTCAAATTTATACAAAAGCACAGTGCAGCCGCCATTTTAATCCCGCCTAAATGATTTTTCTGAATGCTCGGCCGATTGAACTTGTTCGAGTTAAACACTATTCCTTAAATTTTCATGAAAATTGAAGGAAAATAAAAGTGCCTAAGTCACTTTTAAATATATATAGGGTTTTCCAATAAGAGGTGTTATTTTGAATAGATCTTGTGATTTAACACCTTGCGACTTCTTCCTTTGGAGCCACGTGATAACGACGGCCTACGCCAATAGCCCAGCGTCGATTCAAGATCTCAAAGATGAAATTCGTAAGGTTATCGAGGACATAGTGCAGCCACTTTGCGATTTGGTTATGGAAAATTTCATGAAGAGGATATGGTCCTGTAAGCGTGTCGTAGCAGTTATTTGCCTATTGTTAGTTTTTACTATTAACGGCATATTTTCTTCTTTATAATGAAATAAACATGCGATCATTTGTATTTAAAAATGGCATTTTTCTTTTAATATCCAAATAACACCTCTTATTGGAAAAACCTATATCAACCATAAACACGTGTTATTGTTGTTGTAATTCCATATAATTGAAATGGCTATAACTCACTTGATTATGATTCGATCTCAATTAAATTTTGTGAACATATATTTCTTATGTCAGTCTATATAATTGCAAAATTTCAAAAAGTTTAAAGGTACCGTTTTGATTTTATGGGCAAAAACCGAAAATCTACAAATCATACTATTATTAACAAAGTTGAGCGAATTTCGATTTCTCAGGTATTTGTTGCCCCTGTACTCATAAAGGCCCACGTTCGTGATAATTTTCAGATTTTTCGGCTCAAAGGTGTCCAATCGCAATTTTGGGTATGTTTTGCCTTCCCCTGGACCCCCTAGTTCAGAAAACGATTTTTTCATTTCAAATTTTAAAAGTTCTAGTTAAGACCTTTCATTTGATATCCCACTCGACTACCTTTGATTAAAAAAAATTGTTAAGGGCCAATTCGTTATTAGGGGGGACCCCCCTTAAAAATTTTTTAAATTTTTGTTAAGGCCTTAGCTTTTGAGAGACCATCACTTCTGACCTTTTCACAAAGTTTGAGCATTCTAGCTTCTATAGTTTCTGAGGAAACTAGCTGTGACGCACGGACAGACGGACGGACGGACAGACGGACAGACAGGTCGCGAAACTAGTAGGTCTTTGTAAAAAAAATTTTTACAAAGACCTAAAAAATGAATTACTAAACTGCACCTTTGGTCCTTCCTTTCGTTAAACCTGATTGGGTATGGGACCCGCCACGTTGGCTGGCCCTCCACCATAATGAGCTAGCAATCGGGTGAGCTCACCGTTTCTTAATTCGTTTACAGGTGCTCTTGCAGGGTAGGGTGGCCCTCCCCTCCCGATCCTATTCATGGCAAAGGATTATGTGATTCCATCACATAATACTCTAACATAAATTTGCCACGTTAATATCTTTCATTTAAGGGAAAAATTCATGCAAATTATGTTTCTATGTGTTTTTCACTTAAATGAAAAATATATGGCCATGTCGACATTGGATCTTGATCCGGTTGGGAGATGCGAGGGGGCATCGCTTCCACCTGGATGCACCACTCTTATTTGGTGGCCATAAGTATCGTCGGTAACGATGAAATCCTTTCAAGTCCCGTCTGTTTTCGCTAGGCCCAGTTTGCTATTGGCTATAAGCAATTTCCACCTTTAGTAGGTTACCGGCCTCGACACCTGTCGATCCACATTTGATCTCTCAATTCGTGAATGCGAAATTTTTTCGTAGTGGGTCCTTGTGCTGGGGGAAAGAACCCGCCGCACGACACCACAAGGCTAGCTTGCCAGTGCATTCACGCGTCCTCAGACAAGGCAAATCTGAGCTAATCCCACCATCCTCTCTCGCCGAGGCAGCAGACCATCGCTGCAGTCCTTAACGGACATTTATCTAACCCATTTTCATTGCAGGATATTGTCAATTAAATTATAAGGCATAAATTATTTGTATGCAAAATTTATCACACAAAGCTTCCAAAAAACAGTCAAGTCTTTTTCAATCATGTCTTTTAGGTCTAGCCTAAAACTATTCAAATATTATCAGTGCTTGTAAGGTTTATTTGATGGGATATTTTGGATACAAATTCAAATTCAATAGCCTTGAAAAATCATTGGTTTTGCTGGGAATAAGCTTTTTGTTCTGTATACTCGTACATATAATTTCCTCCAGAAACGTTTCACACTGCATTCAACGTAGCTCTCTTAGAACATTTTGCTAAAAGGATCTGAATCTATAAAGTAAAAACTAAATTCAACTTACCAAATAAAGCCAGAGGTTGAAATACTGGTTTTTCCATTTTCCCAATAGGCTGGAATTGTTGTTGGACATCAGGACTAAAAATCAAAAATTTTGTGGTAGCTTGTTGCGATTGTTTCGTATTGATTGCCTGCATACTGGCCGTCTCGTCCATGGAAGATATTACTTGAGCAGCTGCTGGCTCTGCTGGAGCGCATTGAGCCACGGCCAAGCATCCTAATAAAATCAATGTAAGCATCTGAAAATAGCGAGAAGAGGATATAATTGGCATAAGATAGAATGAAGGAAAGATCTAAAAGCGTACAACATAAAAATATTGAGCTTAGGTAACGAAGATCAGGACTGGAAACAAACTTGTTTCTGTCGGCTTCAGGTAACTAGAACCAGCTTGGAAAATTGTACGAGTATTTTATTGTGCTCAGGAAAATGTATGTTTGCTGGGTTTGTGAAAATAAAAACAGTTTATGGAGCCTTCCATGGGTTCAAGAGATTATTTTCTAGAATAAGCAAACCGAAGAAGATAACTTGGCCTGCTTACTCAAGAAAAAAAAAAGTAACGCAACGCATTTATGGATCGAATTTCAAAAACATATTCTATTCTGAGACATCTTTTTGGGGATGAAATATTTCTTAAAATTGAAGCAGGCATATTTAAAATTTACGCCTTATTTTAGGAAGGAAGAAAATGCGGTGGATACAAAAAATTCATAGGTATTTAATTTAAAAGAAGTGACATTTTCTCAATAAGTAAAGTAACATTAGTCCAATGTTTTAATTCAAATAACATAACAAATTATTTCTCCATGTCATTAGTTATTTGGTGGCCATCCTAAAATATCTTGAAGACATAAATATTTCATAATAAACCAACATATGCTCAATTTCTTGTAGAGTCACTGTATCTGTAAGCATTTTATATGCTACGGTAATATAACCACCACTTGCTTACATTTCTTGCATATGGATTGAAAAATGGAATAAATACAGTAACGATGTAGATATCAAGATCGTAGAAATAAATACATTTATCATTAAGTATGGCGAGACCGCCATGCAATCGTGCATTGAGGCAGGTCAAGTTCGGACGTCTGAAGATTTTCTCTGTCATGACCACTGAACTTGGAGCTAATGAATCACTGAAGTTATAAAATGCGATCAGGGCTCAAGATTTGTAGTTATTTTGCTATTCAACTTTTGAGATGAGAAAATTTAAAGAGTAAGAAATTGGAATGCAAAAACAATAAATGTATACATATGTATTATCTTTTTCATGAGAAATGCAACAAAGTTCTATCAACATTCAAACTATAGTATGTACTCGTATGTTAAAAATATTAAAGGATTATTATTAGCTGTAATATTTATCCCCGTCTGCGACCTTCCATCAATCAATTCCTTTGCTTTTATCTCATATCTCAATATTCTCCACGAAGATGCGGTTTAACCATTTTCATACAGAAACCTCTAAATTATGTGGCTTTAAAGGTCTTATCTGCTTCGTAATTTATTGGAATGTCGATTTCAGAATATATTTGGTTTGTTACAATATCAATATACGTTATGTATGCTGGCATGAACTGGGAGATTCCTTTGATATTAGCTAAACTTTTTAATTGGATCATTTCACCCTTTTCACATCAATTTAATGTAAATCTATACGACATATTTGCTCTACATTTGAAGCTTTATCTAACGTCGCGCGGATATCGATCACTCTTTCGGATGGCTCCGATAGCTTTTTAAATTACTTTTTATGGAATTGTTTGCAGCTACATATAAATGAGTTGCATATTTTGAATAATAATTTTTCTGAAAAATTATTAGAGAAGAAAAATGTTAGAAGAAGGTGGCTTCGACGTGTGCACTAATTCTCCTCAGGCCATCACACTTTGATATGTATTCTATACACACGATCAAGGCTCCTGGAGGGAAATCCTCCTGCATGACACTTACCTCTTATTATTTTTCATTCCAAACTAGCCCAACAAAGACGAATTTTAATTTAAAAGATGAATTTTACTTAATTGTTTATTCTGTCGTACATTTACAAGTTGCTTTAGTTTTAATGTATACATTTTTCGAGTTTCTCTGGACTCTTTGAAAACTTATAACGATGTACGAGTATATTGAACGAAGTGCTCTTGACTTTGGTTTGATACTCCAGGATGTCGGCGGGACTAGTCGCGCTTGCCATGTGGGCGGATTTCGTAGAGAAAGTGGCCTGTGTCCTCGACTTAATGCCCAATGACACTAAATTGTAGTAATCCAGCAGTCACACTAGCAAACTGCCCGAAAACCCTCCTATCTCCTATCCAAATTGTAATGGCAGATTTAAAAAAATGTGTAATTATTTCCCCGGTAATTGTAATTTGTAGAATAGTTTTTCTTCTTATTATTATTATTTAAAATTTTCATTTCCTTACTTCAGTTAAATTTCTTCACTTCATTTAAATTTTCCTTGCTTCATTCAAATTTCCCTTGCTTCATTTAAATTTCCTTACTTCATCTAAATTTCTTCATTTCATTTGAGCTTCCTTACTTCATTTAAATTTCTTTAGTTCCTACTTCAGTTAAGCTTTGGTTTTTAAAAATTTAAATCTGCCCATTGCAATTTAGGATGTGGAAACACTGATTTAGTGCAGTCTAACGGGGCATTACATGATGGAATGCAGTCGAGTTCAGCTGAGTAGGCAGCTGATGGTTTTTTATCGGTAGCGACACGGGAAAAAAAAGAGGAAAGACGAGTTTTGCTGACGGATCGGGGAGTCCGCTTCAAATCGCCAAGAAGAGACGTTGCGAGAACCGCGCCGAGAATAGTTAAGAAAAGCAAAAGAATGATTGATGTTTTATTGTACCCGGCGTGATAATGGGCCGCATGAGAAATAAAAGAAATATGTGAATATTTCCTAAAGTTAATATAAGTTAAAATTACTAAATTATAAGCGGAAAGTGCTAAAATATTAAATATTGACGTGCTTATAAAAGAATACAAGAAAATTTAAAGCAAAGAAGTTAAGTGAAATTATAAAAATTAAAGAAAGGAACGAAATTTTTTTTTGGAATAAGTTGCAGATGTACCCACCCCATCGACGAGCGCTCGTCGATGAGGATGGGTAAGTACCCGTTTGTTCTATATTGCTTGAATTATTGTATATTACGTTGTTTTTCATAAATTATATATATTTTATTGATTTCCTTGTTTATAAAAATTGATTTGTTACATAAATAAATTCATTATAAATGCATGCATATATATCTATATTGCGAACTGCACTCTCAGAGAGTGACTCACATACGAGTTTAAAGTTAAAGAAATGAAAGTGCAATATCCCAAAGGACATGACAAAATAAAAATTTGATGATTTACAAGTGCAAACAAAAAAATAAAATTTCACCATGGTTTATTTTTGGTTATCGATTTATCGATAGTGCCCTTAGACCGGGGAACCAAACGCGTCCCCAGGGTTGCGGACAGGGGCAGACCTTTCTCGAAAGATTCGCTGCGAATAACCAATAAGCAGCCGCGGACAATGGTCGGCAGTGAAGGGAGAGTCTCAGGACAAATACCTGAGTGTCAATGATCTTCACTGTGACATGACGAAATATATGGCGTCATCAATTATCCATATATCCTGGCAGTAGGTAAAATGCTATGGGAACGGAAACCCAGACAGAAAACCAAACTATGCAGGTCCGCAAGGGGAACCAAATTACGGTGCAGGGGGTCGGATCCCCAGTACCGGCGGCAGAGGGTAGTGAGCGAGCAGGCTCCCGACCGTCGTCATCCAGCGACTGCAATGTTATAGAAGTGGTGAACTTGGCTTCTGTAACAGATATGACTACTAGCAAACAGGACACTAGCACGGAGAACCCTTTCAGGCAAGAACACCGATAAAACAAGTCACCGATTGCGGGGGGAGGCAGCAAACCCCACAAACACTGTTAAAGTCAACATCACAGGTTAAATCATCGGAGACAGACGACAGACGGACTAACGAACGAACGAAGGCAGAGTGCGTTGTGCAACCTGGCATCATTGCGGGCTTTGGGTGCAGTAGAAGGACTATGCGCACCCCGGAGACGTACACAGTCCGGATCAAGCTGCAACACCAACAAAGGCCAGTATAACACTGGGGGAGGGAGAAGTTTTGCCGTTGGCTGACGCCACTTCAAACGTCACCTCAGCGATAGAAGCAAAAGGGCTAGGAAACGGGGGCCTCTCCCAAGAGGTGGCGCCAAATAACACAATCGCCCTTGACCGCGCCGAAGAGGAGCGGCTTACTCGGAAAGCGGGGACTATCGTCAAACAACTGAGGGCTGCCTGCGAAGTGCAGGAAAACATAGGCAAGAGTGTCAGGAACGGCATTCTTGAACTGGAGGAGCTTTTTGGCCGTATAACGCACTACAGGCGGAGGTGGCTCGCAACCGAAAAGCACCAAAAAGACACGCTCTCAATCGAGGCATCAGTGGGTCCTAGCAGCAGCAAAAGAATGTCCGGTAGCCCAATTGAAGGCAACCGTGAGAAAAGGAGGAAGGACGAGACCATAAACGAAGTTGTCACTCCAGGCGAGGAGTTTCATGTGGTGCGAAACAAGGCAGCGAAAAAAGCGGCGTAAAAGCTACTCCTAGAAAAAACAGACAAAGAGCTCAACCACGAAAAGAAGAACAAAGAACCCCCCAATATACCGCAGAAAACAAAAAGCAAACCGCGGCGTAAACCCTTGCGAGAGGCACTGCTTATTAAACCCACTAAGGGCCGAACCTATGCAGATGTGCCAGACGACACCAGAACTGCCATCAAAGTAGTGCGACCAACCCGGACCGGTGGCATGCTGGTGGAATTCGGGCCAGAGACCACAAACAAAGATGCATTCCGTGACGCGGTTCAAAAGGTTCTTGGAGATGCGGCAACCGTTGCCTCGCTCGAACCAATGGCCACCCTGGAAATCAGGGACCTCGACTGCGTCACGGACAAAGCTGAAGTAGAGGATGCCATTAGGAGGGAGTTCCCCAGCTTAAGTGAAGTCAAGGCAAGATTGACACGTGAAAACACAAGGGGACAACGCATGGCTATTGTCGAACTAGCTGATAAAGACGCCCAGCAAATCCTGGCGAAGGGCAAAATTAAGATAGGTTGGGTGATCTGCAGGATACGGAGAAGAGCGATCCCTATCCGCTGGTTCAGATGCCTCGAATACGGACACACCGCGTATGGCTGTAGGGGACCCGACAGGAGATCTCTGTGCTACAAATGTGGTGAAACGGGGCACAAAATAAGGAGTGCACGAAGAGGCAAAATGCATTCTTTGCAAGGATGCTAAGCTAGCACCCGGCGACCTCGAACATGAGTCGGGGACAGGGAGATGCTGGGTTTTCAAGGAGGCCCTAACTAAAGCCAAATCGATACTCAAATGATCCGTATCCTGCAGGTCAATTTGCACCGAAGCACAAACGCCCAGGACCTATTTGAGCAGTTTGTGAGGGATAAGAAAGCTGACCTGCTGTTGCTGAGCGAGCAACATCATAACAAGGACTCGCAAGCTTGGTACCCTGACGAATCTAGTACCTCGGCCATCTGGGTTCGAGACAGCGCCCGCCTTCAGGTGCAGGGCCATGGACGCGGGGATGGTTTTGTGTGGGTGCGGTGTTCAGGGATAACATATTTCAGTGTTTATCTGACACCTAACGAGGCAATACCATCTTTTCGAACCAAACTCGATGCCCTGGGGGACGCTATCTCGAACACAGAGGGCCACATGCTGGTCGGGGGAGACTTCAACGCTACAGCCATTGAATGGGGTATGCCACAATCCGACCCAAGGGGAAAGCAAATCGTGAACATGGCAGCCAGAACAGCGCTTTTTGTCCTAAATACTGGTAACACCCCTACTTTCCGCCGCTGCGGTTGCTTAGGAACCATACCCGATGTGACACTCACTTCGGAGTCCCTGGTACCTAGAGTACACAACTGGCGAGTACTAGAGGACTACTCGGCTAGTGATCACCAGTATATAGCGGTTGAGATTCACGACGGTGCCACTCTGCGTGCATATGTCCAAACTTCAATCCTCGGATGGAGGACTGGGAGGATGGACGTTGAGAGGTTCGCTGACGCGCTTACGGCAGGCGCACCATTGCTGGGAGCTCCACCAGGGAGTGGAGGGCCTACAGCCAATGACTTGGTGAACTCAACTATGAGTACCTTCATAACTGCTTGCGAGTCTTCCATGCCCCGTCAGAGACCCCAACACGGTAAGCCTCCAGTATACTGGTGGTCAAACGAGATCACCGAATGAAGAAGCGAGTGTCACAAACTTCGGCGAGAGATCAATAGAATGCTCACCTTTCACAATGATGGAACTGGAGCAGGCGATTCTATCTATGAAAGCAAGGAAGGCACCGGGACCAGTGGCGTTCCTGCTGAGGTTTTGCAGCTTGTCTACAAGCTTTGTCCTGACTTGTTGCTCAGTATATTCAACGCTTGCCTTTATGAAGGTGTATTTCCGGAACGCTGGAAAGTGGCGAGGCTTTTACTGATCAGCAAGGGGAAGGGAAATTCCGAGTTGGCGTCTGCATACCGCCCGTTATGTATGCTAGACACGGCTGGGAAAGTGCTCGAGAAACTCATTAAGGGAAGATTCACTGACGCGGTCCGTTCTGCCGGGGACCTATCTCCACGGTAGTATGGTTTAAGAGCAGGTCGCTCCACTATTGACGCGATAGCGGAAGTAGTGAGCGCGGTCCAAAGAGCGGAGGCTCACTGCCAGTCAAACAAAAGGGTTGTGCTGCTCGTGACGCTTGACGTCAGAAACGCCTTCAATTCCGCTAGATGGGCGGATATTCTGGAAGTACTGGAAAACTCTTTTCAAGTTCCAGAATATCTGATGCGGATTTTAAAGAGCTACCTGACAGACTGGAGCCTGCTCTATGAGACGAAGGAGCGTCGGCGGAGGATGGAAGTTACATCGGGTGTTCCACAAGGCTCCATCCTTGGCCAAGACCTGCAGAACATCACGTACGGCGGGCTACTGAGAATCGAGCTGCCGGATGAGTCGCGCTTGGTCGGCTATGCAGATGATGTCGCGGCGCTAGTTGCGGGACACAATGTTGAACAAGCGTAACTCAGACTGGGTATGCTAGTGCGCCGAGTGAGGGACTGGATGACTGCTCGCGGGTTCAGCCTAGCTTTGGAGAAAACCGAAGTAGTCATCTTGACAAAGAAGAGAGTCCCTAGAGTAAGGATGATCAACATTGGGGAAGCACTCGTGGAGACCAAACTAGCAGTGAAGTACCTGGGCATTTTGATCGACTCGAAGATGCGTTTCTCCGAGCAAATCAGGGCAATAGCTGACAAGGCTGCAGCGAGTGTTTCGGCTTTCAGCCGACTTATGGCCAACATAGGTGGTCCCACCTCATCAAGAAGGAGGCTTCTGATGAGTGCAGTGCAATCTGTGCTGTTGTACGGATCGGAAATATGGTGTGAGGCTCTCAACAAGGAGCTGTATCGAAAGCGCTTGGCACAGGTGCAGCGACGAGGAGCGCTGCGGATCGCATCTGCATATCGGACTGTCTCGGCGTTGGCAGTGCTGGTCATCGCAGGAGTGATACCCATTGCCCTCCTTGCCAAGGAGCGCCGCAGAATCTACCTGTGGAGGAACGAATGCGACAGAGATGCTGTCGTGATTGGCAACAGTCCTGGGTGAGCGATACAAAAAGTAGGTGGACCGCACGCCTTATTGGTGACCTGAGGCCGTGGCTCAATCGAAGGCATGGTGAGACTGACTTCTATCTAACTCAGCTACTGAGTGGACATGGATACTTTCGGTCTTACCTGCACAAGATTGGTAAGTCACGGTCTCCTGACTGCATATTCTGTGCTGGAGAGGTCGATGATGCCTACCACACATTTTTTGTATGCAAGAGGTGGGAAAGGCAGCGCGGTGACCTCATTGAAGAAATGGGAGATCTCTCTCCGGATGAACTCACTGGAGAGATGCTCACATCCGTTGACAAATGGAACTGTGTGGCACATTACGCTCGGGCAGTCCTTAAGATAAAAAGGAAAATATATGAGCGCCTGGAGGCGCCCAGGGTGGAGGGGTCTCTTTTCTAGAAATCCCTCTCCCTTCCCCTCCTTTCGCTGGAAAAGGGATCCCTGTAGCCCGGTGGCGCCTAAACGAGAAACGAGGCTTAGCCCGAAGTAATGTGTCAAACGGTTCCAGGCTAGGTTCTCAGATTGACAGGGGAGGTGTTTAGTGGGTAGTCCAAGGGTATCCTCCATGGGAGTCCCACACTGCCTGACTCGGCGGGCGTAAATGCCTTCACCTCCCTACCACAAAAAAAAAAAAACGATCATGTGATTTAACACAGCTCAATCTCAATAGGCAGGCCTTCTTGTTGAATTAGTACTTTGAGATTAATTTTGGTTTTACCATCAAAACAGGTCGATACAGGCGCTTTGTGCATGTAAAGTCGAACACAATCAAACAATTTGTGGTCCCTAAGTCTAGAAAGTAGATATCTACTCTCAAGATTATCCTTCATATCTGTACTTCACAGGAGGTGGGTTTAGTGGGTCTAGGTGACTGACATTGATAGTAGAGATTGGAGTGTCGGAAACTGCCGAAGCAAGGATTACTCCTCAGAAGACGGAGCCAACGTATCACCACGGACAAAATTTGAGTAAGGTGTAAGTGTAGTTGATTGTACCGAAGTTTTTTGGGAGAGGCTATTAACAGGTGCAATTATCGGTTCAATCAGAGGAGAATTTTGTATCTCATTACTCTGAGTGGTCTGAGTTTCAGTGAATATTCGTCTCTCCAAGTGTCTATCATTTGAAGAGAAAGTCGACGTCTGAGAATAAGACTGAATCATATCAGAAGAGTAAGTCCTTGGTGACGAGCCAACTATATTGGATGTTGAAGATCTTCTACGTCGCACTGAATTTTGAATACATTTTTTATCGGTTTTTTAAAAATTTCTGAAAATCATCTTTATTTTTATTTTGATCAATCGTCTTACTCTTAGTGAATTTAGATTTGGATTTCCATTTCCTAAAAGTCATTCCATTCCAGCTCTGGCACTTGTCATCCTCTTGTATAGCGATGAACATCCAGGCATATCGTGCAGGAATAGATACTTTGAAGAATTTGTACTTGCGTTGCACCAACTCTATAGAACAGTTTTCAAGTAAAAGCTCAAATTTAAGAAACTTTCTCATCCACACAACATCTGGCGACTTTGGAGCTCCTTTGAGGAAAAATACTTTGTATTCAGGATTTTTCCGGTGTGATTCAGGCATGGTTTTCAGATGTTGGGAATTCGCCATTTCAATTTTCTCGATCCACCTGTTCCATTCCTCTTCCGACCAGAGAGCGCCAAATTGGATAATGTTATTTGTACACCGAACAGGAGATTTTGCTGACTGCATATTTGCGACAGGGGTTATTTTCTTCATGGGAGGTGTAGAAGCATCCTTTACTTCTTTGTGGCTAGAGTTCACCATTGCTGCTTGCTTAAATTCTGCGAGTATCAGCTCGTGGTTTTATGATGGCGTTGAATTTACTTTAGAGTTAATTTTTTCAAGCAATTTTTTTTCCATACTATTATTGGCTCTTAGCAGTTGTTCCTCCAAACTTTTCGGCAATTCTGAATTTTGTTTGGAAATTTTGCTATCGATCTCAGAAACCATTTTTTACAAATCACGCAGGCGAGTACCGATGGTGCCATATGACAAGAGAGCCGATGCATTAAACGGATAATTAATCGATCCATCCTTCACTGTTAAAGCATCTTTCAATTCTTCCAGCTTACTTTCAATTTTGGTCGACTTGCAACTATTATCTTTAATTGAAATAAGCGCACTCTTTAGTTCTTCAAGCATTTTTTCGGTTTTGCTAGAACTGATACTGGAGTTATTTATTGTTGAGGCGAATCCATCAAAGCAATTGGCCATTTCTGCAAAACTTTCGTCATGAGACCTAGTCTGCGCTTGTTGCTTATAAAGATGCTGGTCTTTGTCTGAATTAAGCTTATCAATATAAGCTTGATGCTATCGTACATGCATTTTAGCAAGTTTTCGAAGTTGTGGCAGTCGGAGCAGATGAAGTGTGCATCGAGGAAAGTGTTGTGCCAGGCTCCATTGGAGTTTTCGATTGCACAATGCTTTGCAAGTGACAAATTTAAATGTATTAGCGAACGCGATGCAATTAGGGAGGCTACACTTTAAACTCATTTTTATCTTTTTGTTAATTTTAAATAGAATTGTGTGAAAAGCGTTTTATACGATCAATGTGGTAATGTCCTTTATTAAAAAATGGGTCACAAAATTGTTACCACTAATCCAGTAAAATAAAAATAAAATTGTATTTAATGCCCGTTCATCAAAATTAATGCACTTAACTAGCGAATGTGTTTATATTGCCATATAACATGTGGGTCACTGAGTTAAAAAATATATAGTTAATTGGGGCACATAATTCGAATTTAATTGGGTCACTACGTGATTCTGAATAAATGCACTAAAACAATTTACTGCGTCATGGATATTCACTGGTACACTTAGTAAAATTGTCATGGTTGCGCATTCATACGAGTTAAAATTAATAAGGGCACTTTAGAAATATAAGAACATAAATCACAAAGTTTGCAAAACACTTTATTATAGATTAAAAATTCAATTAATAACCACGGAGCGATTCAAATATGCGTCCGTATGCGACCGTGATTGGATTGAAAGATTTTATCGGGGAAGCACTGGAAGATATAGCCTCCACGATGAAACAAATGACAACGGCCAGTGCCTGATCGACTTTACATTTAGCAGAAATCTAGTCATACATCTCACTCGCTTCCCAAATCGACCCATTCATAAAATGACCTGGGTATCACCTGATGGCAATACACAAAACCAGATCGACCATAGTCTGATCCAACAACGTTGGGCCTCGAGCAAACTTGACGTCCGTACATACCAAGGAGCCAATTGCAACTTAGACCATTACTTGATCAAATTAATCTTTCGATGTCATATGTAAAAAGCATATTCGGCGAAGACCTGCCCGCTACAAAACTTTGTCGTCAAAAGGCTCCAAACGGCGTCTGTGGCCTAAAATTTTACGGAGACCCTCGATAACCTGCTGGCTCCCATCTTATCGGACGCATCGTTAAAGACAAGCAACGAGCTTTGAATTGAAGTGAAAGCGTCTATTCAGACCGTGGTAGAACAGACGATTGGACACCAAGCCGGGTGCAAGAGAAATGATTGGCTCGTTGATAAGTGCCGGAATGCGTTTGACAAAAAGAATCAGGCATACAAAGAATATGTAGGTAGGAAAACCAGGGCGAAAAGAAATCACTATGGAAATATCAGACGAGTAGCAAATAAGATTATCAGAACTACGAAAAGAAAATACTATGACCACCAATTGAGAAGTATGGATGGAGGTCTAGCAAGCAACAACACAAAACAAGCATGCAAAGTAGTTAAAAGCCTGAAATATGGTTATCAGTTCAAAACCACGCTCTGTCGTGATTACAATGACAGCATCATCGCTGATGAAGCCAAGATCAAGGAAAGATTGTCCATCCTCTGCACAGTTCCAGAACATCTGAGTATATAGATGTTTGCGGAGAGATCCCGCTGGCTCCGCCAGCTATGGATGCAGTTTGTTCCATCCTCAAAGCCCAAAAGAATAATAAAGCGCCGAACATAGATGAGACTACAGTGGAGCTCATCAAATACGGTGGCAAAAGTGCTCGTAAAGCTATTCACAAAGTCATCCAGCACACTTGGCAACAAGAACATATGCCGAATCAATTATTTTCCCTATACACAAAAAAGGTGATAAGTTACAGTGCGAAAATTAGAGAGGTATATCACTGCTTTGTATGGCGTACAAAATATTTTCAAAGATCTTAGAAAATAAAATTGGATCATATGCCAACAGTATTATTGGGGAGTATCAAGGTGGTGTCAGAGCAAGTAGGTCAACAACCGACCAATTATTCACTGTCAAGCAGGTACTTGAAAAATGCTGGGAGTTCAACATAGACGTTCACCAAATTTTCGTTGACTTTAAGCAAGCATACGACAGTATTGATAGTAACGTACTGTACCAAATAATGCTTGGTTTTGGCATCCCAGCCAAATCAGTCCATCTTACCAAAATGACAATGACGTCCACAACCTCCTAAGTCGGATGCCTTTGACTATGTTGTATTTGGTTTCTTCAATGCTGACTATAATAGCATTAAATTTTATCTTGCCAATATTGATTGGAACTACCTTTTAAGTTTAGATTTAGAGGAAGTAGTCTCTTCATTCTATAAAATACTCTTCGAATGCATTGAGACTCATGTTCCTAAAATGAAGAAAAAACCCAAAGTTTTCGAACCCTGGCTTGATCGTGACCTTCTACTTCGGAATCAAAGGATCAAGCTCTATAAATTAATGAGAGATAACAACTTTGACACAAGCCTTAAGATTAAATATGATGAGCTGGCTATGGAATTCACTATTAAATCTTGCAAAGCATATGATCAATACATCAATTCAACCGGGGAAAATATTATTCGCAATCCCAAAGAATTTTTCAATTTCGTTAAAACCATGCAAATAGCCACAGGATTTCCATCATCAATGTATTACGGTGATAGTAATTCAATTCGCCCTCAAATTATATGCGGCCTTTTTACCGAGCATTTCCAGGAGGTTTTCCCCCCGGCCACCAATTCTTCTAGCATACCAATTTGCCATTCAACGACAGCACCATTCATTGATGAAATGAGTTTATCAAGTGAAGATATCGTAAACGCTATTAAAGAACTTGATGTTAACAAGGGACCTGGACCTGGCTCTCTTCCACCGAGATTTCTTTTTGATTGTATACATCAAATCTCTTCCCTTCTGTTTAGTCTATGCAACGCATCTTTATCACGAGGGGCTTTTCCGACTGTCTGGAAGTCTTCTCATTTGACTCCGATTTTCAAAAGTGCCGATAAGTGGTCTATAACAAACTATAGAGGTTTGCGATACTATCAGCTATTCCAAAGTTGTACGAAAAAATTATTTGTGATAAGCTTACTACGTTGGTTGAACCACGTTTAAACAAACAGCAGCATGGTTTTTACAAAGGTTGATCAACTACCACTAATGTGATGTTTCTTACCTCAACTATTCTCTGCGAAATGGATAAAGGTAACCAGATTGACGCTGTTTACACGGACTTCACCAAAGCTTTTGATCAAGTCAATCATGGAATTTCGATCTCCAAACTCCTGAAGTCCGGTACTCTGGGTCCTTACTGAGTTGGATTGCATCATACCTAAATAATCGAACACAGTTTGTAAAATTCCAGGGCACTTTTTCAAGAGAAATTATTGTCTCTTCTGGATAGCCACAAGGTAGCCACCTGGGTCCCTTTTTGTTCAACATCTTTATTTCCGACTTATCTGAAATTTTAAGTGACGTAACTCATCTTCTGTATGCTGACAACCTCAAAATATACCACACCGTCAATTCCGATTCTGAGGTTATTTTTCTGCAAGCCAAAATAAATTCATTATTGAAATGGTGTAACGATAACAGGTTTTATCTAAATGTTGGAACGTGTTATGTTATAAGCTTCTCGAGAAAAAATTCAGTATTTGGGCACACTTATAACCTGAATGATTCCCCACTTGAAAAAGTTGACCAGATCTCAGACCTGGGTGGTCTGTTGGACAGAAAGTTGAATTTTCATTCTCAATACGATACAATTCTTGCTCAGGGATGTAAGCAGCTCGGTTTCATAAAACGTCGCGCCAAAGAATTCAAAAACCTTTGGGTCACCAAAACTCTATACACCTCATTTGTTCTCCCCCTCCTTGTATATGGTTGTATTATTTGGAATCCATGCTTTGGAAATCACACCATCTGCATTGAATCTGTGCAGAAACAGTTTTTTCTTTTTGCCTTGCGTGATGTTTATGACCCAAGAGGCTTCGCTAACTTGCTACCTTACCAGCAAACATTAAATATTTTGAATCTTTCCTCGCTCTCATCTCGAAGAACTATCTTAAGTTCTTGCTTTGTTTTGGATGTAATCAAAAACTCACGTTCAAGGAAACGATTAAACATACTAGGAACACTCGTCTGCTTCATGAAGACCAACATAAAACCACCTACGCAGACAACGAGCGAATTAATAGGTGATGCAAGATCTTCAATTCTATGAGTGAACATTACTCTTCTTCTATCTCAATACATAACTTCAAAGAAAAGATTACTAATGCATTAAAATAATTTATTGTTAAATATATATATTTACTTTTTTGTGATTTGTTTATACATGAGTCATTTTTCTGTGATAGCCTTGTTTCGCTTATTAAATAAATAAATAAATATCTCATTGCCAACATCAGCGTTGAAATCACCCAGAATTATTTTTGTGTCGTTTGTAGGCAATGAGTCACCTAGTCTTTCCAGGTGATTGCAGAACCTTTTCTCACTTTTTCGTCCTTTTTTCGGTCGGAGCGTCAACATTGATCAGCCAGATATTAAAGAATTAAACTTTTATACGGATTGCACACAACTGTACCTTTACTGCCTTAAAATCGATAATGTGCAATTTGAACTGCCTATCCACAATAAAGGCCCCTCCGAACTCTCTTTTTTCAGTAGGCTTCCCACTTTTGAATATTGTGTGCGATCTGATGACTTCAATATCATTTCCAGTCCAGTTCATTTCGTGGTTTGCCAGTATTTTTAATTTATATTGACTGTTGTAAAAGGTCCTTAGCAGCGTCACGGTAATTGAGTGATCTGAAGTGTCAGGATCTAATGCCATCGTCCTTGTTACGGATAAAACCGAAGGGCACCAGGATTACCTCATCCCGAACACTATCGTAACATTCGCATGACTATGTATAGTCAGAAAGCTAAGCCGCACTCGACTAGGGTTTGTTTGCCAGTCCAAATTGTAATCATATTAGTAGTTTAAATACGATTATTGGTAGTCTGAAGCAAACATAATTGTCATCGAGCGAAGGTCAGAATCACCGCATGTTCGAAGTTGGAATGTTCCCCAGATATTTCGGTAAAATCAAAACCTAACAAGATCGAGCCAGATGTTGCCAAGGAGGACTCAGATGATGAGAATACACTGTCTTGAAAATGTCGATAAAACGCTACAGTTTCTCCGGGAGCAACGGGTACATTTAGAAAACATCGGTTCACATGATATTGTCGATGGAAACGCATCTCTAAATTTAGAATAATCGTCCGGTTTACGAATCGTTCCAGAGTTACATTGCTACAGAAATACGGGATGGTGACAACAAATACGATGCTGGTGAAGAGTACAGTCTTCAGGAAGCTGAGAAAGGAGTGATTTTTATTTCGTTCCCGCCAGTTTTGCAACTGCATTTAATGAGATTTCAATACGATCCTGTAACTGACTGTTCCTTGAAATTTGACGATCGATTTGAGTCTGATGACGAATTGTGTTGGATCCATTCTTAGCAGAGAAGGAACAAACGGATGCTGTTTATCGCTAGTCCATTCAGGAGACAATCAAAACGGACACTACATCGCTTACATAAATCCGCTGTTGGAGGGAAAATGGTGGATAAACTTGTGAATAGTGAAGCAAATTCTCGTCGGATAGCAATTGTGGAAAACGGCTTTGGCAGTTCCGGGCAGCCTCTTGCTATCCCCGGGCGTGTATTAGTTGGTGAAGGTGTTCTTACCAAAATGTGCCGAAAACGACCAAAAAGTCGACAATTTTTCCTGTTTAATGATATTTTAGTATATGGCAATATTGTTATTGGTAAGAAAAAGTACAATAAACAACACATTATACCCCTCGAAGAGGTCCAATAGCAAAGTTTAGAAGATAACGGACAATACAGAAACGGATGGCTTATACGAACAACCACCAAACCATTTGCAGTCTATGCAACAACAAGTACCGAAAAGCAAGAATGGATGGCGCCTATCAACAAGTGTATTGAAGATTTATTAAGGAAAAGTGGGAAGAAACCAGTGGAAAATCATGCCGCTGTATGAGTACCCGATAATGAAGCGCCAGTTGGTACGCATTGCAGAAAAACACCACTCACTATGATAATGAGAAGGCATCATTGTCGAGATCGTGGTTCAGTTGTGTGTGGTCCATGCTCATCGAAGAAATTTTTATTACCCCAACAAAGCTCGAAACCGGTCCGAGTATGTTTAGGTTGTTATGATGCATTCAGTCAAGCTAAAACAGAACAACAGGTGAAAGCTGTGGTTACAAATTCAAAATCAAATAACAACACTGCCGACAGTTCAGGTGAATCAATGACGAAGAAGATCAAAAACAAACACATGATGAACCTAAATTCTACGGCGACGTTGTTGCTGATAAGGCGTCGGCGGATAAAGCAGATAAAGTGGACGACAAAGAGAAGTGATATCTACATACGGTGGCTGGATAACAAATTTGTTATTTGATACGAACGTTTAAAGAGAGAAATGAAGAAAACAAATGGTAAAGAAAATTCTAAGAAAACACCACACTTCGTGAAGAATTAATTGTTAACAAAATTATTGTTTATACGAATAACACAAATCAACACAGACTTAGTATCAGGAATGAAGAGAACGCAAATTATGAAATATCATTTTGTTAAATAACAATTTTAGTATTGTGCACTTTTCCCAAACAAAAACTAGCTTTTACAATAAATAACAATCAAGTAGAGTAGTTCCATTAGCTAGCTCGCGGCGGGATACGCCCGGGGACAGTCCTAAATCTCCACCAAACAGTCCAAACACAGAACTATGCCCAGATGATGAACTGAAAAATGTAAATATAAAATTATTGGAGCAAAGATGGTGAAGCGCAAAAAGATACGGACTGGATTTGGGAAAGGAGTAGCCGTCCCGATCAGCAACCACCATAAGCTTCAAATGGACATAAACAAACATCACTGACAGGCCAAACTGTCAGTGAATTACGTTCAGCTGATTCAGCCGAAGTTGGAGTGCTCGCCACCAGAGGGGAGCGGCGACCAAGTGGCGGCAAGAAGGAATTACCCCGCTGAAGAGGTGGATGACCGACGAGCGGAACCATAGCCGTTAGGAGGAGGCTATATAAGCACGCGAGGAATGACGCGCCTCCTCTTTGATCTCTTTTATCGTGGGCGACGACGGCAACGGAACCAGAGCAACCAGCGAGATAAAATTCGAAGCACAGCGGAATCTCCAAGTGGAGGACAGCGGAATCAGCAAAGCGAAATCCACGCTAAGAAAAAAATTGATATCAAAGCGACGAGCAAGTTTCGACATTGGAGAAAAGGCGACGGAATATATCCGCGAATACGATCGTCGAAGGGGCCCCTTTGTAGGGTTAGAAGAAAAGTAAGTTTTTTATGATAGAGTGTATCATTTGTTAGGTTTATAGATTATTTTGATCTGGAATACAAGTGTGGTGAAATTGTAAATAATTGAAGTTTATTTGAGTGCAATGAATGTTTGAAGGAAGAATTTTTTTTTGTCTTTAGAAGAGAAGTAAGTTCTTTGTTTCAGATCGCGGGTTGTAACGAGTGCGGCTTGGACGGACAAGCCGAAGTGGAAGTGTCGGGGAGTTAAATAAGACCCGTGATATCGGGAGTCAGAGTGTTCGGGGGTGGTATTGTGGTCCACGCGAAGGATAGAGAGGTTAAGAAGTGAAGAATATAGGGTAGTTAGTGAAGTGGTGTAGGTGAAGGATTGAAGTGAAGTATCTAGGGTGGTTAGTGAAGTGGTGTAGGTGAAGTACTAAAGTGAAGACCGTAGGGTGGTTAGTAGCTAGGGTATCGGCCGAATAACGTCGAGTTTAATCCGGTTAGTCGCATTCTCGCTTGGCGGCTATTTGGGGCTTTGAAGGAAAAGCGAGTGGCGCTCCACGCCCGTCTTTGGACGAGCTAACCGGGTCCATAAGCCCCGCCGGAGCACCCCAGTTTCCCTGGTAAAAAGTGGGTGTAACATCCTTTCTCCGCGTAGAAGTTCGTTGCCGTGAGTCCAAGCCATTCCAAAGCCCGTCTGCAGGTTTCGAAACATTGTCGGGTTTTCTAGGGACAGCAAGTTAGCCCGCCGCTTAACCTCCATTCCGGTGGCATGGTTATTACGAGAATTCTGTTATCAGGTGCAAAAAACTCACCTTCGCCCTTTTAAGTGCCCACAAAGGAGGTGTAAATAGGATTTAGTTGCAGAAATGTAGATGTATCTACAGCTATTAGCATTGAATGTGCCATTATTGGGAGTCAGTAAACCCAATTTGTGACCCCGAGAACATTTGCTACCATTGATGAGGAGTCATGAAAGTTGTGGGTTGAGGAAACAAGGGAGTTCCTTCCTCTTTTCTCAAACGGGCTTAGGACCAGCTACGGCGAGTTTTTCTTTGGACTACGAAGATTTAAATTTGAGTGTACCCATATGAATTCACTGGGAAAAATGTTACATTTACAAACTCTACTATTTTTAAGAAAATGGCGTGAGTTTCATCTTCTTAGGTATTTTAATGGTTGTACTCGTAAGAACCTACCACCATGACTTTGTCATCTTCAGATTGTACAAGTACTTTTCAATACTGATGATGGGCAAAAATAGCTCAAATTTACTGACACAATTTTCTCGTGTTCTTCCTCTTCCCTTGCCTATTCTGTCAACGAAATTGCAATTTTAATAACAAATACAAAAAGATCCTAGACAGTGCTCAAATTTCACTGATATTCTAAAAAACTTTATTTATTTTCAAACTTTTTTAAATGGAAGATTGCATAGTTTTCTACTTTACCAGAACCATGAAACTTTAATATTTCGCAAACACTTTTAAAGGGAACTGTACATCAAAATAGTACAAATTCAAACCATGTGCATACTTTAAGAAACAGAACTTTTAAAAGTTGATAAGCTTTTCTCATAAAGCTACACAAGGCAACTTACTGTATCCATTCACGCAAACGAGTGAATAAACTTTAGCGTACGCATCGCAACAAAACTCATAGAATATTAACCGTTCTTAGTCTCCGAATAAGGAATTCTCTATGATCAATTAGTCAGTGGATATCTTATTTTATATTCCTTTTTGATCCAACATTCATACTTATAAGTTGAAAAGCAAAATGAACTGCCTTTGGAGGTTGAGTTAACTATAAGTTTTAGGATTTTCAACATCATTGTTTGTTATTAAATTCATTTAAAAGTCTTTGTAATACACTTTAATTAATTAACGGACACTTAAATTGTAATAAACTTCTTTTCAAGAAGAAAGTTGAAGATTTCATGCCAATAAATCCTCCCACGTCACTTGATTTATGGGAAAGATTGAGTGTGATATTCTTAGAATTTGTTGCATCATAAACATAACAGATCAGATAGATGTTTAGATTTCTCCAAGACAATTCATGAGTGTTCAAATGAATTGGCCATCAATATCAAATGATCTATTCTCGCAATTAAAGTTTCTTGCAGAATCGATAAAATTTTTCAACAACCAGTGCTTTAAACTGCACTAAACTATCCACACAATGCGTGCTTATCAAATTGGTTGCAGAAATTTCGCCAATGTCAATGTTCCGAGGTTCTGGTTAGTCTTCTCCATACTAATTAAGAGACATATTTTGCAATACTTAAACTAGTTTCTACATGTCATTAAGGTGAAAGTACCAAAACGGTATTTCATAAACTGCTCTTCAACGTAAAAATGTTCTAATACAGACAATGCTACACACGCAAAACAAAAGACTTAAGCGAGTAACTTGATTTTACATAACCATATTTACGACACATTTTGAGGGACTGCTATTCAATTGAAATTCATCACTTAAAATTGTCAATCAACTAAGAATTTTTATAGCTTGCTTAAAATGCACCACCGATCGCTATTTGTTGTTCTTCACTCCACACTTTTATTGGTGTCTGATATTTCAAACTTTACTCGTGCTTTATTTTTTAATTTAAATATTATAAAAATATTTACCATTGATTTACTGTTTACCCACTATTAGAATCACAAAAAATAAACTTCACTTAATCAATTGGTACTGATCTACAAAGTGCATGCGAGACGAGAACTTGGGCATGCTTTATATTAACTTTGCCACCGTTTGAAACCTACTGAAATGCAAACACAACTACATTTTATTCATACGCCAAAACACACATCAATCTTCAAATGAGATGTATGGGTAGATAGTATGGCCTGAGAAAAGATAGACCTACTTAATAGGAACTCAATACCATTAGCCATCTCGGAAGTTATTACAGTGTCATAAAGTCTATGCGCATTGAAAAAAAAAATATATGGGAAAGTAAAAATCTCAAAGAATAGGCTACGCATGATGAAGGGTCAAGCAGTTGTACTGCAAATAAATAACTTTTTATGCGTGGTCTGTTGCAATATTTTATTAGTTTTGTTAAAGCACGGCTGATCTACTTTAGACTGCATATTGTATTCATAATATAACAACACTCGTGTGAATAACTTTCGATTTTTGAAGATCGTAAATGAAGAGAAAAATATGTAATCACAATGAGTTAAATTGGGCCTGGTAATAAATTTATCATTAAAGCCAACTTTGAATGCAGTTGAGTTGTATTTTTTCAGATACTGTAACAATTAAACCTTATTATGTTCAGCGCAAATTTGGTTGGTTATAGGAAGGAAGGAACGATTTTACCAGATTTGAATATTTATGATTTCTTGCGGAAAGATTTGAATGGAAAAATCAATACAGTTTTTCTCATGAGAAGCCGTCGTGCTCTGCCTTTTTGACTTCTTTGAATTATTTTCAGTGTCTTAAGATGGCTTTTCAACAAAACAGAGAATACCAACGAATAGTACCAACCGGTCAACCAGCCCGTGCACCCGTAAACCATTTCGCGGTAGCTGCTTGTCAGCCAGCTAGATCAAAAAGGATTTCGGTCACAGGTCTTAAAATGGATTACGCTCAATTACGTATTTCGGCCACCATCAAATGCCCGTTTCAAACGCGTCGAAACACAAACAAAAAAAGAAACCTACATTACTTTATTCAGTCAATTACAAATTTCAATTTCGCGTTCTCGAATTTAACCGACATGGTACCGAAAAACACACTACGTTAACTCGATCCCGAAGAACTCAACGCTAAGAAAAACAATCTCCGTTGGCAGCACCAGCCGGAAAGGTAAATTTCTCCTTTGTAGCGTAAGGTTTCGAAAAAGAATTCGGCTTGCCTCCTACTGGACTTCTTGCTGCAATTTTTGTAGCACTACATGGTTATTTATTAACAGGAAGGATCTCTCGCCGTTTGTACTTGGAGACCCTTCATAGAGGCGCAAATATTTTGCTAATTAAATTGAGTTGCACACGTATGGATCACATATTGAAAATCGGCGGGTAATAAATTGTTATAAACATATTTATACTGGTTTCGCCCTTCTCGAATTTTCTGTTTATACATTTCACAGTGGTTACCACACAAAGGTGATAGCTTTTTGGTTTAAATAACTCAAATAGTTAATTTCAAAAGATTTCCATTAAAGTTTAATCAGCACTTGCATTGCCATTAATATAATACTTTTTCAATTCTTTTCTGAACCATCAGGGGCCGTCATTTTGAATTTTTATTGAAAACGGCTGCTAAAAATATGAAGCTGTTAATTTTCGAATTTTTCATTTGTCGTCTGATTTGCATAATTAAATTAAATTAACTTGCCTTAAAAACTTATAATTTCAAGTTTTACCGGAATCTGTTGAGAAACTTGGCTGCTAGAGGGCTACGGAAGTAAAAAAAATGTTTATGTCACCCCTCTGTATGGGAAGACCCCCTTAAACACTTTAAAATATTCTCTTACACTGCAAATTTCAAGAGGCACCACTTTTGACCTACGTAGATAATTTCCTCATTCTAGCTTATGTGGTTTGCGAGAAAACTTGTGACGCACGAACAAACGGAGGGACGGACAGACAAGTCGCAATTTTATAATTTTTTAGGGTATTCTTAAAAATATTTTACAATATTTAAAAAAAATAGTCTGATTTATAAATACTTTCAAGATAAGTCATTTAAAACGTTTCCATGAAAAAAATTCATTATATCAGTTGCTACTAAAATAGCGAATCGCGCTTGCCTCCTGACCTATGGGGGCCGCCATTTGGAATGCATGCATTTGATTTTGGACTATTTTAAATCTTTGTGGGCTAGGACCTCATCAATCAATGTGCCAAATCTCGTTCAAATCGGGGTTTCACTCTAGACAGGCCAAATAATTCAATTTTTAGTGAAAATGGCAGCTAAAAATATTGGGTTCTAAATTTTCGACTTGTTTATTTTTCATTCAATTTTAATAATTTTCTTCAAAATACAAGAACATAGTACAGAGATCCATAATCTCAAGTTTCATCAAAATCCGCGGGAAAATGTGACCACTAGAGCACCACAAAAACCTGAAAAAAACGCATATTTAAACCACCGCCATTTTGAAATTTGCACATGCATGATCACGAAAATATCAAAGTTTGTAGACCTAAGTCATGCCTATCTTGAAACCAAGTTTTATATACGTCGGATCAAAGTTGCGACTTCACCTCCAGTTTTTTCACGTAATTCTTTAGATACTTATAATTTCTATCTAACTGGTGAATTTCATGAAAATCGGTTGAAAGCTTTGACCACTATTACAACAAAAAAAATTTGCACGTTTTTCGACCTTTGAGCGGCCGCCATTTCGTTTCTGCCGTACCGACTTTGGGTTTTTTATTGTGAGATTTATCACATACTCGTACATCAGTAAACCTTTATACCGAATTTCATCCAAATCGAAGCCATACTTTGGTCAGAACAGAAATCTCGATTTTTCGTCTAAAATGGCCGCCATTTTGTTTTTGCCCGGCAATATAGCTGGCTCATGAACTTAACCGAGATATTTACCCAATACACCTTTCCTGAAAATTTGGTGAAAATCGGAGCAAAATTGCAACCTCTAGCGTGGTCACAAATTTCGTTATATCCCATATATATATATATATATATATATATATATATATATATATATATATATATATATATATATATATATATATATATATATATCATCATCATCATCATCATCTGCAGCTTGTTCAACCATATATACCTATATATATATATATATATATATATATATATATATATATATATATATATATATATATATATATATTATGGTGTAGCCTCCCTTACGTAACGATTCCTCATTTCTTTCCATTCGTTCCTGTCCTGAGCTATCCTTGTCCAAGTGACACCCGCCAGTTTCCTGATGTCATGATCCCACCGTATTTTTGGCCGTCCTCGTGGTCTTTTCATCCCTCTTGGGTACCATTGTGTTATCTTTGCAGTCCATCTGTTGTCCGTTAGTCTTGCTATGTGCCCGGCCCATTGCCATTTAAGAGATCTAATTCTATGGACTACATCTGTCACTTTGGTTCTTCCAAGTCAATGTTTTACGGTCTCTTTTAGTGATGCCTAGCATGCATCTTTCCATTGCTCTTTGTGCCACTTGTAACTTCCGTGTGACTCCTGTTGTTAACGTCCATGTCTCGCAGCCGTATGTCATGACAGGTAGGATACATTGATCAAATGCTTTCTTTTTCAAATGGGGTTTCATTCTGGATTTGAATATGACGGAGTTCCTACCGAATGCGCTCCATGCTAACTTGATTTGCCCATTAATTTCAGGTGTTATATCTCCAGATTCGTGTACTAGCTGTCCTAGATAGATGTATTCCTCTACTGTTTCTAGCCTGGTGTTGTTCAGTGCTATTTCAACCTGACCTGTGAGATGTTCATTGGGCATAACCTTCGTTTTACTTAAGTTCATTCTTAGGCCGACTTTTTCGCTGGCTTCACTAAGCCTATTTAGTAGAAGTTGTAGTTCCTCTTGGCTCTGAGCAATTAACACTATATCGTCGGCAAATCTCAAGTGATTGATTCGTTCTCCGTCGATTTGTAGACCCTTATTTTCCCAATCTAACTCCCGAAATATGCTTTCCAGGGTAGTGTTGAATAGCCTTGGAGAGATTGTGTCCCCTTGCGTAACACCTTTTTGTGTGGGGAATTCTGGCATGTCATCGAATACTCTGACCTTTGCTTTGGCGTTCTTGTAGATGTTTGAGAGCGTTTCTACGTATGTTTTATCTATACCTTGATTGTATAGTGCTCTTATAATTGCCTCCGGGTATATCGAGTCAAAGGCTTTTTCGAAGTCTATGAACACCAGTACTAGGGGTAGCTCGTATTCTTTAGCCCTGCTCATGATTTCTCTCAGGGAGTGAATATGGTCTATTGTACTGAATCCACTTCTAAATCCAGCTTGTTCCCGTGGCTGTTCAGCGTCAAGGGCTGCTTGTATTCGGTTGGTAATTATCTTGGTGAATACCTTATGGAAGACAGGTAGCAGACTTATTGGCCTGTAATTCTTGATATCTTCTTTATTGCCCTTTTTGTGGATTAGTATAATGTTTGCCCTGTTCCAGTCTTCAGGTATGCGTCTGGCTCTGAGGCAATTGGTATATGTTTTGGCTAGAGTTTCCCAGATTCTTCTGCCAGCGTATTTCAACAATTCCACGGTTATGCCATCATTGCCTGCTGCTTTGCCTGTTTTCATCGAATTGATCGCATATTCCACTTCATCCGTGTTGACTTCAGGAATAGGTTCTTCTTTAATCTCAGATGTTGTCATTATGTAGTTGGAAGCCACTTCTGGGGACTTGTATAGGTCGCTGTAGAAGTTCATTACGATATTTACTATTCCGATCCTATCTGTCACCCTGATGTTTTCTTGTCTAAGTGCTAACAACTGCTTTTTGCCAATTATAAGTGCTTGCTTTGCCTTCTTTATGCTGTTATTGTTTTGAATGACATTTTCTACTAATATTTCGTTATATCTGGTTATGTCTTCTGTTATCTTCTTCCTAATTGTTTTACAAACTTCAGTATATTCGATTCTTTGGATGTTTGAAGATGATTTCATCTCTCGTCTTTCCTTTAGTAGTGCCTTAGATTCGTTAGATAGTTTGAGGTGTCTAGTTGCTGTTCGTGGTCCGCCTATCTCCTTTGCGCATTTCAGGATAGCATTTGCAAGGTGCGATGCGCCTTTGCTTTCCATTTCATCCTCTAGCATTGACTGGTATTGACCGATGTTATTCTTAATGTTGTCGTCGTTGAAGCCTGGTATTATTGGCTTCCTTACTAGTTTTGCTCGTTCTGATCTCAAGTCGATGGTTATTTTCGCTCTGACGAGGCGGTGATCGCTGCCTGTCCTGAATTTATTAAGCACGGATATGTCTTTGACTGTTTTTATTTTATTCGTTAGGATCAGGTCGATCTCGTTTCTTGTAATCCCATTGGGGGCTTGCCAAGTCCATTTCCTGCTTGGTTGCTTCTTGAAGAATGAGTTCGCTATGTACAGGTCATATTGGTGGGCAAATTGGACCAGTCTCTCTTCTCTCTCGTTTCTCTGGCCTAATCCGAATTTCCCCACCAATGACTCTTGTTCTTCTCTATTTCTTACAATGGCGTTGAAGTCTCCGATGAGGAATTTGAAATGGCTATTATTGCTGTCCCAGGCTTGAGTTACCTCATTGTAGAAATCTTCTATTTCATCGTCTGGGTGACAGATGTGGGTGCATACACTTGTATTATTTGCATTGTATATCTTTGTGACAGCTTAAGAGTCAGGCTGGCCACTCGATCTGATGTGCTTAAGACACTAACTATTTTGTCTTTCCATTTCTTGTTAACCAAGAATCCTACCCCGTTTGTTTTGCCCGATTGGGTTCCCTGATGATATAGGATATTGCCTGACGCGAGTGTTATCAGGTTTTCGTCTTTGCGCCTAGTTTCGCTCAATCCAATGATGTCCCATCTAATCTTAGCTGCCTCTTCTTCTAACTCGGTTAGCCTTGCCTGGCTGGATAGTGACCAGCAGTTGTATGTTGCTATGTTTATCGTTGTTAGTTGTTTCTGGTAGCGGTTTAACCTCCGCGGATTCTTAACACCCTCTGCCTTCGTGGATGGTTCCTGGGAGCTACCTATCCCAAGTCCACTCGGGCGCACGGAGAACGAGGGCTGGTTCTTTTTTCGAGTTTCCATAATGGGGGGGGGGGGGGTGGGTTGAGACATACCTTACCACGCTGTCTCATTGCGGGTTGGTAAGGGTCCGTCGGGATTATGATTTTCCCTACGGACAATCTACACTAGCTAGATTGACAGACTTTTTATTAATGAAAAAGCCGTGCATGGGATTTGAACTCGGTACCTCCCGGTGGGAGTCCCTCGCTCTACCCCTTGAGCTAACTAGGGTATATATATATATATATACTCGTATATATATATATATATATATATATATATATATATATATATATATCTATATATATATATACATACATATATATATATATATATATATATATATATAAATATATATATATATATATATATATATATATATATGTATATTTATATATATATATATATATATATATATATATATATATATATATATATTTATATATATATATATATATATATATATATATATATATATATATATATATGTATATATATATATGTATATATATATATATATATATATATATATATCTATATATATATATATATAGATATATATATATATATATATATATATATATATATATATATATATATATATATATATATATATATATATATATATATATATATATATATACATGATACTCTCTGCAATAGGTAAATTTCTCTCGAGAAATTTACCTAAAAACAAGACAAACTAAGTTACCGCGTACCGCACGCAACGCGAAACCGGCCATCCGCAGATTTGTAAAACCCTACTTTCGCGACGGTATACTTACCATGCACTCTCCTTCCCGCCGGAAAAAAAGGACAGGCTGGAAAGGAAAGTCTAGTTCAAAATTAGCAATTCATACTTAGTCCAGTCAAATTAGTCCTTAAAATAGAAGTAAGGTTACAAAAATTCCCATAGAGCTAAAAATTGGTATGAATATCAGAATACTATTATAAATGAATTGTGAAAAGTCTCCATCAATCCCCCTTGTGCAAAAAGTTTTATTGATGGTGAAAGTTTGCAAAAATAGGTTTTTCGCGTTTTTCAGCTAATCGGTGAGTTTTACAGCAAAAATAGTTCTGACAAAAATTGTAGATCATCCGATTCTCTACAAAAAAATTCTTCACGCTCTATTTCATAAGTATTGCCATTTCCGTGATATAGCGGATGAAAGAATTGAAAAAAAATATTTTATTCGTAATGTGCACACATTTCTACACCACCTTTGAGGTAGTGTGCTTGGCGCTTTTTTTTAACGTGGTTCCTCCGGTAGACCTATTCCACGATTTATTGTGACCCTATTGAACTCAAATTGAGTATTGAAAATGATGAAAGCTGTGTTAATTATGTAATATAAATGAAAAAATAATTTGGGTAAATTATTCGTCGGATTCATAATAATCCAATGGAACTTCTAGTGTACTGTCTTCGTTTTCTTCTTCTTCTTTTTCTTCATCTGCTTTTTCTTCATCTTCGTGCTGGATACAAATATGTTCTAAAAGTGATGCATCATATATCTCATCACTGATATCATAATTATCCTCATCTAGTATCGATTCAACATTAGAGCACGTCTGTCCTTGACAATTGGTACATGCTAAAGAACAAAATAGTCCAACCTATTTCTTTCATCGCAATATTTGTAGCCTCATCTTGAGGACGACCGACTTTACCCCCAGTGGTCGGTTTCTAAAAGAATTGTAGCAATCTTAGCCTCAGCAGCGACTAAATCATATTCAAATTCAATTCGAGCAGCAACAGCTTTGGCTACATTATCACAACGAGTTTTAGCTATAGTTAGAATACTGTCTTTGAACGAAAGTGTAGTCACTTTGAAAATCTTACGTCGGTACTGCAGTGCTTTTTTCTTCTCCAACTCTTCATTTAATTCATTGCCGCAAAATAAACAACACTGATTTAAGCAAAATGTAGTTTCACTTACTCGTGCTCTAGTACAAGGAGGACTTATATTTGATGAACCAGCTTCTTCTTCTTGACGCCGTCTTTTCACGGCATCAATGCTACTTTTTCGAGTATAATTTTTTCGACGCTGCACATGAGTTTTTACTGATGTCAGATCTTTCAGGTACTACGAAAACTCGTCACCCCTTTCAATACTTGCATCAATTAATGCTTTCGTGCCACAATCAACAGTAACAACTCCACTTTCAGTCAAAGGTTGACTACAAATAAAGCAGAATTGCGACATTTTTTTAAAAAACAGTAAAATGCACAAACTTTGTTACAAAATATAAGCGATAGCCACGAGTTGTCACTACGAAGGAATGCTTACGACTAACAGTATTTTGTTGAGTATGAGACCTTTGAAACGGAGCAGGTATTTGAGCATCGCCAGGCTGACAATTGAATGGAAGACAGATGTTACAAAAGGCCAATGCGACCAAATGAAAATGAGGGCGGAGTTTTCGACGTTCATTTATATTCTAAGAATTTTATAATTTGTATGTATAAGACAAAGGGAATCATATAATTACGCGTATAACGGTTCAAAAATGTATACAAATGTACATTAACCTACATATTACGAATAAAATATTTTTTCAATTCTTTCAAACGCTTTATCACGGAAATGGCAATACCTATTAAAAAAAGTGTGGGGACATTTTTTGTAGAGAGTCGGATGATCTACAATTTTTGTCTGAACTATTTTGCTGTAAAACTCACCGTTTAGCTGAAAAACGCGAAAAACCTATTTTTGAAAACTTTCACCATCAATAAAACTTTTTGCACAAGGGGGATTGGTGGGGACTTTTCACAATTCATTTATAATAGTATTCTGAACATTCATACCAATTTTTAAGCTCTATGGGAATTTTTGTAACCTTCAAAGTCTTATTTGACTGGACTAATTATTTATTCTCTGATTTAACTTTTGTTTTTTATAATAATTCTATTCAAGTTATAATATTTTCTCTCAGTTCATCATTTTCATAGTAATCACTGATAAAAGCCATAAAATTTAATGTGATTTAATGATAAAAATAATTGTTGAATATTATCAAGTAAATCTTAATAGTTAATTCTTGTTTTCTTTTCTTTTGTAATAATTATATAAAAAGCTTCTTATTCTTTTTGTTGTGCTTTTAAAACAAAAGGAAGTTGATTTTTTTTTCACGGCATCAAAATTATCGGTTAATAATAAAGAAATATACAATTTTTGAAAACCACACCCTTTATTTAAGCTCTGGTGGGGATATTCATGTTGATTTGAAATATAAGTTAATTCCGAAATAAAAAAAAATCATTGAAATGAGTGCATTCCGCTATTAAATTGATTCAACGTTAACTGATAGAGAGAGGAATAGAAAGATAATAGTTTCCAAAAAATATATTTATACAGCAGGAATGTTGGGATTTTTTTTGAATAAAATGAAAGCCTTAATTAGCTGACTGAAGTTTTGCAGTTGATTCGGTAGAAAATTTTCTATGGTATTAAAATTTTATCGAAAGAGATCTTTTCAAGATTAATTCCTCACAGTCAAACATGAAGATATTACACTTGTGCAGGGCCAATACAGTTCTCATTCTCAGACGTGCCGTTCATAGTTTTTTTAACCTACAAAATAATATTTACAAATTACCTAAGCAAATACATGAACAGAATTTTGTGAAATATTCAAAGGTGCCGATTGGTAGAATACAATGCAGGTTGTATTCTAATACATTTACGATCTTTCAAAACAGTGTATTTCTTATATTAAATAGTTTTTCATTACGTATTTACATTACAATGAATTCCCTAGAATTTCCCTTTGAAAAACTTCAACTGGCACAAAAAAATCGGTGACTAATTATAACACAATCAAATCTAAATTTTTTCACCATTTGAAATTATATTAATAGAATATGCGATCTACATTCGGATTTGCTTTATTTTTTTCGTTTTAGCGGTGTGTAGTATTAGGGAGGCTAATTTTTTCCTTTCACAATTTACGTAATAGTTCTGATTCACCACGAATTTCTTTGTCCTAAGATTTCTTTATATTCAGTTCAATAGAAATTAACTATTTGTTTCATTGTTTATGTAGTATTCAAAATTTTATTGCTCTTTAGTACAACTAAAATCCTATTGTCCTCAATTTTTTCTAGTTTTCATTTTTTTTTTGTTTTTGTTTTAACTTTTCATTTATCCATCTATTAACCACATATTGTATTCTCAAGGAATATTGCTTCCATTTGCTTTCTAAATAATGAAAAGACTATTATTTCAACTCTTGATAATTAAGTTCCAGCACCAAAACATGCAGAGGAATTAAATTATAACATGCATTTAATTAATCAGCTTTCCCCTTAGGTATATTCAAAAGTTATTAAAAAAAAGGTATTCCGATTTATGTATGCTGACAAAGTCATAGTTGATTTCCATCAGGAACCAATCGAATTCAGAGCGAGTCAATGAGCTAGTCAAGTTCAGTTTAAAGATCGTCGAGTTTTATGATTGAAGAATACAGACAGTTTGCAGTACCAAGTTGAACCGTAGAAATCAACAAACAGCCAAATTATAATTAATCCTTTTTAACTCGGTTGAATGCCCCTTTTCCTCAATGGTTAGCGACTCTGTTTTGATTTTCTACTGACGTTACCTTCGATAATAATCTGTAGGATTTGATTAGTTTCAAAGGCTGTTCCAGGCAGGAGAATAACTGGAGTTGAAACATGTCCAGATTCAACGCCTAACATATTTGGATATTCATCGTCTCCAAAATCTGCTATCTCTCGGGCTTGGTCTATCCAAGGATTCCAAATGACTGTGTCGAGAAAATTGTATTTTTGCAGCCTCTTCTTTCGTCCGGAGACAACATTCGCATTAGTATGTTCTTGTGGTGTATGTTGATATATTCTATCAGTCCATTTACCTATTGTACCAACTTCACGACCTTCTAGGTAGGTAGCACCATCTCTAGTCTTATCAATAAATGTACTCGTACAACCGCGTAAACCTGTTATTTGGCATCGGCGCACATCGGGAACCTTCAGGTAGGTATGTAGGAGTGAATTGAATGAAAAGGTTAAGTCCTTACTAGAGTTGTAAACACCGATATGAAAGTGCAGTTCTTTTTCACGTAGTATTAATCGGTACGTTATTCGAAATAGATAATTTCACATTGATCTAGTAAATTCGTAATCCATCAAAGAAAATAATGCTTCGACATTGCCATTGTGTAATCGTTCAGGAGGTCGTTCGAATGTCGATCTGGTAATCCTTGCAAATCCATGTTGCAGCCTGCGCACCTCTATAATACATTAGCGCTAAACTGTTATACCGTACCCCATATTTCCAATTTAACTGCCGTGCTCGTTCTCTCTTGATACTCGTGGAATTGTCCTTTGACAAAACGTAAAACTAACGATGACTTACGAACAGCCGATTCACCCAGCAGGACCAATTTAAATTGACAAATCTTATTTTTCAATGTACCCTTTGGTCGTGGTTCATCCGCTCGCCTTTTTCCTCATGCGAAAGTGGTTGTGTGGATAGGTCTGCAGCTTCCCTCGAAGAAATCCTCTTTATTTTGCTGCACGAGGTGAATTTCTTTCTCCAAATTCCGCTGCTCGGCAATTCGCATAAACTCCAATTGGGATTATGTCCACTGGCCGGTCGAAGGATGTCCCAGTTGGTTCGCTGTTTTCCAATGCTGAAAAAAAGATTTGCCTGATGACATTTCCCCCTTAGCGAATTATGTTGGTGCTGTAGAAGGATTCATGCAACGACCTTTTTCCCTTTTTGGTTGTCTTCGGCTACCACGAGGTGAAACTGCTTTGGCCCGTCTGTCAGTTACCGACTCCAACAGCCATCAGCTTTGGGTGACATTCCTCAACTCAAACTGACGTAAGATGGGAATATCATCCAAAGCTGACGTTCGCTCGAAAGCCATATGGCAGTGATGGGCATGTGTGCGAGCCGGCAATGGCGTAGGGTCGACTCATTACAGAGTATCTTGTTAGTCTTTTTACTTTTTCTTCTTTGCAACATTACAGTCCCTTTTGGACCTTCGCTTTCAACAAAAATGCCTCCAACCTACACATTCTATCCACCACGCCCTCGTATTTCGAAATCCGAGCAATGGAGCACTATCTTCACTGAGCAAATAATACTAGCGTTTTTTCTGTTTTCCCATTTCAGTTCTTCTAACAAATACTCCATTTGGGTATCCCTTGTTTGTCCATAAGATTCACGTGAAATAACATAAATGAAACATTTTATTTGTGAGCTGAATTCTTGGGCGTGTTTTAACTCTTTCTCTGCCACATCCAGAATAGAGGGGGCTTTTACCGGCAAGCAGCGGGTATGTGGAAAATAACATATTACTCGTAGACTAAAAACCAACTAAGCTTAAGCGCTGGTCCTTGTCATAGAACCAGCACAACAGCCTCGAATCGGATTAGTTAAACGGCAACAACTATCGCAACGTATAAAAGTCTATTCTACTGGAACTTGGAATGTTAGATCATTGAGCAGACCATTTGCACTGCGATGACTTCTTAATGAAATAAAAATGAACATCCTCGCAGTGCAAGAAACCAAATGGTGTGGCGCAGACATATTTGACATGCAAACGTGCACTGTGTTTAAAAGCGGGAAACTATAAGAAAGCCATGGGGTTGGAGTACTTTTCATTGTTGACAGCACATTTAAACAAATTATCACTGGCGTCAAGCGCGTAAACGAAAGGCTTTGTGCAATTCGTTTCAAGATCAAATTCTTTAATATCTGGCTGTCATGTGCCTACGGAAGACAAGCAAGAGGCAATCAAGGACGAATTTTGCAGCAGCCTGAAACGCACTAACGATGCATTGCCATCAAATGACATTAAAAGTGTTTTAGGTGACTTCAATGCAAAAATCGGCCGAGAAACGGCACAAAAAGGAACTGTCATGCAGAGTCCAGCAACAATGAACAATGGCTGATAGAGTTCTTTCCATAAAAGAACGTGGAAGTTACCAGACGGTCGCACATTTAACCAGATCGACTATGTTTTCATAGAAAAATGAGCCAACATCAACATTTTTAGCCTTCGCTGCCTCCAAGGTACCAGATACAAAAGCTAAATGATAGCTCAGTAAGTTCCAGATACACATCGTTGCTGGAAATTTGCATCAATATATCCCCACAGGTGGGAGAGAGTAATGATCACATCAAAACCATGTAGAAGACGGTAAAGATGCGGCAACAAAAGCATCTGAGGAGGTCTTGGGACACCAGCCAAAGAAAAGGTGGAACGACAGGCACTACAAAGAATGCAAGGAAGCAATTAAGAAATGGAACCAGGTACACAAAGAATACATCCAGCTACTAGCTCGGGCCAAAGAAGAACAATATAAAAGCCTTCGGCGTCAAGCTAAACAAGTTATGTAGACACCCCTACGCTTATGTTAGAAGGGTTTTGTACTCAACTTACAAAATGCAGTCACCAGCAACGAATAAAATCAAGAAACATGTCAAAGATGATTTTATTGGAGAAAATATGAAAATCGAAGATCATACTATTATTAACAAAGTTGAATAAATTTTGTCTTTTCAGGTATTTGTTATTGTTATACTCATAAATATCTCCCTTGATAATTTTTTCAGATGTTTTAGATCACAGGTCATTCGCGAGGGAGGAAACACATTTTTCGTGTATTTTCCCCCCCTGTGGCCCTACTGAAGCAAAACTGTCAGTTTAAGAACTGTTTTGAAAAGCTCTTATAACGAACTTTCATTTGATGCTCATATCGGCTACCTTTGATGAAATTTTTTTTTTTAGGGGCCACTCCCCTGTCCTGTAATCATCGATTCATGGCCAATTTTTTTCGAATCCTAGAATGGTTACAAAGCCCTTTTGCTAGGAGCTTTCTCCTGTCTCCTCGACATGTTTCACCTATGAGTATTAATTGTAGGTACTCATCTTCTTTCTTCACTCTTCACACGTAAATCACTATAACTTTGTTAGATACCATTCGATCTTTTTGAAACTTTCCGAATAAATGAATTTTATAAAATTTGAATTTTAATGAATTTAAAGGTACCGTGAAGATTTTATTCAAGAAAGTATAAAATCAATAAATTGCACTATTTCTGACAAAGCTGAGTGAATTTCGACTTCTCATGTATTTGTTGTTGTTGTACTCATAAAAGCATGCATTCATTATTTTTTCGGGTTTTTCGGATGAAAGATCTCCAATCACGAGGGAGGTACGTGAAAAATTCATGCATTTCCCCTTCCCCTCTCGGTACGGATAAGGCGATTTTAAGACTTGTTTTGAAAAGATCTCATTCAGACCTTTCCAATGACAACCTACTCAACTACCAATGGTGAGAAAATTTTTTTAAATAGTCACCCCCCTATATGGGGAGACCTCTTTAAACCCCTTTGAAAAATTTTCCCACCCCAAAACTTTCAAGAAGTCGCCTCTTTTAACCTTCCCACAAAGTTTCATTGCTGTAGCTTCTATAGTTTCGGAGAAAAAGTGCTGTGACATACAGACGGACTCAGGTCGTGATTGCAATAGGGTTTTGAATTTTAGTACAAAGCCCCTTAAAAGGACCAAGCTCTAATTTGTCATGCTTTCTAATCATTCGCAAAATGGATGAATGAAAATATATATTTGTACGAGCACACGGAACTACAACAAGTATTTGATGGTTGCAAAGTCGATACGAAAAAAAAATTGTCCAAATACAATAGATACGATGGGAGAACAAGGCTAGGAGGCAAAGGAAGGCTAAACGAGTTTAATAGGGTTGATATGGGAGTTTAAACTTACAGAGCAAGACACGAGTAAATTTACGCTGAACATTTTCTATTGTAATGATTTGACGAGATATGGGTATTGAGCAGGCCAAATGAAAGAGGAGGAAAGGATGGACAAGGAAAGATAAAAATAAGACAGGAGTGGAAATATTATTGAACTTGTTGCATATCTGAAAATTTGACGGCCTACAGGAAACATTAAGAATATGAGCACCAAAACTGAGCAGTGAATCAAAAGTAACACCAAGATCCTCAGCAGAACCCACAACAATGAGAGAAACATCATTTAACATATAGAGAGCACTTAACCGTAAAAGATATTCCGCTGAATTTGGCAAAATTAAGACAGTGATTATTTGATACACAACATTTATATAAGGCACTCAAATTTTTCTGAAGATGCTGACAATCCCGCATAGACCTAACTGTACGAAATATTTTGAAATCAATTTTGAAATCCAGGGGAGTTGATTACCGACGGAAGATCATTTATGAACATGAGAAACAAAAGCGGGCCAAGAATGGAACCTCAAGGAACACCAAAGGAAGGAATAAAATGGAGTGAAAGATATACCACAATAACTAACACAACATATACGAAAAGACAGATATGACTTTATCCATGATAAAAATGGACTAACAATGCCACACGCACTCAATTTGTAGTAAAGAAGTTGGTAGTTGACGGTATTAAACGCCTTTGAAAAATCAATAAAGATTACGTCAGCTTGCTAGCGATCATTCAATGCTTTTGCCATGAACGTAATGAACATGATAAAGTTTGTAGAGGTAGAACAACCTTTAAGAAATCCGCGTTGTTCATTTGCCGAAATAGAGCCAAGGAGCACAGAAAGCCGGTTGTGTACCAGATACTCAAATAATTTAGAAAAACTGGAAAGTAATGATTTGGGACAATAATTAGATACAGAAGAAGTATCACCACTTTTGAGAATAGGGACGATGTTGGCTCTTTCCAGTAAGCAAGAAAAATGCCCAACTAGAGAGATAGATAAGGAAGACACTAAACATTTAACGAAGATATTTGGTAATCCATCTGGATCGGGGAATAGGGTGGGATCAAGGTACTCAATAAGGATTTGGACTTCAATGAAATCTGTTTAAAGCAAAAAAACCTCCATAGAGCACAGTTCTTGTATATTAACAGGATAGAAGGTGCAGGACGAAAGAGCAGGTGTAAAAGTGGAAGAAAAATATTCAGCAACAAGGTTAAGGATTCATAGAGGAGAGGAGATTACAATAACTTTGAATGTACTGAGCAGCAAGTCAGGAATATGGTGATAGACAAGTTGCTACACCTCACCTGGAACATCATCTGGGCGTGGAGCCTTCGTCGCTTTAAATGAAAGGGCTGTCTCTTTCAGTTTCGACTGTGGAAAGAGTGGACACTCAATTATTGTTAACCGTGGACAGCATCAACATGGACGGAATGGGTGGAAAAGTGTGTCCACACAATCTCATCCATCTCTTCTGCATCATGTATGCAAGGCATCCGTAGGGCACCAAGTCCCGATTGATCCTTATTCACATTTTCCACTAGATCTTGCCAGCAGCGAGCCTTGCTGTTGTTATTTAATTTGCGAATTCATTTCCTGGCTGACTTCCATGCTGCTATCCGCTTGCATGCCTCGTCATGGTTCCACACCCGTTGAGTCTCACCCCGAAACTTGTGACACTCCCTTCGCTTTTTCGTGATTCCAGTCGACGACCAGTACACTGAAGGCTTGCCGTGCCGGTGTTCTCGACAGGATATTAAAGCGTTGCCAGCAGTCGTGATGATGCTCAGCGTTGATTTCACCACGTCTTGAGCTGCTAGTTCTTCCGTCCCCTTCAAATCACCCTACAGCGGAGCACCTATCGTGAGCACCTGAACGAACCTCTTGACAATCAATCTTCGGACATTCAACCCTATTCTAGAAGATCGAGAACATAGGCGTCGGGAGACAACATCACTGATCACAAGCAGAATGCACTAACATAATAATCATCGGCTGACTAGTCCTCTAATACTCTCCAATTGTGTATCCTCCATACTAAGGACTCCGAGGTCCGGAATGGTTACTTCACAACCAGTACAGCGGAAATTTGGCGTATTTCTTATGTTTAGTATGACGAGTGTCATCCTGGCTGCCATTTCTAGGATTCATCTTCCCCACGGATCTATTTGAGGAATGCCCCATTCGATTGCTTAAACGTTGAAGTTTCCCCCAATAAGCACGGTGCTATCTGCGTTTGAGATAGGGCTCTCCAAAGGATCAAGCTTAGCTTGGAAAGACGATATCGTTTCCTTCCTAAAGAAAGTGGTCCCTGGGCACTGAACCAACACGAAACCACCCTCCCGTCCTTAGCTCTTCCCCTGGAAAAAACTGTTCCAAACCCAGATGATGGCAGTACCAGTTTGATCAGGATACCATAATGCAAAATCGTGGTGTTGCTTACTCAGCAGCAAAAAGTCAGCATTTATCTCCATTGCAAACTGTTTAAGCAGGTTTTGGGTGGTTGAATTGTGAAGTAGGTTCACCTGCAGAGTTACAGGGTCATTATAATAAGTAACCGGACTGAGCCTTCCCCGCGCCGTCAAAGCGTCTGCTAACCGGTATCTGGTGCTGTAGTGGTGGTGGGGGTCTAGGTAAAGGGAACCAGGCTGCAGCAGTTGCCTCCAAGCGCTTCGAGAGATAGCATCGAGCGAGAGCGGAGTGCGTGTTCCGTTACGTCGTCGGAGTGAAAATGGAGCGTACGATCGAGCAACGTGTTAGCATCAAATTTTGTGTCAAACTCAAGAAAACGGCCACTGAAACTCTTCAAATGATTCAAGAGGCTTACGGTGGGGATGCTCTGTCCAGAACTCAAATGTTTCAGTGGCACAGAAATTTCCGGGAGATCCACGATGACGTCCATGACAAACAGCGCGTCGGTCCTCCATCAACGAGTTACACGGACACAAATGTGCAAAACGTGCGTAATGTGTTGAACAGTGATCGTCGTCTGAGCATTCAGGCTATCGTAGATGAGGTTGGAATTGATAAGATGATAGTTCACAACATTATAAAGAACGATCTGGGGATGACGAAGATTTGCGCGGAGCTGGTACCCAAACACCTGACTGATGAGCAAAAGGAGCGTCGTGTTGCTGTCGCTTCAGAAACCCTTGATCGACTACAAACCAAACCAGAGTTCTTACAGCTCGGATATGGCACCAACGGACTTCTTTCTGTTCTCCAAGATCAAAAGACACTATAAGGGGACGCGGTTCGGGACTCTGGAAAACGTTCAACGTGCTACGACGAGGGCTCCAGACAGCATCGAGGTTGCCGACTTCCAGGGAGCCTTCGGGGATTGAGAAATCCGGTATCAGCGTGTTATTGACTCCAATGGGGACTACTTTGAAGATTTCTAAAGAAAAATTGTACATATTTTGCCAATAAAAAATTTCCTGAGGTCAGTCCGGTTACTTATTATTCAGACCCTGTAGGTCATCAAAGTTCCGATTTTGCCTTGGCTAGGGTTTTCTAGTAACCAGACATTTCCTTCATCCCAAGATGTGCTCAAAATTCGGTCTTTAATCAGCAACCTTGCAAAGAATACAGTGTGGCTTCTTTGCAGACTATTTTCTTTTATGTCCGGTTTTGCCGCATTTGTAACATATGGAACTCCTATCGAGTTCTTTGCATACTTTTATGGTGTGAGCATTGAAAAGGCACTGCTCTTCACCGTAGGTTGCGGACAAGCCATACTATTCTTACTTTCTCTCATTCAGAAGTTGTTCGGCGCCCTTTTCAGTCAAGTCAATGGTGATCGCTTTTGTAGTGATCGCAGCAGTAACCATCGAATTCTCTATGTTCTTAATTTCCCCCCTGCTTGAATATCTGATGTGCCCTGCGGAACTTCCCACTCTTCTTTCCAGGACATTCTGGAAACCACATCATTTTTTTGTTGCACCCGAATGCCGCAAAATTTTAGTCTGAACAAGACTGCCTGTTAATGTCCATTTTTTGTCCGTCTTTACTGTCATTGTAATGATCATCGTTCTGTCCGTGTTAGTACAGCTCCCGATGTGCTATGAACATCATGGCTGCTGCCACTGGCTGCGCCGTCGTTGCTGTTATTTTTAATTATTGTTTTGGATTTTTTATATGTTTTTGAAATTACTCCATTTTAATTGGGTAGTACCTGAGTTGATTGGAAACACATATTGCTCAATAGCCACGCATTGTTGTTGTTGTAACGTTGAAAATTGACATCGTTAAATACCATCCGATCTGAAATTTTCACAGTTTATTAGCCTTATAAATGGCCATATATAGATAAAATTTCATTGGATTTAAGAGTACCCCTACGATTTTATACAAAAACAAAAATATAATACTGATGAATCATACTATTACTAACAAAATTTAGAAAATTTTAAGTTGTCCGGTACATGTCGTTGTTACACTCATAAAAAACTACCTCCATAATTTTTTTTCAGATTTTTCGGTCCACACGTGTCCAATCGCGAGCAAGGAGACACTTTTTTTCATGTTTTTCCGGTTCGTTTTTCCACCCCGTCAACGATATTGGAATTTTAATAACAGGTATTAAAAGAGCTCATCATAAACTTTCAATTGATATCCTACTCGACTATCTTTGGCGAAATATTTTTGAAGCGGTCCACATCCTTATGTGGGGAGACCCGCCTTAAAAGCCTTTGCATTTTTTTTTGACTACAGAACTTTCATTAACCAGAAACTTCTGAGCTGTTCACAAAATTTGATGACTGTAGCTTCTGTGGTTCCTCGTAAAACTTGCTGTGACGCGCTACCGGATGGACGGATAGATACCGATATTAATAGGGTATTGTAAAAAATTTTCTACATAATCCTAAAAATTTTATTTTTTGAAAAAAAATTTAATAAATACCGAATAATACAAACATTATTTTTTCATAAAATCCTTTGTTTATTGGCAATTCAAAGGCACATAGAAAATTCAAAATACCAAAATATATTAATGAAAAATTCTCATAATACTCCAGTTTCTAAATTCTGTCATCTGTCAAAAGTTACATATACTAAAAATACTGAGAATTTTCCAGTAAGCTTAGATTTTAGCATAACATGCAATTTTTATGATCCTTATTCAAATTTAGACGTATACGTAACGGCTACGAGGTAAAAGTTGTGGTCTCTTGTTTGGGAATCGTTCATCTTTCCTTACAAATGCAAGTTCAAAGTCCAAGTCATTTAAAGGATCATCGAGTAATCCTGTCCCCAATCCACCTAGTCCACCACCAAATCCACTTCCTAGTCCATCACCAAAACCACCACCTAATCCTCCGCCCAATCCACCTCCCAGTCCACCTCCTAGTCCAAGTCCACCACCCAATCCGAGACCAGGTCGTCGTCGGTTGCCCCCCAAGTTGTTGAATTGATTATTTGGAATTGGAGGAATTGGGAATTGTTTGACGGAAGGAGTTCCATCAGCATTACGTGGTGATTCGGTAACTTCAATGGTAACTGATTGTTTGTCATTTGCTGCATTCTTTTTGGCTTTCACGGGTCCAACAAGACGTCCATCAGCGGTCAATCGATATCTGTTCCTTTGTAGGATGCTTGCTGCTCTATCTGAAACTACTGATGACCTCAACCGGTTTGGAATTGGTATTCCCAAGGTTGAGACTTCTGATGGTGAAACTCCAGCGATCGCAGTTCCAACAGGACGTGATACTGCAAGTCCTTCGGGTCCAGCAATGGACGTAGCGATAGGTTTGGATGATGCAACTCCTCCTTCACCAGCAATTGAGAGACCTGAAATTGACATCATATCATGTAATGCTTCAGACAGTGGATCGTTCAAAACTCTTTCCACGTGCTGAGTTACTATGAAGAGTAATTCCTCAACGTGGATGTTATAAGTCCTGTATCGAGTGCGTTTCAAACTTATAAAAATTTTGAAAATATTTGAATCGATGTTAATGGTAGCGTGAAGTTTGAAAATGCGTTGTGAACAGATTCATTTGTTTCAAGTTTGATTTAAAAGTAGGTCACTCACCAATTGGCTTAGATTCAGCAACGGCTGCTTCTTTAGGTGGCACATTGACTTGAACGGTATCATCATTACTGATTGGGTATCCTCCTTCTTCTCCGATGATCTCTTCTGCTGGATATTTGGTAGCTTCAAGTTTTTCACCAGAAGCTTCGGATTTGCTTGGAGGCTCGAATAATTTCCTAAAGTCATCACCATCCGCTCCTTCTTGTAGTTTGGCAAGTTCCTGAGCAGCGATACCTAACTGCAGCAAATTATCGGCATAAATCTTGTTGTCCACATCAGTGAAGGTTCCTCTTTTTTTGGCCGATTGTTGAATGGCGACAAGCCGTGAGGCTGCTTCTTGAATGTTCCTTAAATTCTCCTCAAACTTGTCGTGTGCTTCGACCTTTCCTAGATCTTCCTCTTTTACAATAGAACTGGTCACAGTGCCATCGTCATTGCGAACCAAATGCAAAACATTACCTTTAGCTCCACCATAGTAGGAAAGATTCACTACTTTGTCCGTTTCTGATTCGCGAGGTCTAAAATTAATTTGGAACAATTAAAATTTCTTTCAATATTCGTTTAAAGGCATTGAGAGGAAACTAAACAAACTTTCTCGATCTGATTTGTGCTCATTAATTGTTGTAATTACACATAGCAAAAACATAGTAAAAAATTTTTTATTTGTTTAGGTTTCCTCTGAATGCAAACCCCGTTTGAATGAAAACGTAATGAGGAAGATACTAATAGATATTCTACTTGAAAAGATACAATATTACCTAAGAAGAAGATTGCCAAGAAGAGATTGTAGGCGAGTAGTAGACTTGGATAGGAGCCAAGTTGATCAGCAGCTAGAATTGCAAGCTAAAAGGAATAAGAAAGAACGCTACGAGGAAAGAATTTAAATATCTACAAAAGAATCGCGAAGTTGCTAAGAAATATAGATTAGACCTTCGCAAATCGATACTGAAACAAAAGTTGTTATTTAGCTTTTATGTACATATATACAAGCGTAAAATTAATTTTAAACTATTTATTTACATAATTTGTTCATATTTACAAGATCAGCCTCGAATTGGAAAGAACAAGTTAGACTGTACATGAAAGGTCTTACAGTTTCGATTGTTTCATTCAACATAGTCTAGAATTAAATCGGCCGCTGCATGAGCTTTGCCGCCAACTCCTGCGATTGCAACGGATTGTGGTCGAAATAAAACCTGCGTAGGAACTCCTTTCTTCAAGATGGCTCTGGAAACAGGCGCTGAAATTGCTGTTCCCCCATTTCCGGCTACTGCTCTAGCAGATGGTTCAAGTATGAGAGTGGTAACTTTTTTCGGAGGACTATTATATGGTCCTTGAAATGGAGTGAAAAACGTTCCAATGGGGATGTCTGGAATTTCAGGGATCTCAGGAGCATCTGAAATTGGTTTATCGGCTGCTGTGTGTCCTGTAGCTGTTACAAATACATCAGTGCCATCTGCAGCTTTTAACTTGTCGCCAGTAGGTGGGGCATCTTCTTCAAGGTCAAACTCCTCCCTTTGCGATTCATTAGACATCATTGAACGGATTTTTTCAGTTTTCTTTCCCTCAATAGGCTCATAGCTGATGCCACCAAAGATTCTTCTTCCTGGAATCGGAACAATATCTTCCACAATAAACTTCGCGTTTGGTTGTTGAACAGCTTTGACCATATGGAAATCTACAATAGTTTTACCCTTTTCTGTTGTGGGTGCTTCGACGAGTTTTTCAGAGGAAGGCTCAATTGGTTTAGTTTTTGGAGCCTCTGTGGTTGGTTCTGCATTGTTTTTCCGTTTCGGATTTTGAGGCTTGTACTTATACACAGGAACTGTGGTTCCTAGTACGTGATATCCTGGTTGATGATATGGCGCAAATGTGTATGGAAGAAATCCACTTTGGTAGAAGCTGGCTCCCGTGGAAGGCTGCACTACAAAGGGCGCCAATGTGAATGGTAAAGCTTGCCTAGCAGCAACTGAAGAAGTAAATAGCGGCCATGCTTGCAGACTTGATGTTTGCCATCTGTATTAGACAGGGATGGTTCAAGTTTTTGTATTATTTCCACACAAACACGCTATCTAACTATTCAAAGGACAGTGCAACAGACAAATAGCAACGAACCTCGCATTTTGCTTCCTTCTATTAGTAACAAAGACGTTAGCCAAGATTATTATCAAATCTAAGACACCTGGTGCATATTAATGGGATGGGAAGTTGTTACGCTACTCTACCGTATGCACTGCATGTGAGGTTCAAATGTGTTTGTGTTTTCTTGGATTCTAAGGTGAGTAATGCACTTAAAAAAGGAAGAGTAAAATTGCGTGGCACTTGAGTTTCTATTAATTTTAATAAAATCGTGAACCTGATGTGAATAAGCGAGATTGTAATGTGTTTACGGTTGTGGCGTGTGTGTTTGGTTATTTTTATTTTTGTGTATTTTTGTTTACTGTAAGCAGGCATTGTGTGTTTGCATTATGTATTCTGTGTGGTGACCAGGTGGTCTTGAGTGATTAAAAAGAAAATTGGAAGAATATAGATTAGTGTTACAATATAAAATTAAACAAAGTGATGCATGCACTTTAAAGCTGTATTGAAGTTTCAAGATATTTTTTTGCAATAGCAGAAAGTCTAGTAAATACAATTGAAGAAATGCCCGATTAACAATTCAAGCTCAAAAATGTTAATCTTCTTCTGGGAAATAAAAACTTGATAGCTTAAACACATTTTAGATGGCCCTATAGAGACTTTGAAATAATTTTTTTTGTTTCAAATAATTTAGCTTGAAATCTGCGGGGCAAAAGTTCACTAAAAACAATTAATAAGATCTTTAAATGTGAAATTCTAATAATTATTCAAGATTTGATTACAAATAGGTATTATGACCAAAAATTCTAACGTTGACGTGGTGGAATGGTTTATGATAAGGATTGTTTACAAGTAATCATTGAGAAAACTTTTCGATTGACAGCAAAATAAAACCGGAATCCGTACAAGCACGCATCAAACCATCCTGGTAGGGAAAGCCGGGCGGAACAGAGTAGAACGTAGAACGACAAAGCGCCGACATGCCAAACAATCATACTTCGATGTCCAGTCACCATCCTCGCCTCGTTGTATGAATTTTCGAATTTTCTCATTAAAATGATGTTTCAACTAAAGTGTTCAATTGTGATACTTAAAAGCAAAATGAGTCGAAATTTGTACATTACTCCAGTTGAAAAGACAACAAATAAGTTTTACGATTGCTTTTTACTTTACCACATCCCTATCCCTCAATGAAAACATTAATTGACTTCGATCCTTTCAACTTACACTTTATTCTCCAATATTCTCCATTCTCCTTCTACCGAAAGTCATAGCCCATGTCACTAACTTCCTAGTGTTCAATTTACATCACATCTTAAGGTTGTTTTCTAATTCAGCTTACATATCTAAGACAGCATTAATTTACAAATGCAACATCTTCCCACCAAAACTTTTAATTTCACAAAGAGCTGATTCGATATACATTGTAACAATTAAGTAAGTACCCGGAAATTGTAATTTAAATAATATTTCAAAAAAAAAAAATTATTTTGTTCAGTGACTGTACTTAATTACTATGAGCGCAATCTATCAACCAGTTTGTTTACAAAACTTAAGTCAGTACACCTCGGTAGTGCGTTGCGATTTCGTCGTTTTATTTGATTGTGACCGAATTTAAAGCCGAAAACGCAATAAATGCCATCAATCAACCACCGTATTCACCAGATTTGGCTCAGTGAGATTTTGATGAATAATTAAATATTCTGCGTGTTATTTGCAATTTCTGGGTACATTTTTGTCACAATGTAAAACAAAACTCGCTGAAGAAGCTGAAGGCCATGTATTAATCGAGCAGTCTCACAAGCCAACTGCCCGAAAACCACATAACACTCTTCCGAAATTTCAACTGCAGAATTGAAAAAAATGTAAGTACTCAAATTTAATTTTTTTGGTAAATTATATAATTTTCATATTTTTTAAATATAAACATGAAGTTATATTGTTCCTGTTTATTCCATTAAACGTAAATTTTGTGTTTGCATTGATATTCATTATAATATTTATCTTTTTATTATGATTTAAACTTTCAATCTATTATTAATTTTAGTAACTTAATTATAAAAATCTGCAAATTGAAATATAGGACATGGGAACACTGATTCAGTGCATCGATGTATTGCATTGACGAATGCAATCTAACTCAGCTGAGCTAGCAGCGTTCTTAGATTCAGTGGTGGACAGCTAAATCATGGGGAGATTAGAACGGATCGAGGAGTCATTTATCAGTCGGCCACGTCGTGACGCCCAAGAAAAGAGCCGTAACGTAACTTGTCGCGCAATAAGTTTGGAAGTTGAGATTATCTGTAATTTACGAAGCATGTTTACGCGTTTGTTGCCTGTTAAGTGTTCCTACTGAGGCATTATCTTACTTGCGTGTGAAAAGATTTGAAAAGTTCACGGGGCTCGTGAGAAAGTGTCCAAGACTGCAGACATTAAATTACATTCGCGGAAATTGAAGTTTTCTGTGAAATTTTTACTTTCAAGTTTTTCTGTCGGGCGTTGCAAAATTGAAGTGGGAAATCAGTGAAGTGATTTTCGCGTGAAATTGCACTCATTCTCACCTAATTGTGCATTTTCGCAAATTGCTTTTGGGATTTCTTAGTTGGGAAACGCATTTGACCTGTGTGCAGGCCTAGTTGAGTGCCCAGTTACCGTTTTGAGGCCCTGTCGCAACCGTTGGTGTGCGTTTTCTGATCGCAGCTGCAACTAGGTTCTTGCGAGAAAAATATGAAGATAAGCGCCATATTGAAGAGCTGGCTAGTGCAAAAAGGGCGTTTTTTCGGATTGTTTAATCAGATAATTTCGACTCCTGTGAAATTATTATTAAATTTTTCTTGACAAAGTTGTCAAATTGGATGACGCAATGTTTTACCAATTCTTGAGGGCTAACTGAAAGCTCAGCGCAACAGCCGTGAAATCGGAAGCAGTGTGAGACTCCTCGTTTAGCCACCAAGCACGTTTCCCCAGACATAAGTGAAGGAAATTCACGACAGTTTGCGTGCGGTGCACGATTCGCTCGCGCTTGCACAGTGGTAGTTTTTCACCGATTGGCTCATTGAATTGTCGCATTTCTCGTCTTATTGTAGTAAATTATTGCACCCCGGAGGGGAACGAAATTTTTTATGACTTTTGACGGAATCAGTGGAATGCCCGTACTCCAAAGAGCACATTTGTCTACACTGATAAGAAGGAAGTTAGCTAGGTCGTGTATAAATTTACATAGGCAATATTTGAGTCAAAGCATCTTTCGGCTTAATTTCTACAAACCGACCACATCAACAGCTAGGAAATTGCAAAGCAAAAATAATCGGTTGTTAATTTTTATAATCAGTTTTAGTCATTTCACATAAATCATCAGCGTATGCCCGACGAGGATGTAAGTGAGTGCATATGTTTGCTTTACTTTGTTTTAATTTGTTTATTAAAAAAAAATATTGTTCATTATTTATCAGAATGCATGCACCATTGAATAAAATGAGAAATAATATAATATATAATTATATAATATTGTGTAAAGGTTGAACTCAAAATTTAGCGAGAAGGAGGTAGTAGTTAGATGAATTGGCGTAAATAGTCACGATTGAATTAATGAAAATTTACTTAGGGCTTGGAACGGTTGGTTGTACCTGTTTTCTTATTTCAAATATTTTCTCAATAGCGTCAATGAATTCATAACGGAATTGAAACGAAACGCGGTTAGTGAAAAATTGATAATACATCCTCAATGAATTGACTCCCCACATATGAGCCTGTATGAACATGAATGAGTAAAGTGTAATAAAAAAAATGTGTGAGTAAAGAAGTATATTCGGTCTATATATTTCGCCAAACCGATGATGGCTAGGCCCTCCAGTATACTGAGCTAACTGTCGGGCGAGCTCCTCCTTTTTTGTACGATACAAGGGCTTTTGCCGGGTAGAGTGGTCTTCGGCTCACGTGCCCTTTTATCGTATAGTATTATGTGATTCCATCCCATAATACTATAACATAAATTGGTTACGTTTATATTTCTAATTTGATGGAAAAGTTCATGCAAATTATGTTTGTATGGGTTTTTCACTCAAATGGGACATATATGGCCACGTCTGCATTTGCATCTTCATCCGGTTGGGAGGATGCGAGGGGGCACCGCTTCCACCTGAATGCCCCACTCTTATTTGTGGGCCATAAGTATCATCGGTACCGACGAAGTCTCTTTAAGTCCGTCCGTTTCGCCCAGGCCCGATTTGTCCTCTGAAGCAACAATTCTCTTGACCCTTAGTAGGTTGACTCGTTCTCGATTTTTTCGAAATTCGTACATACGAAAAATAATTTTGTAGTGGGTCTTGTGCTGGGGAAAAGAACCCGCCCCACTACACCGCAACGCTAGCCTACCAGCGCATTCACGCGTCCCTACACAAGGCCAAATCTCGGCGGATCCTACCATCCTCATTCGTCGAGACAGCAGACCATCGCTGCAATCCTTTACGGACATATTTATCCATCTATTTCACTCCAGCCATCTCAAAAAGTGCTTATGAAAAGTATTTCAAGAACTGGAAAAATCTTTGGCGTGAGTGTAGTGCATCTGATGGGGATTGCTTTGAAGGCGTAAAATAAAATTGATGAATAATTAAATATTTTGCATTTTATTTGCAATTTTTTGTCACAATGTATGTCCGAGTGTCTTTTGATCTTCTTAACGTAGGTGTTACAGCCTTTTTCTGTGTATTACTACTTCTTTTGTTTGCTTGGTCTTTTATGGTGTTCTCATGAGTACTTGGACTTATTTTACGAGTATAATACAATAAAGGCTCCCAAACCGTATATTTTTTTAATTGATTGTCATGCACCATTCTTAATAAATAACTTACTTTTATTAGATAACGTAACTTTGTTAACTTTTTCATAATTTCACATTTTATCCATTTAAGTACGTGCTGAAAACGATTCCTATAAAGTGCTTTTTCTCCTGCTTTGAATTCATTACACATTTTTGCTTACAAAGTGCTCGATATTATCATGAAATCCAGGCCACAAACATAAGACCTGGCTTTTCTTTTCATAGCTATAATACCCGCGTGACTGGAATGTAATAAATTCAGCACTTGATTTCTCAAACATTGGGAAACCACAATTTTAGTACCGTAAAATATAGAACCGCCTTCTGTACTTAAACAATTTTGCTTATTCCAGTGGGATTGTATCTCTCCTTCAGGCTTTAATGGAAACACTCCCATAAGGTGATTTACAATTTTACTTAATATTAGATCCCTGCTAGTATTTTCTTAGATTTGTATGATATCTACAGGCAGCTGGCCCGCAAAGTTCAAGGAATTAATCGTAATATACTCTATCTCTGTATTCTCGTTAATAGGGAGTCTCGATAATGCATCTACGTTGAACATTTTCTTGGCAGCTCTATAAGCGATTCTGTATTTAAATATTGACAAGTAGACTGCCTATCTTTGAAGCCTAGCTGCCGCTACAGCCGGGGTACTTTACGGGATTGAATATTTCTTTTATGGCTTGATTGTCCATATAAAGGATGAACTCTTTGCCATACAGATATTTCAAAAACTTTTTTCCCTGGAGAAAACAGCCAGACATTCCCTATGCAATTGAGAAAAGTTCTGTTCGGCTGTGGTAAGAGAACTACTTGGAAATATTGCTGGCTTCTCGCCCCCTTTGACAATGTATGGTAAGACTTCCGTGACTCCATATAGGCTAGCATCTGTTGAAACTACAATGGGCTTGTTGGGGTCAAATTTGAAAACTTTCCTCACATTTTTGGGAGTATTGGAATTTAATATCCTTCTGTAATCATCGATATCGTACTTTAAATTTTGTAAACAAATTGGGTATGGAACGTCGGTAATAATCAATAAGACTCAAATACGCCTGAAGTTCTCAGCCATTACGTAGTGTTACGAAATATAAAATTAAACCCCGAAGCCACCTCTTGAAAGGAAAGATTGCTCGCACTCCAACATTTTAGTCGGAATATTACCAAGGAACCACTCCACGCGCTGAAGTACTGATGGGAAGGACTAAGGTAATGTTATGATAATTAATGTAAATTATTAGCGTGAAGTAAGGTAGATTTTTAATACGTTCAATTAGAACTCTTTATTTTTAATCGTATTGTCCTGTTCAAGCATATCATTTAAGTGAAACCCAGGAAAATTTGAACTAATATAAATCATTAGCGTTAAGTAAGGTTTGATATTAAGCAGCAAAATAAAATAAACAAAAAGGAAGCAGCTTCTCCTCGCCACCGAACTTCAACTCCGCTCTCAAGACGAGGAATTGCAGTCAAATTCGTGAAATTCGTGGCAAAACCAATTTTTGATACTTGTTTATCCCATAACTTATGATTATCACCTACGTACGACCACAGAATCCTTTTTGCTTCCCTTACCTCTCCAGTTTTTGTTCCTCCATCCGAAGTTATATATTATATATATATATATATATATATATATATATATATATATATATATATATATATATATATTATATTCGCCATTCTACTAACACTCACAGGGATTATGTCAACGGCGTTTTCCGACTCCTTCCCTTCTCCGTCATCACCCTCTGCTTTCACTAGAAGTTCTCCCATAACCATTATAAGCTCACCTCTAAGTTTGCTTGACTCCATTTCCTGATCGGCTTTCTCCGCCTGAATGTTTGGTATGCGTTTAAGTCCAAATTCAATTTTTGACTTGATTTTCAATAATTCACTGCTATCTGTATCGCCTTCAACTTCTCCATCAGTGAACGAATTTCCAATAGCTTGCTGCAAACGGCCTCAATACCTTCGCTGGGAGTGTATGGATAGTGTTTGGTTTCCACCATACTTGTATCCATCGCTAGCACTGCCCGTAATGCCGCCCGTAAGTTCCTCCTCATTTCGTCGACTGTTCCTGGTGAATGGTCTCGTATGCAGAGCTCATTCGTGAATTCGTCCTTGAACAACCTATCAACCAAAATTTTGGTAGTAAGAGACATTTTATTGTGTACTTTTCCCCTTAAAAAAATCGACTTAACCCTATTAAATAAAACGACAAGATTCGCTGTTTTAGATTAATTCTTTTTCTTATACTACTGAGTTAAAAGAATACAACTTATTTTCTTTTCCCGTTCCCCAGTATGCACTTCCAGTTATTATTTTTCAAACTCCTCTTGGTTGTTTTCCCTGTTTTCCGGATTTGTTTTCCTCTCTCCTAGGCCTGAGGTAATTGATTGGTCTGTACAATCAAAATAGTTTGTCGTTCGATGTAAGCTGGAGCCATTTTCTGAAATAAATCGCTAGTTGCTGCGCAATTACACCAATATTGGAAGGATTTCACTCCCTTGTAATTTCAACACTTGCACTTATTCACCAAGTCGCTAGTGAAAATATCACACTCCCGCAAAAAGAAACTATCACTTATCTTCTTTCTGGCACTGGTTAAGTACTTTCACGAAAAACTTTACTTGACTCGTGATTGCCTTACCCCAATGAACGTTGGGCGCCAAGATGTTACGTTAAAAATGTTATTGATACGTTACAACAAGCGATTCCGACGATTCTGTGCCGAAACCGCAGTTGACTAACATTGTTGAATTTTCATCAAAGGCAGATAAGTATATGCATTTAAAAATGGCAATTATAAAAAGATTTGGCCTTTTGAAGGAAGATAAATTCGGCGTTTTCTCGGCGAAATTGATTTGGAGGATAAATACCCATCACAACTCCTCCGAAAAATACAGGCACTTGCACCTGTGGATATCACACAATACAATACAAGCGTCGTCACTGTATATAACTTCATTAAACTTAATAACTAACTTAATCACGTATCGGCATGTGCACGGTCGGAGTCGCGTGTTGCTTGCATCGAATGGCGTCATTGACTGATTGTTGCTTCTCAACTCATGCGTTGTTGTCTAATTATCTTTTTAGCGTTGTATCATCGCTGACAGTGAGTCCATAATATCGAATCTTTGTAGCGGTGAGCTGCAGAGTCCCCGCAGTACTCCCTCCTGAGTCATGTCGTTCACGATATGACGTTTAGCTGGTGGATATGTGCACGTGATGCTTGGTGGCCGTGGAATAATTGGCATCCAGGGCTTGGGCGATTGCGGCGCAGTTCGGATGCTGCAATTTCGGGGTACTGTGAGCATTTGGGACTTCTTCAAGGAACGCGGGCTTCAATCGCTCTGTGGTGACATTTATTGAGCGCCCGTTTACGTCAATTTTGTATAGTACTTTTAATTATCGATTTAGTACTTTATGAAGGCCGGTAAATAGTTGCAATAGAGCTTTGCGTATGGCTTCCATTCGAAAGAAGACGTGTGAGCACTTGCTCAAGTTTTTGTGGCGGAATATTGGTGAATTACTGTGGTTCGATGTTGGCGTGGGTCGAAGTTCCTGCATCGTTTGACGGAGGTAATTTAAAAACGTGTGAGAACTTATTGTTTCCTTACTGGGTATGAAAAATTCACCTGGAAGCGTGAGCATTGTCCCGTATACCATTTCTGCCGAGGATGTACCAATGTTTTCTTTGACTGTGTTTTTAAGGCCCAAAAACACTGTTGGGAGTACGTCAACCCAGGCTGAGTTCTTTTCATGGTACATGATAACTTGTTTCAAGGATCGATGCCATCGTTCAACCGCCCCATTGGACGGGTAGTAGTATGGTGATGTTCTGGTGTGTTTGCAGCCGACGAGGTTAGCTAAAGCTGTGAAAAATTACAACTCAAACCGTGTGCCTTGGTCCGTAGTTACGGTCTGTGGAGCTCCAAACCCTGCCACCCGATTGTTGAAAAACGCTTTGGTGACTGATTCGATCTTTAGATCGCTAAGCGAAACTGCCTCGGGCCAACGTGAAAATCGATATATAATAGTGAGGACATATTTGAATTACTGGCAAGGAGTAGGTGGTCCTACTATGTCAAGGTGGACGTACTGAACCTTTCAGCTGGAACTGCAAAATGCTGAGATCAATTTCTTTAATGTCGGCCTACTTTGGAGCGCTGGCACGGGATGCAGTTTCGTGCCCATTGGTGTATCTTTTCGCATGCAGGGCCAGATGAAACTTCGGGAAACAGCTTTGTATGTAGTGCGGCTGCTAGGGTGTGATGGCTGATGGAACGCCTTGAATATTTTTTTTTCGCAGGGAAACTGGTACGAAAGAGCGAGTTCTTCCTGTTGATGTATTGCAGTATAGCTCAGATCCACCATTGAAAGCGATGAGTTTTAATTGAAGGATGACGTGTTGTTCCTTAATAGGGCTTGGAGTTCTTCGTCTGAGTGTTGATGATGTATTAATTCGTCGACTCCAACGGACACGGGCATTGATATAGTCTCGAGGCATGACAAGGCGTCTGCAACACCGGCATCTGCCAAACAGTTTTTGCAGTCCACACATCCTTTGTCGGTTTCCGGGTTCCATTGAATCGGTTGCTTATCATTATTTTTAGTCTGCGACAACATTCTATGTAGAGGGGATTGAATTTGTTCTGCATTTTTTACGAAATGCCGATAGAAGTTTAATGTTCCCAAAAACCTTCAAAGTTGCAGTACGTTTACAGGTTTCGGGTATGTGCGGATCGCAGTTAATCGTGACGGTGAGATTTCTGGTTTATTATATGTCCTAGATACTTGATGCTTGGTACGCTAAAAACACACTTTTTACGATTTAAAACGATTCCGTACTTGCTTAATCTTTCGAAAATCATGCAAAGATGTTGTAAATGTTGCTCTTGTGAGTTAGACGCGACAAAAATGTCATCTACAAAGCACGTGCAAAATTCGAGATTTCTTAAAATTTCTTCAACCCGAACGTCATTGCCGTAAATTCACATAATCCAAATGGCGTTGTTACGGTAGTGTTTGGGACATCTTCTTCGGCGATGAGGATTTGGTGGGACGCTTTCAACCAATCCGCTTTTGAGAAGATTACCTTGTTAGCTGCGATAGCAGTGATATCTTCGATGTTCCGGCTTGGGTACCGATTGGGTTGAGTTTTTGAGATCAACCGGCGGTAATCGCACATGAGCACTACGTGCCGTACTTCTTTTGTGTTAAGTGGAGGGCGACAAAACCCTTTTCTGATTAATCAGTCGAATTCAGACTTTTCTATTTTTATATTTTCGGGAGTAAGCCTACGTGGACGATCGGCTACGGTTGGTCCAGTTGTGACTATGTGGTTCTGAACTTTATGAGTTGTGACTTTGCGTGTTTCGCATGAGTTAGTGATTTCCGGGAACTCTCTCAATAATTTTTGTTCACGGTGAACACGGTTGCGAAGCTAGACTGGCTTATTTGTCCTTTTATTAATCGTCCAATGGGATCGAGGAGTTTTATGTTTTTAACGTCCACAATTATCACAAAATGCTTGAGAAAGTCGGCGCCTAGTATTGGCTGAGACACAGTGGCTACGTGAAATCTCCAAGTCAGTGGTTTAGGTAGTCCCAGTGACAGCGTTATGTTCTTCGTTCCGTATGTGCTTATTGCACTCCCGTTTGCTTCGAATAATTTGAAGCTTGACGCGTATTCTCGATCTGGCGCGTGGAATTTCGGAATGACTGAAAGTCAATAGTATAGGTAGCAGCCACAGGGAGCTATATTATGTGAATACGGTGAGTGATTGATGGTTAAAATGCGATTTCTAATCAAAAAATCAAAAAAAAAAAAATTATGACAAAAGTCTCGTTTATTTTAGAATGCAGTTAACTTGTGCGCAACAAAACGTGCACAGACCTTTCGTAAGCCCAAATGATCAGTTAAAATACGACAATTGATGTTTTGGAGATATTCAACTCCAATTCCATGAAATACAACGATAATTTCGGCTCATTTTGATAGATTCACGCACAATTTCGATGGAGTTTTCAGTGATCACTGATTTTGGGCGGCCCGTATGTTCATCGTTATTTATGTCCTCACGACCATATCTAAAACGTGTAAGCCACTCATGAACTCTGGCACGAGACAGACAATCATTGCCATAAACTTTTTTCATCAATTCAAATGTTTCGGTAAACGTTTTACCGATTTGAAAACAAAATTTGATATTAGTTCTTTCTTCGAAACACATTTTTGTACCGATGACACAAACATACTGTCACTTTAGACACAACAACTTCACTTTCACTGAACCAAATGTCAACAAACTTTCACTGGAAGTCAGCGAGGGATGTTACTTTCCAACGCATCATTCACAGATGGCGCCACCAAACAAATTTTTATGACAATAGTCTCGTTTATTTTGGGACGCACCATGTAGATGATGGACTCATTATGTCAGAAAAAGTTACCATTGTACTGAAAATTTTGACAGAACTGGGTTCGACGGTGAAAATCACAGTAAACAATCTGGAAGTTTTCATTACGTTGGAAATTATTCGAAACAGAAAAGAGAAAACCATGTTTATCAATCAGAAGAGCTACATCAACAGAGTATTGGATAAGTTTAATATGAGCAACTACAGGTCCATTGCAGTTCCAGCAGATCCAAAAGCATTAATAAGTTCCCAAGACATTCAGAATAATGATAATAAAGAATTGAAAATCTCTTATCGTGAAGCTTTTGGTAGTTTGATGTTTGCTGCAACTGTGTCACGTCCCGACATAATGTATGCTGTGGGGCTAGTCAGCAAGCATTTGAACAATCCAGACAAATTTCAGTGGATGGCAGTGAAAAGAATACTGAAATATCTCCAAAGTAGTAGAGATGCCGGTATAATTTACACCCGACCATCTGAAGAGTTGAAAATCTACAGCGATGCAGACTTTGCAGGTGACCCAGATACTAGAAAGTCAACGTCAGGGTACGTTAGCGTGCTCGCAAATGGTCCTGTTTTCATATATATAATTTTTCTTCATTAGAATGTATGCAGTACAGAGCCTTATAATATGCAAGGTGCTCTGACAAAGTCATTTAACCATCGTTTGAACATTACTTATAACTATATGTAGTATTGTATTTCCAATGTGAATATTCTAATTAGCAAGAGGAAAATTTCAGCAAAAACCTCTACTGGGCTTATTATTAGCTTAACATAACTTAAATATCCACTTATAACTAGTTAAAGTCGATGAGGCTAGGTTACGGCCAAAGAGATAGGTGGTAGCAACTGCTGGCTTTCAATTCGCTAAAGCACAAATTAGCGGATGGGGCAAGTCATTTGCTTTCGCGATTAATTTGTCAGGGCGCCATGCAGCGAGCTTATAAATTGAAATAACGCCAGCCTGTGTAGTTTTCCAGAAGAAAACTAAAACGGTTTATTAAGTACCATTTTCAGGTATCTATTTTGCGTGATCTAAAGCTTTGTTACTAGATATTTAGCACATTGGATCCAGGTAGGTGAGCCATATAGGATGATCGGTTGGATTGCCATTTTGACGATAAGGACTTTGTCTCTGGTGTTGAGGCGCGAATTATGATTAAGGAGGGAGTATAGCGAGAGCATGACCTTAAACGTTTTGGAGCTAATATGCTGAATATGACTCCTGAAGGTTAGTTTTTTGTCAAATATAAGCCCAAGATAATTGAAATCCTCACTCCAGGGAATAGTCTGCTCTACAAAATTTATTGGTCGCTAAGGTAGGTGAACAGGCTTATGCTTCCTGGTGAAGAATATTGACTTCGTTTTTGCAACATTAATTTTAGTTTTCTATCCATAGTAGTATTGATATGTAAGTTCTAACGCCATTTCAAGGCTAGCAATAATGGAATTTGGGTCTGCGCCCATGCTGTATATGCAAATGTTGTCTGTGAAAGCTGCAACTTGGTAGTTTGGTAAGGAAGGGAAGTGAGATGAATAGATATTATATATTGATGGGCTTAGGCAGGAGCCTTGCGGAACACCGGCAGTAATACTTTTCACTCGGGAAGAGCTTTCCTCTACTTTGACTTGGGACTTTCTGTCAGTTTTAAATGCTTGTAAAAAGTTCAATCAGTATGGAAGTGTGTTATACTCCTGAAGTTTATAGACAAGAGCATCATGCCAGCCTATATAAAAGGCTTTTTCTAAGACCAAACTCACCAAACCTACAGACAATTTATTGCATATTGCTACTTTGACGTGCTTCGTAACACGGAAAAGCTGATGCTCTGTTGAATATCTGTTTCTGGAGCCGAATTGGAAATCAGGTAAGGTATTATTGTTAGTCTTTAAATCGTTTGATCTTTTTAGGATTTCTCTTTCAAGGAGCTTACCTAAGCTTGGTAGTAGGCTAATGGGACTGTTATTGTTGGGAGAGTGCGGGTCTCTTTCAGGCTTCAGGATAGGTATAACTAGAGCTTGGTTCTAGATGGATTGAAAGAAAGAGAGCCTAAGGCAAGCGTTGAATAGGAGGCATATGAAGACCATTCCTTTTTTGGAAAGTGGTCTTGTGACATGGTGTTCACAAGGACATAAAATTTGTAGGACGGTCAACTACAGAGGCAGAGTATGCTGCAGCATCCAACGCAGGATAAGGAACCATGTGGCTACGAGTGTTTCTCAACGAAACAGAAGGAGAGGCAAAATCACCTACAAGGTTGTTGATCGACAACCAAAGTGTCTTGAATTAAGTGAAAAATTTGAACCATCATAAGCTTATAAAGCATATACACGTAAAGTATCACTATATCCATTAGCAAGTGCAAAATAATGCGACTGAAACAGTGTACTCGTATGTACCATCTAATGAGCAATTAGCAAACTTTTTAACAAAACCGTTGTCACGTGAAAAACTTAATATAAATTGTAAAATGTTGTCAATTTGATCAGATGTGAATTGTGTAAAAGGTGCCTAAATAAAAAGTGGAAGTATTGAAAATAATATGTTTAATTTAGACACTTTATTTAGTTGTAATTTCAATATGGTTTGATTATGTTTTGGCATAGTTGGCAACATTGTGAGGGATAGATGTTACTAGTTGTTCCTTGGTGAACTAACAATCAAGAGTGTATTCTTAGTTCTTGTAAAACCAGTATTGTCGGTAGTTCAATGTAAACTTGCTAACTAAGTTTAAATAAAAGTTATCTGTATTTTCTTTGAAATAACTTCTTCAATTCAATATCCCCTCAGTTCACACTTTACGGAACAATCATAATCTCACAACAGTAACAAATTACTGAAAAAATGCTGGAATGATAAAGAACACCTTCAGATTTCAGTTCTGGTTTATTAAAATATTATTAATATAACATTCAAAGTCATCGAAATGTTTTCAAACTTTTTTATTGTTTCGAATGATACTTCAAAGTATTACGTAAAAAATAAAATTATTAACAAAACAGTCAAGTCGTTCAACTTAATCCTAGCAATATAGCCAACTACATAGTAGAAATTCTACAACTAACAATCCTCGAAATCTAAAGCAAATCAGGTAAATAAAAGAGTAAATACATTACTCTCCCTTTTGTCATGTCACCTTTTACGGACTATAGTAAATAGTTGGTCCTGTTGCTACCACAACACCTTCAGCTGGCAGACTTCTAGCTGATGTTTCCCAAATAGCTTTTTCCAAATCATAAGTCACAGGCAGGGCAACAACTTTGGCTCCAGGACCAGCTATTGTCAAACTTCTTGGATGGGTCAATGCAACACCTCCTGGACCAATTATTGCTGTTCCGCCACTACCTGCTGTTGCCACGCCACCAGGCCCAGCAATTGCAATACCACCTTTGCGAACTCGAAGTTTCTGAATCAGAACTCCTCCACTTTTAAGAACCTCTTTTTGATTGTCTAATGCTTGTTGGAAGATTCCTTTTTCACCCGAGTCTTGGTCACTTCCAGAATAAGCTTCGTCACTATCATAGTCTGGATCATCATTATAAACATTTTGAGCAGGTTGAATAGGTTGTGGAAGAGGGGGTGGAGTTGTTTGACGTCTGAATAGTTGCGGAAGTGGCTTGTTGAATATATTGAATGGATGCTTCAACTGTATTGTTTTTGTAGGATTTGGCAGATCTTGTTGTACTTGTTCAAATGATTGACTTTGGGCGATCGTAGGTGATTGTGCCGAAACAGATCCCTGTCTTGTTGGTTGATTTGATGGTATTTTCTGCGCTTGGGCAAGTTTTTGTTTGTGCAACAGCCTTTGAGTTTCAGATTGCGCTTGACTAGGTGTAGGTTTTGCAGTAGGTTTAGTTTGAATTGCAAGCGGCTTGAATTCAGGGGTGGGTTTTTGTGTAGAGGTGGCCACATTTGTAGAAGGACGACGAGTTACAATAATGCCTGGAGCCGATTCTACTTTTGCAGGAACTGCAACAAATTTTACACTGTTTTGCTGCTTATTTTCACCTATTCTACCAGTATTATTGATGTGGTTCTTCGACTTTTTTTCTCTTGCTTCACTTACAATTTTTTGAACACTATCCAAAAGCTTTTGTTCAAACTCTTCATTATTTGCGGCAGTGAAGTCAACATTGTGAGCTTCTAAATTCCGTGCGTATTCAACAATGCTTGTGATATCATTGCTGACCGTGAGCAAGTTAGAAGCAAACGATCCGGGTTTCAAATCTCTATCCTGAAACGACCGTGGTGTGTCACGTAGTGGTGCTCTCAAGTATGGTTCCGGATAGTAGTATCCTTCATTATTAAATGGTGGAGGTATCATCACTGAATGTTGATGTATGATTTTTCTAGCAATTGGTGCTTGCTGTTGTTGATTATAGTAGCTAGGCTCAAAGCTTCGATACTGCTGGTATGAATGAGGGAGCTGATATTGCTGCGATAGTTGCTCTTGTGATTCAAAACGGATATCAGTCGGGCGCTCGACACTATGATCAAACTTCCATTCTATAGGTGGAGAGGATGGTTTCGGGTATAAATATGTATTTGAGTCTAATAGCACCGGTCGATTTCGATGTTCACCCTCTTTTCTTTGAATATAACCCAGTGCAGCGTTTATTTTACTAATCTCATTCAATATTCTTCGGGTTTCGTCAGCCTGTTCACTTGTTTGATTTTCACTTGGGTCAACTGGGAAACGAATCAAGCGTTGTTTGACGATCCTGAAAAATATTGAAATATGAATAAACGCTGGAGAGATTGGGAGGGAATTTGGAAATCTAAATAAATATTTGCAATTTTGTAGATTATTCACTTTACATCTAAGTTGACTTCATTTTTGGTCAAGATTGAAATAAATTTGTATAATTTTTTTCATTTTCTCTAAAATATTTGTATCAATATGCAAAGCTATTCATCAAGTTAAATCTATTGTGAATCGATACATTTTTCAACTAATTCACGTAACTTTTGTTCTATTTTTATGCTTCAAAATTATTTTTCTATTTGAAAATTATTCCTGTATAACTCAAATATTGGACAGAAGTTATGACATAGCAGAAATAAATCATGGTATGAGAAACTCTAAGATTCTGAAAAAGAACGTCTAAGCTCCTGGTTCAGAACAACTACGTTTGGAATTAAAGGCCCGATCTCATCTATTCCAAAATTGTTCATGGGAGACGAATAGACCAGTCTTGAAATACCATTTTATTGCCTCTAATAAGAAACAGTCCGAAATTTCACTAAAATTCATGTAAATTAACTTATTTGTTGCAATATGATATAAGTAAAGAGGTAAAAGAAAAAAATAATATAAAATTGAATTTTTGTAGTCCCATAACATCGAAAAACTTCATTTATTTTGAGTAGGCAACATAAAATAATAAAAATCTTTTGATTCGAATTCAAGCTGGTAAATAACATTTTGAAAAATTGTATACGAGTATTTCATTAATTACCTATAAAATTGCAGATATTCAGTGTTTTTCATTTGAAATATTACAACAATCCCTTTCAAAAATAAAAATCTAACACACAAATCTTACATAAATAAAAATTATACAAATTATATAACAATTTGGGGTGATTTTCCCGCAAACCTACCTAAGCGTTAATTGTGCATGTGTTGTTGAAATTCTTCACACTTTTTATAAACCACTGTAACTTTTTTACAATTGTACATAAGACGGTTATTATCGTCGATCGGATTTCTGAATATGCGCTTAGCCGTGACACAAACACTTATCCGTTTCGATTATCCGCTAACGTGATCACTTCTAACCAAAGACTACAACCAACCGTTTACTATCAAAACTGAACACGAGCGCTTAAAAGAGCTTGAGTTTTTCAACGAACTTATCCGAGACAATCTTCAAGAAAAGATACTTTGTGCTTCGTCTCGGAAATGAGTGAAGACCAGACCGGATGCCGTTTCGAGAGCTCCGTTCATTTTCATGATGATATTTACAATAGCTTTGATTGCTGATTTGTATTTACAAGTTGTATTCTTGCAGAGCAAGAATTTTAATTGACTCTGTCAAGTTTAGAGATCTTATGCATTTAAACCACCCCAAAAAGTTTATTATTTGTATGGATAGCAAGCGGTGTTAATGAGCTTAAAAGTAAGTTAATCTACATGCTGGCATTCAAGATTCGTGCGTGTACGTTTAAATTGTAGCTCGGATTGGATCTTGTTATTTTATTTTTCTTTAGTATCTGAAGCAGCGAAAGAATCAAGCCAATGAAATTTACATTTAACAGTACCAATAAATAGTGAGTAATAAGAATGAGGGAATGATGTGATGTGTTACTGGTAAACTTGGCATGCAAGACATGAATTTTAATGAAATTCTTTCATGAAGACTTACTCAACATTGGATGGCGCGGCCATAGCCAGTCCCAGAGACAATGATATCTGTAAAGAAAAAGGAAAGAGGGGATGTCATTAAAATGCAGTTATTATTGTAAACAGCTAATTAAAGGCAAATTTATAGTATCATGTCTGCAGATATATTTATATGGGCGATTTTAACACGGAAGTTTTAAATTTTAATTAGCATGTCTTTTACGAGTTGTATTTTATTTTTAAGAATGAATGACTCCTGTGAATGGCAGGATACAACATTGTGGTAAAATTTCTATCATAGCAATTGAACATCATTGAATTTGCAGTGCATTTGAAATTGAACTGACGTCAAATCTATTTAAATTTGAGGACTACATCTGAGAGTCCGTCGGATGCGGTTATAGTGGATAGAAGAATGCCCTAACCGGGTAGTCGGCAGGTAAGTGGGAAATGAAATACAATCTAGGGACCAAAAATCGACTGAGTCCACGCGCTGATAACGCTCTACTCAGTACTCTTGTCATTTAATCAAAACGCTCAGGTACTTCACAGCTAGCTTCAACTCAACTTGCATTTCCCCAACAACAACAGTGCAAGTTGCACTTGTTCGACTCTGCGCCCCGCGATATCATCCACATAGCTGGTCAAACGCGAATCATCTGGCAGCTCAACTCTCAGTAGTCCATTTTATGTGATGTCTCATAGGTGAGATAGCCAAAGATGGAGCCTTGAGCAACACCGGATGTAACTTCGATCTTTCGTCGATCCTCCTTTCTATCATAGAGTAGGCTCTGATCCATCAGATAGTCCCTCTGAATTCACATAATATATCTAGTACGTGAAAAATGGTTTCCAGTGCTTTAAGAACATCCGCCTATCTAGAAAAAGCACAACCCGTACGTTGGCTCGACTTTGAGCTTCCACTCTTTGGATTGCACTCACTACCTTTTGTAATCGCATCAAAGTTATCACTTACCTTTCTTCCTTTACTCATCACTTTTCCCCGCGCATTATCGTTGCATTCGACCCAAAACTGTATCGAGGCCATTTACCTCTTCATATTTGTCATCACGCAACACGCGCATTTTTTATGACCTGAAATAGCATTCGAACTAATCGATGACCAAGCTGATCGTTTCACCTGTAGCGACAACCGTTGTGCAAACGCCGCTGTGTATGCTAAATTAAATTAACTGCACCCAGGTAGCATCTGTTTACTTAGCAATTAAACATTATAAATTTATCAAGTAAGGAAGTGTCCAATAAAAGTTATAACGTTTTAAAAAGTGTTTATTTTGTAAACCGCGGAACAATTAGTCATAACTTGCATCCTGCTTAGATATTCAAAACCTAAACTTTAGGAAAGTTCAAATTCATCAACGGCATGGTAATAACACCATTTCAGCTCCCGTCAACCAATTTTTTAATTTCCGCTTTGATAATAGCAGACCTAAAGTACCCGTACCCTATCAGCAGCTAAGTTTACCAGAAAGAAATCAGATGTATCAGTTCCGAGATAGAGTTTCTAACTCACCACCCAGACCCACCCAGCCCAAACCACCAATTCTAATGGATATCGATAAATCCATTCAAACTTGGCCGGTTGATTATGCGAACAGGCCGTCCACTTGCCCCAACTACAAATGATCACATAATTCTGAAAATCTCCCAAACAAATCACAGCGTCTTTATAATTTAGAAACGCAAGTTCAGTTTTTTCAACCCGATGTGGAGTTTTCTAGGGAAATAGAAAACGAACATCAGGCTTATCTTGATGATAATATCCCTACCTTACAGGAACAATGTGACGATGAATCGGAAGAAAATCAAATAAATTTTATGATGAACGCTTCTCTAGTGATCCATACATAGAGTTTACTACGCGAGACGGTTTGATTCTAAACAATTCAATAGATACAGGTGCAAACGAAAATTTTGGTGCATCCAAACATGCGTTCAATGCTAAGTTAGTCTTGAAACCCCTCAACATCTAATTTGCTGTGGGAGAAATAACTATAAATAAAGAGGTGACGGGAAATTTTTTTAAAACTGTAGGCAACAACATGCTAGCAGATTTCTTTGTGCTACCAGGACTGAAGTCATTTGACGAAATTATAGGAGACCATACTTTAAAGGCATAAGACGCTATCATCGATAGAAAAAATAACATACTCAAAATCAGGCCAAATATAAAAAAAAGACAAAGGAATCTAAACAGGTAAATCACGTGGAAGTCGTTTGTGACCACCTTTCTCGCACAACTCGAAATAAGCTGCAAGCCATCTTGGATAAGCATGTCAAGCTTTTTTGGCCTATAAGCGATAGGGAAATCGTCGAAACAAACGTAAGGGTTGATATTAGAACTTCCACATCCGACCCTATCTACACTAAATCCTATAGCTATCCGGTTAACTTAAAGCCTGAGGTGGATAAACAAATTAAGAAAATGTTAGAGGAATTTAACTATAAGCTCAACTATAAACCAAGAAAAACTAATCCTCTTGAGATTCCCACTCTTATTAAAACATCAGCAACGGCGCATAGTGCTATTGAGGATAATTCCGATCTCATCTCACATTATGATGCGCCGATAAATATTTTTAGGAAGCAATATATTTTCTCTGAGGGAAAAGAAATGATTGCTCACGAACAACCACACCTTGACTTCGACAGGCACTATATCTGTCTCGCAGCTATCCAAAGGAAGTTTTTTTTTTGTGGTAGGGAGGTGAAGGCATTTACGCCTGCCGAGTCTGGCAGTGTGGGACTCCCATGGAGGATACCCTTGGACTACCCACTAAACACCTCCCTGTCAATCTGAGAACCTAGCCTGGAACCGTTTGACACATTACTTCGGGCCAGGTCTTGTTTTGTTACGCGGTGGGCGCCTTCAAGCTGGGGAGTCCCTTTCCTAGCGGGAGGGGAGAGGGGAAGAGGAAATGCCAGAAGAGCGATCCCCCAGCCCCAGTGCCTCCGGCTGCTGTGAGTCCCTTTTATATTTTAGGACTGCCCGAGCATAATGTGCCACCTGGTTCCATTTGTCAACCGATTCGAGCATCACCGCAACTATATTATCCGGGGTGAGCTCTCCCGTCTCCCTGTAGAGTTCCCTTCACAGCCTGAACCATTTGGTACACGCAAAAAATGTGTGACAGGCATTCTCCTCCTCTCCTGGGCAAAACCGACAATCGGGAGACCGTGACTTACCGATCTTGTGCAGGTAAGACTGAAAACACCCGTGCCCGCTCAAAAGCTGGGTCAGATAGAAGTCAGTCTCACCATGCCTTCGATTTAGCCACGGTCTCACATCCGGGATGAGGCGCGCAGTCCACCTTCCCTTTGTGCAATTCCCCCAAGACTGCTGCCAATCGTTGAGCGAGCGTTGTCTCTCCTCGCGGACAACCATCTCCCTCGCATCCTCGTTTCGGCGCAGGTAAATAGCACGGCGCTCTCTAGCAAGGAGGGCGACAGGTATCACGCCTGCAATCACTCTCACCGCCGAGTCGGAGACTGTTGGATACGAAGATGCAATTCTCAGTGCTCCTCTTCTCTGTACCTGTGCCAATCGTTTTCGGTATACCTTCTTGCTGAGAGCGTCGCCCCATACCTCTGCTCCGTACAGTAGCACTGACCCTACAGCACTCATCAAGAGGCGTCTTCTTGATGGGCTGGGTCCCCCTACGTTGGCCATAAGTCGACTCAGGGCCGATATTCCCGAAGCAGCCTTCTCAGCCGTTGCCCTGATTTACTCTGAGAAACTCACCTTCGAGTCGATCAGTAGCCCCAGGTACTTCACCGCGGGCTTCGATTCGATTTGTATATCTCCAATACTGATCATCCTTACTCTAGGGATTCTCTTTTTTGTCAAGATGACCACTTCGGTTTTCTCCAGTGCTAAACTGAGCCCGCGAGCAGTCATCCAGTCCCTCACTCGGCGCATTAGCATACCTAGCCTAAGTTGCGCTTGTTCAACGGTGCGTTCGGTGACCAGAGCCGCAACATCATCCGCATAGCCGACCAAGCGTGACTCATCTGGTATCTCAAGTCTCAGTAGCCCGTCGTAAGACACGTTCCACAGGTCCGGACCAAGGATAGATCCCTGGGCAACACCCGATGTAATTTCCATCCTTCGTTGGCCCTGTGTCGTGTCGTAGAGCAGGCTTCGGTCCTTTAGGTAGTTCCTCAAAAGCCGCATTAGATATTCTGGAACTTGAAAAGAGTTTTCCAGCGTGTCCAGAATATCCACCCATCTAGCGGAGTTGAAGGCATTCCTGACGTCGAGTGTCACCAACAGGACGATCCGTCGCTTGGTGCGACTATATGCCTCTGCCTTTTGGACCGCGTTCACCACCTCTGCAATCGCATCAATGGTAGAACGTCCTGCTCTAAAGCCGTACTACCGAGGAGATAGGTCCCCAGTAGCACAAATCGCGTCAGTGAGTCTTCCCTTGATGAGAGTCTCTAGCACTTTCCCAGCCGTGTCTAGCATGCATAACGGGCGGTATGCAGACGGCGATTCGGGATTTCCCTTCCCCTTGCTGATCAGCACGAGCCTTGCCACCTTCCATCGTACCGGAAAAACCCCGTCCCGTAGGCAAGCGTTGAATGTGCTGTGCAGCAAGTCAGGAGAATGGTGATAGACGAGCCGCAACACCTCAGCTGGAACACCATCTGGACCTGGAGCCTTCCTCGCTTTCAAGGAGAGGGCTGCCTCCTCCAGTTCCAGCTGTGTGAAGAGTGGGCACTCTACTGCTGTTTCACCATGGACAGCGTCAAAACGGACGGGATGGGCGGGGAAGAGTCCCCGCACTATCGCGTCCATCTTTTCCGCGTCATGTATACAAGGCTTCTGTAGGGCAACAAGTTTCCCCATGACCAGCTTGTAGCCAAGGCCCCACGGATCCTTGTTCACATTGTCCACTAGGTCTTGCCAGCAGCGAGCCTTGCTACTGTTGATCAGCTTGCGAAGGCATTTCCTGGCCGACTTATATGCTGCTACCTGGTTGCATGCCTCGTCACGGTTCCGCGCCCGTTGAGCCTCACGCCGAAGCTTGTGACACTCCCTCCGCTTTTCAGCGATTACAATAGACCACCAGTACACTGGGGGTTTGCCGTGCCGGGGTCTTCGACTGGGCATAGAAGCGCAGCAAGCAGTCGTGATTATGCTCATAGTAGAGTTCACCACGTCTTGAGCTGCCAGTTCTTCCGTCCCCTCCGGAGCTCCCTGCAGCGGCTCACCTGCTGTGAGAACCTTGACGAACCTCTCGACGTCCATTCTTGAAATGTTCCATGCAGTTGGCCGAGAGCATGGACGTCGGGAGATAGCATCACTAATCTCAAGCAGAATGCACTAGTGATCACTGGCTGAGTAGTCCTCTAATACTTTCCAGTTGTGTATCCTCCGTACTAAGGACTCAGAGGCGAATATCACGTCCGATATGGTTTCTTCACAGCCAATACGGCGGAAAGTCGGCGTATTTCCGGAGTTCAGTACGACGAGGGCCGTCTTGGCCGCCATTTCCAGGATTCGTTTTCCCCGCGGATCCGTCTGAGGCATGCCACATTCGATTGTTTTAGCATTGAAGTCGCCCCCAACGAGCACTTTACCCTCTGCGTTCGAGACAGCGCCCTCCAGAGCATTAAGCTTGGCTTGGAAAGATGATATCGGCTCGTTAGGCATTAGGTACACACTAAAGAAGGTGATCCCTGACCACCGAACCCACACGAAACCATCCCCCGTCCACAACTCTCCGCTTGAAAGTCACTGTTCCGAACCCAGATAGCGGCAGTACCAGTTTCATCAGAGTACCATAATGCAGAACTTTTATTATGGTGTTGCTCACTCAGCAGCAAGAAGTCGGCTTTCCTGTCCCTCGCGAACTGCTCAAGCAGATTTTAGGCGGTTGAACTGCGGTGTAGGTTTAGCTGCAGGATGCGGGTCATCGAAGCTCTGATTTGGCCTTGGCTAGGGCTTCCTGGAACACCCGGCATTTTCCTGATCCCAAGACGTGTCCAAAATCAGGTTTTGGATCAGCATCCTTGCAAAGAATACAGTGTGCCTCCTTCGTACACTCTTTTCTTTTATGTCCCATTTCACCGCATTTGTAACATAGGGAACTCCTATCGGGTCCTTTGCATACTTGTGTGGTGTGACCATAACCAAGGCAAAAAGGAGGTTTAGTCGAAAAGTTTAAGCAACTATTAAGCCCCAATCTTATCAATGGAATCAAAATTCCCGAAAAATTCATAGTTCTACTACAAGATATATATACGAGTAAAGAGCATTTTTCGAAGTACAAATTTCTCCTCACTCAACGTGTCGTTGATAATATTGCCAATGAAGACAATAAACTGCACATAATAAAAGAGGCGCATCGACGAGCGCACAGGAGCTATAGAGAGAACAAGGACCAAATACTTGAGAAATTTTACTTTTCTAAGATGAGTAAATTAATTAAACAATATACAATATCGTGTGAAATATGCAATGTCAACAAATATGATCGCAATCCTCAAAGGCCTGAATTGCAGGTAACACCAGTTCCAGAATACCCATCGGAAACCCTGCATATGGACATCATACAAATTGCCGCCGAAAATACAAAACGTGTATGGATAAATTTAGCAAATTCGCAAAATTTTTTTCAATAAAGAACAAATCCGCCCTTCACCTACGGGAAACGATGATCAAAATTCTACATTATTCTACAGCACCGAACATGTTGGTAATAGACAACGAAAGCGGATACATAAGAATCTCACAGAAGCATTAGGGGTCAAGGTATATGTAACCCCTCCTCAGCAATAATAGAGTTGGTTGGATGCCTTCAGCAAGAGTATAAAGAACTCAATCTAAAGGAAATAATAGTTAGTGCAGTCGCTAGATACAACAACACGTTTCACTCTGTAGCCAGAGTGAAACTTGTAGATGGGTTTCTAGGTAGATCACAACGAATTAATTACCAAGGTATCGTTGACTTTAACATTAAACTGAAAGATGATCTAAAGCATGAAATTCTTCGCAAGCAGAAGAATTAAATCCATGTACATAATAAACGGAGGTCGAAACCCAAAACGTACCAAGTTGGTGACGTAGTATATAGAAGGGATAAACAAATAAAGACAAACCACTTTTTAAAAAAATGATAGTAGCTAAAGACAATCGTGTACCTGTCACCACTGATTCAGGCAACAAAGTCCACAAATCACATCTGAAAAGTACTATTCCTTTTTCAGACTAATCGCAACGAAAACGGGGCTACAATACATACTTACGATTATACGGAACCGATAGTCACCGTGAGATGAGGAATTAGTAAAATCAAGGATGGAAACTTCAAGATAATTCATTCAATCGATTTGGGTAAACTTAATGCCGTAGCGGCTAGCATGAGGTCTATTGTACGGGATCACGTCAACAGATCCAGTATTCTGCTGCCGCAGCTTTACCATCAACTGAAAACGATAGATGCATTACTTGACCAACTGCGAAGCATGGATCAAAGAGGGACTAAGCGTTCAATCAGTTGGATCGGTTCGGCCTGGAAGTGGCTGGCAGGTAACCCAGACGTTACTGATTGGGATAAAATCGTCAAGTCGCAAAACAATATAATTGCTAACAACAATAAACAGTATAAATTGAACCACTACACATCTAAAGTAACAGCTCAACTAACGGACAATTACAATAGGATAGTTGCTGACCTTTAAACATTTAACAATGATAAATTTGAGCAATCCTTATTCAATAAAATGTCAATGTTTAAGGACAAAATCTGCAAGATAGCTTTAGTCTGCCAACTCGCTAAAGAAGGTATAATCAATTCAAATCTTTTGAGTAGTTTCGAAATCAGTAAGCTGCTTGCCCAAACTGAAGCCCTCCCATATGAGAACGAAATTCAGGCTTCCGAATTCCTGACACCTATCGTAATTTCTAAAGGCTCGTTACTCTTATATGTCCTGAGTCTACCCAAAACTAGTAACCTAGACCTTGATCATGTAATTATACGCCCAGCAATAAAGAATAACAAGATGATACATCTTAGCCATTCTAAGTTCTTTCTAGCACAACCTAACAATCACGCACTAAGCGGTAACTGCTCTCGCATTCAGGATATTACCATTTGCAAACCCAATCAATTGATAGGCTTACCTCCTTTTGATTGCATTGTTCAAATACTAACTGGATTCGATGAAATATGCGACTACCAGTATTGCAATAATCGAGTCGTTGAGCTCTTAAAAGGAAATACGATCTACCTTACGAACTTCAATGGAAGACTTAGACACGATAACGTTATCTGAGTCCTTAATGGGACATACCTTAGTAGCCTCCAGAATGATACGATTTGGCTTGATGATATAAAATATACCAGCAGGGAAATAAGAATATTATAAGTTCTACCATCAATCCGAAACGCAAATTTAACTGAAAGGAACACTAAATTAGATATCCACCTTTTGCACAAACTCCACTTGGATAATATAGAGAAATTAGACAAAATTTCCATAAGTAACGCTGTGTCAATCTCCACTGATTAGATTTTGTTCATCTTGGCCCATTTGGAATTTTCCTAGTATTTTACCTTTGACGCTCAAGATCCTTACCTATTACAAACCCGGTTGCAGCATCTCTGGTGAAGCTCATTGTTTTACCGTTCTAATGTGTGAAACACAGATTTTATAGGGGGAGGGGAGAGTTATCACCTTCCACTTACCTTTCTTCCTTGCCTCATAATTTTTCCACGCGCATTTCAGATATCACCTTACACTTACCTTTCCTCCTTTACTCACCACTTTTCCACGCACCTTATCGTTGCATTCGACCCAAAACTGTATTGAGGCCATTATCCTCTTCATATTTATCATCACGCAACACGCGCATTTTTTATGACCTGAAATAGCATTCGAACTAATCGATGACCAAGCTGATCATTTCACCTGTAGCGACAACCGTTGTGCAAACGCCGCTGCGTATGCTAAATTAAATTAACTGCATCCAGGTAGCATTTGTTTGCTTAGCAATTAAACATTAAAAATTTAAATGGTCAAAGATATTGAAGCGCGGAATACAAATTCCGCGAGTTATCAAGTAAAGAAGTATCCAAGAAAAGTTATAACGTTTTACAAACTATGTTTTTTTGTAAACCGCGGAACAATTAGTCATAACTTCGATAGTGGAGCACCCTGCCCCAATGGAGAACTGTCGACAAGGTAGGTCCCCAGCAGCACGAATCACACCAGTGAGCCTTTCCTTGATAAATTTCTTGAGCACTTTCCCTGTCGTAACCGGCATGCATAACGGGTGGTATACAGACGTTGAACCGGGATTTATCTATGCTTTGCCAACAAGCTCGAGCCTCGCTACCTTACATCATTCCGGACAAACTGCTTCGAGTAGAGTGCTGCAATTAAACAGCTGTAGGTTTTGCTACACCATGAGGTGTATTCAAGGTGAGGGAGAAGCTACCAGGCAAGTTATTCAACAGCTCTGATGTCCCCGGCTGCTGTGAGTCCCTTTTATCTTTAAGGACTGCTCGAACAGAATGTGCCATATGATTCCATTTGTCAACCGATCTAAGCATCAGTACGACTATACTATCCGGGCCGAATTTTCCCGTCTCTTTGCAGAGGTTCTGGCATAGCTAGTCTAAATTTTTACAAGCGAAAAGTATGTGGCAGATATCTCCTTCTCTCCTGAATGAAACCGTGACTTACCAATTTTGTGCAGGTAGGACTGAAAACATCTATGCCTGCTCTTGAGCTGATTAAATAGAGGTTAATCTCACCATGCCTTCGATCCAGCCACTCTTGATGGGTTAGGTCCCCTACTTTGGCCATAAATCAACTCAGATCCGATACACCCGAAACAGCCTTCTCAGCCATTGCCCTGACTTGCTCGAAAAAACTCAACATAGAATCCATCAGTAGCCCCTGGAACTTTCCCGCTAGCTTTGATTGAATTAGTATATTTTCAATACTGATCATCCTTACTCTAGGAATTCTCTTTTTCGTCAAGATAATCACTTCGGTTTTCTCTCGTACTAGACTGAATTCGCGAGCAGCCATACAATCTCTCACTAGGCGCATTAGCATACCTAGCCTTAGTTGCACTTGCTCAACGGTGGCCCCAGCAGCTAAGGAAAAAGCCTAATCCACATTTCTCTTCATTCTCTTCAATTCTCTCCTTGTGTTTACTTCCCCAATTTAACAATGTCCCCAATGTTAATAACAAAGCTTTAGATCCAGTCTTGTCTAACACTCCTAAATCATCCGTTTTTCTTTCTGCTTCGCTAACGGAAGACGTTTAACCTGATTCTCACCATCATCCGCTTCATTTTTCTATTTTTTTGCCTTTTAAAACTGCTCTGAACAAAGTCTTTTTTCCCCGCTTTAATTTCGTAAGCGCTGAATATAGTCAAATGGAGGCTGAAATAAACTCCATCAATTGGTTTTTGTTTTTCTGTAATTGAAATGTTAATGATGCCGTGCAAAAATTTTATAGCTTCCTTGAACCTCTGATGATCTCACAATATAGTATGCCTATCTACTTTCGAAAGAGATCAAAAGATGCTCGTTGGCTAAATAAAAATGTCACCTCTATCTTAAAAGCCAAGAATGCTGCCCGTACTAAGTATCGTCTTACTGGCTCTGCAATTCATCTTCTTAGCTATAACAGTTTACGGAGAGAAGGTAAAAAATTGGTTAATATTTCCAAAAGCAAAGCTTTCTGCCACACATCAACGGGCTTAAAAAACCAGTTGGTTTGCTAAATTCGATGCACTATAATGGATTCTCTTCATCCGATAATTATGAGATTTGGGAACTCTTTGCTCAACAGTTTTCTTGATTTTTTGTTACTTCAATTGCTGAAAATTCTAATCATACTATCCTGTCCTTAAATTTGCTCTTTGCGTATGTAAGTCCTCTTGACGTAGAGCCACTACTGAACGGTCTAGACAATAACATTGGCTGTAGTTTGCATGAAATTCCTAATATTTTTGCCAAATCTTTATCATCTCCTTTGTGTATTCCCTTGTCCATTCTTTTCAATCGTAATCTTCTGACAACGAATTTTCTATCTTTGGAAAAATGCTAGTGTATTTCCGGTTTACAAATCGGGTGATAAGTCATATATGCCTAATTATCGTCCTATTTCCCTACTTCCGTGTTTTAGTAAGCGTTTTGAAAGAATTGTGTATGATCAGGTCTATCCTTTCTTATTTCCATCCATTGCGAGTGAACAGCATGGCTTCACCAAAGGTATGTCCACTTTTACGAACTTGCTTTCATTTTCAAATACTATTGCGTCAGCTTTCGATAAATCATAGCAAGCAGACGTTATTTATACAGATTTTTCTAAGGCTTTCGACTCAGTGGATCATCTTATACTTATTAAAAAACTAGTTGATCCCGATGTGGGCTCATCTATTTGCCAATGGTTCCACTCGTACATTGTCAACCGTAATTGCATAGTCACTGTGAACTCTCAGAGTTATTCTCCTTTCACTCCATTCTGGAGTGCCTCAAGTCCATTCTCTCTCCATTACTATTCCTTGCTTTTATCAATGAGCTTTCATCCTTATTGAAACACTCTTCGTTTATGTATGCTGACGATATGAAAATTTTTAGAGTGACTGAGTCCTTGGAAGACTTTGTCTGCATACAACTAGATTTACAATTTCTATTAGATTGGTGAAAGACTGATGGTCCGAAACTAAATATAAGTAAATGTCACTGTATGACTTACTCACTGAGAAAGTTTACATTCCTTTCGATTATTCCATATCTGGTACATCCCTGAAATTAGTCGATCTCCATAAAGATCTTGGAGTACTCTTTGACACTAAGCTGCATTATGGGGAACATATAGCCCAGTTGGTTGGCAAAGCCTATCAAATGTCAGGTTTTGTATTAAGATACACCCAAGGCTTCAAAAATATTTCTTCCTGTATTTGTTTATTCTCCTCATTGGTTAGAAGTTCATTGGAATATTGCTCGCAAATTTGGAGTCATCAACACAATGTATGTAGTACTTTGGAAACTATTCTACGTAAGTCCACTCGCTCTCTTCTCTTTAAATTTCACATCCCATATTCCCCTTACAGTTATTATCTATCCCTCTTGCGCATGCCTTATTTAGGCTCACATCGTGTATTTCATGATGAATGCTTGCTCTTTAAACTGAACCACAAACTCTTGCCTATGAATCTCTGTAATGAGATATCCCCCTATATTGCACAGCGCTCAAGTAGATCGACAAAGATTTTTAAAGTTTCTTTTGTCTGAACCAATGTATTGTGTAATATAAAAATAAATTGAGACAATTCGTTCTTCTTTATAGTTTTGTAGATTAACTTGAGCCTAATTTCTAGTTTTGACTTTCGTGCTTTGTAACCTAATGTTTCTTGTTTTGTTTGGATATATGTTTTTATTTCTTTCATAACTTCTTTTTCTATATTATATTATAATTGGATTTTTCTAATCTGTATATAGAATTTCGCAAATAAATAAATAAATATCTGATCAAGCGCGACTCATCTGACATCTCCAGTTTCAGTTCTCCATCGTGAGACACTTTTGAAAGGACTGGATCAAGGATACATCCCTGGACAATACTTGATGTAACTTTCATCTTTTGTTGGTCCTGTGTCATGTCATAAAGTAGGCTGCGGTTCGTCAGGTAGTCCTCCAAAGACGCATGAGATATTTTGAAGCTTGAAACAGGGTTTTTCAGCGTATCCAGAATATCCACCAATCGAGCGGATTTCAAGGCGTTCCCAACATCGGATATCACCGAGGGAACGATCCGTCGCTTGGTGCGTCTATGTGTCCCTACTTTTTGAACTGCACTTGACACCTTGCAACCGTATCAATGGTGGGGAATACTGCTCTAAAGCCACATTGCCGAGGAGATAGGTCCGCAGTAACAATCAGTCAGTCAATAAGTCTTCGCTTGATGGGTTTGTCTAGCTCTTTCTCAGCCGTGTCTAAGTATGAAGATGGTGGTACGGAATTCCCTTTCCCCTTACCGGTCAGCACGTGTCTTGCCACTATCCATCATTCCAAGAAAACCCCATCCCGTAGGCAAGCGTTGAATGTGCTGAGCAGCAAATCAGGAAAATGGTGATACACAAGTTGCAACCCATTAGCTGGAATAACATCTAGACCTGGAGTCTTCTTTGTTTTCAATGATAAGGCATCTTCTTCCAGTTTCGGCCGTATGAAGAGTAGGCTCGATTGCTGCGTCGACATGGAGGGGATGGGCGGGGAAGAATGCTCACACTATCTCGTCCATCTTTTCCGCTTCATGTATGCAAGGCATCTGTTGGGCACCAAGCTACGGCACGACTAGCTTGTAGTAAAGACCCCACGGATTCTTGTTTACATTGTCCACTGGCACTTCCCGGCCGTGAGGTTTGCTTTTGTTGATCAGTTTGCAAAGATATTTCTTGGCCGACTCATATGCGCTGCCCGGTTGCATGCCTTATAGCGGTGCAGCTTGAGATCCTTCCATTGCTTTTCAGCGATTTCATTCGGCCACTGCTTCACTGAGGGCCTGAAGTGCCCGAGTTTTGAACGGAGCATAGGAAGGTTGCAAGTAGTCATTATGATGTTTATAGTTGAATTCACCACGTTTGGAGCTGTCAATTCTTCTATCCCCTGTGGATCACGTGCTTAAGGACCTTGACAAACCTCTCGAGGTTTATCTTTCTAATTTTTCATCCAATTGTAGAATGTCAAGAGCACAGACGTCGGGAGACAACATTATGTATCTCAAACAGAATGTAGTGATAATCACTGGCTGAGTAGTCCTCTAATACTCTCCAATTTTTTATCCTCCATACTAAGGGCTTTGAAGCAAAAGTCACGTTTGATGTGGTTCCTTCACAGCCAGCAAAGCGGAAAGTCATTGTGTTTCCAGAGTTTAGTACAACAAGCACCATTCTGGCCACCATTTCTAGGATGATGATGCAGAACTTTTATCGTAATGTTGCTCACCCAGCAGCAAAACGATGCTTTCCATGTCTCTCCCAAATTGCTTAAGCAAGTTTTAGGCGGTTGATTTCCGGTGTAGGTTCAGCTGCATGATACGGGTCATTGAAGTTCTGATTTTGCCTTGGTTAGGGATTTCTGGAGAAACCGACGTTTTCCTGATCCCAAGACGTGCTGGAGATCCGGTCTAGGATCAGTATCCTGGCAAAATATACGATGTGCTTCCTTTGTACATCCTACTTCAGCACATTTTTTACGTACGGAGCTCTTATCGGGTTCTATGCATACTTGTATCGTGTGACCATAGCCAAGGCATTTGAAGCATTGAAGAGGCGCAGCTCTTTGCCGTATCTTACAGATGACTTAATGTATTCTTGCTTTGGTTCAGAAATTGGTCGTTGTTCTTTTCGGTTAAATCAGTATTTCTTATTTCGATCACTGTCATTGGCTCAAGGCAAGCTACTTTCTTTATTGTATCTCAGAATACTTCTTAATTGCCGGCATTTGATCTAAATTTGATCAGAATGTGGCCCGACCGGGTTGGTCGTATTGATTTGATAACAGTGGTGGTGTCTTTGAGCCGTACCCTTCCCTTGATATCCCGTAGCACTTTTGCATAGTATCGGCCATCTTGGGGCTTAAGAGCTGTGCCTGCTTCTAGGGTATTTTTGTGGCTTTATCTCTCCTTCTTCACGTCAGGTTTTATTTTTCTTATTTTCATGTGAACTTTTTCAGCTGGAACTTTTTGAAAGAGTTTTTTGCGGCTTTCTTTGCTCTTTATATTACCACTTTCTGGAACCCCTCACTAGGCATTCTACGCGCATTATGCGCCTCTTCCTTCGTTGCCTTATCCCAAGCTCCTTAGATTGGACTAAACACCATTTTTTCATTGATGCTTGATGGTGGAGCTACCTGGGTGGCCCTTTAGGCTTAGATCTCAGCACTTCTTTAGCCTCCTACTCTTCTTCAGCCTTCTGGTCCTCTTCGGCATTTAACCAAATCTTCCAATAATGCTCTATATGGTCTAGCTGCTGCTCTAGTTAAAAAAACTCATTCTTTACACCTTTGCTGATTTTTGGCGAATCACATACAAATTTAATTCTTTTGAGACCGTTTCCCGCATTTCGGATTAGCCTTTCTTTCTTATGTCACTGGACGGTAATGGTACTTTGTGACCTCCTTTGTTGGGAGAGGTTATCGGCTTCCGTTCTCGAGCACAGTACTCCACCCACATTTTTCTGTCTTTTCCTGCCGTGAGCACTTTGTGGATCTCAGGATAGTTCGTTATTATCCAAGCCTTTGAAAACCTTGATTCGGTCATTTTAGCAGCGGTTGAAGCAGCCATTGTCAAATTAACGATATTGTTTATAATTTTCTCTATCGCGCCAACATCTATCCTCTGGCGTTTACATCGTTTTTCCCTGCGCCAACGCCACAGGAATTTCTTTTTGGACAGGGCTGTATATTGTTCTTTGTTTCCCTGAGGTTTTAGCGATCGTTGTTGCCACTAAAGATGACGCCAGGATTGTTGATTCCCCTAGCAAAGCCTGCGTTGTCTTTAAAGACATTCTCTGTGGCTTAATTTTTGAGTTTGAGTTTGTTTTATTGTTTGTTTTGGTGGTGTCCACGCCAACAAGGGTCTACACCTGAATGGATCTTCTCCATCTGACCCAAGGATGCTTACAGGTATATCTGTTATAGAAGCCAAGTTCACCACTTCTATAAAATTGCAGTCACTGAATGATGACGGCAACTCACTCACCACCCTCTGCCGTCGGCACTGGAGATCCGACCCCTGTAATGTAATTACTTTTCTTTCTCCATTTTCATCATGGTTTTTGTCTGCATTCCTTCCAATAGTATTGTACCTATCGCCAGAGCCATTTGCATGCGCAAAACTTCACTAAATCTCGAGACTCCTTCCATGGGCATGGATCGCTTAACATTCTGAGGATCTATGGCAATACAGCACCCTCGCTCTCGACTGAAATTACATCAAAAGTAAAATCAACCTGCTGTTCACAGAGGAACCTTCGGAAACATCTACTTCCTCAAATACATGGAAACGGCACTGCCCAAAGAATACTCCTGTGACCAGCACTTTCCCTGGGGGAAGTCAAGTCAAGTTGACCTAAGTCAACTTAGATGAATTCTTTCTCTTGGTGTATAAGTTAGATTTTTTCGTATATTCAACCCAGTGTTTTCACATTTTATATTCTGTCGTAATAAAATAAAATCAATCGCCCATTTTCTCATCATCGTCATCATTTATGACATAGGTTTGGCTCGGGCTTTTGTCTCCAGTAGCGGTGGTGACCGCTACTGGAGACGAAGAAGGTGCCAACCGTCGATCTTCACAAACCTCGTTCGCCAATTGAATTTTCTAAGCAAGGATCTGCGTTCAGCATGAATTAAATCTTCTTACCATTCTTCGATTTCCCAACTGGGCATTTTCTTTGGGCTTTACCCTTCAACGTTCGTCTGGGGAGCCTGTGCTCTTTCACTCTCCCCACATGTCCTATCCATTGCAGTTTGCGTAGCTTTATGTATGCAGATACAGGTGGATTATTATAAAGATTATACAATTTACAATCGAAAAGCATACCAAGATCTTCAAAGGAGATTACATTGCTCAAAGGTATACCAACAATCCCATACGTTGAGAGAAGAGGATCTTTTTACAGGAGAATGTCATCTGATGGCAATTGGAAACATTTAAGGAGAGATGGTTTCATTCACACCAGTCACTAAGTCGTTGAAGATCGGTTCGAAGGATATCCACGTCTAAAAGGGAATCAATGACTCGAAAAATCTTGAAGTCATCAGCATAAAGGAGACCGGGGGATATGATAACAGTAGATAGATCATTGATAAAAAGTAAAAATAGTAGCGGGCCAAGTGTGGAACCTTGAGGAACTTCCGAGCTCGGGTGTAAAGAAGAAGAGGAGCAAAAGTTAAAAGTGACTATACATTGACGATTCTGGACATAGGAAAGAAGCCAGGAATAGAGACAAATAAGAACATTGAACTCAAAATCAAAAGCTTCAGAGAAATCCGCCAAAATAATGTCAACTTGTTGTTACTGATCGTGGGCAGCTGCAATATGAGAAAGTAAATTTGAAAGGGTAGATCTGCCTCTGACAAAACCATGCTGTTGATCTGTTAAAGATAAGAGGACAAATGGATACAGTACATCATAAACTACCTTTTCAAGAATTTTATCACAGCAAGGAAGAAGGGAAATAGGCGATAGTTTGAGACAATATTACGATTACCAATTTTCCATTAGGAGGAGAAAGCCCCACAGGATAAACTCAAATTAAAAATAATTGAAAGGGGAATACAACGTCAAGAAGATAAAGATTTTGCTAGAAAATTTCGAATGCCATCAGATCCCACACTGGTACTGTCGTCAAGATTATTTAAGAGTAGCTTAACCTACAAGGGGTTTGTACGAACAATAGTAAAGGAAAAAGAGCAAAAAGATTAGTTGAAGGAATGGGAATGCTTAACCCTGCCGAAAAAGCAAGAAAAATAAAAAACGAAGAGTTCACAAGATTCTTGAGGAGTAGACGATTTCACGCCATCTAGACTAAAATTATCAGGGACATGATGAGAGCTCTTAAGGTTTTTACGTACGACCAGAACGCACGAGTTTGATTCGACATTAACGAAGTTTCAATGCGGATGACATATGCATGCAGTGCTGAGGTGGCAATTTTCTTGGCCGCGGCATGACATTTTTTGAATTTAGTGAGGTCAATTGGAAGGCCACTGGATAAGAATTTTCTGCGGGCATCTTTAGCTTTAATTGCAATGGCAACATCTGAATTAAACCAAGGAGCATTTTGAGGTCTTTATGCTGACACTGGGGTAAACTGTAAGATTAAGGACGAAAGAAACATATAGAGCTTATCAACACAATCTTCAGTGTGGAGATTGCTGAAGAAGGAATATCAGTTCACAGCAGTAAGGCTGGCTTCCACGCTCGATAAATTGGCTTTTAAAAAATTAAAGCGAGAAAGTGAGGAATTCCTCAAAGAACTAAAAAATGTGATTACAAATTCAATGGAGGGCGGTGGATGGTGGAGATCAAGTTTGACAAAGGATAAGATGTGGCAAATTGGAAAAAACAAGATAAAGCACTTTGTTATTGGCATTAGGAATAGTGTTGAATTGGGTGAAAGAACAGAGGGAAATAATAGAAGAAAGAGCAAAAGATACACTACCGCCAGAAACGATGGAGAAGTACATATCATTTCACATAAGAGAGGGCAAATCGAAGTCACCACAGACCAATATAGGGGTAGAAGAGAAATAAGCATTAACGTACCTAGAGAATTCTGTAACGCGTAACGTTCTTAAACAATAGCAGTGCTACAAGGGATATACACAGATAATACGAGGATGGAAAGAGAGTCAGATAAAGAGAGAGTAGCACAATTATACACTCAACAGGCGAAGATGGAGTAAAATTTTCACAGGATTTGCTAGTAAGGGAAACATGTATACCCACTAGAACGCCTCCACTGTCAAACTTAGCAGTAGCATCACGGTCTCTATCTCTGCGGAAGATTAAATGGTTCGGAAGTAGTTCACTATTACTAGTGTCATTTGTCAGCAATGTTTCCGTTAGACAAATGATATTATACGGAAAAAGAATGAAAAAAATCCGAAGTACAGTAATCTTAGTCCTCAGACCACGAACATTTTGGTAATAGCAAATTAAGAAAAAACTACGAGGCTTAAGAGATGCTTCTTCTGGGGTGGTAGGGCACAGGATGGTTCTGCTTATGAATTGGAAAGAACTTTTCGATGAATACGCCAGGGGGCCTAAATTCCTTATCAAGCAAGATACTTAAATTAGCTGGAACTGTAATTTTGAAAGATACAATCATACTGTTCGTCTTTCCATTAGGCGTAAGTTTGGTGCACTGGACTCAGGACAAAAGTTAAGTTTATAATTTATAATAGCGATGATGTCTTCAACTGGTGGCGGCTGATAATAAAAATTTTCTTACGGCAAGTTTTCGTTTCTGTTATTGACCTTGTAAATATTATATATTACTGATAATTCTTTTATCATTCTAAGTTCGTAAGTGTACATGTACATCTTTTCTCATTTTTTTTGTTTGACTAGGCATGGCTGCCGTGTGTGGTCATTGCTATTTATAAATGATTGCAGCCATTCGCATTCAGAAAATAGCCTAATTAACGGGACTATCCATGAGTGCCAAACATGCCAAAAATAAGATAATATGTTGACATCAAGTTGGCTCAAGCAAGTTGCTTAGAAAGGGCGGTTGCTGACTACATAATATCAAAAATTATTTTTTGAAATTTATTTCAAAAAAGTGTCAAATAGGGTTTCCGTTTTAACTTATAAGTCATTGATCGCTTCAGTTATTCTATTCAATGTTACTAGCCCCGAAACCTCCAACTGCTGCAAGCCCCTTTTTTCTTCTAGGACTGCCCGAGTATAATGTGCCACATGCTTTCATTTGTCAACCGGTATTCAGAGTTAGCCCTTCTGTCTCCCTGTAGAGGTCTCGTCGTAGCCTGCTTCACTTTTTGCACGCAAAAAGGGATGGTCTCCCTCTCCGTTATTGGAGATTAAAGGACCAGGAAAAGAAAAGACCGTGAAAAAAAAAGTCATGTAGGCGAGCCATGTAAAAATATTTTGTAAAAATACTGAATACCTTATAAAAAGTGCACCTTCTATATACCCACAGATTGATGTGATTCGATTCATATAAAAAACCTCCGTGCCACTAATAAAGTTTGGCAATTATGTATGTATGTCAAGAAGTTAAAGTACGAGGTGTGACAATTATGTAATGGGACTGATTCCATGAAAACCGTTTATTTAAAAATTATTCTACAGCTCTGCCATTCCATTCAAAGTCGTCCCCTTGAGCAGCTATACGATGATTTTAGGGCGTTTTCCGTGCTTCGTAACATTTCTGGAACGCTTTGACTGGGATGTCCGCGAGTACCTTCGTCACGGCCGCCTGAATGTCCGTCATCGACTCAAGATGGGTTCCTTTGGCTACCAATTTTGTTCTAAGGAACAAAAAAATGTCACAAGTTTATAGTGACTCGATCAAGCAGCGTGGGATCGTTTTCCATTTGTTTCAAACAGTCTTCTGCAACGGTCATTTGATGCCGCTTTTGCTTCTCAGAAAGGTTCTTTAGAACCAAGGTTCATACCCAGTTCCGAGGCCAACGTTCGAACTGTTAAACACCGATCTTCCTGGGTTAGGGCACGCTGCGCATTCACATCAGTCCGCACCTCGACTGGTCTCCCACTCCGTGCCTTGTCCTCCACTCTTTCACGCCTCTCCTCAAACTCTTTATGCCATCGAAGCACCTAGGCACGACTAAGAGCACTATCACCATGCACTTTTAATATTTTAACGTACGTTTCCGAAGCTATTTCGCCCAATCTGGCGCAAAATTTTATCGCGACGCGTTGCTCTTGATTACGTTTCTACATTTTCGTGACGAGCACCACATAACACACGTCTACTCAACGCGACACAGCAGGCGAACTAAACAAGCTAGAGCAATGGTAAATATATCAGTGAAGAGGGAAAGATGCTGGGGAAGGGGAAGGGAATTTCGAGGACACAGGTTTACCACAAGCGCGGCAATAAAATCAGTCTCATTACTTAATTGGCACACCTCGTATGTAATGAAGACTATGAGGGTATTACCCTTGCGGGAACCGTAAAGCAAGTACATCATGAGTGATCGTGAAGTAAAGTTATCTGAGGCCATGGGCATCTCAAAGTAACGGGCGGGATACAATATGCACAATATTTTGGAGACAAGCTTTGAGTACGATGAGTGCCACTTTTGCACCATCGATCAAAAGCAGCAGCGCGTTGATGATTCAATGGCCGGTATGGCGTTGTTGCAGCAAAATTGAGCAGACTTTTTTAACGTTTTGAAACAATGAATGAACATTGGTCTATTATCATACGTCTGAGTCAAATAGACAGTCTGCAAAGTGGGTAAAAAGCCACAAAAGGCGACCAAAAGGGTCAAAGGACCAACACTCGGCCAGGAGGGTAATGGCATCAGTTTTTCGGGGTGCACATTGAATAGTTCTCATGAATTACCAACGAAAGGAAAGAACAGTCACAGAAAAGTTTTATGAACATTATTGGGCAAGTTAAAGGACGAAATGATCTCTTATGGCTCCGTATCATCACGCCAACGTACCGTTACACACGTCTTTGAAAGCGAATTGGTTTCTCACCCATCGTATTATCCAGACTTTTCCCCCAGTGACTATTATCTATTCCCAAACCTCAAGCCTTGGCTCCAGGAAATAAGATTCAGATCAAATGAGGAAGTTACCGCAAATACCGAGGTTTCAAAGGTTTGGATGTTTCTTACTACAGAAAGGGCATCAAAATGCTGAAAAATCGCAATATTATTTTGAGGAGTATATAAAACTCTACCCAAAAATATTTGTTTTTATTGAAAATCCTGGGACTTATCAGCCCATGTAGTATAACCTTACATTGGTTACGACATAATCTTATATTAATTACTCAATAAAAGTATTTCACTTGAATAAAGTTAATTATTTTTGAGTGGCTTTTTATGTAAATATATAAAAATAGAAGCACCGAGCATATCATTAGAAAGTATCATATAACGACTTTTTCATATATTTTGCAGAAAATAATTTTCTTGTGATTAAAGTTTCATTCCACCATTCAATTTTCCATTTCAGCAGACCCTGATCTAATATAATATTCAAAGCATTTTATGGAAGACAAATAAAATAGCATTGATTTAAAATTGAGGAAATAACGATGCTGTGCACATAATCAATAATAGGGTCTAGGAATATATATTGATTTAATAAATATCATTGATAAATAATGCTAGCAAGATGATTATAAAAGCAGTCAACAAAGAACTAAATAAAATGAGAAGCTTATTGAAAAGAGCTTAATTCGAATATATTCATTAAAGCTTTTATCTTAAGTAGACTTTTGGTATTCTCAGAAAGCATTTGTATGAGGATAAAGAAGACTAGCATTGGAAATATTACCAATTCATTCAATCTAAAATATAAATTATAGAAGGATATTATTGGAAAATAAACGAATCTGTCGGAAGTACTATACATCACGTTTTTAGTCAAGGACTTCAAACTGAAGTAATGTGTTCTTTTGAATATGTAGCTTTAAAGCGAAGGAATTGCATTCAATTTTCAACCGACATACATATATACCTATTTGGAGATTTATATGTGTCAACAGATTAAGTATAAGTTAAAGTTTATCTCAATTATTTAGTTTATTCATTATTTACAGGTCAATTCTCTTTGTTCTTGAAAACTGAAGATGTCTTAAAGGAGCCAAAACGCGTGTGCTTATTCAATAAAGCAAGGCCCAATGGCTTTCCAAGAAAAACAAGTTGGGTAAACAGACCTACGCTCATGTCAGAAGGGTTTTGTATTCAATTTACGAATTTTTCGTGTATTTCCCCTCCCTGTGCGCCCCTCGAAGCAAATTTTGCCAAACTAAGACCTTTTTTGAAAAGTTCTCATTAAGACCTTTCATTTGATACCCTATCGGCTACCTTCAATGAAATTTTTTTTCGGGGGTCACTCTCCTATATGGGGAGACCCCCTTTAAATACTTTATAAAATTTTTTGTAGTTGAACTTTGAAGAGATCACCACTTTACACCTACTCACAAAATTTGATGTTTCTAGCTTAAGTAGTTTCCGAGAAAAACTGCTGTGACACACGGACAGACGGACAGACGGACAGACGGACCGACTGGTCGCAAAACTAGTAGGGTTTCGTAAAATTATTTTACAAAACCCTAAAAAAAATAAATAAATGAATAAATTTTATCTTTTTTTCTATCACATGAAATCTATTAGATAGTTGTTTAGCATTTCATCTTTTTAGGGTTTTGTAAAATAATTTTACAAAACCCTTCTAAAATCGCGTCCTGTCTGTCCGTCTGTCCGTCTGTCTGTCCGTCCGTCCGTCCGTCCGTGTGTCACACCACTTTTTCTCAGAAACTACTTAAGTTAGAAACATCAAATTCTGTATGTAGGTGTAAAGTGGTGTTCTCTTCAAAGTTCAACTACAAAAAAATTTTATAAGGTATTTAAGGGGGGTCTCCCCATATAGGGGAGTGACCCCCGAAAAAAAAATTTCATTGAAGGTAGCCAATATGGGTATCAAATGAAAGGTCTTGATGAGAACTTTTCAAAACTGGTCTTATTTTGGCAAAGTTTGCTTCAAGGGGCGCACAGGGAGGGGAAATACACGAAAAATTTGTGTCCCCCCCTCGCGATTGGACACCTGTGATCCGAAAAACCTGAAAAAATCAAGAATGTAGGCCTTGGTGAGTACAACAACAACAAAAACGTGAGAAGTCGCAATTCACTCAACTTTGTTAGTAATAGTATGATTTATCGATTTTATGTTTTCTTGAATAAAATCTGAACGACACCCTTAAATTCAATGGAATTTAGTATACAGATGACTATTTATAAGATTGATATATCCTGAATCATATTTAGCGAAGTTATAGTGGTTTGGATTTTCCTGTATTACTATGGAACAATATGCGCTGCACTGATTACTATGGCAACATATGGCTATGGAACAACATGCGCTTTTTACCGACTCAGACACTACAGTTTTCCTAGGATTTGCATGAAAATTTCAGGAATGATAGGTGTCATGTATATTGTAGTAATCGAGTAGTTAGTTAAATTTACTATCTTTTTTTTTGTTCTTTAAATTATTTGATAAATTCACATAGAATGCAAATTTTATTTATGTCAATTTATAGATTTTTTCTTTTTTTATTTTTTTTATATATTCCGCACAACTAAAAATGCCTGATTATTTGGCGCCGGCAAAGGGTTAAAAGAAATTCAGGCATAACATGTCCCAGATCAACTAATCAAACTAAAAACCAGTTGCTTTGTACAAATTGTATGGGACATCAATTTCCCTCCAATTTCATCACAACGAACGCAGCCCTTTAAGATTGATCTGGTACAATTGGAGAACTGGACAGACGCGGGCGCATGGGTGGTATCCGAGGAGGATTGTCATTTGGCTCGTCTTGACAACCACAATAAACAAATCTGGTGAAATGTTATAAGTGCGGGTTTCCCATGTATTATTTGTGCGAACGCGGTTTATCGATAAGCTACATTAGATTCGCCGCTAGCAGATTGTGCGGTTTAGCTCAGATTTTACGTAATCTTCGCGTATGTGAATTGAACAAATCGGTGGCGGAAACTCGTTTCCTTACCGAAACCGGTCAGTGAATCAAAAATCGCTCAGAAATTTGATCAATTGCCTAGAACTTTGTGATTTCGGACCATTTCCACTTGTTTCGAACGTCTCGCCGTTCGACTTGTGAAAACATCTGAAAGGAAGAGGGAACTGTACTTTCGGGGAGACAGAGCTTAGTAGTCGTTGTTGTCAGTGTGTTCACGAATCCGCCGAAAAAGAAATTTGCGTGCGTGCGAAATTCTTCCGCAACTCAGTAAAGAAAGGCAATTTCCTTATACGTAGTTAAATTGAGAGTCAATGGAATTCCCTCGTTAGGTAGTGAAGAATCTATCAGATTCACTTTCCCCGAACACACTCTTCTCGCGCACTTAAATAAAAAACCGTAAGTCTTGCCTGGCTATCCGCTGTAGTGTTCCACATACAAGTCTACGCGCTTTGTGTGTGACAATTAATTAAATTAACGCCAATTTGGCTGGGATCGAATTTTAACTACAATCAATCTGCCGAATATTATGTTCTAGTGCAGTGTTCAAGTTCGAGGAGTAATTATTTTCGTAGGTGGTGGAATAATAGCATATCAATGAATATGAATACATACTTAGATACGAGTAGTGTATAGCAGTTCCTAAGCCGATACGTGGTAGTTAATAAAGCGTTGAAATGCATGTGTAAAAATTTCTGAGCCGTACTCCAAAATACACACTGTACATACTGCTAACACTAGCTTTCAGTTCATTGAGTGAAGTGGCCAAAGGGGCATAAGTGACGATTGCAGAAAAAGCACAAATAACGACTTACAAAGAAATGGGCTTATCGAATACGAAAATCGCCTTAAAAGTGTCAAGATCAGAGAAGCAGGCTCGGCTTGAATGCACGCTTAATTCGACAAACCTATAGGAGTTCTGTTAACAAGAAGTTTAACTTAGATGGACCGGATTGTTTTAACTATTATTGGCACGATGATACAACTAATGAAACAACAAGAATGAAATGAGGAATGATAACAAAGCCAATGTGAAACTCAACCAATTAGAACTCGATCGCAAATTTCAGTACCGCAGCACTCGTAATTGTACCGTAAATTAATTTGTCGAAAAGAAATTTGATATTTTTACTGTTAGTTCAACTAATTAGGAATTGGAAAGAACCCCTGCATCGTCGTCGAGCGCTCGGAGGACCATGCGGGTGAGTACCCTTTTTGTTTTCTAATTTGTTTCTGCATGTTTTTTTTTTCATTCTTAAACAAAAAAATGTTTTTTTATTACATAGTGCTGATCATCATTTGAGCAAAATTGTATACCAATTAAAATAGTAAGCAAAATAATTAAGGAGAAAGAAAAATAGTAATAAAAACAAGAAAAGTGTAAGATGTAACGGGTTACACAAGCATATTGTCGAAATAATAAAATATATTTAGTGTCAAAAGAGAAAAAGGTAGAAAATGTTCAATCTTTACTTAAAATCTTAGACTTATTGTTCATTTGTCGACGTGTAATCAAATGGTGCAGGTTTACCAAACGTATCATAAGACAAGTAAGAGCAGTTTGGTTGCTATCGTAATACGAATAGAAAATATTCTAGCGAATTTTTTGATTCTCATTTGAAACTTCGGAGCAACATGGGATTTTGATAAACCATGATTTAAAAACAAAATGTTCAATCTTTAAAATGTTCGGAAACAATATTTACATTAGAAGAAAAACAATCAAAAGCTTTAAAATGAAATTTGCAAAATTATCAATTATAATCAAAAACCTACATTCTAGTAGTATCATGAGAATTATTAGCTAAAAGCATAAGGAAAAATGATAATTATTGAAATAGATATCGGGAGTACGATACGATTTTATAAAGATCAACAATAAAAGTGCACCATAAATCCGAGTAGTTCGTTGGAACCAATTGGCATCACTTCCTACTGAGGGCTGTATATTTTTTTTGTTCACCACTAACAACTTTTGCGCAGTTCAATCTGTCAAAGAACATAAGTTGTGTTTTGTTCATAAGTGAAAAATAGATTTTAGAACGGCTGAGTATTAACTAGTTTATTACCCCTAAAATTGGAATCTATTGGGCTTTGAAAAAGAGACACTAGTGACAACTTCTATGTTTGAAAACCAAAATTATGAAAATACTCTTAGAATCGGCAATTTATCTCGAGTAAGAGCAGAAAACAAGCAGGCCGTTAAAAAGTTTTTGATTTTTGTATTTCTTTTCGCAACAAAATTCAATCTTTCAATGTGGGGACTTATTTTCATTTAAATTATATTTTTAAAACGAAATTCACCTAGGTCAAATGAGACGATAAGACTTGAGATCATTACAGTTTTAATGGTATCAGTTGGTTTCAATTGGTGAACCTGTTGGATTTAATGGAAACGCTTTAATGAATTTCGACTACAAGCGAATGAATGTCTTTTGTATTCGTCCCGTTTATGCGAATAGTAACCGTATATTTCATTTGTATAATAAATAAATTTAAAATGAATGAATTTTGAAATAATTGCCAAAAATTTACGAGACAAAACTTGTTAGGCAAATTAAAAAAAAATGTCCCTTGTTTACCTGGGCGAAACTAACTTAGTCATCATTAACTTAATTTAATATTTAAAATTTAATTTTGTATATCAAGTTGCCTGAGTCAAAATATTGAAATACAAACTGAAGAAACCGTAAAAATAATTATATATATATATATATATATATATATATATATATATATATATATATATATATATATATATATATATATATATATATATATATATATATATATATATGAAAAATAAATTAAAATGAATTAATACCACATACCCTTCGGTCTTTCCATTACGTTGGTTCAGACCGGGTATAGGACCCGGTACGGTGGCAGGCTGCCCCCTAAAACATGAGCCAGCCACCGGGTACATAACTAATCCTTCTTTGTTTCAGATGACGTCGCGGATTGAGTGGCCCAAGCAGAGTGCCTCTTTATGACATAGAGTTATGCAATCGAATTGCATAATTCTATGGCATAAATTGGTCACCGGGGTACTCCTCTTCTGATGGGAAAGTTTGTACAAGTCAAGTTGTATGAGTTTTCCGCTCAGAAGAGGAATACCTGGCCACTGCAACAAATATGGATTTAAATTCGGTTGGGTGGGTGCGAAGGGGCTCCATCACCAACCGGTTGCCCTTCTCTCATTTGTGGGCCATGAGCTTCGTCGGGTAACGACAAAGTTGCCCTAAGTCCGCCCCTTTTTACATGTTCCACTTGTTCTCGGAACAAGTCCTTTTTCTCTCGGTGTAGTTACCTACACTTTTTGCGACTTCGGTCGCTTCGTTTTAGTTTGACCACAAAAATTCGTGAGTGCGAAATTTTTCGTGGTGGGTCCTCGTGCTGGGGAAATGAACCCGCCCCACGACACCGCAATGCTAGCCTGCCAGCGCATTCACGCGTCCCCAGACGAGGGCATTCTCGGCAGATATCTCCATCTTCTTCTGCCGAGGCAGCAGACCATTGCTGCCGTCCTTCACGGACATTTGAACCTTATTAAATCACTACAATATCTTTGAGAATCGGGGTGTGTAGTGGTATCAGTAATCGTAAAACAAAATAGTGGCTGTTTCAAATGCGAAGATTGAATAATTTTGAGTTATTTTTTCCCAACTTCCACGTTTAAGGTGCATGCTTTGAACACTCGATTCAATTTAATGGATGACTGAAGATGAGTACCTACAATTAATGCTCATAATTGAAACAAGTTTTTGGTACATTTTGCCTTCCCCTGGACCACCTAATCCATAAAATGATTTTTTTATTTCATATTCTAAAAGTTCTAGTCCCCACTCGACTACCTTTGATTAAAAAAATTTTTTGATATAAAGGTAAGAGGCAAGAGATAATTATAATACAGGGTGGTGATAAGCTATGAATATAGAACAAAGGTATCAAAGGATAAAGCAATTTCAGCACTTGTTTTGAAAAGATCTCATTGAGACCTCTTCAATGACACACAACTCGACTACAAATGGTGAAAAAAAAAAATGTTGAAGGGTCACCTCCCTATATATGGAGACACCCTTAACACCATTTGAAAAAAATTTTCACCCTTGAACTTTTAAGAAAATACCACTTTTGACCTTTCCAGAAAGTTTCATGGCTGTAACTGCTGTTACGAACAGACGGACGGACGGACATAGGTCGTGATTTCAATAGGGTTTTGAATTTTAGTACAAAACCCTAAAAAAGCATCAAAAACGGCATAAAAGTTGTTGAACAAAAATTTCTATTTACAAATTCCTCATCAGTCGATTAAAAAATGATTAGCGCCAACCAGAGAACCCACTCAAAAATTAAAGTCTTCTACCATTTAATGGATTGTAATTAGATCGACAAAATATCACGCATACGTTTGCGCCATAGTAATAAGGTCTGTTTATTGAAGCTAAGGTTTATATTCAGAATAAAAAGTAATGAAAGAAATGCAGTACAAAAATTAGTTAGAGGAATGTCGCCTGTCGCCTTTGGAGTTGATTAATTACATAGAACTTTGAACATAAGAATAAAACTCAATATTTCTTTCTAATCAATTTGCAACACGTAAACTAATCCTTTGTGATTCCTTATTTAATTCAAAGCTTTATAATAACTCAATTAATATTTCAACCCATCTCCACCTTATTCTGTTTGTGGTTCGGGCACCATGCAGATCTCAAACTTCCGACCACAAAAATAAATAAAACCCATTTTTTTTTTTTTGCTCTTATCAATCATCCATTTGAATCTTGCTTTCTTAGAATACAAATTAGCCAGCAAGAATTTCAGCTTGAGCCATGAGTAAATATTATTACTTCTTGTATATCAACAGCTACCAGTTTGATGGCATATATGAGCATACGTCAAAACAGTTAAGATCAAGTTCAAGTGCTCAAGTCATAAAAGAAGCTGCGATCACCAAGACTCTCAGCTCGTTTACTCTTAGCACTGTGCAAGAAATTACAGTTACCATTTGCATTTGCGTATCTCGTTGGAATGCATCTAGATGAGATTCGAGGTCGAATACTGTGCATATGTAATTGCAGCGTGGATTATTTAATTGACATGTTTATCTTGAGATTGGATACGAACATGATGATTGGCGGCTTGTTTTAATTATCAGTTGTCTTATGCTTGACTTTGTAGTTCTTCTACGCTACAGTTCAGTAAACTAATAAAAGTAATTTGCGTTGCATTCTACACAATATGTACCTTGTAACTTTAACAAATAAATCTTATCATCAGTGGTTATATTGTATAGGTGCTATGGAAGCCTAACCCATATAATATGCATTAACTGCATAAAGCCAAACACTTTCATAATTCGATCTTAACAAACGATACACTGAATGAAGAAAACACGCAAATGTAGACTCCACTTAAGGCACTTTGCTTCATTAAATCTTTCCCAAAATTGCTTCCTTTACTGCGCCCAAGTCTGATATCATCCAAATTGCGGGCGGGTTCATTGACTGACCAACGTTCTGACCATTAACTGACAATCTATACACAATCTTTCTGCCCGCCAGCCAAGACGTCATTTACATATTTTTCGTATTAGTGGTAATTTACGAAAAATTGTCCATTTCGTCTTTTTCTTCAGACTTCATATACTACTATGGCCATTTTTATTGCTCCTTATTCACGACATTTTTCTTTGTGTTGTGCTCTACACCTTGCAAATGCTTCAGGTGCTATATATAGAATAAACCGCTAACAGTGTTTAACATTCCATATTGGAGCATGAAGCGAAAAAATTCAATTCGATTGAAAATAAAACAAGTTACTGGCTTAAGTCTTTCGATTTTAGTTGCATGTGAATTTGCACCCCCACACTGAATAATTTTTTGTACTAGCGTGGATGACTATGGCATATATGGGCTTTTCGGTTGAATTTCTGTAGTCTTAAATATAATTCTAAGTTATCTACCAATATGTTTTTTTTTCTGAATATGCAATGAAGATATCTAAATTTGAATGTGGTAGCAATTAATTTAAATTAACATGGATAAGGTGTTGAATTCGTTTTGATGACAGGACTGCTTTAAGCATTGGATTGTTTTGAAAGATAATTTTCTGTTAACACAAAAGGTATGAAGTTTTTGCCTAATTAAAACAAAAATGCATATCTAGTTTCCAAAACCAGCTGTATAATTAAACCAGTTTGCAATGCTATTCTAAAAGTTTAAAAAATTTAGTATCATTCTTAATGAATATTGGGCGAAATTAAATAAATAGCAATATTCAAATTAGTTCTGCTAATAAATTTTGTATTGTTATTTGATTCCTCTTCATCTCTTCAAATTGCTTTCATCATTCACACTGTTAGCTATTAGATAAATCATAATAAACAACATTACAATTATGTATACGGGTATTATAAATTTATGTAAATGTTATTGAAATTAAATTCAAATTCTAGAAAAGGAATTCAAAGTTTCCATTTCAAGAATGAACATTTCAGAAGTTGACTCATATTTAATAAATATGCAAATGTATTCTGCGAAATCGAAAAGAAAAATTTGAGAACGTTGACATAGGAACTGAAATTTAAAGGAAGGTCAATCACTTAATTCTTATAAATTTATACGTGGACCAGTGGCCCAGATTTGTAACTTAAAGTTCCATTTTAGATCAGACCACAGTAGATAGTGATGAGGAATGTCTCGGACAGAAGTTGTAAAATTTATGCAGAAGAAGTTTTTAGCCGGAGTATGATAATTTAGATAGTTAATTTTGATAAAATATGATTCAATATATGCAGAATTTAATCAAAACAGATGGTTTCCAAAATCTAAACCCATTAAATAAAGTCAGTCAATGTTTCTTAATTCTTTGCTATTGAATTTCTTCGTTTATGTACGAGAAAAGAACAAGTCACATATTTTCGTGTCACTCCTATAACCAATCAGAAATTATATATTTTTTTACCGAAGAAACAAATCTTGGCTATTACTATTTGTATTAGATAAGATTTTGCTGAGCTCATTTACCATTTTTTTATACAACAATAAGCACCAAGAACCGCTCTTGAAATCAATCTTGTGTGAGACTCATTTCAATTCAAATTACCTTGTGTATTAAGCCTAAATGCCCCTCAATCATGGCATCAAATCATTACGGCTCTAAAAGAGTTTTTAATAAGTAATAAGAAACGATAAATCGAGAAGCAAAGTTAAAATTGTAGTCAATTATTTCATTTAAAAAAAGTCAAAATTAATCAAGCCAAATCTTCAGTCAAAGGCTACAAAAGGTTGGCAAGCCTATATTCGTTAACAACTTTTTATTTTTTTTAAAGCAGAATTACTAGTATATTTTAGCGAATTATTTGCTAAAAGATTTACAAAGAATAGAAACAAACATTTGCAAAGATACTTGATTACCGGCAGTCACGCTACTATTGAAGCACAAGAACATTTTTGGATTACATAAGGTATCAAAATGACTGATTCTATATTATAATGTTTTGATTAGGTTCTTTGTAGCATAAGCAGTGCATTCGCGCTGAAAACTACGTACATATATTAATTGCCTCTAGCACGCGGTATTTGTTTAATTTTTAACGTCTACGCTTACTAGTCTTTGAACCCTTTTCATGACACATGTTGCCTAATTTCTTGGAATTTCAGTCTATAAAGGATAATCTAATCATTGTCGGAGTTGGTTGAGATTTTGATTTGAAAATTCCAAATCAATTTAATCGTCTTCTTCTTAGCCCTACAGCCCCTTTCGGGCCTTCGCTTCTTGCAAATAGCGCCTCCAATTGTCTCGGTCCGTTGACCGCGTCATCCCATTCCGAAATCCGAGCAGCGATGAACTGTCTTCGTTGACCGAGTCAGACCAGCGTTTCCTCGGTTTCCCCACTGGCCGCCGGCCTTCAGTTCTCCCAACGAATACCATCTTGGGTATCCGTTGTTCGTCCATACGATTCATGTGTCCAGCCCATTGCAGCTTCCGCAGTCTTACAATACTTGAGACCTCCGGTTCGTCAAAAATTTCATACAGCTCATGGTTGTACCGAATTCGCCATTGGTTTCCGTCTAGCTTCGCTCCAATTATTCGCCTCAGGACCCGTCGCTCCAAGGCGTTCAATTTATTTGCGGACTCTGGGTTAGGCTCCATGTTTCACACCCATAGCATAACACAGGTCTTATCACAGATTTGTATACTTGGAGCTTTGTTTTTCTGTGTATGCAGCTGGTCTTCGAAATTGTCAATACTGAATTAAATATTTTATTTGCGAGCTGTATTCTTCGGCGTATTTTGTCTCTTTCATTGCCCGTTTTCATTATTTTGGCACCTACATACACAAATTCGCTAACATTTTCGATACTGTATTCGCCAAGTGTGATATATTGTGTATTTGAGGTATTTTTCCTCGACTGCGTCATGAGCTTCGTTTTATTTTCATTGATTTGTAGCCCTACTAGTTTTGCTTCGCTGTCGAGTTTCAGGAAGAGCAGTTGTTAGTGACCGTGACAGGATGTCGATGTCGTCCGCATAGGCAACAACTTGGCTCGACTTGTATAGTAACGTACCTCGCGTATCAACAGGTAGCTTCCGTATGACGTACTCCAGAGCCAAATTGAATAGCAACGGGGCCAGCCCATCTCCCTGCTTTAGTCAGATATTTGTGTCAAAGGCATCGGTGAGTTGGTTATTGATGCGGACTTGGGAGGTCGTCGACGTCATTGTCATTTTCGTAAGACGGGCTAATTTGGCTGGGATGCCAAAACCAAGCATTATTTGATACAGTACTTTACGATCAATACTGTCGTATGCTTGCTTGAAGTCAACGAAAATTTAGTGTACGTCTATGTTGAACTCCCAGCATTTTTCAAGTACCTGCTTGACCGTGAACAATTGGTCTGTTGTTGATCTACCTGCTCTAAAACCACCTTGATACTCCCCAATAACACTGTTGGCGTATGATCCGATTTTATTTTCTAAGATTTTAGAAAATATTTTGTACGCTGTACAAAGTAGTGATGTGCCTCTATAATTTCCGCACTGTAGCTTGTCACCTTTTTTGTGGATAGGGAATATAATTGATTGGCTCCACTCTTTCAGCATATGTTCTTGTTGCCAAATGTACTGGATGACTTTGTGAATAGCTTGGTGAATACTACTGCCACCATATTTGATGAGCTCCACTGGAATCTCATCAACGCCCGGTGCTTTATTATTCTTTTGGGCTTTGATGATGGAACAAACTTCATCCAGAGTTGGTGGGGCCAATGGAAGCTCTCCGCAGACATCTGTAGGCTCCGATGTTCTGGAGCTGCGCGGAGGATTAAGGAAGTGCTTGAAATATGTTGCCCATCTTTTCTTAATCTTGATTTCATCAGCGATTATATTGCCGCTGCCATCACACCAGAGCGTGGTTTTGGGCTGATAACCACGTTTCAGGCTTTTCACTACTTTGTATGCTTGTCTTGTGTTATTGCTCGCTGAACTTACATCTATACTTCTCAATTGGTCGTCATAGTATTTTCTTTTCTTAATCCTAATTATCTTATTTTCTACTCTTCTGAGATTTTCATAGAATTCTCTCTTCGTCCTGGTTTTCCTACCTACGCATTCTTTGTACGCCTGATTCTTTTTATCTAACGCATTCTGGCACTCATCATCGAACCAATCATTCCTCTTGCGTTGGGCTTGATGTCCGATTGTCTGCTCTGCCACGGTTCTGATAGCCGCTTTCACTTCCATCCAGAGCTCGTTGCTCGTCTTTAACGATGCGTCTGATAAGATGGGAGCCAGCTGGTTGTCGAGGGTCTCCGTGAAACTTTCGGCCACAGACGCCGTTTGGCGCCTATCGATGTCAAATTTTTGTAGCGGGCTGGTCTTCGCCGAATATGCCTTTGACATACGACATCGATAGTTTAATTTGATCAAGTAATGATCTGGGTTACAATTGGCTCCTCGGTATGTACGGACGTCAAGTATGCTCGAGGCCCAACGTTGTTGGATCAGAACATGATCGATCTGGTTTTGTGTGTTGCTATCCGGTGATACCCAGATCATTTTATGAATGCGTCGATGTGGGAAGCAAGTCAAACGTATGACTAGATTTCTGCTACATGCAAAGTCAATCAGGCGCTGGCCGTTGTCATTTGTTTCATCGTGGATGCTATATCCCCCTGTCGTTCCCCGATGAGATAGCTCATTGTCAACCTTAGCGTTAAAATCACCCAGGATAATTTTTGTGTCGTTTGTGGGCAATGAGTCGAGCAATCTTTCCAGGTGATTGTAAAACGATTCCTTTGTTTCGTCGTCCTTTTCTTCGGTCGGGGCGTGGACATTAATCAGCCAGATTTTGAAGAATTTCGCTAAAGCGAATCAAACTAATACTGGCAGGAATAATTTTAAGGGAAATAAGTTGTGTTGAAAATGTTTCCGCTCTCTGTAATAAAATATTATTGTAGGGACTTTTGAATATTTTTGGGCACTAAAACTAGTTGATTTTTAAGAAATAATTAAAGCTGCAGCACAAAAAAAAAAAATGTCTTAATTGGAAAAGGAAAAAAATTAAAGTAAAAGAAGCACGAAATTGACAACTAAAAACATAAAAAAGAAGAAAAATCAACGAAAATTTTTTCTGGAGCAAAGAAGTTGTCAGTATTTTTTTTTTTTTAATTTTTAATAGAAGGCGAAGAAGTGCTAGGAGTGAAAATAATTATCGAGCAGCGGTAGTGTAGGGCTCGTAAGAAAAGTATTAGTTTCTCGTTGGAGCTCGGGTACCTGTTTTAACAAGTTGAAGTAGCAGGAGAGGGCTCCTGCCAGAAGGGTTTTGTGAAATAAATCAAACAATATGTTCAGCATATCAATTTAAACTCGCCGCCATTTGGTTTCAAGTGTTTTTACTCCATTGCTTGATTAACCATGATAAAATATCAATATTAGAAACCATTACTAAAATTTTTATCAAAATTCCTACATACTTGTAGTGTCTAATTCCGATGCAAATGTATATCTCCCTAGTATCACGTGTTAATGTTGTTATAAATGTTAAATATTCAATCGGCTGTAACTTAGCTGTTTAACATATAGTTAGATTATTGTAGAATTTTCAGGATACGTACAATTGCTATCAGAAAACTTAAACTCCAGCCTTTGGGAAATTTAAGGATCCCATTTTGATTTTATAGGAAAAAATGTAAAATATACTATTACTAACAAAGTTGATCGAATTTTGACTTCTCAGGTACGAGTATTTGTTGCTTTTGTACTTCTAAAGGCTTATCGCTGTGATTTTTGTTGAGATTTTTTGGGTCGCGAGGGGCTCGGACACAAAATCTTCGTACATTTCCCCTTCAAAGCAAAACTTGTCATTATAAGACCTATCTAAAAAATTTGAGAAGATCCAATGAAAATTATTGTGTCTGGTTTGATAGAAAGCCCATGTAGTTGAGAACACCTGTATTTTTGTGTGTAATTGCCGAAAATTAAAATGCATATAACTTCCATAAATGATATCCGATTTTCATTAAACGTACAGAATGTATGGATCTTATATTGAAAATCAGGGTATCCATCCAATCTTATTTATAAAAATGTGAAATTTACAAATCATACTATTATTAACAAACTTGAGTGTATTTCAGCTTCGAAGTTATGTTTCGATTTTGTACTCATGAAGATCTATCTACATGATTTTTGCAGATTTTTCGAGTCAGAACTATCCAATCGCCTGGGAGAGACACTGGTTTTTCAAAATTTTTCCTTTGAATGCACTCCCTAAACCAAATACTACCATTTGAAGACCTGTTTTTAAAAGATCTCATTAAGAACTTTCAGTTATTGTAATACCCTACATCATCATCTTCGGTAAAAAAAACGTTAAGGTCCGCCCCCGTATATGGAAAGATCGCCCTTAAGAACCTGTTTGATACTTGAACTTCCAAAAGGTAATCAGTTCTGATATACATAACATGTTTTGTGGGTATCGCTGCAGCAGTTTCGGATAAAAACTAATGTGACACACAAACGGGCTGACAGACAGACAGAAAGTTGTATGATAATACAAAACCCTGAAAATCAAAAACTTTTTTCTTTTTGCAGGTAGCCAACAAGGCCCATTTTAAATTAAAATACAAATCAAATTTAACTGAAGTAAAATACAAATACAATAATACAATCTTAATTATGTAGTCGATGAATTGAGGACTTTTAATATTTTGGATTTAAAACAGGACTTGGAAGTGGTTGGGGAATCCAGATCGCTTAACTTATTGAATGCCTTACAGCATCTGTTAACCGGCTCATTGTCTTCATAATTGGTGTAATGTGTACTCGTGGTTAACATGGGAATGTGTCTTGTGACTCTAATAGGATCGTGAAAGTGCATCTTGTCTGACAAAACAGTAACTTGACTATTGTACCTTATTACGTCGAAAGGTAGACTTGCAGACAATGCGACTATTCTGGAAGCGAGTGATGTCAGGTTTAATATTCGAAGTCGATCCTCATAAGATGGTAGGTTGTGAAAGGAAGTCGGGTCGTACAGAGACCTTAAGGGAAAGAGTAAAAATTGTTTTTGTAAAGACTCAAGCCTACGGCTGTAGATATCGTATATAGGGTCCCAGACTATGCAGCCGTATTCGAGAATAGGATGGACTGGCGAGGCAAACAAGGATTTTGTGGCACAAATATTCACGAATTCTTTCGCCCTCCATTTAATAAAACCCAGCATCTTATAAGCTTTGCACAAAATTTCATCATAGTGAAGGTTGAATCTAAGTTACGCCAAGGTTTACAACTTTATCAACTCTTCGCAGTTGTGTGTTGTTAATTTCATAGTTATATGTGTCGACATTCCTTTTTCTTGAAAAACTTATCACGTAACATTTTTCCAGATTTAGTTCAAGATGGTTCATATCACACCATTGGTGGAGGGCGGTCAGTTTGGATTGCAGAAAAGATACATCAGTTAAAGATTGTATACTGTGATAAAGTTTGAGGTCGTCAGCATAAAAAAGGTACGAAATATCAGACAGCGCTTCCGAAAGATCTGAGATGAAAATATTGAAGAGAAGTGGACCGAGATGACTGCCCTGAGGAACCCCAGAGGCGACATTGATCTCACGCGACAACTGCTCTTGAAACTTGACAAATTGTGTGCGGCCTTTCAAATAAGACTGAATCCAGCTTAGTATTGAACCTGATATGCCGAAGCTACGGAGTTTTTTCAACAAAATTCCATGGTTCACTCTATCAAATGCTTTGCTAAAATCTGTGTATATGGCATCAATCTGATTTCCTTGCTCCATTCTACAAAGAATATCTGACGTCAAAGTGAGTAGATTATGGTAGTAGATCTGTTTTTACGGAAACCATGTTGCTCTTCATTAAGAAATGGTTCGATAATGAGAGAAATTTTACTACAAATAATTTTTTCAAACAGTTTTGGCATAGCAGATAAGATAGCAATGCCCTTTTTTTATGTATTGTTGTTATAAAGGATGACTTCCAAATCGTAGGAAAGATACCACTAGATAGGGATTTATTGAAAATAATGAAGAGGGGTCTAGTCAGTTCACTTTTGCAGAGGGCCAATAAACAGGGTGGAATCAGTTCTAGGCTAGGTCCTTTATTTAAATCGATATCCTCGATAGGTTTGAGAATTTCATCTTCTGAAATCGACATGTTCCCTATAAGGGTTCCAGACAATTGTTCCGGAGGCTCTAGGTTAAGTGGAGTAGCAGAGTTCGAGTAAACATGCTGAAAGTGGACTGCAAAATACTCGCAGATCTGTTCTACACAAGATGACGTCAAGTTTTTGTATGTCATAATCGAAGGATAGCCATGAGTTTTACGCTTAACGTTTACGAAGTCAAAAAACTTTTTTGGATTGGAAATAGTTTCCTCCGCTACAACGTTAACGTACGATGGATATGCCTCTTGGGATTTTAGTTTGAATTCGAGAGCAATCTCGTTATACTTACTCTTATTCTCATCGCTGGCACCATTATTGCGTTTAAGGAGCTTGTAAAGTTTATTTCTCTCGTTGCGTAAATGCCGGAGATCTCTTCCTAGATGGCTCTTGTCTTGTCTTTTTTTTACTTTAGGTATGAATTATTGAACGGCGTCAGAAATAGTGCTATAAAAAGTGGATAATGCTGTATCCAAGTCTAACGTTGACAAAGTGTCATTCCGATTTACTCGGGATAAAAGACAATTGATTTGATCGTAATTGCCATTACGAAAGTCATACACAATAGTGGAGTTGTACGATATCAGATGAGAAGTATCAGAAGTGGACAATTCAACGGTAAAAGCGGTGTAATGAACTGAATTAGAAAACAGATGCTCGTTGTCATCAGTTGAACTGACCACTACTTCGTCGTAAGAGTTAGAGAAAATAAGATCTAGCGATCTGCCATTTTGGTTGGGTATAGGAGCTACTTGCTGCAAATCGTTACTATAAAAGGTGCTCATGAGATTGAAATCATTACTATTTAGGAGATTGATAGGAAGAAAGAGGCCGTCTTGTTCATCGACCACAAACTTTAAGTTCGGACGTTTAAAGTCACCAGTAATTATAACCTTATCTTCTTCATTTGTAATTGCACCAATTTCAGCAACAATTTGACAAACGTCGTCGTAGACAGTATCGCTAGAATTTGGAGGGACATAAAAAACGCCAATATATAAATAAGATCTTCCCCTTATTTTAACCAGTTTATACTGGAATAATTTGTATTGTGTGAAATTTACTAGCTAACTCATAAAGGAGTTCTGTACTGCAATTAAAACACCACCTCCGCGTGATTGTCCGGTGCTGTGACAATCTCTATCGTCTCTGTATATCACTATCAAGGATCTCTTCGTTAATGTGAGAATCATTCAACCATGCTTCGGAAAGGGTTAGGATATTAAAATGGCAAGACTTTGCGTCAAGAAAAAGTTTGTTTAACTTACTACGAATACCACCACAGTTATGGTAAAATAATTTTAAAATCTTCTGCTTATTGGGGACGAAAAAATGTATGGTCCTGTTCCCTTGCCCTTTGCAATGACGAGATATGATTTGAACTAACATGTGATGCGTAGGTTTCGAGATCTTTTTTCGCCTGGTTAACGGTGATACCTAGTTCTTCATGGTAGGAAAAATACAGAAGCCGGAGAGCGTCCAGATCAATTGGAAGACCTTCTCTCTGAATCACGATTTTCAGACTTGTTTTCGTTTTCCCATCTATGCAAGTGGTTTCTGATGCCTTGTGCATATATGACAGGTAGAGCCGAACCGATTCGTAAATTTTATTATCTCTAAGTCGAGATATTAAATATCTTTTTTCGAGGTCAGCACCCGAAACTATAGTGGCCTTGACTGTAGGCGGCAACAACGGGTCTAAAAAGGATTGGTTGTTATTAGTAGGTGTAAGTGATATGGGCTGTAAAATTGATCCGGACGAATTTGGAATTAAATCTTCTCCACGCACGAAGTTACTATAAGTGCCCTGTATAGTAGAAGATTTATAGTTTAAAGAGGAAGCTGCTTCTAGGTTTTGTGCAGTAAACGCTTCTGCGTCTATGACTGTTTCCAGTTGACCAGCACTAACGCTAATAGAGTGAAGTTTTGGGTCGACAACCGAAGTGCTACAGTTATCCGGAGCGTTGAAGGCATTCAAGCGTTTCGAAGGAGAAAATAGGGATTGGGGTTTAGGATTCATGTTAGAAGTTGCTATTGGACCATTAGTAAGGGTAATGGGCTATGTAATGGTGTTTCGACCATTTAACCAAAAGTGTGCTGCATCACTGAACAAGATATTGTGGATCAATGGCAATCTTTGTTTTCTTCCTTTCTAAACGTTGCTGCGCTGCAAGTCTATTCATGATGAGTTGCCAAACAGAAATGACCTCAAAACAACCGAGAACTTTGGCAATGGCTTCCGCCGGAAATATTGTTGTCATTTTTAAATTTTCCGCCTCTAAAAACCACGCTTTATAAAAATTAGTCATAATTGATCAATCAAAAACATACAAGGTATTTTTAATATGCTAATTAATGGGGAATATGAGCGAACCTCATACTTGATTTGACGCAACAGAATGCTTCATTCTTGTTCACGTTCATCTCTCCAAACAAGAATAGTGATATATACTAAACTTTGGACATCTCAGCAAAAAATTCAAAACTCACAATTGGACAAGAACTTGGTTTTTTAAATGAATAAATAATGATTTGTGTTGACAATTTCTCTATTAGCAAATATGATAATCTTGAATAGCTGAAAAACTCGGCGGGGGCATATGGAACGAACTTACTAAGGGCTTCAACTTTAACGGCCAAAATGTGTTTCTGCATATTTGCATAGCACAACATATGGTAGAAACTCAGCTTTAAATGAATTTTTCAACTAATTATTTCACCAAATCGATTGTAAATTTTGCAATCATTCTAAATACAGGGTTATCCATTTCGTGGTAGGAAAGTATAACACTGCCGAAGTGCTTTTTTTTTTAGTTGAAGGTTTGCCATTAAGAAATATGGATCGTTTAGCAGTGGAAAAACGCGTTAAAATTATTAAATTTTATTATAAAAATGGTGATTCTGCTAGATCAACATTTAGGGCTTTAAGAGCCGATTACGGTCGACATAATCGACCTACACAGCAAACAATTTCGAATACTGTGAGAAAATTTGAAGAGACTGGATCGGTTATTGATATTGCAAGGCCTGTGCATCATCGCAACATTCGTTCTGCTGAAAATATCGCTGTCGTTGCTCAAAGTGTGGAGGAAGACCCGAATTTGGGCTTATCTTACGGCTCATTGTGGCAGACTTTGCATTTGGATTTGCATCTCCATCCGTACAAAATCCTGCTCACTCTAGAACTCAAGCCTCAAGACTATACACAACTCAGAATGTATGCGAATTGGGTGATTGAACAACAAGCCATTGAAAACAATTTTTCGAATAAAATTTTCTTTAGCGGTGAGGCTCATTTTTCGCTCAGTGGTTATGTAATAACCAGAATTGCCGCATATGGGGCTCTCAAAATCCTCAAGTGATCGCAGAAAGGCCTTTGCATCCGGAAAAAGTGATAGTTTGCTGTGCATTATGGTCTGGTGGTGTTATTGGCCCATAGTTTTTTGAAAACGATCAAGGAAGAGCCATTACAGTTAATTCTTAGCGCTATGGACCGATTATTTTTGGAGAGAAATTGAAGATTATGATCTGGAGAACATGTGGTTCCAACAGGACGGAGCCTCAAGCCACACAACACAGGCTGATCGAGCACTTTTGTAAGAGAAATTTCCAGGACGCGTAATTTCGAGATTGAGTGATGTCAATTGGCCCGCAAGATCCTGCGACCTAACACCTTTGGATTTCTTTTTATGGGACTTTGCGAAAGATCGTGTTTACACGAACAATCCTCAAAATCTTGTGCAGTTGAAAACCAATATTCGTGAAGTTATGGCCGAGATATTGCCGGAAATGTGCCGAAAAATAATTGAAAATTACCTCAACAGGATTGAGGCCTGTAAGAGGTCCTGTGGAAGACATTTGAATGAAGTTGTATTTCTTATATAATGGCAAAGTTCAATCTTTATATTAAATAAAAATTTTGTTTCCATCTGAATATTTTATGTGTTTTCTTTAGCTTTACTTTCCCAAGCGTAAAATGGATAACTTATATCACTTGCAAAAATAAGTCGCTGAAACCGAAAAGCTTTTATTTGTATGGAAACACCACAAAGTCCATCTTCTTGTCTATAATACTATTTTTATCGCATGTGAGCAATTTCAATGTCACGATGGTCAAAGAAGTGTCTTAAGAAAACACCTGCCAAGTGAAGTCATTGGTAACACAATCTAATCTTCAATGGTATTCGTCTTAGACATACCCAAACCTGGACATGATTTATTAATCTATAAAGTCAGCAATGATTGACTGATTAATTTACATACGAGTACACTACTCAAATAACGCATTACAGATTAAAACACACGCACAGATAATTAATCACTCATGCGGGTGAATATTTATATATCTTTAGGTGAAGTTTTTCTCAACAAATATCAAGTGAAACAAAAATGAAATTTAATACTGAGGAACCATTATGTAAAATTAATTTTTTTAAATGAAATTTCAGTAATATCATTTTAATCCGAGAAATGAATGATTTTAATGAGACTTTAATACTAACTATTAAATAAATCGGGTATTAGTAAGTTTTACTCAAGTCTTTTAATATAATATTCTCAGACAATCGCATTAAGTCATAAACTGGAGGTCTTATTTCTATTCATTTTACCATTTCTCAATTCGACTTTTCTTATCCTAATATGACTTTAAAACCCGAACAAATCAATGAATGAATTGTACGTGCATTGAATTCTGATTAAAAGTTTATCTGAAATATTTTTGCTAGTGGGAATTCCACTGAACATTTTGATAGACAACATGCGTGCTGTGCCGCATAGTCATACATGGAATGGAAATCGATACTTAATAATAGGAGCACTATATTACAAAAAAATAATGACCATGATTGCTGAAAATATTAATTAGGCCTAAATTGATATATGTGGAGTTACCTACGAATTTGGTTACGTAAATTGAATTTGTTCCTTGCTACTAAAAGTCGTCTTCCATTGTTCTACTTTGCAGGACACCATTTTGAATATCAATTGGTTTTAGTGAATTAGAAGTCTAGAAACGTTTTGATTAAATTGTTTTCGGAGAAGATCATATGGCAAGAATTTAGGAGCAATTGATTGACAAATAAGTATGAAGACAATACTATAAGATTTAACTTTCAGTAAATATTATATCATATTCCAATGCGTTTGATATACATGAAATGGTACCTGAATGCATGAGTTACAAAATATTATCTAAAATTTATAAGGAATAATTCAACACAGTAATAAGTTAAGGTACAGAAATCTAGAAGACCTACTTCGAGTATGAGCGTCCATAGTGAGTTCTCAAGGGTGATTTTACTGTCTTAGAGGAGAATTCATCGTGGCAAAAACGGAATGGGACACTCATTTCTCATTTGCGATCTTCGTAACTAACCCCTCTTGCAATATTTACTACTATTTTATTTATTCTTACTTTTTTTGTAGTTAAATCGCGATGTCGATAATTAGGGTCGTCCCTAATTATCATATTTTTCGGCTTATCTGAATTCCACTTCGTACTTGTGGCTGTTCTGTTTTTCTAGCTTACTTTTCATTGTCCATCCTGACTAACATAATTCTAATTCATTATTAGATCTGACCATTCTCGACAGTTCTTATAGCTGTAAGGCCTATATTTTTTAAAACATATCAAAAGTGCAATTGAATTAAATCCCCTTTCAGCTCATTTGTACTACTACTTTGCGGGCCTTCATTGTTATAATATTTTTAATGATTAGCTATATGACTAAATTTTCTGATTTCTTCTTCTTCTTCGTAACACTCCAACCCCTCTCGGGCTTTTGCTTCCTGGAACAAGCGCGTTCAACTTCCTCGGTCCATCGACCGCGTCCTCCAATTTCGAAATCCGAGCAGCTATGAACTGCCTTCGTTGACCGAGTCAGCCAGCGCTCTTCAGTTCTCCAAACGAATACCTGTTTGAGTATCCGTTGTTCGTTCATACGATTCACATGGCCAGTCTATTGCAGCTTTCGCAGTCTTACACTCGTTCAGAACTCTGGTTCGTCAAAACTTTCATACAGCTCATGGTTGTATCGAATTCGCCATTAGTTCTTATCTAGTTTCGCTTCAATTATCTGCATCAGGACCCGTCGCGCAAAGGCGTTCAATATAGATGCGGATGCTTGGGTAAGAATCGATGTTTCACACCCATAGCATAGCACAGGTCTTATCAAAGGTTTGTATACTTGGAGCCAGACTTCTCGGAGACTATAGAGGCTACAGAGGTCAGAAGTGGTGACTTCTTGAAAGTTCAAGCGTGGAAAAATTTTCAAAGGGGTTTAAGGGGGTCTCCCCATTTAGGGAGGTGACACGTCAAAAAAAAATGTTCACCATTGGTAGTCGAGTAGGGTGTCATTGAAGCCTTAATGAGATCTTTCCAAAACAACTCTTAAAATTACCTTTTTTAATCGTATCTGGACCAACTCGTGCCCATGCTGTTGTAATCATTTCAATGGCATCCAGAAGATTGACGACAAACAGGGTAGAACTTTTTTCAGTGTCGTTTACCATTTTCTGCACAAGAAGCCTTTGATAATGGTTTTTAAGAGTCTTAATTACACCTTGATCAATAGGCTGGATAACTGATGTGGTATTCGGTGGCAAAAATGCCAGTTTGATGTTAGTTAAATTTTGAATTTGTGGGTGAGCTGGACAATTATCAATAAACAAAATGATCTTCGTATTGTTTCCTCAACTCAGAGTCCCATTCCCGTAAAACTTTTTCAAAAATTTCCGATGTCATCCATGCTTTTTTGTTGGCTTCATAATCAACCGGCAAAGTTTTTACATTCTTGAAACACCTTGGTTTTTTCGCCTTCCCTATAACTATCAATTTTCGTTTTTCGCCTGCCATACTTGAAGCAACAAGCACGGTTTTTCTATCTTTTGATAGTTTGCCACCAATACACTTTTCTCCTTTGAATTTTAGTGATCTATCGGGAGTCAATTTAGAAAATAGTCCCGTCTCATCAGCTAAGTCACAATCGTTTTGCGACACACTGACGGCTTCTCCACAAACTTTACCGAACACTATATCATGACGTTGTCTAAATCTGTAAATCCAGCTTGCTGAACATTCAAAGTTTGTTTTCCCAAGCTGTCTGGCAAAATGATTAGCTTTCTCTTGCATAAGAGGACCGCTAATGGATAGATTTTGGCTTCTCTGAGCTTTAAACCACACTAGAAGAGCATTTTCAATATCTTGATGAGTTGAATTACGATTTTTCTTCATTTTCAGGGATTTTGATTCAAAACACTCCATAATTTTAGTACGGTTTTTCCACATTGTTGATATTGTAGAATGTAAAACTCCAAATTGTTTACACAGATCAACATTGTTTTCTCCTTTTTGTAGTCTCGAAATGATGTCAACTTTTTTTTTTCACAGTTAATGTACGTCGAGGAGCCATTTTTACACGTTTAAGAAACACTGTTCACTCACTGGAATTTGCTATCCAACTGATTCAAAAGTTTAACTTCGTACACGTGCTAAGCAGTCCTACATACAAACAAAGCATTTGTTTGACCATTTTTTAATGTAAACAAAAGATAAGAAAGTTTTATTGATCTATGAATGAGTTTATGCGCCTTGGCCGACTCAGTCGCAATATCCACATGGGATTTCTAGGAATCTGTTATGAATGGTTCATAAAAACAAGTTGCTATACACGAAATTGACGCTATATCCGAAGTCGCTATTACCGAAAGAGTTTCTTACGGGAGTATGCTTTAAACGTCGTTACAACCGAGGTCGTTATTAATGAAATCCACTGGACAACAATAAAAAATACATGAGAAGTCGAAATTCACTCAACTTTGTTAGCAATAGTATGATTTATCGATTTTATGTTTCCTTGAATAAAATCTAAACGGTATCCTTAAATTCCATAAAATTCAGTACACAGATGAATATTTATAAGATTGATCTTTTCATAAAGGTCTGATTGTATTTAACGAAGTTATAGCGATTTGAATTTTTCTGTATTACTATGGAACAGTATGCTCTGTATTACTATGGAAACATATGGCTATGGAACCATATGCGCTTTTTACCGACTAAGAAACTACAGCTTTGTTAGGATTTGCATGAAAATTTCAAGAATGATAGGTATCATAAGGATGAGTACATACAGCTGAAACAAGTCGAAGAGGCAGGAGAGAGCTCCTAGCAAAAGGGCGTTGTAACCATTCTAGGATTCGAAAAAACAGGCCATGATGATTACAGTACAGGGGAGCGGCCCCTGAAAAAAATTTTTATCAAAAGTAGCCGATATGAGTATCAACAGAAAGTTTTTTATGAGAGCTTTTCAAAACAGTTCTTAAACTGACCGTTTTTGCTTCAGTGGGGGCACAGGGGGGAAATACATGAAAAATGTGTTTCCTCCCTCGCGTGATCTAAAAAATCTGAAAAAAATATCAAGGGAGATATTTATGGGTATAACAATAACAAATACCTCAGAAGTCAAAATTCGTTCAACTTTGTTAATAATAGTATTATCCTCGATTTGCACATTTTCTCCAATAAAATCGTTTTTGACATGTTTCTTGATTTTATTTGTTACTGGTTACTGCATTTTGTAAGTTGAGTACGAAATCCTTCCGACATGAGCATAGGTCTGTCTACCCAACTTGTTCATTATTGTTTCGCTGTGATAAGAACACGTCAATATACCGTTTAACGTTCAAGAACGACTGTTATTATTTTTATTTCGCATATCGGAATAAATTATTTGCGTGTTTATATCTGATAAATGGCGTCAAGTAATGCATGGACCAACGTAAAGAGGAGCAGTGATGGAAAAAAAGAAATTTTCTAATCCATCTACAAGCACCGTACGTTACCATTCAGAAAAGGTGCAATTCATTTGCACCCCCAATAAAAGAAAAAGAGTCTGCAACACCACAATGGAGGAGTCTATTGGTCTTATACTGGACTTATGGACGCATTTGAAGACCATGCAGTCGTATTTGGGAGTAACAGTAAAATACAGAGATGGTAAGCTCGTAATATTATTGAAAAGGATGAAACTTTGCAATCTTCTGGCTACATTTTAAAAATAGTGCTTGGTTTTGTACAGCCCACTACATGCAACACTCCTCAGATATTTTCTCCGTAGCATGTGGCCGGCTGGAAATAGTACGACCAAGCAGCAAGGTATTGTCCGTCTGCTTATGAGCAAGAAAATATAGAAGCCTAGCAAGTTGTTTTCAATGATAAACGCCATTATTTATCTATAATATTGATTTGTGACGCAATTAATTTACAGGTATTTTAAACGATTGTCCAATTTTTCCTTAGCAGGCATTAGGAAATATTTCAACAAACCGACATCATTAAACTAAACTACCAAGGAATTCTTCGCTGAGGTTTATTTTGAATTTTATGTGTTTTTCTCTTTTTTGTCTTTATGCGTTAGAAACCAAGGAAGGAAAGATGCTTCGCAGTGTGAATTGGATGTTTACTATAAATACGGAAAACATTGTAGCTGGTTTTCGTCAAATTTGCAATGGGTTGGCAAATCAACATCGACAAAGTAGAGGGCGTTGTAACCCATGGAGCGACCAATGTGAGAGTAGCTACTCACCTGGTATTCGGCGAGGATAAACATTTCATTTGCGCTGGTCACCTCATTAAGAACATTGGTCAAGCCATCCTCGGCATGAATCTCACACCAAGAACCTCAGAGGCAGAGCCCAGGGATTTAGTGAGTAAACCAGAAAATGAAGAGGATGCTGAGCCCTTGCTTGCGTATATTCAAGATGAGGGGAAGCTCAAGAGCCAACAAAAATGTCAGTGCGCGCTCTACTCATGGACGTCAAATGAATCGTGCACTGTTTCCGCACCAGTGAAGTTACCTCGGAGGAACTTAAGCAACAACAAATTAAGGTCAGAAAATCAGCAGAAAAATCCTTGAAGCTTGTTCAAGAGGTACGAATGCATTGGAAGTCAGGGTACTACATGCTCCAACGCTATCTTGAGCTCAAAGAGTACGTTACGGCTGTACTTCTCAAGTTGCGGTGTGGGCGTGGCTCTACAAAAAGAAAGCCACCACCCATCATCGGTGGGGAAAAGATCGGTGTCTTCATCGAGATCAGAGACCTCCCAAAGCCCCTAGACGAGGCAACAAATATGTTTTGTAGAAGGAAAATGTCACCCTAAGTAACGCCATCCCTCTTGTTTACGGGCTCAAATCTGTAAGAATAATGTGACACTTATGATTTACAGAATGGCGCGGTGTCCCTGGAGTGTTTGACTAGTTGGCAACACTTTGCACATTTGCTGTCAGGATGCAAGGCTGTAAAGGGTCTGCCGCACTCCCAGCCTCACCTCACGCCAGTAGATGCATGTATTATTTCTTATCTGTAAAAAATCAACGGGGCCCTTAGGCTACCCTGTTTATTTTATTCATACCTTTGAATATCTGGCAAATAATTCTTCAAAACTTTCAGAATATCAGCGCCTATCTGCCAACAATGCCCCTATTTTAAAGGAAACTAATTCCAAATTTTTGGGAATCGAGTTTCTTCACCCACATGCAGCAGCAATCTTTTAAGACCCTCGCTATAAAAAATTCGTATTCTAAGATTCACAGGCTGCCTCTTCAATAATTTCTTACCTATGTACCTCAGCAGCGCCGTTGTGGACAGACGTACAAACCCAGATCATCTGGAGGCTTGGGACTCGCTGGAAATTGGCTACGAGCAAATGTACGATTTGCTCATGCTCAATCTGCCCCGTATGGCGGCTTCAACTGTGGCAGAGCGCGTTTTCTCCCACGCAGGTAGTGTTAAGTGCAGGATGAGTAATAGGCTATCTCCTAATAACCTCAACATGCTAGTTTTCCTGCGTTCGGTTAAACAGGAAGATTGGTTTCGATCTTAAAATTACGGATGCGTTTTATTATTGATTTATGTAGTAAATTTTTTTTTTCTTAAAAGACTTAGATTGTTTATTTTTCATTTTATGATGTGTTTTACAGAAATTATTTTTATGTTTTATGTTGTATTTTAAAGAAATTTTATTTAATTGTTCTGTTGACTGATTTTTATAAGAGTAAATACTATTTGAAGTTTTTAGGCTCTAATTTATCTCATTTTTCATTGACGTGATCAAATCTAATTATATAATGATTTCAGCAGCCTTCCACATTTTTTTTAAAATATCGTCGATCAACCGATTAACCAGCTAAAATTTTTCACCCCGGGCCTTCCGCCGGCGGAAAACCGATTGGTTAACATTAACTGTTCACAGATGACAAAATTAGTTTTCCAAACCTAGTCGGGAAACTAAACGTCACATTAGCATTACCATTCAGAAAATTTCACTAAGATCAAATAATAGTGCTCAACCAGTCTTTTCAAGTAATCCTGATACATTTCCACCAGAAATAGTACAAGCATTTCTAAACGCTCCCCCGAGGAAATTGAAAAGAGGTACAACACTAAGAAATCTACAATATTTACACTGATACGCCAAAGAAAGAAAATTTAAGAAAACAATTTGAGGCAGGATTGAAACGGACCAATGCTTAGCAACTCAAAAAATTATTGGAAGTAGGTAAAAGGAATGTCAGAAAAGTGGATAAAATTAATACACAACATCAAATTTCATCAGACGAGAATGGGTTCTACTGTCTTGTCTGCTTGTCACTATATGCTGGGAGCAGATCCGGACAAAAGTAGATGCAAGCATCAATTGTAAGCAGTTGGCTTACAAAGAGTACACAGATGATGGTCTTAGCTATGTTTACCGTAGTTTTGACTTTGATGAAGTCAGCTCGTGATCACAAAGCCATATTTTTGCTTGATTGAGGAAATGTTTTGAATAGTATATTCTCAAATTATTTTCATTTAACCTGTTTTGCTTTAGAGAAGTACTGTTGATGTAAATTATATTTGTTTATTACTTTTATTGTGAAAGGCTCCTTAAAGGCTGTCACAAAAATCATTGAAGACTGAATACGAGTAGTGTTATCATATCATTAGCAGTGAGCAAAACATGGTTTATTATATTCTGTATTGTTTGAATGTGTTTCAATTGATTTCAATCACTGTTTCTTGTGGTCGGGAGATGAAGGCTATTTACGCACTGAGTGTAGGACTCTCGCGCTTGCATATGACTGGACTACTTACTAAACACCTTGTCAACCCAAAAACCCAGCCTGGAACCGTTTGATACATTACTTCAGGCCAGGTCTCGTTATTTTTTGCCCTAAGGCGACTTCAAGCTAGGGAATTCTTCCTCTAGCGGGAGGGGAGAGGGTTAGAGGAATTGCCAGACAAGTGATCCTCCGGCCCTGATTGTTGTGAGTCCCTGTTATCTTTCAGGACTGCCCGAACTTAATGTGCCACCTGGTTCCATTTGTCAACCGATCGAAGCGTCACCGCGTTTATATTATCCGGGATGAGGTCCCCCATTTACCTGTAGAGATCTTGTCACAGCCTGTCCCATTTTCTGCATACAAAAAATTTGTGGCAGGTATCGTCTTCCTCTCCTGAGCAAAACCGACAATTGAGGGATTGTGACTTACCAATCTTGTGCAGGTAAGATTAAAAACACCCACGCCCACTCAAAATCTGGATCAGATAGGAGCCAGTCTCACCATGCCTTCGATTAAGCCATAGTCTTACATCCGAGATGAAGCGCACAGTCCACCTTCTCTTCATGCAATTCGCTTGGACGCAAGTAAATAGCGTAGAGCTCTCTAGCTAGGAGAGCAACAAGTATCTCGCCTGCAATAACTCTCACCACTGAATCAGAGAATGTTGGGTATGAAGTTGCAATCCTTAGTGCTCCTCTTCTCTGTACCAATACCAACCATTTTCTGTATACCTCCTTACAGAGACCGTCGTTTTAACTGCCCTTGGTTCGAGTACGATTGAAATAAGTCGGATTTTTTTTAAATTTTAAAATTTTATAGAATAGCTAACTTGGAACTAACATGACAACGAGCATTCGTAGTTAGCAATACGCTCTTAAATTTAACATATCACCTTCACCATTAGGTTTATAAAAAATAGTACTATTAGCGATGCAAGCTCTTTTAAGTTCAGCTTCAAGAAACTCAAAAAAGGCCCCGCATTTTAAATCACACTTGACTTATTTTGATTAGAAAAAAATTACGTTTCACGGAAAACTATGGAGAGAACTTCCGTGGGAACCTTTGAAAACTTTTACAAACGTCCTCTGGATAACTACTTCTGACCTTTCGACAGCATTGCTGATGCACGGATGGACAGAAAGACCGACAGACCGGTAGGTGGATGGACAAATGAATAGACAGAACGCGGAAGAGCCTTTCCGAAATTTGGTTTTTTTCTCTTTGAAGCTCTGAATAGTTGCGATTTGGAAATTAAAATTTCATACGTTCAGTTACCTTATGATTCACTTCATATTTTCAAGCTCAATGACGAAAATCAATTTACCTTCCCATGAATTCTAGAGTACTACAACTTTTTTGCATTTAACAACCTATCGATAAAAAAGGTAATTTTGCAAAAACATTTTTAGGCCGAAAAATAACCCTCTCCATCATTCATCAATTTAGATTCATGGTTTCTGGCAGGTGGTCTGTACTATTATTACCAATGGCATGGCATGTTGATGAGCTTTGTAATTAGGATAGTGGCATAAAGAATAAAACTTCTCCTAGATATATTTTCTTTACTAGAAGCACAAATGGGAGCTTGTTCGGAGATCGACTTGAGATTGATTCAAAGGAAGCCACTCATAGTTAGTGTACGGATACTATCGGAATAGATTGAATAATATTAAGATACAATTAATTTTAAGCTTCGCTTTGGAGGGCACTAAAAAAATAGAAACGATTTGATTAACTTCCAGGATTGAAATTATAATGCCATTGATTTTAAAAAAGATAATGTGAAATTCAATCTGACGACCTTAACACAATCGAATTTAGTAAGAAGAAATCTTCGGGAGGAAAGCTTGAAAAGTTATCTTGCACTAAAAACAGATTATATTTTTGTTTATAAACCAAAAGAAAATTATTTTTCACACTCTAGGATCTTAGTGATTAACCATTGAGTTTGAAAAAAGGACAAAACATTTAATTTTGTTCTAAATCGGTTCGAGGAAATTATGGTGTAGCTTTTCAAAATAAGAATTTGCAAATGTAAATTTTTTGAGAAATTTTCCACATAGTGAATAATCACTCCACAATGAAAAATTGTATATCCATTTGAAACATTCTGGAATGAGCACATGTATCTCAGCTAACTCCTACATTTTTCCTTATTTCTAAATACCATAAATAGAACTACTTTTTTCGCGTTAGGAACTCGAAAGAAATCTAGAAAACGGAATTCATCATCAACGAATTTTATTGTATTTAAATACCACCCAAAATTTTCTTTTTGAAACCTAATTGATCACATCGGACGCTATTTACCATTCCTAATAAGCAGAACAAGCACAAAACATCAATTTTCTAAGCATATTTGACAATAAGATGTTAACGTTCTCCGCTAATATTTGCAGAACATAAAGAAAGAACCAGCACAACGATAGAAAGCAAATTGGATATAAAGATATCACCAAAGAATTATGAACTTATTGATTATGTGCAAACATTCAAATATTGACATAGCACACTTTTGTTCTATTGTTGACAAGAAGTCGACCACTGCGGATGACCAACTTTGGACATAGCTTTTAAGAACATTTCTTTGAAATGAGCACTAAAACATTTTTATTTTCTCCTCTTGCAGTTTTCACAGGTAAATAAACTTGAGTTCGTGAGTTTATCGCGAATTTCACCTTCTGCGGTGAATAGATATTAGATAACTGTGGTTTGATCGATGCATTGAATTCTAATGCACTTTGAGTTCTTAGAACGATTGAAATATTTAGTATTTTTTATATTGTATTTAATGCAGAATTTTTGATATTAAAATAGAACAAGAACAGTCTTTCAAACACTTACCACTAAAAATAACTTCATTTTTAACTTTTAACGATCACTTAGAAATTTTTAAGATTAAATCCACTTATCACTGAAATCCACTGAAAATGCCGGTGGTAAGCTTGGACGATTTAAGTGAACACTTTTCGGTAAAAGTCGTCCAGCTAAGACCCTTCTATGTGCAAAAGAATTCTGTGGACGAATTTTATGTAATCTGAACTTGGTCTCGCCGATTTGATCTCGTCAGTGATTTGTAATGAACTGTGCCACCAAGCGTTGCGACCATCGGTTTTTAACAATTGAAGAAGAACCTCTTGAGTTGCGATCAGCCTTCGAAGCTATGCGCGATATACAAGAAGAAGAGACAACATGTGTATGCACATATCAAGCATGTAGGAGCCACCGTCGTTATCGATGATGACCATTGTGGTCATATACTCGTATACTTGTATGTTATTTTACGCTACCAGCTCACATTGCAAGGTACTTCTTGCACATCATCGATTAAATTAATGAAAAAATTGGTGAATATTATATGAATAAACTTTTTCAATCACCTGTATTTGATAATTCTCACATTTTAATATTAAATATTAACTTGTTTGATTAATTTTCTTTTTCTTCTTTTATTGTCTTTTATATAAGATTATATTTTTAATTTGAAAGGGGGGTTTTGGTTTTTTTATATATTTTTACTAGCTAATAATTTGTTTTGAATTGTGCTTTGTTGCAAATTAAATTTTTTTTCTTCTTTCATTGTGTTTTATATTAGATTACTTTTAAATTTTGAAGGGGAGCTTTGGTTTTTTAAATATATTAGGTAAATTTCTCGAGAGAAATTTACCTATTGCGGAGAGCATCATATATATATATATATATATATATATATATATATATATATATATATATATATATATATATATATATATATATATATATATATATATATATATGTATGTATATATATATATATATATATATATATATATATATATATATATATATATATGGGATATAACGAAATTTGTGACCACGCTAGAGGTTGCAATTTTGCTTTGATTTTCACCAAATTTTGAGAAAAGGTGTATTGGGTAATTATCTCGGTTGAGTTCGTGAACCAGCTATATCGGCCATGCAAAAACAAAATGGCGGCCATTTTAGACGAAAAATCGTGATTTCTGTTCTGACCAAAGTGTAGCTCCGATTTGGATGAAATTTGGTACAAAGGTTCATTGATGTATGTGATGAATCTCAAAATAAAAAATCCAAAGTCGGTACGGCAGAAACGAAATGGCGGCCGCTCAAAGGTCGAAAAACGTGCAAAATTTTGTTGTTGTAATAGTGGTCAAAGCTTTCAACAGATTTTCATGAAATTCGGTAGTTTGATAGAAATTATAAGTATCTAAAGAATTACGTAAAAAAACTGGAGGTCAGGTTGCAAAAAACAAAATGGCGGCCAGTTGACAGTCGAAATTCAAAGGCTTTTAAAAGTCGCAATTTTGATCCGACATATATGAAACTTGGTTTCGAGATAAACATTACTTACACCTACAGTCTTTGATATTTTGGTGACCATGCATGTGCAAATTTCAAAATAGCGGCCGTTTAAATATGCGTTTTTTTCATGTTTTTGTGGCCCCCTAGCGGTCACATTTTCCAACGGATTTTGATCAAACTTGAGATTATGAATCCCTGTACTATGTTCTTGTATTTTGCAGGAAATTATTAAAATTGAATGAAAAATAAATAAGTCAAAAATTTAAAGCCCAATATTTTAGCTGCGATTTTCTTTAAAAATTGAATTATTTTGCCCTGTCCAGAGTGAAACTCCTATTTGAACGAGATAGTACATTGATTGATGAGGTCCTAGCGTACAAAGATTTAAAATAATCCAAAATCAAATGCATGCATTCAAAATGGCGGCCCCCAAAGGTCTGAAGGCAAGCGCAATTCGCTATTTTAGTGCCAACTGAAATAATTAATATTTTTCATTGAAACGTTTTAAATGACTTTACTTGAAAGAACTTATAAACCAGATCATTTTTAAGATATTGTATAATATTTTTAACAATACCCTAAAAAATTATAAAATCGCGACTTGTCTGTCTGTCCGTCCCTCCGCCCGTTTGTTCGTGCGTCATAACAAGTTTTCTCGCAAACCACATGAGCTAGAATGAGGAATTTTTCTACGTAGGTCAAAAGTGGTGCCTCTTGAAATTTGCAGTGCAAGAAAATATTTTAAGGTATTTAAGGGGGGTCTCCCCATACAGGCGGATGGCATATAATTTTTTTTATTTCTGTAGCCCTCTAGCAGCCAAGATTCTCAACAGATTCCGTTGAAACTTGAAATTATAAGTTATTAAGGCAAGTTAATTTAATTTGATTATGCAAATCGAATGACAAATAAAACAGTCGAAAATTTACAGCGTAATATTTTTAGCAGCCGATTTCAATAAAAATCGAAATGACGGCCCTCACAGTTCAGAAAAAAATTGAAATGTATATATTAATGGCAATGCAAGTGCTGATTAAACTTTTATGGAAATCTTTTGAAATTAACTATTCGAGCTATTTAAGCCTTTGTGTGGTTACCACTGTGAACAGTGTAAACAGCAGATGCGAGAAGGGCGAAACCGGTATTTATATGTTTACAACAATATGTAATCCATACGCATGCAACTCAATTTAATTAGCAAAATATTTGCGCCCAGATAAAAGGTTTCTAAAAACGAACGTGGCTAGATTTTTTTTAATGTTAATAAATACCCATTTGGTACTACGAAAATTGCACAAAGAAGTTTAGTAGTAGGCAAGCCAAATTCTTTTTCGAAACTTTACGCTACATACGAGAAATTTACCTTTCCGGCTGGTGCTGCCAACGGGGATTTTTTTATATGGAAATGATGTGTTTTGAATTTTGCTTCGTTTTAAATAAAACGGACATTTCGGTGTAAAACCTATTTTTTTTTTTTGCATTTCTCAAAATGACCTCTTCCTGTCCCGTCCGTTTCCCTTCGTGTTAGTTTTTATGTGTAGGGTGACCCTGCATTAGCAGAGAGTGCCCCAGAAGACCCGCGACGTGACTGAGCGCTAGCCGGCCTCAGTATGCCACCACAGTTCAAGCATCCCTCTGCTACAAATTAATGTCTGCAACTACGAGGACTTCCGTGGATTGCGACAAGGTCTTAATGAGATATTTTCAAAACAGGTCTTAAAATTTCGGTATCATAACCGAGGGGGGCAGGTGAAGGGGAAATAAACGAAAATTTCGTGTAGCCTCCCCTAGGTCCCGTGATGCATAAAATGATCTCTTTTCAGATTCTTAAAGTGTTTAAACGTTTAATTTGATGCTCTACTCGATTGCATTTGATGAAGAGTTTATTTAACAGCCGCTTCGTTATTAAGGGAAAAGTCTCTTCAAAAAGTTTTGTAATATTTGATAAGACCTGAACTTTTGAGAGACCACCACTTCTGACATTTTCAGAAAGTTTGAATTTTGTGGTTCCTACAGTTTCTGAAGAAACTTTTTGTGTCACACGGTCAAGCGGATGGACGGATGGATGGACGCACGGACCGACAGGATGCGAAACTAGTAGGTTTTTGAACAATTTCTTTCTCAAAGCCGTAAAAATCATTGAGCCATATGATCTCTTTAGTTGTTTTGACTTTGCTTCAGTTGTAGTGTTTCAATTGGTGTTAAATGTCCGTTTACGACTATACCGGTGGACTGCTACCTCAGCGAGTGTGAGATTCATGTTCAACTGGAGATGGCCTTGTCTGGGGACGCGCAAGTCCGCTGGCAAGCTAGCTTTATGGTATCGTGGGGCGGATTCTTTTCTCACAGCACAAGGGCTCACTACAAAAATATTTTTCACGTTTGCAAATTTTCAGACCACCAAAGTCAATTATGAAGTCCGAACGAAACTATGGATATATGTTGATGTCTTAAGTAACTGAATGACAAAAGAAAAGTGACGACAATGCCCGGTTAACCGAACGCGAGACTCAAGGCGATTTCGTCATCGAAACGAATGTTCACGGCCCACAAATAAGAGCGGGTCATTGAGATGGTGGCAGTGCCTCCTTGCACCCCTCCCAGCCAGACGAAGGATCATAATTGATACCTTGGCCTGTGTCTGGTAACGAAGGCCAAGCATCCCGGCGAGATCCCCTGAAACCCAAAAAAGGGAAAAGCTTATCCGATGGCTAACTCACAAGTGGTGGGGCCAGCCAACGTGGCGGGCTCCATACCCATTTGAGTTTGCAAGAGGGAATACCGATTTATATTTTGCTTTTAACGCATCATTTTTTTCTTTCTTCTTTTTTTAATTTTTAATGTTTCTACTAAAAATAATAATTACTAATATAATGAGCTTAAGCAATTCATCCCAGACAGCATAAGTTATTTGTGAAAAGAAATTATACACTACTTATTTATAGTTTTTATGTCGCAAACGAATAGAATACTTCGTTTTCATTGTTTATACACGTGAGCAAGTAAAGCTGAAGAAAACACATAAAATATTCAGATGGAAACGAAATTTTTTATTCAATATAAAGATTGCCATTATACGTGAAACACAACATCATTCAAATGTCCTGCACAGGACCTCTTACAAGCCTCAATCCTTTTGAGGTAATTTTCAATGACTTTTCGGCACATTTTCGGCAATATCTCGGCCATAACTTCACGAATATTGGTTTTCAACTGCTCAAGATTTTGAGGATTATTTGCGTAAACACGATCTTTCGTAAAGCCCCATAAAAAGAAATCCAAAGGTGTTAGGTCGCAGGATCTTGCGGGCCAATTGACATCACTCAATCTGGAAATTACGCGTCCTAGAAATTTCTCTTGCAAAAGTGCTCGATTAGCCTGTGTTGTGTGGCTTGTGGCTCCGTCCTGTTGAAACCACATGTTCTCCAGATCATAATGTTCAATTTCTCTCCAAAAATAATCGGTTAATACCGTCCATAGTGTTGACTGTAATGGCTCTTTATTGATCGTTTTCAAAAAAATACGGACCAATAACACCACCAGACCCTAATGCACACCAAACGGTCACTTTTTGCGGATGCAAAGGCCTTTCTGCGATCACCTGAGAGTTTTGAGAGCCCCATATGTGGCAATTCTGTTATTTACGCAGCCACTGAGCGAAAAATGAGCCTCATCACTTAAGAAAATTTTGTTCGAAAAATCGTTATCAATGGCTTGTTGTTCAATCACCCCATTCGCATAACAGATCGTTCAATAAGTCCCAAAACTAACAACGAAAACAACATTTTTTTTCAAAAATCTTTTTTAATCATCAATATAATCTCCTTTTGGAGTGATACAATCTTTCCAACGCCTTTCCAACATTTCTATACCATGTTTATAGGAGGATTTATCCTTTGCTTCAAAATAGGCTTCAGTTTCGGCAATGACCTCCTCATTTGAGCCAAATTTTTTCCCCAATGATCACCTCATTCGAGCCAAATTATGGGGGTGGGGAAGCAAATCAAATCCCAGTTCGTTCAATTTTGCCATTGTCCACTCGTTGCTGTTTTTGCTCCACTGAAAGCAATCGCGGCATCCACTTGGAAAAAACATTTTTCATGCTCAAGTTTTCATGAAGGATTGTAAATATGCTTTCAGATGATATCTGTGTCCTTTCTGCAATCTCACGGACCTTCACTTTGCGATTTTTCTTTACAATTTTTAACACTTCACTCACATTTTGGCTTCCAATGGCCTACCCGAACGTTCCGCATCGTTTGTGTCCGTACGACCACATTTAAACTCAGCATACCAACAACAAATCGTTGGTTTTGATGGAGAGGAGTCCGGATAATGTTTTTCAAGTCATTGCTGGGCTTCTACGGTGTTTTTACCCTTTGAAAAACAATGTTTTATCAACACGCGAAACTCGGTTTTTTCCATTTTCAAACAAATTACAAAGTGACTTTACTCTAACCTTGATAACTCTGCTGTCTGTGATCCGTTCGACGTGAAATTTTTACACGTTAGTTTGCACTCTATGGAAAGTTGCCAGTTTGGTACTACCAGCACCATCTCTGGGTTAGTCTCGGGGCTTATTGAGCGATGTGTTACTTTCTGCGTTGTCTTGAGGCTTAAGTTCTTGAGTGAGTTGGATTTTGTACGGATGAAGATGCAAATCCAAATGCAAAATCCGCCACAATGAGCCGTAAGACAAGCCCAAATGTTGAGCGCGTCGAGGAATCGACAAATTCAGGTCTTCCCCCACACTTTGAGCAACGGCAGCGATATTTTCAGCAGAACGAATGTTGCGATGATGCACAGGCCTTGCAATATCAATAACTGATCCAGTCTCTTTAAAGTTTCTCACTGTGTTCGAAATTATTTTATCAACTAAGTGGGTGCATAACATTTTACATGAAGATTTATCCATGAGAAAATTATCCGCGCGATAGGTATCGCGTTTTTTGACGATCAACCAAAAGCGCGTACGGATGGACATGTCGCGCGAGACTCTTCGGCTGTTCAAAAAGAGCTCTACCGAGTTTTTGCGCTGATTTATTGTTTTCGACGAAACCTGAATCCATTACCATACTCTGGAGAGTAAACAACAGTCAATACAGTGGATTGTGGAGGAGGAGCCAGCTCCGAATAAGGCAAAGGTCATTCTTTCTGCCGAAAAAGTGATGGCGAAAGTTTTTTGGGACAGCTGTGGAGTATTTATGGTTGATTACCTTCAAAAAGGTGAAACCGTTCCCGGACCCTATTACGCTGCATTGCTGGACCAATCGAAGACGGAACTCAAGAAGAAGTGACCACACTTGGCGAGGATGAAGGTGCAATTTCATCAAGATAACGCGTGTGTCCACACGAATTGAAGTTCGAATTGCTTCAAACCCACCTTACTCGCCAGATCTAGCTCCAAGTAACTTTGTATCGTTTTCTAACTTGAAAAAATATGGGTCAAATACCGAGGTTGAAGAGGCAGTAAGCCTGTATTTTTCAGGTTTACCTGAAGAATTTTTACTGATGGCCCGAAGGGTTGGGAAAAGCATTTGACCAAATGTGTTGACTTGTGTGGAGACTATGTCGAGAAATAAATTTTTGTTTGCCTTCAATTATGTGTTTTCTTTAAAAGACCGGAAACTTTTCAAATGACCTAAAATTATCAACACTTTATTATTTTTCATTTAACATTACTGTATTTATTCTTTGCATTCCATTTTGTCATTGAACTGTATTCAGTCTGTTTGATGAAATAAATAAATTACAGCCATACTATAGCATCGCTCGAGCCGGTGGCAAAGATCGAAATCAGGCCGAAGTAGAGAAGGCCATCAAAAAGGAGCTCCCTAGCGTAACTAGGGTGAAAGCAAGGCTAGCAAAGAAAACAATACGTAACAACGCATGGTCATCATTGACCTGAGTGGAGAGCACAGAACAACTCCTGGATAAGGGGACAGTAAGAATAGAGCCAATCATTTACAGGGCACGGTGAAGAGCTATACTTCTGCACTACTTTGAGCACCTTAGCTATGATCATACCACAGAGGAACGCAAAGGACCCAATTGGAGTTCCCTATGCTTAAAAATGTTGGCAACATGGGGCATACAAGAAAAGAATGTACAAAGGAGGCATACAGCATTATTTGTAGGAATATTGCTCCAAAACTGGATTTTAAGCAAATAAGCTAGGTAAAGTTAGAACTTTGACTACCTGTACCCCGCAGATTTTTGGCAGTTGGAATGCGGTGCAAGCTGTCACAGTGCATTTTAACTGCCCAAAACCTGCTTGAGCAGTTTGCGAGGGACATGAACGCCAACTTTTTGCTGCTGAGTAAGAAAGCTCACAGTAGAAGTTCGTCATCATGGTACCAAAGCAAGTACCATACCATTTGGGCTTGAACAGCGCTGACTTTCAGGTGGAGAGCTACAGACAGAAAGATGGTTTCTTTTGGATTCCATGTTCAGGGACTACATTTTTAAGTGTGTACATAATGCCAAATAAACTAGTATTACCTTTCCAAGCCTTAATGTTTTGGAGGACACTGTCTTGAATGGAGATGGACACGTGCTTGTTGAGGGAAACTCTAATGCTAAAATAATCGAATGGGGTAGGCCTCAAGCAGACCTGCAAGCAAAATAAGTCTTAAAGGGGGTAGCCAGGAAAGTATATGTCGTGCTGGACTTTTAACATATGCTGATTTTCCACTATGTTTGTTGTAGAGGAACCATACCCGACGTGGTATTTGCCCTGGAGTCCCTAGTACGTAGGGTACTCAAGCGGAGAGTGTTAGAGGACTACCCTTTCAGTGATTATCAGTATATTTTGCTTGAGATCCGCGATGCTATATGCTTTCAACATTCCACGATTGGAGGATCATTGGAAGCATAGACATGGAGATGTTTGTCGAGGTGCTCGTGACAGGTGCACCGTTGCTAGAAGAATCGCAGGGAACTATATCTTCTATATCTCGTCAGAGACTCCAGCGCTGCAAGCTTCCAGTTCATCGATAGTTGACTAACATCGCTGAAAAGTGAACGGAGTGTCATAATTTCCGACATGAAGCTCGAAAAGTATCGAGAGGAGGAGATGCGTGCAAGTGGTTAGCAGCTTACAAGTTAGTCAGAAAATACCTTCGCAACATGATTAACAGTGATGCTTGCTGCTGGCAAGATCTAGTGGGTAATGTGAACAGGGACCCGTTGGGCTTTGGCTACATACAAGTTATACAGAAGCTTGTTGCTGTACCCAAACCTTACATATATGAAGTAGAAACAAGTTGGGTAAACAGACCTACGCTCGTGTCAGAAGGGTTTTGTACCCAGTTTCTCGGAAATGCAGTTACCAGCAACGAATAAAGTCAAGAAACATGTCAAAGAGATGAGCACGTTTAGAAGAATATCCATTGTTTCTCTATTTTCAACGGTCGCCATTTTGTTGCAAACTATTAAAAATTACTCAAATCATGAACTCCAAAAAAAATTTGTATTATTGATCTTATTTGAACATTTTAAGAGGGTCAAATCAAAATTACAGTGTCTGGTTCGATGGAAAGTCCATAAAATAACAAAATCATGTGTTATTGTTATTGTAATTGGAGAAATTTCAAATGGCTATAACCTCCGTGTATATCATTCGATTTTCATCAAACTTGCAGAATTTTAGGATCTTTTGTAAGAATACTTAAATGTCAAATTTCAATGCATTTAAGGGTTTTATTGGGGAAAATGTGAAATACAAAGATCATAATATTATTAATAAAATTACACGAATTTTGACTTCTAAGGTATTTGTTGTTGTTGTGCGTATAAACACCAACCTCCATGAGTTTTTTTTTCAGATTTTTTGGATGACAGGGGTCTAATTACGAGGGGGGGGACACCAGTTTTTCGTGTATTTCCCCTCCCTGTGCACCCCTTGAAGAATAACTGTCAGTTTAAGTTTTGAAAAGTTCTCATCAAGACCTTTCATTTGATACCCATTTCGACTATGTTTGATGAAATTTTTTTTTCGGGGGTCACTCCCCTCTATGGGGAGACCCCCTTAAATACTTTATAAAATTTCTTTACAGTCAAACTTTGAAGAGACCATCACTTTACACCTACATACGAAGTTTTATGTTTCTAACTTAAGTAGTTTCCGAGAAAAATTGCTGTGACACACGGACGGACAGACGGACAGACAGGTCGCGATTTTATTAGGGTTTTGTAAAATTATTTTACAAAACCTTAAAAATGAATGAGGTAGTACTAGAATTTTTTCCTGCCCGTCCCGTCCATGTTGACGCTATCCACGGTGAAATAGAAGTTGAAAGACCACTCTTCACGTGGCTGGAGCTGAAAGAAGCAGTCCTATTGTTAGAATCAAGGAAAGCTCTAGGTCCAGATGACATCCCAGCTGAGGTGTTGCAGCTCGTATTTCACCATTGTCCTAGCTTGCTGCTCGGTATATTCAACGCTTGCCTACGTGAAGAAGTTTTCCAAGAACGTTGAAAGATAGCGAGGCTAGTACCATTCTACAAGACGTAGACGATGGGTGGTTTTGTTGTTAACATTTGATGTGAGAAATGCCTTCAACTCCAGTAGATAGTGGCATATTCTGGGTGCGTTGAAAATCCCTTTTCAAAATCCAGAATAGCTTATGCGGTTTATTGAGGAACTATCTGAAGGACTGAAGCTTGCTTTATAGTATAAGGCAGCGCCCACAAAGAACGTAGGTTACAACGGGTGTTGCTCAGGGGTCTATCCTTGATCCAGAGCTGTGGAATACGATAAGTTGCTGAGATCAGAGGTGCCAGATGAGTCTCGCCTAATCGGCTATGCGGATGATGTTGCGATGCTAGTTATTGGATTTATCCTTGAACAGGCAGAACTTAGACTAAGCATGCTAATGTGCGAAGTTAAAGGTTGCGTGACTGACTGCAAGATCAGCCTAGCGCTGAAGAATACCAAAGTGGCTAGCCTGACAAAGAAGGAAATAAAAATGATCAGTAGTTCACGTGATGTAGCGGTTAGAGCGCTTACTGAAGGTTCTTAGTTCGAACCCCTTTGGTCGCGCCGAGATTCATTTGAGCATTTCTTCGGACTATAGGTCCGGTAAGTTATGATATGTACTGGTTTAAAATCAGAACGTATCGCAGCTAGATGGACTGTCACGAAGTCAGAGTATGGTACTGACCATATCACCTTCCCAAGTAGCGGTACGTTCTATCAATTTAATGACGAACTCTAATTAATGCCCAAGCAAAAAAGAAACGAAAAACTTCGATCAGTATTGGGGACTACAAGCTGCTGATTAAATTAGGGTAACGGCTAATAACGCTGCTTTATGTGTATCGACTCTAATTTCACTTATGGCGAACGTAGAGAAACCGAACTTATCACGAAGTTGATTTTTGATGAGGTCTACAGAGTTGGTGCAACTGTGCGGAGCAGAAATGTGAGGGACGCTCTCAGTACAAAGCTATACGGAACAGGTATAGAGAAGAGGAATACTGTAACCTGATCTGAGACCATGTCTCAATCAAACGCATGATGAAATTGACTTCTACCTGACCCAGCTCTTGAGCGGGTATTTGTGTTTTTAGTCTTACCTACACAAGATTGGTAAGTTGCGGCCCCGCAAGCAGGCACACGATCGTTTGCTGCCAGAAAGGACGGTAATTCTTGCCATAAATTTTTTGAATACAAGAGATGGAATGGGCAATGCCGGAATCTCTATAAGAAAAATGGGAGCTCTCCCCGAATAGTATCACGGTGATGCTTGGATCGGTTGACAAATGGAACCATGAGGCACATTACGTTGGGGCAGTCCTTTAAGATAAAAAGGCGTCACAGCAGCTCGAGATGTAGGGGTTTGGGGTCACTTTTCTAGCACTCTTCTTCCCTCTCTTCCTGTTAGAGGAGGGATCCCCTAACTTGAAGGCACCCCAGGGCATAGCAAAAGTAGATTTGGCTCGAAGTAATGCGTCAAACGGTTCCAAGCTAGGTTTTGAGATTGACAGGGGAGGTGTTTGATATGTGGTCCAGACGCTTCGCGCATCTGGGAGCCCCAGACACATGACATAAATAGGCTTCATCTCTCAACCCCAAAAATAAAAAGAAAACTATCGACACTGATATCTAGATTTCAATATCAATATATCCACCTTAGACAAATATCGGCGACATACATATATTGCTTAGTATTTAAAAAAATATTTATACTTGGCTGCATCGATATTGTATCAATACTCCTATGCTGGATTCAACAATCACAATCCCTAATTTCAACAGAAAATATTGTAAGTTATATAGTACAAAACCCCAAAAAGCATACAAAAAAATTTGAAAAATAATAAATTTGCAAGTGATTTACACTCAGTGTCTCATTATATGCCGAGCCTGATTTCATATTTCTGATCGTATTTTAATCAAAGAGTGGGGATATGCCTCGCGTCCGCCAATGTTCGGATCATCCATTCAACATTCTGCGGAGAAGAACTTGAAAAGCTTCCCTCGTTTACGTGTTTTCAATGCTAATGATATGAAATAAGAGATCAGGGAAAAACCCACTACTCGAACGGTAAAAGACGTCTTAGTTCGTACCCACCCCCATTTAATATCAAATACAACATACTGTATCTGAAGATACTTCATATCAATTATCACTCGATAACGAAGCAAACAGCTAAATGAGCGCACTGTTTATTAGGCCTTCAATATAGAAGAATGCAATTGGAGTTAACTCATAATGAGCTAATCAATTTTGCACTCTTTTGCAATGATTGCACTTGCATTTCCTCGAGCAACGCGCAATGGTGACATTGAACTTGATCAAGTCGAGGCGTTAAGTCACTGTATCGGTACATCCATTGTGAATTCCCTGTTCACACTCAACTCGTGCACGTATGTGTGGTGCTGCTAGCGTGCAGCACGTATGCAGGTGCCTGGATATACATGTATTATTACATTAATGCTCATTTGGTATTTTTCTGCATCTTTATGCTGATGATATTAAAAGAAAGAACAAGTGTTGATGCCATTCCTTTTCTGGATTTGTTACGGAACTTTGATTGTCTTGCGTATAACGAAGAAGCCAATTTTGTCCAAAACGAGCACATGCCTCTGCGGTTTTGAGCTTTTCTGCACCTTTTTATTTTTCCATAATATATTGTATTTCGGCGTTTATAATGAAAACAGGATAAATTCTTAAATGCGTCGTCTTGGTAGGAATTATAAATTACGGTGGTTGTTTTGTTCCTGTTACTTTCGGGAAATTTGTTGCGGGGAATATCAGATATGAGCATGAGGTCATTGGTATTGAGTCACAAAATAAATAAAGGAAGCGACCATAAAATTAAATTAACCGCGAAATTTGATAAAGTCCAAGCAGGAAAAATAAATTCTGGTGCTGGGCTGTGAGGTATCCATACTGAAAATGTTATGTTGAATGTCTCGTAGTACGAAGTTGACTTTATTTTTGTTATAATCTGTCATACGATCACAGCGTGGAACTTAAGTCAATGGATGAATTAACTCAGGCAAAAAGGAAGATAAAAGTATTGATGATGCATTTTTATTTGAAAGCTACATAAAATAAGGATAATATCTGAGAAATGTATATTTGATTGTCGTTGAAATTCTTCATTATGTTTTTATTATTCATTCTGATCACTTTCAACCGACATGCAGAAGGGAAAAGATGAAAAATTAGCATTTACATTTCAATTTTGAACGAACTATGCGTATTCAATTACCTTTGTTCGAGTTATTTCACCTACCCGTTATCAGGATTGGTAACTTTTTCAATTTTTTTATGCCATAATATCTGAAAATATTAGCTAAACTTTTTAATTGGATCATTTCACCCTTTTCACATCAACTTAATGTAAATCTATACGACAAATTTGCTCAACATTTGAAGCTTATCTAACGTCGCGCGGATATCGATCACTCTTTCGGATGGCTCCGATAGCTTTTTAAATTACTTTTTATGGAATTGTATGTATAAATGAGTTGCATATTTTGAATAATAATTTTTCTGAAAAATTATTAGGGAAGAAAAATGTTAGAAGAAGGTGGTTTCGACGTGTGCACTAATTCTCCTCAGGCCATCACTCTTAGATACACACCGGTGATAGCGACCACCATGATCAGAGGTGAGGGAGTTAATTTTTAATTTTTCTACTTATGCAAACTCGATATGTTTTTGTATCTGCAAGTTATATTCAAGGTAAATATGTACCTGCAAACAATTCCATAAAAAGTAATTTAAAAAGCTATCGGAGCCATCCGAAAGAGTGATCGATATCCGCGCGACGTTAGATAAGCTTCAAATGTAGAGCAAATTTGTCGTATAGATTTACATTAAGTTGATGTGAAAACGGTGAAATGATCCAATTAAAAAGTTTAGCTAATACAAGTACTTACAAGAGAAATTTACCTTGAATATAACTTGCAGATACAAAAACATATCGAGTTTGCATAAGTAGAGAAATTAAAAATTAACTCCCTCACCTCTGAGCATGGTGGTCGCCATCACCGGTGTGTATCTAAGAGTGATGCCCTGAGGAGAATTAGTGCACACGTCCAAACCACCTTCTTCGAACATTTTTCTTCTCTAATAATTTTTCAGAAAAATCATTATTCAAAATATGCAACTCATTTATATGTAGCTGCAAACAATTCCATAAAAAGTAATCTGAAAATAATTTTTGTGTTACAAAAATGAATAGGCAAATTTTGAAGATCAGGATCATACATGAAATTTATATATATAGCTGTCACTCAGATAAGTAAAGTCCAAAAAATTAAAACTGTAAATAGTGCAATTTATTTATACCTCATTTATTTGCCTCAGAAGCTTGAATGTACTGAGAAGCATAGATTTAAAAAGAGTTGTTTAGTAATTTAAAAAAATATTTTTTTTAAATAATTTTAAAACACATGATCATACACAAATATTTGTTACTGATGGGATTGGGCGAAAATAACAATAGATTAAATTGGTCTACTGAGATTTATTTATAATCTAGTTAGCACAAGAAAAACAGTTGACACAAGAGTGAGTATCATTCGACCGAACAGAATGACATAATCAAGGCATTGACAGTAGCTCCAACTAGTGGGCTATTTAGATAACTATGACAATTTACATTGTTTGGTTTATACTAGTTATAACACCTGCCCTTAAACTAAACGGTCTGTAATCCAAGATTTATTACATAATTAAAATGTTTATCTTTACTAAAACATTTAGTTAAGGCATCTGCTGGCATACTTTCAATTGCATAAGTATTTTAGCATTATAATTTATTTTCTACAATTTGTCGTACAAAATGATGTTTAATATCAATGTGTTTACTACGGCTATGATTAACATGACTTTTACAAATGTTTTGTGCTGACTGACTGTCATTGAACAAAGTTACTGATAAATGTTTACCTAAACATTCATAAAGAAAGCTTCTAAGAAATTTAGCCTCCTTTGCTCCTTCACACAATGCCATATATTCAGCTTCCGTGCTTGATAGGGTCACAGTTCTTTGTTTTCGGCTTTCCCATGACACTGCTGAATTCCCCAATTTAAATACATAACCAGTATATGAGCGACGGTCTAGCTGATTCCACATCTGCATATCCTGTAACGCTCAATGAAGATTTTTCATATACTATGTTATAATTAATAGTCCCTTTTAAATATCGCATTACACGTTTGGCTGCTTTCTAGTATATATCAAAATGATAATTATTAAATTGGCTGAGTAGGCTTGCTGCATGCATAATGTCTGGTCTAGTACAACCGGCTATGTACATATTACATCCCACTAGACTTCTATACTTTGAACCCATATCAATTTGGTCTCCTTTCTCAAGCTTTATGCCACACTCCAGCGGTGTACTTATAGGCTTACAATCAGTCATGTTAAATTGATCTAATACCTTCTGTATATAGTTTTTCTGATCCAATGTAATTTGATTTTGTCTTTGATTTAATCTCATTCCTAATACATGTGTAGCTCGGCCAAGATCTTTTGTTTCAAACCTTTCCATCAGTTTCTCCTTGAGCGCTTTCTTTTCTGGTGTATCTTTACTTATAATTAAAATATCATCGACAAACAAAGCTAATATAATTATATTTCCTAAGTTGTCTGATTTAACGGAAACACAAGGCTCACTGAGTGTTTTTCTAAACTGAAGATCTGTCAAGGCATTATCTATCTTCTCATACCATGCCTTTGAGGCTTGCTTAAGCCCATATATAGCTTTATGGAGTTTAAATACATGGTTTTCTTTACCATTTATCTTTTCTTTACCATTTGGCTGCTCCATGTAAACAGTCTCTTGTAAATCACCGTTTAAGAATACTGTCTTTACATCCATGTGTAAGTTTAGATTTCCTGCCAGGGTAATCAATGTACGTACAGTAGAATATCGTACCACAGGTGAGTAGGTTTCCTTGTAGTCAATCCCGTATTCCTGGGTATAACCTTTTGCTACAAGGCGTGCTTTATACCGAAGTAACTGACCTTCTGGTCCTAGCTTCTTCTTGAAAACCCACATACAGCGCACAGCCTTCTCTCCTTCAGGCAGTAATGTCAAACTCCAAGCCTCAGTTTTCTCAAATGATTTATATTCACCTTCAATAGCTTCCCTCCAGTGTTCCTTTTCAGGTCCTGATAATGCTTCCTCAATTGTCTGTGGTTCTCCATCTATAGTTGTTGCTGTCATTGCTATTAGAGCATTCACACTCTCATCAATGTCTTCATAATAACTAGAATACTGATCTTGAGTCATGTCTGGATTCCATGTGACATCGTTGGGGTCATCCACAGAGCTGGAGTCAGAAACAGTTGAATTAGTTGTAATCGAGTCAGATAACTCTCTAGTAGGCGAAGGATTGACATTGTTATCATCATTTGTTCACACAACATTTTCTATTGTACATTAAAATTTATTTGACAGTAGTAATGTTGTTCTGATTTATTTTTAAGTCTTTATACATAATTCCTTCGAAGAAGCACACATCTCTAGATTTAATGCATTTGGAGAGATTTTGAGGATCAATTAGTCTGTACCCTTTTGAGTCATTACAATATCCTACAAAAATGTATTGTTTACTCTTTGCATCTAGTTTCTTACGCCTCTCATCAGGGATCATTGCATAGGCAACACAGCCAAATATTCTCAAAATTGATCAATCAACTTTACAACCAGACATTTTTCTTCTGGTATGGTTCCTCTTACCACTTTACTTTGTGATTTATTCTTGATAAAGACTGCTGTATTCAAGGCCTCAGCCCAGAATCTTCGGTCCATACCTGCATCTTGTAGCATACATCGTTCGGCCTCCATAATCGTGCGATTTACCCTTTCCGCAACTCCGTTCTGTTGTGGAGAGTAGGGTACAGTCGTCTGGTGCACGATGCCATGGTCTCGAAGGAATGTCTGGAAATGTTTATTCACATATTCACGACCATTGTCTGTTCTTAACATCTTTATTTTCAAATTAGTTTGTTTTTCTACAAAACTTTTAAAGATCTTGAATACAGACAGAACTTCATCTTTACATTTAATAAAATAACCAAATGTCATCTTAGTATAGTCATTTATAAATGTTAATAGATAGTTGGCACCACTAAATGAGGAAACTGACATAGGACCACATAAATCAGAATGTATGAGACCTAATTTTCCAGTGGCTCGACTATAGGGTTGTTTTGGGAATGGTATTCTGCTCTGCTTCCCTTCAATACATGCCGCACAGGGATTATTTTTCCTATAAACTTAATCAATTCCACTTGCCATGCCTTGTTTCAGTAAATCCATACTTGGCTTGTTCTGATGCCAAATCTTCTGTGATTGATTCGCTTCACACAAATTCCCAGCTTCTGCGCGTTTCCCATCCATGGACTGGATCTGTGGCTCCACCAAAGCCACTGTTTGACATGTCGCAGCCAGCTCATGACCATTTTAAGGGTTTTGTAAAGTAATTTTACAAAACCCTTCTAAAATCGCGTCCTGTCTGTCCGTCTGTCCGTCTGTCTGTCTGTCCGTCCGTCCGTCCGTCCGTATATCACAGCAGTTTTTCTCGGAAACTACTTAAGCTAGCAGCATCAAATTTTGTATGTAGATGTAAAGTGGTGCTCTCTTCAAAGTTCAAGTACAAAAAAATTTTATAAGGTATTTAAGGGGGGTCTCCCCATATAGGGGAGTGACCCCCCGAAAAAAAATTTCATTGAAGGTAGCCGATATGGGTATCAAATGAAAGGCCATGATGAGAACTTTTCAAAACAGGTCTTAGTTTGGCAAAGTTTGCTTCGAGGGGCGCACAGGGAGGGGAAATACACGGAAAATTTGTGTCCCCCCCTCGCGATTGAACACCTGTGATCTGAAAAATCTGAAAAAAATCAAAAATGTAGGCCTTGATGAGTACAACAACAACAAATACGTGAGAAGTCGCAGTTCACTCAACTTTGTTAGTAATAGTATGATTTATCGATTTTATGTTTTCTTGAATAAAATCTTAACGGTACCCTTAAATTCTATGAGATTCAGTACACAGATGATTATTTATAAGATTAATTAACCCTGTAAGTTTCATAAAGATTGAATCATATTTAGCGAAATTATAGTGGTTTGAGTTTTCCTGTATTACTATGGAACAATATGCCCTGCATGTATTAGTATGGCAACATATGGCTATGGAACAACATGCGCTTTTTACCGACTCAGACACCACAGTTTTGCTAGGATTTGCATGAAAATTTCAGGAATGATAGGTGTCATGAATACCTTTGAGATTCAGTTCAGCTAGTGGTATCAGTAATCGTAAAACAAAATAGTGGCTGTTTTAAATGCGAAGATTGAATAATTTTGAATTATTTTTTCCCAACTTCAACGTTTAAGGTGCATGCTTTGAACACTTGATTCAATTTAATGAATGACTGAAGATGAGTACCTACAATTAATACTCATAAGTGAAACAAGTCAAGGAGGTGGGAGGGAGCTTCTAGCAAAAGGGTTTTGTAACAACTCTAGGATTCGAAAAAATTGGCTATTAATCGATGAGAACAGTACAGGAGAGTGGCCCCTGAAAAAAAATTCATCAAACGTAGCCGATATGAGTATGAAATGAAAGTTTTCATGGGAGCTGTTCAAAACAGTTCTTAAACTGTCAGTTTTTGCTTCAGTGGGGGCACAGGGGGGAAATACATGAAAAATGTGTTTCCTCCCTCGCGAATGGACATCTGAGATAATTATCAAGGGAGATATTTATGAGTGTAACAATAACAAAAACCTCAGAAGTCTAAATTCGTTCAACTTTGTTAAAAATAGTATGATCTTCGAATTTCATAGTTTCTCCAATAAAATCGTCATTGACATGCTTCTTGACTTTATTCAATCTGGTGACTGCGTCTTGAAAATTGAATACAAAACCCTTCTGACATGAGCATAGGTCTGTTTACCCAACTTGTTTGATTGTTGAATCACTGTGTCCAGTTCATAGACACCATTCACCTTTGTAGCACTTGCAACTGGCATTTTTCCACGATAAACATTACACTTTTCGATGTCAAAATGAACTTCCAAGTCCCTTAGAAGTCATTTTGCCTACGGAAATAAGGTTTGTTGACAGTCCTGGCACAAAAATAACCTCATTTAATTTTGTAACTTCAGATTGTCCTTTCAACAATAATTTCTGATCATTAGCAACTTTAACTAACCGCGGAGTGTCCACAACATAATTTTTCAATAAATTTTTGTTGTTTGTCATGTAACAAGTAGCGCCGGAGTCGACATACCAGGCATTCGAGTCAATGTTCACAGTTAGTGCTGTCAATAAGGTTCCGTTCCACACTTGCTCACACTTTTCACCTTCACCCCGCTTATTAATATTTTTATTGTTCGTTTTAGTTGGACAGTTTTTAGCAAAGTGATTTGGTTTTTTTCAAATGAAGCACTTTGTATGTTTGTTGACACTTTTTGTGGAAGACTTGTTTGTAAACATCGCATCTTCACTTTTGTCGAAGTCTATACGTGAATTTTCTTGTGATAATTTACTTTTCACTGTTTCACTGCACAATTTAATGTTCGAATTTTCTAAAGCCATGATAAGCGGATCATGGTCTGAGGGTAAACCGCTTAGCATTAACACTGACAGAGCATCATCTTCTAATGGGGCGTTTATGTCTCGTAATTGTTGTTCCAAGTCCGTGATTCTAAAGATATACGCTTCCATGTCACTAAATTGTTCCAATTTTAATCCAAACAACGTGCGTAAGAGTCCAAGACGACGACACAGCCCCCTGTCTTCATAGGCTGTCTTTAGGTTGTTCCATGCCTCGTAACCAGTGGCAGAATTTCTAACGTGGTAAAAACACGAGGGTTGAACCACTAAACATATCTTTGCGAGTGCCCGTAGTTGTTTGTGGTTGTCATTGACCTTGGGAACACCTGGGGCCGATTCTTCGATGCAATCCCATAAATCTTCATAGACCAAATACATCCGCATCATAAACTTCCAGTTTCCCTTGTTAGATATTCCACTAAACTTTTTAAAATTGACTGTAATTCCGGAACTTGCTGCTGTTGAAGATACTGGCGCCGGTATTGGCACCTCGTCCCCCCGCGACATCGCGTCTTCCTTGAATGTTGCGATTTTTAGAAAATAAATTTTTACGCACACTTATTTATCGCGTATCCTGGGCCCATAACCTGATGGGATTGGGCGAAAATAACAATAGATTAAATTGGTAAATTGAGATTTAATTATAATCTAGTTAGCACAAGAAAAACAGTTGACACAAGAGTGAGTATTATTCGACCGAACAGAATGACATAATCAAGGCATTGACAGTAGCTCCAACTAGTGAGCTATTTAGATAACTATGACAATTTACATTGTTTGGTTTAAACTGGTTCTAACAGTTACAAATCAAAGTTTGGCCACTCGTATTTCCCGATTGAAAACGTTGCTCTACTTTTATTTTTGTAGCATGAAATTTAAATGTTACATGGATATGGCAGTTTAAAAGTTGCATCTGCGTGCAAGAAATACGTTTTTCGAAGCTCAAAGCTCTCTTAAACTAAAGATTGAACGAGGCTCGAATCTTTTAAGATTTTGGAGTATACTTTTCGTTTACTTGCAGATCTTATGTTCATTTTTCATACGCATATATATATATATATATATATAAATAAATATATATATCTTCTTTTTCTTAGCACTACAACCCTCTCGGGCCTTCGTTTCCTGTGAAAAGCGCCTCCAACTGTCTCGGTCCATTGACCGCGTCCTCCAAATCCGAAATCCGAGCACCGATGAACTGTCTTCGTCGACCGTGTCAGACCAACGTTTCCTCGGTTTCGCCACTGGCCTCCAGCCCTCAGTTCTCCCAACGAATACCTTCTTGGGTATCCGTTGTTCGTCCACACGATTCATGTGGCCAGCCCATTGCAGCTTCCGCAGTTTTACAATCGCCGAGATCTCCGGCTCGTCAACAATTTCATACAGCTTCGCTCCGATTATTCGTCTCAGGACCCGTCGCTCCAAGGCGTTTAATTTATTTGCGGATGCTGGGTTAGGCTCCATGTTTCACACCCATAGCATAACACAGGTCTTATCACAGATTTGTATACTTGGAGCTTTGTTCTCCTGTGTATGCAGCTGGTCTTCAAGATCGTCAATACTGAATAAAATATTTTATTTGCGAGCTGTATTCTTCGGCGTATTTCGACTCTTTCATTGCCCGTTTTCGTTATTTTGGCACCTAAATATACAAATGTGCTAACATTCTCGATACTGTATTCGCCAAGTGTGATATTTTGTGTATTTGAGGTATTTTTCCTCGACTGTATCATGAGCTTTGTTTTATTTTCATTGATTTGTAGCCCTACTAGTTTTGCTTCACTGTCGAGTTTCAGGAAAAGTTCTCTGGCAGTTTTTAATAACCGTAACAGAGTTTTGATGTCGTCCGCATAGGCTTGGCTCGACTTGTATAGTAATGTACCTCGCGTATCAACAGGTAGCTTCCTTATAACGTACTCCAGAGCCAAATTGAATAGCAATGGGACCAGCCCATCTCCCTGCTTTAGTCCGATATTTGTGTATGACATATATATATATATATATATATATATATATATATATATATATATATATATATATATATACTCGTATATATATATTTATATATATATATATATATATATATATATATATATATATATATATAAATATATATATATATATATATATATATATATATATATATATATATATATTTATGTATATATATATTTATATATATACATATAAGTATATATATATACTTATATATATATATATATATATATATATATATATATATATATATATATATATATATAAATATATATACCTGTATATATATTCTTCTTCTTGGTAGCGTTATAGTTCCTCTTGGGCCTTCGCTTCGTGCAAATAGCGCCACTATGTCTCTCTCTGTCCATTGGCCATGCCCTCCGATTTCAAAATCTGCGCAGCGATGAATTGTCTTCGTCAACAAAGTCAATCCAGTGTTTTCTCGGTTTCCCCACTGGTCTCCGGCCTTCAACTCTCCCAAGGAATACCTTTTTGGGTATCCTTTGTTTGTCCATACGATACACGTGGCCAGCCCATTGCAGCATCTGCAGTTTTACAATCGTTGCGACCTTCGGCTAGTTAAAATTTCATACAGCTCATGGTTGTATCGAATGCTCCATTGGTCCCCGTCTAACTTCACTCCGATTATTAACCTCAGAACCCGTCGCTCAACGGTGTTCAATATGTTAGCGGATGCTTGGGTTAAGGGTTCATGTTGCACACCCACAACGTGGCACATCTCATTGCAGATTTGTATACTTATTGCAGATTTGTATACTTGGAGCTTCGTTTTCCTGTGTATGCAGCTAGCCTCCAAGATCGTCAAAACTGAATAAAATATTCTGTTTGCAACTTGTGTTCTTCGGAGTTTCATTATCGGTTCTCGTTATTTTGGTGCCTAAATATACTAATTTACTCACATTTTCGGTATTGTATTCGCCAAGTGTGATATTTTTTTCTCGACTGCGTCAAGAGCTTTGTTGTATTCTCATTGATTTGTAACCCTACTAGTTTTGCTTCGCTATCGAGTTTCAGGAAGAGTTCTTTGGCAGCAATTAATGAGCGTGATAAAATGTTGATTTTATCTGCATAGGCTATTAATTGGCTCAACTTTTATAGTAATCTATCTCGAGTATCGACAGGGCTTCCTTATGACGTACTCCAGAGCCAAATTGAAAAGCAATTGGGCCAACCCATCCCTCTGCTTTAGTCCGATATTTGTCTCAGAGGCATTGGTTTATTTATTATTGATGCATACAAGGGAACCTCCCTTGTCGTCATTGTAATTTTGGTAAGACAGAATAATTTTGCTAGGATACCAGAGCAAAGCGTTATTTGGAACAGTACGTTACGATCAATTCTGTCATATGCTTGGTTAAAGTCAACGAAAAGTTGGTGTACGTCTATGTTGAACTCCCAGCATTTTCCAAGTACCTGCTTGACAGTGAACATTGGTTTATCGTCAATCTACCTGCTCTAAAACCACCTTGATACTCCTCGATAATACTGTAGACGACTTTCCGGTTAACCCTAAAAGTGCACTTCTCACCGTAAATAATTATATTTGCAAGTATCTTGTCTACAGACATAATCTTGGATAACAATTGCATACTTCATCGGTATCCACTTGATAAGCAAACAATGCTCATTAAAAGTTATTCTATAATGTCACTACGAAAATGTTCCCAGATAAAATTTCCCATCTTTGATTTTGATCATTTAAGAAATGCTTTGCTTGAATAAACTACGTGGCTAAATTCTTTCATCAGCACTGTCACATGTCACCATTCAGTCCATTTTCACAATTTTCGTTTGTACTTATTGCAACAAATATTACATATTTCGATTCACCAACTTTTCTTTTTCGTTGGCCACATAGGGAGACGCGAGAAGATTCGAAAAGATATTTGTCGGTCGAACGCGTATTTATTTTGTTCGGGTTGCCGTTTTTTTTCAGGGACTTGCTCTCTGATCTTTCATTAATTCATTTCACCCCAAGTATGCACCATACAAACACAGAATGTATTCCATGAAAGTGTTCTGTGTGCTTCTGTGAAACGTTCCATTTTGTTTGTATTCTTACGATTCATCTCTGTGTGCACGCTTCTTTTAACAAGTATTGTGGAGGAGTTTCCGAACTTGTATTGGAACATGCACGATACTTTAACACCAACGATTTCACGCGGACCGATTTCTATAATCGATGAAACGAAGTAACATCACAGCATTTCGACAAATTTCCGACAAAAGAGCTAATTGTTAATTTCAAATTCTTTACATGTTAAGTGTATTGAGTAACTTATCGTTACTAGATTCGGGGGCAAATCAAATACGCATTCTGTAATTATCGTTTCAAATAATATGGCAGATCACCGGTACTGTTTAATTTGGGGACCTGATTATTTCTGGGAGCTAAAGAATTATCTTTCGACAGATAGTTTAAGGGAGGGAGGATCCTTTGCACACCCAAGCAAAAACACTTCCACCATACATTTTGACGGAGCACGAGTTTTATTCCACTTTTCACTAACCCACACGACTAACGAAGTGTTCACAATTTGCACGATTACTTTTTAACATTATCTTTACACTCCTAGTTAGTTTAAAATTTCAATAAATAGCGGTACCGCCTTCCTTCAACAAACACTTACGTTTTTCATGGCAGCCTCGAGCCGTCCCACGCTCCCGACGTGATCGCTGTCGCGATTCCCAGCAGACTCCCCGGTTTTCAGTTTGGATCCGTCCAAAAACTTGTCTTTGCTTTCTCATCCCGTGCCTACGGTGAAAATCCTATCAGCTGTCCACCCAGCTGAATTCGAATGCATTCCATCATGTAATGCACCGTTGCCCTGCACTAAGTCAGGGGTACCATATCCTAGATTGTAATGGGCAGATTCAAATTTTTAACAAAAACAAAAAATTTAACTGCAGTAGGGATATTTTAACTAAACTAAAGAAATTAAAAATGAAGTAAAGAAATTTAAATAAATTGAAGAAAATTTACATGCAGTGGAGAAATTTACATGAAGGAAAGTTATAAAATTTTTAAATAGTAATGAAAAATTAAATTTTATGGAAAAGATAATTAACGAAGAACATCTAAATTTTAATATAGAGGAAAATTGATATGAGGTTACGTTTACTAATAATAAAAAAAATTACATATTTTTATTTTAAATCTGCCATTACAATTTGGATTGGAGATAGGAGGGATTTCAAGCAGTTTGCTAGTATAACTGCTTGATTACTAAAAAACATTCATCAAGGTAGAGTCGACGCATTTTCAGCGAAGGAATATTGAGGATAGCTAAACGTGATTCATAAAAAATGTAGGGAATCTGGAATTTCAAGAAGAATATCCTCGTAAATCTTTTCTTACAGCTTCTAGCGTGAACTTCAAACACTTCAAATGAGGCGACCAAACTAGTGAACAGTAATCAAAGATGGGATGAACCAAACAGAATATAATTTAACACACGACAAAGGATCGGAAAAAATATAGGAGTTTCTTAAGATCAAGCGAGAAATGCGAGAGGCTTTAGAAGTAATTTCAGAAATATGAACGTCGAACTTTAATTTAGAGTCGAAAGTGACACCTAAGTCGCTGAAGTGTGTCGTCGTACATAGGTATGAATTATTGAAGTAAATTGAAAGCTTATAGGGGAAGGTTTATTAGAATATGAAAGATGAATGCACTTAGAAACATTTAGTGTATGTTGGCTATAACAACTCCAAAATAAAATAGCATTCAAATCTGCTTGAAGCAAGGCACAGTCACCGATAGACAACACTACTTTGAAAACTTTGACGTCATCTGCATAAGGAAGGCGGAAGGAGTTGATGACAGCGAATGGTAAGTCATTTATAAACAGAGTGAACAATAGTGGGCCAAGCATGGATCCTTGAAGAACACCAGAAGACTGATGGACGGGAGTAGAAAGACAGCCTTGAAAAGTTACCTGACTGACACGACTGGATAAGTAAAAAGATAACCAGTGGAGCAAATAATCAGAAACGTTAAGAAATTTAAGTTTGCTAACAAAATATTGTGATTAACTAAGTCAAAGGCTTCCGAGAAACCCAAATACAAGATTTCGACGTGTAAACGGTCCTCCACGGCTTTTGAAGTAATAGTCATGAATTCTAACAAATTCGTTAAGGTCGATCGCCTTTTGATAACACCATGTTGTTCAGGAACGGACAACTTATGAGTAAGTGAAAAAGGTGCAAGTACACGATTTTCTCCAGTACTTTGGAGAAACAGGGTAATAAGGAGATAGGCCGATAATTGGCAACGTCTGAGGTGCTACCTTTTTTAAAAATAGGAGTAACATAGGATCTTTTCCAACACGAAGGAAAAGAGCCTGAAGATAAGCTAGAGTTGAAGAGAAAGGAAAGGGGGAAACAAATAGAAGTAGCTAATGATTTCTCAAAATGATTAGGAATACCATCGGGACCTGAACTAACTGAGTCACCAAGTTCTAAAATATGCTTCATAACATCTTCTGGATATCAAGTAAAAGGAAATGAAGGAGGCGTGTGTATGATTGGGAACGAAGGGCTATTGCTGGGAGTATCATTAAAAATAGAAGAAAACTGAATTCTAAAAAGTTCACAAATCTCGAGAGGTGAAGTTGCTAAGCAATCATTCAAATGAAGCGAGGATGGGAAACTGGATTTGCGAGAGCGTATATATTTCCAAAATAGTTTTGAATGATTTGAGTTTAGAGAGCTAGCTTACACGTCAAGGTTATCCTATTATCTTGATTTGAATACAATTTTATTGAAATTCTAAAGAAGTCTGCTTGGTAGTCTGAACTTCTTTGCTTTGTTCGAATAATTGTCTCAACGTGAGCAACAAAGTTATGTCTGAAGTCCGATATAAAATTCAATTTTGACAATTTCTAACGTTTGCTTAAGGTCTTAAACTGATGATCACCCTAAAATTATTCAAACCTTGAACAGTTTTTTTACGGATTGTTAGAATTGACGGACTGGAAATTGAAAGGAAGTGACTAGACTCCAAGGATGAATTGATATCCCTTGTTGAGATGGAATACTTTAAACTAGTTGCGCAATATGATAATGCTCCTTCACAAAGAACTGGTCTTCAGCGCACTTTTGAAAGGCGTTAATGATCAGCTTTTTGAACGTATAATCTCAAACTGTTTGGAACGACCTCACACATAAATCGCATTGAAATAAATTGAGATTTGAGTACACAACTTTATGAACTATTAATATAGATATTCTTGCAAATAATATTTCGACATAAATCGCACTCAAATGAAACGGAGCCACACTGGGGAGTGAATTCGAATCGAACGCTTCATGTCCTTTAAGGATGCAAACTTTTCGAAACGCAAAAATACAGTCCTGGCGTTCAAACAGTTTTGAGTTCGAATCAAAAAATGCAGAATTTTTCAATAATTGAACAACTGGAATTTTCGACACAAAGAATACTAACCCCCAGAACAATCAGAAGTGCTCACAAAAGTCCCAGGCATATTTTATTCAGATGGAATCGCGGCAAAATAATTTACACACGGTGTATGTTATCAAAAAATTTCTGACGTAACTGCACTGGGAATGATTCTTTTAAGAATCAAGACACTTCATTTTTAACTCGTCTTTGAAATGTAGTTCGAGGCGGTATCACAAGCACTCTCTAGGCCAATTGCCACTAAATTTTGACGATCTGATTGGAAATGATTCTGAAAGGTCTGGGTAGGTTTTCGGTTATGGCCGAAAAATTACCGCACAACATTTTGACACAAAGCGTTCGGCGGTGAACCGGCATTTTCGTCACGACACGACCGACGTCGAGTCTCGTTCAGTGGCATAGCTTTAATTCGTACACAGACAACATCAGGTGGTGAGTAGTAGTAGATACCTGTCATTCCAATACTTATATCTGATTGGAATGGTGTAGGGCTGACTGATATCTGCTGGGTATCGCTACGCATGTTATGCAACGAGTTTGTGGCATGATATTGCCTCCAAAACAACAAACGCGTTGCGAATGAAGTTACTGGGCGCATCAGCTGGATTGTCGAGCAGTTTGCGAGGCATACTGCTCATTAATACACATCCCAAGTAGCTATTGGGGCTCGATACGGTTTAAAATTGCAGTATGAACTTCTTTAAGATTTATATAAAGCCTTCAATCAGAAGATTTGGTATTACCGAAAGAGTTTCTGTTATAGATGCTCCTAAAAAACTTTAACACGCTTAAATCCAGCGGTTTTATGGAGAGTTTAGATTAGGCTTGCATTAAATTTCGGAAATACTTCTTATAAAAACTGCTAGCAGTTGTGGCTTTCATAACGTTTCGAACAACAATGTTATGGAACTATATATCCAAGCTTTGCATAAGGGCCTCCGTAAAGTCATAGTGGAAGCTTTATAGAAACTGTATTTTAAAACTTCGATTTAGCTTGCAATCATTTATTTACGGAGCCTTAAGAAAGGCACTTGCCAACTCAAACTTGTATAACTTTCATAATCGAAACTTGTTTATATTTTATCTGACCTGCATAATTGAAAGTGAGGAAATGTTTCCGTCATGGAAAAAAACGAAAAGATCGGGGAATTTCCACCGAATTATTGTGAAGGAGCAACAAAAAATTTTAACTAGAGCTCTTGAGTTAGATATGGTATCCAGGAGGGATTCAAGAGAAGTCTGAAGTCAACCATTGGCATCTACATCAAAAATTTCCATAACAGCTGGTGAATATCAGAATTGTAGTACTTCATCTCGTGATCTGGGTACGTATGATCGAAGTGATTCATTTAAGGTATTAACGTTTGTATATTATTATGTTGATATTGAAAAAACAACCAGCATAATCGTAAAATATGCAAAAAACAGCGGAGGTACATCATTGTGTGTCTACGAGTCAAGCGAAGACGATGAAAACTTAGAAAAAAACGTTAACCTTCGTTCGAATTTAAGAGATTGGGCAATGTAGTACAATATAAACCATTCAGCGTTGAAAGGGGTAATGAATATAATCAACGTCCGTTTGAAAAACGATAGGAATGTTCTGCCGCAAGATCCACGAACACTGTTGAGAACACCCCAATCACTCAATATTTTGGTACTTGGCGATGGAGAGTACTGGCATCATGGTTTAGTAAATTGCCTGAATAAAATATTTTACAATATCGCTGAGCCTACAGCGATAACATTGAATATAAATATTAATGGTTTACCATTATTTAAAAGTTCAAAGATAGAATTCTGGCCAATTTTATTCAACATCGCACAAATGCCACAAGTACCAGCAATGGTTATTGGAATATTTTGCGGGAAGACTAAACCGAATAGTTTGAAATTATTTCTTAACCCATTTGTCGATGAAATGAATAGCATTATGACCAATGGTGGAGTATACATAAACTTTAAAAAAGTAGAAGTACATATTAGATGTTTGATATGTGATTCGCCAGCACGAGCTTTCGTCAAAGGCAAATATAACATTGAAACCGATGCCTGTTCCAATAAAAATCTTTTCACATTTTCAGGAGTCGCTAATTTCAATTCTCAGCATGGCTGCTTGAAATGTACCACCATTGGTGAATATAGTTATGAGAGCCACACAAATATATTCCCACGAACGGAGTGTGAGAAACGTACGAACCAAAAGTTTCGGGAGAAATTTTATGGATCACATCATAGAGCCGATTCTCCATTTTTGAAACTAAACATAGACATGATCGATCAATTTCCAGTCGGAGACAAGTTGAATTTACTTCATCTAAGTGTTATGAAACGCCTTTTGCTTGGTTGGCGCGACGGAACATTCCGTAACTCCGACACAAAGTGGAGAGCTCAAACGATAAATGAGGTTTCCGAATATCTATATAAATGAACGATGCCTAGAGAATTTTAGCGATTAGTGAGAGGGCTAGACTGTTTGCCGCATTGGAAGGGAACCGAATATCGTACCTTCTTACACTATATAGGATTTGTTGCACTAAAAGATCATTTGACACCGGAAGTGTACGAACATTTTATGCTTCTCTTCTGTGCGGTGAAAATTTGTCCTTCTGCACAGTACTTTCATATGCTTCCATTGGCTCACACGATGCTTCTTCAATATATTGAAATATTTGCAGAAATTTATGGTGAGCAGTATGTTACCAGCAACATTCACAATCTATCACATTTAGTGGCTGAGGTAGAAAGATTTGGTGAGCTTGCTTCCTTTAGCACGTATCCATTTGAAAATATGCTTGGTAGATCTAAACGCCTACTGCGACACGGAAACCGTCCTCTGTCTCAAATTACTAGACGAATCATGGAAGATATGATAAGTATGGAGCCATATAATCATATTGACACTTAAAGGCTTAATCCATTCCATCTGAACTGCATATTGACCAAACGAAATAATGGAGAAAACATCCCGGAATCGTTAAAATCGTCAGATAATGTTGAACTATCGTTTTATTCAAAAATCCAGCTGAACAATTTTTGCCTTGGTACAGATCCATCAAATTGTTGGTTTCTTTCTAAAGAGAATAAAATAGCTTATGTCACTAACATAATATTTTGGAGCAGAAAATATATACAATTATATTGCATCGAATTAAATACAAAAGAAAATTTTTTCACACTCCCAATTGAATCGAGACATTTTAATATTTTTTGTATCCATCGCGATGCTTACCTGAAACAAAACGTACCAAGACTATTCAATATAAGTAACGTAAAATGCAAGCTGGTACGCCTTTTTTATCATGATCTATTTGTATACATGCCTCTTTTGAACACCAACAAGTAACTAAATATTAAAAAATATGTTATGAATAGTTTTCAAGACATTTATTTTTGGTTGACTCAAAAAATTCATTAAATACAAGTAACAAAATTAAAAAATATTCATTATAAGTAACAAATCTAAATGAGATTGGTTATCCTCGCTGGAGCTGTCATGATTATGTTGATCAATATTTGTTACATTCGACGTCTTTGATTCATGATGTTTCAATGATCTGTTTCGACGTTTCACCCGAGAAGCCCGCATAGCCGGTTGGGCGAAGCGCCTTGCAGAATTTGATATGATTTTTTGAAAAAAAATCTTTCAAAGATTTCTTTGTATATTTCGTATCAACCGACTGAACTACATCAAGGAACAGCTGGAAAGTTCGCGAGAACTTTTGGAAGCATTCCTTTTTCGATTTTCTAGAGAGACCGGTCAACGTTGTGAGTGTGAACAGTCGCCGGATAAATACATGGTCCACGAGCGCGTAGGCCACATCGTCCCCATACATGCCACTATTTTGGCCGCAAACAGACTGAAGTTTTCTGATCTAAAGTGAAAGCAAAATAGAGATATTACAAGTAACACATTTATTTAAAACTTTACCACTTCTTGCGCATATTCGCTATCTTTTAAGTTCTCCTCAAAATCAGCTAGCTCTTCGATAGTATCCATTCGGTTGAATGCAGAATTAATCAACACGGGCTGGGATGATGAAAATGGGGACTTTAAAGGCTCCAGCGATGCCAAACTTTTATCCTGCCCCTTTGCCAGGTAATCCAATGTTGCCGCGTGCTTGGCTTGCGTTTCAATTATGGCAAGAAGTGTGCTCATAATTGAGGGTTCAAACAAAGTAGTACCTAAACTAATTTCTACGTCATCAAAAACTAGTTCTTGTGCGGATGGTTGAAAATCACTTTCATTTTGAAAAATGTACGTGATTTGGCCAGAATTCGTTGGCATATTGTTTATTGTGCTGCTTACGAGTTGAAGTGGTTTTGTAGGGCCGCTAGTAGAAACCGGCTTTGAATTTTCCGTAATTGAACTATACGCAGTTGACTTTTCTGATGAAATGAACTGGATGAAAAGAAAATGCTCAAATTATTATCACTTACAATGTGTTATTCATTTATTACCTCGTTGTAGTTTGTTCGGTTGGCGTCCCCGTTTTCCACAAAAACTTTTCTTACTGGCTCCTCCATCTCACTAGTGTCGCTGTGATTGGACATGTTTTTCACTTCCTGAATAGCCTCCGCATAAGAACTAATATTGCGGCGCTTCACAATGCATGGGTATTCAACCCATCCGTCAGTTACAGCACCGGGCGGCTGTTATGGGGTTTTAATTGCTTTGCCATGCAATTTATCCGGTGGCCACATAAGTTTTCCCGATATCTCCCACGCTGATGGCACTGCAGCTACCTTTTTGATTCCACCTTCAAACGTTTCGATCACTTTAAACTCCATGTTTCACAATGCACCTCAACTCACTATGCACAAATTTGCACTGCCGTGTGGTTCGAAGTTTTTGGTTGTGTCAGAGCATATATACTAACAAGCAACTGCACCAGCTGTTTTTCCGATTAAACAGGGACGTAAAATAACATAAGAGAAATTATTTTGCATTTCTATCTTTCCTTTCTAACAATTTGAGAGGAAAATAAATTTTACTCAATACATACACAAATCGATCTCTAATTTTACGCAATACATACACAAATCGGTCTTTACGTTAACTACCGTTAGATGCGAAATTTGTTCCATGTGAAATTGCTTGTTAGTAGATATGCTCTGGTTGTGTGTCCAATACAAACTGAGAGCTCGGTAAATGCTGTAAGCAAAACCGCTTTCGAAGCTTTACCGAAGTTTTCATGCATAGTTGCAGCGTACAGTTTTTAATGTTTTCTGTTAGGTAGCGCGTAAACAACGAACGCTTGCCACTCCACGAGAGATCGTATATAAAAATTTTCGTGCCCTTAAATTTCTGCCAAATACATTTGGAACACTTATTCGTGATATAGTTGTCGCAAACTGCCACCGTTATACCTTCACAAGCTGAAGACTCTATACGCTTTGCGGGCACTTCTGTAAAGCTTCTAAAATATTATTGTTCGCAGCATCTATCGAGGCTTCAGCTCGCTTATAATATACAAAGACCTTTTATTTCAGTACAAGATGTTTAACTCAGCCAGGAAAATGGACTTCCGAATACATTATTTTGAACAGCTTTGCTTTGAGAAAATATCGTGAAGGATACTTAAATATCGTTACATAATCGGAAATGAAGAAAAATATATTTTGTTTTCATTTCGATAAAATATAGTTACATGTATTTACATGTTTTCTTCCCAAAGCATGACATTGACTGCAAGCTATTTTTCGAAAAGTCTGTAGCAAGGTGGAAATAGTTTAGCTTGATTTGAGAATTAAAAACAATTACTCTTCGCTTACGCTAAAATTGTTTTCTTCTGCTGGATCAAAATGCATTTTGCATGTTTTGCTATGATATTGCAATGAAACACCACTTCTCATAAGCATATTTTGCTTTTAGTGTTTTTTGAGAAGCTTAATAGAGACCATAATATATATAGAAGTGGACGAATTTAAAACGTGTATCAGCATATTACAGGTTTGGCTTAGAGGTAGAACGTCGGACAAAGGAACGCAGGAACCCAGGTTCAAATCCCCACGCAAGAGTATTTCATCATTCCATTCTTGAATACAATTTAAATATGTATAACAAATTAACAAACAGATAATACGCCAGAAATACTATGCTAACTGAGTGCGGTATCTAAATGGAAGGAACATTCTTATATTTTAAAAGTTTGCTTGCTTGTGTAAAACTCTCATAAATTGCTTGTAAAGACCTTTCCGAACCTCACTAAAGAAGCGATCAGCTCTTGATATTAGTCTCCGTAAAAGAAGTATCTCTTTCTTAGCGAAGTACTATGGAAGCAGAAAAAATTATAAGCCTCCTTTAGGCTTCCTTTAGGCCTTTTGGAGAATTCAATGAAACATGCGAAAGATCTAATAAAATACTTACCGAATCATTACAGAAGTTTAGAAACGTTAACTTCCTTAAGTCTTTCTTTAGGTATTACCTTTAGGTCTTTTAGAGGAGCCAATGAGACTTGCGAGAGATGTTATGAAAGCTTTTACGGAGCCGCTATAGATGTAAACAAGCTTCGGTAAACTAAGAAAAGGTTCTCCTTTTTAGCCTAACCAAACCTTTTCAGAAGCTGTAAAGAAGCAAAATAGGCAGCTCTATAAGACTTATTAGATGTGAAAGCTACATGGGATGGTTCAATCCCATTGATGACAGCGAGATTTGTTTTGAGTGATTCTTTGGACAGACTACAAGCCCGTTCAGTTATGATACGTACTGGTTCAAATTTAGAACGTATTCCAGCTGAGTGGACGGGCACAGGGCCAAACGTGGTACTAACCATATCACCTTCTCGAGCGCATACATATTTGATGAAGATAACGCCTACTCGACTTGTTTATGTTAATTCGTTTGTTTGTCGCCCTCTTTGATCTTTTCGCTATTGATGTTGATCATTTGAAAGAAATCTTGGCTACAAAGCACAAAAGCTTGATGGTCTTCAAAGGGACAAATAATCTGAGTCACCTTTAACGAACCTACTTTATAATCATTTCAAGATCTGCCTATTTTTTTACTGGGGTATGCTCGTAGATGATCTAATAACTATATAAGAACGGCTCGCGATCAAGTTTTACATCATTGGAAGTATGCAAGGCAGTCGGGCCCAAAATATCATATCCACTGCTCCAAACTGCCCATTCCTAACTCACCTCGTAGAACTAATGAATTATTATTTTTGTCTAACGTTAAGAATATTCTCTTCAAATGCGGTTAGCATAAAATAAAAATTTCAAATCACACATCTTAATTTTGTGGAACACGTCACGCAACACTCGCATAATTAAACTGAAATCTGAAGTAATTGCGTTTAAAAAAAAAGATAAAATAGAGCTCAATTTTCATATTTGTCTTATTCCGGAACAAACAAAACTGAAATCAACAGCAAACCGCCCTTGGCACTTATCTTAAATAATTTAATCTCCGTCAAGAGCCTCTTCACTGTTTCCCCTGTCATCGCGTTCTAATTGCCTTTTTGTGCGAATTTCCATTTCAAACAGAATTTGACCTTTGGAGAACACGCCACGGCCCCTTTGCACGGCCGCTTCCAATTATCTAAAGCAAATATTTCAAGTGGCAAAGCGAACGAAGTTAATTGCTGATTATTTTGCGGCCGCGCCGGTGAAATGTAACACGCCCACTCGTAGGTCATAGACATCCAGCGCATCGCGTCTAATCTCCTCACCATCGAAATTACCAAAAGTTGTGAATAAGCAATTAAGCCGCTTCTTAGCCAAAATAAGAAAACAAATTAATCGAGAGCAAAAGCATCTTTAGCACTACAAATCGCCAACGACCACTCGCCGCGGTGTCATCGTTAGACGAGGAATTATGCAAATTCGCAGCATCAGCATCTTGATAGCTCCTTAATAAAACTAACACCTGAGTTTGGTAATTGAAGTACTTTACAAGTTAATTTCTGTTTATTGTTGACTTAAAAGCACTTAAGGAATTCCCTCTTGTGCGAGCGCACGACTGTGGGCCGCGCGAGCATGACTTTTCTCCTACTTACCAACCGTCGCGTGTACATACAAATGTTAATGCAAACATTGTTAACACTACGTGAAGAGGTCTTGGAAGTGATGATATGTCTTTTGGAGGGAATTACAAGAATTATGTCTCGGCCGCTGGCACGAAGAAAGAGAACCGGAGCAAGGTTATCTGATTAGCGGGCAGTTCAACGTCCGCGCGGAATATTTCACATGTGGGTTTGGTATTTCTAATAGCAACGGCAATCGAATTCGTTAATTGCAACCTCTGAAAGTTTGGGAAATTAACGCGTCGTGACCTTGAGTTAACAGCTTTAAGGGAGAAAGTTCCAAAAACAATTGTTTTAATTTTGAAGCTTTGTTTCACCGACGGATTTCTGCTCTTCTCATGGAAATTGATGCGGCTCTCATATCATCTAAGAAACTCCGACGTGAACAGAGTGTAGAAGTTCCGCTGACGCAATTTGTTTGCTGATTATGGTACTACCAATTTCGTATTCAAATGTAGCATGACGAAGAAATTTAATTCGTGTTTCAAATGCTGATTTAATTTTAACTATCATTCATTTAAGATTTGAGTGGCGGCATGGATGCAAATACGAAAACTTGATCTAATCTACGATGAATCTCAGCTACAAAACATATCTAACCTTTGCATTTTTCGGTCGGCCAAAAGTGCTGAGCGTATCATCCAAAGATCTATGTTATTTGAATTATTATTCTAGGATGAACTAGACTTGATTGTAAGGGGGAAGTATAATTCCTGTAAGGTTTGCTAAAGAATTGTGTTAAAACAAACTTAGTCGACAGAAGAATATAGAATCACCAATAGTGAATTAACTTAAGAAAATTTTCAATGACATGGACATCTAAAGACTCGCTTTAAGCGGCTGCTATTTTATTGCAGTACCACTAACATAACTGATTGAATAGGATTCGAAAAATATATTTATACGAGTATGTTATTCATCTTTTCTGAAAAATTGTAGGAAAGCCAATGGAAATGCTAGTGATGAATTCATACAACGCGTGATAAACATGGAATTGAACCGATCCATCTCAGAGCCCTATTTTATTATGTGTGGAGTGGTTTTTTAGGGTTTTGTACTAAAATACAGGAGGCGTCTTTTTGATGCATTGTGTATCTTCTAGCAGTTGAAAGGGTTTTCCAGCGTATCCAGAATATCCATGCATCTAGTGGAGTTGATAACATTTCTAACGTATTGTATCACCAGCGGAGCGATCCGTCGCTTGGTGCGGCTATGTGCCTCTGTTTTTTAGACCGCACTCACCACTTCTACAATCACATCAGTAGTGGAACATCCTGCTACAAATCCGTTTTACTGAAGAGAAAAGTAAATAACAGCACAAATCGTGTCAGCGAGTCCTCTCTTGATGAGTTTCTCTAGCACTTTCCCAGCAGTGTCTAGCATGCATAACGGGTGGTATGCAGACGGCGATTCGAGACCTCCCTTCTCCTTTCTGATCAGCACGAGCTTCGCCACCTTCCATCGTACCGAGAAAACCGCAGTCTCGTAGGCAAGCGTTGATTGTGTTGTGCAGCTAGTCAGCACAATGATGGTAGACAAGTTGCAACACCTCAGCTGGAACACCAACTGAGCCTGAAGCCTTCCTTGCTTTCAATGAAAAGATTGCTTTGTAGTGAAGTAGGATTATATTAATTGTCCATTAGGGACTGCAACAATGATCTGCTGCCTCAGCGGAAGAGGATGCTAAGATTCGCCGAGGTAGCCTACGAGTACTTAAGAGGACTTCGTCATTACTGACGATTCTTATGGCCCACAAATAAAAGTAGAGCATCCAGATGGTAGCGGTGCCCCTCGCATCCTCCCAACCGGATTAAGATCCAAACGTAAACGTGGCGTTGTATTTCCCATTTGAGTGAAAAACTCATACAAAAGTACGTTGTATGACCCGTTCCCTCAAATGAGAAATACAAACGCAACTGATTTATGCTATAGCGTTATGTAATGAAATCACATAACCCTATATCATAAAAGAGCACGTGAGTAGAAGGCCACTCTACCCGGCAAGAGCCCCTGTTAAACAAAAGAAACGGAGGAGTGCGCCAGATGGCTAGCCCATTCTAGTGGAGGAGCCTGCCACCGATGTGGGTCCTATACCCGGTCAGGTTGATTGAAATGGAAAGACCGACGGTTTAAAGTTCAATATGTAATTCATTTTTTTCCCTAATTTATCGCAATTAACATTAATACAAGAAGATTTACACTGTTTGGATATTTGACCTGACCTGACATTGAATTATGGGAATGTGAAATATACTCGCTATCATGGGCGAATAGAAAAACGTTTTTCTATTAATTTCTTCTTTTATGTATTTATTTCAATTTTTATACATTTCATACCAAAACTCATGGTTTTTTTTTTATTTATGATAAGAGATATAAGGCATAGCGCTAATTGTTAGCAAAACAATTTGAAAAAATGTACATACTTGTGTTGTTGCTTAGTGACAGAAATAACATTTAATAAAGAATAATTTGTTGAATAAAACATACTTATATTGCTTTTACTCCATAATTTAAAACAAAAAACAAACTGCCAATTTTGAAAAATCAATGTTCACAATCCATTGTCTTAACGCCTCTAAGTTTCATTTAAAAATAAGTTTATTCGGGCATCGTCCCATATACGCAAATACACACTTCCGGTATCTGACGACTGAGCAACCATGCATTACCGAAATCATAACGGGTTTTGTAATAAAAATTGAAAGCTAATTATAGCTATGAACTCTAGCAAATGCTTCGCTCTAATACATGTGCTTGGTAAGCTTATACAAGTATGGTTGACTACTCCCTTCTCACTAATTGCGTTGCTGTACCATGCTTGATCTTAAGAAGACCCTATCCTCAGCCAAAACTACAATACGAACCATTCATCGCAATGCAACAAACTGTAGCGAGTTCAGGATACGGACGTTGATACCGACATATTTTCTTAGTCAAGCACGCCAATCCAATCACGTTGATAGCAATAAAATGCAGTTTGCTTCCGGATTGACGATTTCGAATCTGGACGTTTTCGGCCAAGGACAATGATATACTACGGCAAAATCGAATTAAAAGCGATCACTCACCAGTTTTCGTTGACAGCGCGACTGTGACTACGATGCATTCTATCGTGTCTACATTTACGTCAAGACTCACCGACTTTGAAGAGCTATTTGTAAAGAAATTTTATATGGTTCTGTCGAAAGTTTTTAATGAATTTGCCCCGCAGCGCTGTATACCCGGATACTTCAATTTTGGTATTCCTGTCTTAATTGCTGCAACCACAGTACAGCATTCCGTTCATTATAAGGGGAAAGTAACACTGCTGTACGCTGCTACACGAAAAGTGACACATGCACGTTCTTGAAATGCCAACCGTATTTCAATGTCCTCTTTGTACATTGGAAACTACCAACTAAATAACCGATATGTTGGACTCAGTGACATGATAGGCTGCGAGTGGCATCTGGAGATCACACTTCACAAGCACAACCATTCCACTCAAAACAATATGTCTGAGCACCACAAATCCACCATTTATCTTTTCAATGATATCTTTGGAATCAGAAGGTATTACACAGTTTCTATTCTAGGGACACAAACGCTATTATATATGTACGTCGTCTACGGGGACCATCAATCACTTCCCGAGGAACACCATCTCGACCAATTCCAATTCACTCCATGGTCATTCTACGTTGGCTTCTTCGCGTTCGCACTAAATTAATATCTTTGGCCAACGACTGACTGGCTTTGGCGAAAGCGAGTGAGATACGAGACGATCTCGTCTTTACTATGTGTACTTACGGCCCCCCAAATAGGAGTGGGGCATCCAGGAGGAAGCAGTGATCCCCTTGCAACCCCCATCCGGATCAAAGATTCATTGTAGATGTGGCCATATATTTTCCATTTCAATGAAAAACTCATACAAACATAATTACAATGAATTTTTCCTTTAAATGAAAAATATTAACGTATCAAATTGATCTTAAAGTCTTGTATGATGGAGTCACATAATACTTTAGCATAAATAGGAAACTCAAGCGGAAGGCCACTCTAGCCTGCAAGAGTACCTGCACAGCAAAGAGGAGGGGTGAGCTCACCCGATGGCTAGCTCGTAAGTGGAGGGGCCAGTTAACGTAGCGGGTCCCATACCCGGTCAAGGTTTTAAATATTATAAATGAAAGACCGAACGTTGAGTTAAATTATCTATTCATTCTGTATGATATACATGTTAATAATTTATTGCTCATAACAATGCTCAGTAAAGAAAACCTTCGGAAATGATAATTCTCTCGCAGTAAGGTGTCCAATTGAAAACTTCTTAACATCGCTTTCATTTTAAACATAATAGATAATTTGTTCACGCATATTATGTTAATGTTGGTTTCCTTTATTTTCCAAGCAAACATTCTGAATCTAAAGTTTGTGTGAATAATACAAAATATATTTGATTCAAGTAGTTCTTTAATTTTTCTTACCTACTTCCTACTTCTCTCCAAAATATCAGTGAAATTGGTATTTTTACAAATGTGGCAAAAGCATATCTTCATTAGACCCATACTCGTACAAAAAATTTATCAAATAAAACGTTTCTCACGGGCGTGGAAAGCTTGAGTTAGTTTTAAGGCTTTGCAGGTTTATTGTTGCCAAGAACGGAAGTTATTACTACAAACTCCTAAACAAATGTGAACACAGATAAACATACTGTTACATGTACAAATAATTACATGTACAAATAATTCTGCGAGCTACTGTCGCAATTGTTTTCATCATTCATTCGACCGCGATAAGAACTGCGATTGTGTGTGGGAAGTGTGAAGTGATTTAGAAGACAATTGCGATAAGAAATTTATGGACAAGTGTTAGATAGTTTTCATAGTGAAAATTAAAATTAGTGAAAGTGTTAAATTGTTTATTGTGCATTTTCGTAATTTAATAAATTCTTTTAACTTAAACTAAAAGACATTGCGTTTTCACTTTCCCGGAACATTAAAATTATTGGCCGCGAACCGGAAAACACGCGACAGTGGTGTCAAGAAGTGCGAAAGAAAAATTTTGAAAGTGAAAATTTGAACATTTTTATAGTGCACAATAGTAAAATTTAAAGAAACATTAAAAATGCCACGAAGCTTAAACTTAAAAATTAATGAATTGACCATATCGGAGCTCAAGGAGGAGTTGGAACAGCGGAATCTGGCCACACAAGGTACAAAGGCCATACTGATTGCACGCTTGCGTGACGCGATCGAGTCGGAAGGCGTGAATCTGGATTCGGGTGAGCTCTCGGATGCGGAAAAAGGCGCAGAAGGTGGAGAAGTAAAAACACCCAAATCAAAGGAGCCAGAAAATGCGCTGATGCAAATGTTAATGCTGATGTCATCCAGTCTGACTGCGAAGCTAGATGAACAGTCATCCAATTTAACTACGAAGCTTGATGAACAATCAGCGAAGTTAAATGAACAATCAGCGAAGCTAGACCAACAAGCGATCGAAATCAAGGCAGATTTTCAAAAACAGTCCACCGAAATAAAAGCGGAGCTCGGCAGCTTGAACAAACAAATTAAAGGCGTCGAGGAAAAGGTTTACCAGGTCGAGGAAAAGGTCAGCCAGGTCGAAGAGAGAATGAACCATGAGATGGAAAAAGTGAAAAAAGAATTGGAAGCAGCGAAGGCAGTAGTAACTATTTCACCAGCCCCGCTTATAACCGCAGCGCAAAGCACATCCAGAAATGTGCAAGCACCAATATTCGATGGGCAAACGGTCTGGAGTATTTACAAGACCCAGTTTAAAGCTGCCGCAACGGCAAATCACTGGAATGAGCAGGAACGAGCAACTGCATTAATTCTTGCTCTAAGAGGCCCAGCTGCCGAGCTTTTGCAGACGATCCCCGATGAATTGCACTCAAACCCGAATGCTATAATGAATGCGCTCGACATGCGTTATGGAGACGATCATCTAAAGCAGATTTATCGGTCACAGCTAAGGCATCGGATGCAGAAGTCTGGTGAAACCCTACAGCAGCTAGCCCAAGACATTGAGCGAATAGCACTTTTAGCTTACCCAGCCTACGACCCAGAACATCGAGATGATGCAGCAACAGAAGCATTCATCAGCGCACTAAAAGACCCAGAATTGCAACAAGCCGTGCGTTTAGCTCAAAAGCAAACGGTTAAGGACGCATTGGCTTACAGTCTGAACTTTGAGGCAGCGAAAAACGTGACTCGTACCACTGCCCGGGTTCGTGAGGTAGTGACAGACGAGTGCAGGTGTGAGCGCGTCAAAATTGAGCGAGACCCGCATGTAAATGGTGCGCCTAGATGCTGGAATTGCGGAGAGAAGGGGCACCTACAAAGAGACTGCAAGAAGCGAAGAAAACCGAGCTATTGTCCAGGGTGTGCAGCTAGAAGGAGATCCAGACCGAGTCAGGAGCCCAGAATGGAAGCCCTTCAAACAGAGGGGTCGGGAAACATGTAAGAGCCAACTTCGTGGGGCAGAGGTTGGCTAGGAGGATCGACGTCCCCAGCACCACCATCACCGTGTCAAGACTACATCGTAGAGAAGCGGACTTATGCCTTCCGGGTCAAATTGACGGAGAACACTGCACCATAACAATCGACACTGGTGCAACCCGATCGATTATCCGACCAGACCTAGTTAGACAGCAACAACTTCACAAGGGCAGAATTTTCTCACTACGGACAGCTACGGGAGAAACTGCACCTGTTCATGGAGAGGTCAACCTCCAGATACAGTTGGGAGACCTTGTGTTCCGACATAATTTTCTGGTCGCGAACATCATGGATGACTGCATTCTCGGAATGGATTTTCTGCGACCACATGGAATCACGTTGGACTTGGGAAAACATGTCTTGAAATGGCAGAATGTCGAAGTACTGATGGAGGATCCCAGCGTCCAAATCCCCAAGATGAATGTAGTGGTATGTACTGACACTGATGTACCGAATTCTTCCGAAAGCATTGTATGGGCCAAGCTTGATGGTGATTCTGGAGACCACCGATCTTACCTGATAGAGCCAACGAAGACGTCCGCATTGCGCAGTTTGATTGTAGGACGAAGCCTTGTAAGATCTTTAAGGAACGGATATGTGCCGGTTAGAGTCCTTAACACCGCAGATTCAACCAAGAGCATCAAAGCGGGAGAAGTCATCGGCAGCTGCCAGCCTGTTTCCACCATCACCTCTTTGGAAGCTACTCACAACCATCATTGGAAAAGGAGGCAAGACACAGAAAAAGCCAGGGAATCCACGTCTGCAATATTGAAGCAAGTCAAATTGCCGGTGTAGCTATTCAAACGAGCCTCTGATCTGGTCACCAAGTACAGTGACATCTTCTCAACAAGCCCGGATGACCAAGGCCGAACGAGTATGGTAACTCACGTCATAGATACACAGGGAGCCAAGCCGATTCGACAAGCACCGAGACGTCTCCCTATAGCCAAACAAGGAGAAGTGAGCGCGCTGATCTCGGACATGGAAAAACAAGGCGTTATTGAACCTTCTGTCAGTCCATGGGCCGCGCCTGTAGTTCTAGTCAAGAAAAAGGATGGTAGCACTCGCTTTTGTGTCGACTATAGGCAGCTTAACGACGTCACTAAGAAAGATAGTTACCCACTCCCACGCATCGATGACATCATGGACACTTTAGCCGACGCAAAATGGTTTTCTACACTCGATCTCAAGAGTGGCTACTGGCAGGTAGAAATTGACAAGAAGGACAGAGAGAAGACCGCATTTTTAGTTGGGACCGGATTGTGGCAATTTGTTGTGATGCCGTTTGGGCTTTGCAATGCCCCAGCCACTTTCGAACGCTTGATGGAATATGTGCTACGTGGTCTAACCTGGAAAACCTGCTTGGTATACCTAGATGACATCATCGTCATCGGTAGAACGTTCGAAGAGCATGTGCGGAACTTAGAAGAGGTTTTCTCCCGATTACGACTGGCAAATTTGAAACTTAGTCCTGAGAAGTGTACTCTTTTCGCAGATGAAGTAAAATACCTGGGACACGTCGTATCAGCAGAAGGGGTCAAAACAGACCCTGAGAAAATTGAAGCCGTGAAAAGCTGGCCAACACCAAACAACAAGCGCCAACTACGAAGTTTTCTGGGTCTGGCGACCTACTATCGAAGATTCGTCAAAGACTTTGCCAAAATAGCTAAGTGTCTCCATCAGCTAACCGAGAAAAATCGTCCGTATGTCTGGAATGAACAATGCCAGACAGCCTTTGAGACCCTGAAGGAAAAGCTGTGTGAATCACCCGTGCTGGCGTATCCGAAACCCGGAAAAATGTTTGTAGTTGACACCGATGCAAGCAACGGCGGTATTGGAGCTGTACTCTCCCAGCAGATCAATGGCGAAGAAAGAGTCCTCTCTTATTACAGTCGAGTTCTCTCAAAAAGTGAGAGGAATTACTGCGTGACCAGGAAGGAGCAATTGGCTATAATAGAGGCCACCAAGCAGTTCCACAAGTATCTATATGGCCAGAAATTTGTTCTTCGAACGGACCATGCATCACTGAGATGGTTGCTCAACTTCAAAAACCCCGAGGGACAAGTTGCGAGATGGATCGAAAGATTGCAGTCATACGACTACGAAATTGTTCATCGGAAGGGCGGAGTTCATGGAAATGCTGACGCCCTATCCCGCCGTCCATGTCCAGCTAACTGCAAGCATTGCCGACGGATTGAGGAAAAGGAACCGCTCGTTGATCTGCGATTGATAACGGCGGAATTCGATGAAGGTTGGTCATCGGAGGAGATTCGAAACGCCCAGTTAGCCGATGAAGACATCGGGCCATTGCTCGTATGGAAGGAGACGACTGGGCGACCTGAGTGGAAAGACGTTTCAATGCATGGCGCAACCCTGAAAAGCTATTGGGCACAATGGAACTCCCTTCAGGAGGAGGGTGGCGTACTCAAGCGGAAATGGGAAATGGCGGATGGTAGCTCCTATAGGATGCAAACTATACTTCCCAAAAGCCGAATCCACGATGTGGTTAAGGAAATGCATGAAGGATCCTCGGGAGGCCACCTTGGTGTTAACAAGACCTTAGCGAAATTGCGGGAACGGTTCTACTGGCTCCACGCTCGAGAAGACGTAGAGGACTGGTGTCGCAGATGCACAATTTGCGCTTCCGTCAAAGGCCCAAAGCGACGACTGAGAGGACAAATGCAAACCTATAACGTAGGCGTGCCATTCGAAAGGATTGCTGTTGACATCGCTGGACCCTTTCCTGAATCCGATTGGGGAAATCGATATACGCTGGTTGTAGCCGATTATTTCAGCAAGTGGCCCGAGGTCTACCCCATTCCCAACCAGGAAGCAACTACCGTAGCTGAGCAGCTAGTGGTAAATTGGGTCAGTAGGTACGGCGTACCTTGCGAATTACATTCGGATCAAGGCCGAAACTTTGAGTCACTAGTTTTTGGCGAAATGTGCGAGCTGCTCGGAATACGGAAAACGAGGACAACACCGCTGCATCCCCAATCCGATGGAATGGTCGAACGTTTCAACGGCACGCTCAATAAACACCTTGCCAAGATGGTTGACGAGAACCAAAGGGACTGGGACCGACATATCCCACTATTTTTGATGGCGTACAGAGCTGCCGAACAAGCATCGACGGGCCAAGCCCCAGCCAAAGTCATTTTTGGAAAGACTATTCGTCTGCCAGCCGATATAAAGTTCGGAACACCCCCTGAGGAACCCCAAACGGTCTCGGAGTACGCAAGTGATCTAAGACAACGGTTGAACCAGATACATCGGACAGTGCGGAAACACCTCGAATCGGCTACTGACCGCATGAAGACCAGGTATGATCTAAAGGCTAATTCTAATGGCTTCCAGCAAGATGACTTGGTGTGGCTTTATAACCCGCAACGGCGAAAGGGTAGGTCTCCAAAGTTGCAGCATAATTGGGAGGGACCATACCGAGTTACAAAGCGAATCAACGACGTCGTATACCGAATACAGGAACATCGTAAGCCGAGAGCTAAAATGAAAATCGTGCATCTGGACCGTCTTGCCCCATATTACACCCAGGGAGAATTGACTACAAATAGCGACACATCTTTTCGGGGCGAAAAGAACTAAGATGGGGGCAGTGTTACATGTACAAATAATTACATGTACAAATAATTCTGCGATCTACTGTCGCAATTGTTTTCATCATTCATTCGACCGCGATAAGAACTGCGATTGTGTGTGGGAAGTGTGAAGTGATTTAGAAGACAATTGCGATAAGAAATTTATGGACAAGTGTTAGATAGTTTTCATAGTGAAAATTAAAATTAGTGAAAGTGTTAAATTGTTTATTGTGCATTTTCGTAATTTAATAAATTTTTTTAACTTAAACTAAAAGACATTGCGTTTTCACTTTCCCGGAACATTAAAATTATTGGCCGCGAACCGGAAAACACGCGACAATACAATAAATAGGGGCATTTCTAGCTCAAGCCAAAACCGAAAGTATACGGCTTTTAATAGGTACATAATTAAGGATTAATAACATAAAAATAAATTAATTTCATTTTTGATAATTTAATTCATATGGTATAAAATTTAATATTGTATAAAGACAATTTAATCAGTAATTACTTCTTTCTTCTAAATTCCTTTCATACGTTAATTCATTTTCTTTATTGTTTTTTTTTTTAAGTTACAAGTTTGTTCCTTCCGGCCATCTCTATTGCAATTGCAGTTCGTTGACAGGGTTGGTAAGGCCTGTGGATCCCTTAAAAAATTTACTTTACACACTATAATGCATTTCAACACAAAAAACTTATTCTACAAAAAAAAAAATCTCAATCTCGCTAGACGTGACACACAATTTCGTTTCAATTCCTAAACTTCTGCTGCATTCTTTGTGCTAGAGTAACTAAATCAATGTGCTGGAGCAAATTAGAAAGAAGTACCATGCAAAATAACCACTATTACCAATACGTTTCCCGATGCAATAAGTTCATATTCGTAATGTTATGAAAAAATGCAACTAAATTCTGCTTCGAATCCAAATTCCGGCAGAAACTCCGAAAGTACTCGTTACTACTATGAAAGTTTCCGTTCTCGATGGCGGAGATAGCGGATAAGAGTAAATTTGAATTTACTGCACATTCAATTGAATACACTCATCTGAGGGTTAGTTTACTAGAGCGAAGACCAAAATTAAATTTAATCCACTCAAGGTCATCAAACGGTTCCTTAACAGTTAATAAATCAGTTGATGTTACTAGCGTTAAAAAGCTTTTGTAAATTGTTTAGCCTAAGCGTGAGAGTTCCTCTGGCTAAGGACCTCGGGCCCGGCTTGCCACTCACCACTCGCTTATTCCTTGGTCCCAAATACCTCTAACACAGCTAGAAATAACACACACTATTTTCCTCTAACAGGTGAAGATTAGTCTCAACTGGGGCGACCACCTTGCACAACTTCACCGGGTGCAGATTACCCAACGTGCGCTTAAAAATCACCAATCACACTCGAACTTTATTCCCGAACACACCCGAGCCTGGTGTACGATTTGCTGCTGTAAATTTCTGGTCCCGATGAATTCCAGTGAAAAATCCTTGTTGCTCGTCACACTCGATCCTCCGTTGTTGATCCTTGTCCGCCAGAAAAGAGAAGAGACCCGTTCTTTGTTTCCATGTTTTTCACCGGCTCGATTTCAACCGGCGAGCCGTTAATTTGACTTCTGGGCGATTCAACGTTCAATTGTAATTCCCCAACAGGTGTTCACCGGGCAATTGAAGTCCAAAATTTTTCTTCATCTAGTACATTCGCCCATCAGGTATAAATGTCAGAGTGACAGACATTCTATGTCTGGGGTTGTGAAATTGTTTGTTTGTTTACTTATCGGAGAATCGGTTGAATCGTTGTGCGATTCACTCAAAAAAAGTGTCACTGCCTAAGAACATTATTAAATGAGTCGTAAATTATGTCTTATGTTAATCTAGTGAGTATCTGTAGTCACGCTTGCAGGCGCTGTGACATAAACTAATAACGCATCGTTTGCGGTCATACCGTCATGGTCTTCAGCAACCAAAAGGTATTGTTCTTAGCCAAAATCAATATATTTTGGAATTTCATAAAATTCTCGATTTTTTGAATCAAACTACATCCAATTACGCGAAACTAACGGCCATCCGTCGATTGTTAAAAGTGATAATTTGAGATCAATGTTATCTTCGGGATCATAAAATGGTTCAGCAGGAACTTCAAACACCAATTATTGATTGATCGTATCATTTACACGGTCTACTTGGTTTCTAGGCATAGGCAGATACTTCGTCATCTTATGAGGTGTTGGTTTCGGCCTTGCAACTGGTATTTTTTGACATGGACCGATAGGTAATCCAGTTACAGATTTCACCGATATTACAGGCAATAGTGAGTCTATTAATTTGCCAGGATCTAGTCGCTCAACCAGACGATCCAATTTTTCTTCTTAACACTTAGTATATCTTGATAAGGATTCGTTTGTATAAATAAACGTTACTGTGTGAGGAACCAATTGGTTCAATCGTATTCTCATTCTCATCTACTTGTAGAACTTTATCACCTTGTGGTTTATTTGTTGAAATTTTTTGTGTTTTCTTTTTGATTGTCTCCATTTGATTATTGTTATTTTCGATCGTTTTCTTGATATCCGATTCTAGTTTTGAAAGGCTTTTAATAATGTCTTCTTCTACTATAGTATTAACAGTACCCTTATTATTGTTTGTTTCTGTACAGGGATTACTTGTAACACCGTCATTGTCCTTGGAATTTGGCACTGGTCCAAATTCATTTTTTTTATGTTTCATTTTTGAGTCGAGAGCATTCGTATCGATTGGTATGCTTTGTGTTGAATCTGTTTGTTTCTTACCATTACTATCTAGATAGTTTGGCTTTGGTAACCCGTAATGATGTCTGTGGGCGTGGATGGTTTCAACTAGAACGTCGGTTACGGATGTGTCAGCATCGTCATAGTTATCATAATCATAATCGTCCGCATCGGGATCAATTTGTCCAGGTCCTTCATCATTCTCGCGTTTAAATCTTTGAACCCTATTGGTGATTTTCTTTTTTGTTTATTTTTAACTTTAAAATTTTTATTTTAAAATTTTTATTTTGAAAATTTTTTTTTTAAATTTTTATATTAACATTTTTATTTTAACCTTTTCAACCTTTTCAACCTTGACTCGGGCGATATTTTAACGACCGCATGAAAAGAGTGCAAAGGGTTTCCGTGATAATTTACCAAAAGAAGATCAGGAAATTTAAAATTTTTTTTTGTTTTTGTTTATTATATCAGCCGTTATTTCTTTCCTTTTTTGGGTGACTTCACTTCACTGTGTAAATGATATTTGTTCAATAGCGGCTTGTACCGCCAATTTCCATGGGGTTATTTAAAACAGCACAACCATCGTGCATCGCCAAACAAGAACAACGGAGAACAAACCGGAAACAGGAAAATTCACTTTCATTATTACATCACATTTTCATTTCGATGCATTGCTAATAGCACACACTACGTACTTATATCATCAAAAGAGATATCGACAGCTTGCCGACAAGGGCAATATGCTATAATTAAAAAAAAAAAAAAAGTAAATTATAATTATTTTTAAGAAAGAACGACGCGGGGTCTGCGCGAATCACGATTCGATCCCACCAAAAAAGAATGGAATCCCAATTACATAGTTCGCTGTGGTATTTTTTCCTCAGTTTTCCACGAAAAAATCCCAAGATTTCGCAGAAAAAGCACAGTCCCCCCTTCAAAACGCATGTTTTGCTTCTCTCCACCAGACTCCCCCCGGCAACGGAGTTTTACTTGACGAGCCCTTGTTGTGTTAGGTCTTTCTTCTTTCCTTTATCGCTAACAGATACCTCGCAACCGATGGGTTGCGATTGCAGCAAAAGAATTTCGAATTTAGAATGCAAAAAGCCGCATGAGGGTGACTAAAATGAATGTTTTTTTTAAACCGGACTAGATCACCGCGTTGGTCGTGGGGTTGTTTTTAGGACACTGGAAAGCAGACAGAACGCGCGCATTTCCTGCTTCAGCACTCTCATACACACGCAGCTGACACTCCTGAAAACTTTTTCAATACATTATGATATTCATGAAATTTGAAAGAGAGAAATATGTTTAGGTAGTATTTAAATTCTTTTTATTCTTTCTACATTCCTTTTCGGTATTGTTTATGCCTGTACATACAATTTGTGTAAATATAAGTATTTCACTGTTTTACTATTGTATCCGGGGTATGTTTACGTAGAAATTAAACAAAAAGAAATCATTATGACATGCAGATGTGCAATAACACATTATTTTTTCGAATCAGGTATTTTACATTATGATGAATTTTAGTGTATTGTCGGAGTTTGAAGTGAATGTACGTGTCATACGCAAATGTTTCTCCCATAATCTTCGAAAATAATAATTTAAGCGTGAGCTATGCCGAAAAAATTGAGCTTAGTGCAGAACAGCACCTGAAAATTGAGATTTTGCATGAACAAGGCATTTTGCAAGTGAAAATATCCTGAGAAGTGAAGTGTTCGCGTTGTGCAGTGCGATATGCAATAAATTGCTTCAAAGAGACCGGATTTCTTGAAAATAGACCAAGAACAGGCAGAAAAAGAGTCACTACCGATCGTGATGACTGATTGTTAACTAGGCTGCCTCTACAGGATCGCACAAAACCTCGCTGCAAGTATATCTGAAGAAAGAGGCAAATCTGTGAATGTACATACTGTCAGAAGAAGGCTTCTTGAAGCTGGATTAAAAGGTTGTAAAGCAAGGAGCAAGCCGTGGCTCTCGGAACACAACATGGAAATCGGTTGGAGCGGGCCCTCAAACATAAAGATTGAACAGTGGAAGATTGATCCAACTTACTGTCAGATGAATCTAACTTCGAGGTATTATTACCAGCTGAATTTCTAAGGGGGAAAATATTAACCGACGAATTCCCTAATTCCCCCCAAATGGCGACCGCTTTATTGTGGCTACTCCGGCGGAGGATCCACCGTCCAAATCTAGCTCACCCGAAGACCGGTGTGGGCGCCACTCGTCCGCTTTCCGAGCCTCCCAAGGGGTTTTCCGAAGGAGAAGACGACCACCGGAGCGAAACTATCACTCGAATACTAAGCCACGAGGATCCCCTTCCAAGGACTCTACCACTCAGGGCAAGTTGAGGATAACACTGCCACGCAAAACTCTTAGTTCCCCACACCCGGCAACTGAAATTACGCCTAACACCGAAAACCGAGATAGAGGAGTGACGACACTCACGTTCACTACCCTCGCCGAACACTACCGCCGAACACTACCACAGTTGATTCTCCCAGGTTTTCCTGCCTGGTCACCGTCCCGGGAAAATAATTCCCGAGCCACACTCCTCACAACTGAAAAAAAGGATAGATATTTGTTCCGTGATAAGAGAAAGGAATGATCGAACAATTAAACCCACGTTAACTTTATTTATCAACAAACGGTTCAACAACTTAAATATTAAAAGAAAGCCACTTACGTTTGCTTCTTAACCTAGTAAAGGGGCCCCTCGCTTCCGTTCGCTCGAGATTTCCACCGCCATCTCGTCAACGTTTGTAATGAAATTCTTTCTACTGCCAGCTCATTCACTTTCCGCTGGACACTTGTTCGTTTTTCTTCCCAAAATGTTAGCCGGACATTCGTTCACGTTCTCGACATTTGTTCGCTTTTCTTCCCTTGATGACTCGCAGCTCCACCGTTGCTCGCACATAAAATCCTCACAGCACAAAAAAGAACCACCGCGCCAATCTTTCCGGCTTAAATAGTCTTCCCGGTTAACGTTTTTCCCTTCCATCTACCGGGAAAAACTTGTTTTGCGTGCTTTTGCTCCGTTAAAGCGAGTAATTCCCCTCACTTGATTCCACTTAACATACATTCCACGTTGCGATCCTATTGGGAATCGAATGTACTACGCGCAGAATGCACTGAATGCATTGACTTTATCTCCATTGTCTGTTATTGTTGATTCACTGTTTGCTTTATCAATTACTTCGACCGACGATACGAGTGCAGCATCACTTGTCTTAGCTAAACTTTTTTAATTGGATCATTTCACCCTTTTCACATCAACTTAATGTAAATCTATACGACAAATTTGCTCTATATTGAAGCTTATCTAACGTCGCGCAGATATCGATCACTCTTTCGGATGGCTCCGATAGCTTTTTAAATTACTTTTTATGGAATTGTTTGCAGCTACATATAAATGAGTTGCATATTTTGAATAATAATTTTTCTGAAAAATTATTAGAGAAGAAAAATGTTAGAAGAAGGTGGTTTCGACGTGTGCACTAATTCTCCTCAGGCCATCACTCTTAGATACACACCGGTGATGGCGACCACCATGCTCAGAGGTGAGGGAGCTAATTTTTAATTCCCTAATAATTTTTCAGAAAAATACTTATTCAAAATATGCAACTCATTTATATGTAGCTGCAAACAATTCCATAAAAAGTAATCACTTGTCGTTTGTTCGTCTGCTGTGTCATCTTCGGCTATGGTCGATATTTCGACATGGTTCTCATCTGAATCTTTAATTGATTTAGAATGAATTTTCTTGCTTGCATTCCTTAGGATTTGTTTTCCCAATAATTTCCTTATTTTATCATATTCTTTTGTATGTTTTATTTTTATCAGTCAATGGAGGTGTTGTTGGTGTTATGGTAAGATCTTTTACATAGCCTGATAGTGAAATTATTTTGTATTAAGATGAGAATTGCAACAACCCACAAATTGGCAATTCACACTACAATGTAGCGTGAATGATGAAAACAACATTTTAATCGGATAAAATTGCAGTTTTCATTGGAATTTATATGTTAATATCGTGCCATTGGAATCAACATGTTGTAAAATATTCACCTTTAATCTCAAATGAAAACTTTCTTGGCCAGAATGTAGGACTTGATGTCCTTTTAACCTTTCCGATTGCTTAGAAATTTGTCCCAACTACTATTGGAATTCGAATGTAACTTTTCATGTCTCTTAGCATTGTGGGCCCTATCAAATAATTTAACGCAGAAGTTGCACTTGCGCCTATTAGGCTCGGTATGTACAATACGATGTGTCCTTACAGTTTTTAATGTTTTATAATATCTGCCACAATCATTGTACTGAAATACAGCCGTAATTAAGTGCAGAGCTCTATGTTCATTCAATCTACCCTGCTGGGTAAATATCTTTCCCCATATCTCACACTTGAGTGCGCAAACATTGCATTGGAATGGAGCGGGACTAGAGTACAAAGCCTTATGACGATGCAATTGCGTTGCCTGACTACATGTTTTGCCGCATATTTTGATTGGATGACGAATGTTTCCGCTACCGTGGGTATTTCGCACATCATTTCGAGCTCGCGTTGGTTCTTGATGCCTTTGCCGCTTGCTGCTGGTTGCGTTGTCCATAATTGTGGCGTGTGAATCGGAAGCGATCTAGCTACATGAGTTTACTTACATTTTGTTACAAAGCAAAATTACTATGTGGCTTCCTGTTCATAACTGAACCAATTATTAAACTTAAAATTATTGTGACTTTCTGTTCGTAATTTAAACAATTATTAAACTTAAAATTATTACGTGGCTTCCAGTTTGTAATTTAATCTGTAATCCTTTTGTGAATGGAAATTTAAATTACTTGTTGATAGTTACATCATCGGATTACCAAAAAAAGATTAATAAAGTGCGGCTCGGTATTGCGTAGGTTAAACTCTTACAAAATCGCGTATGGTAGTGTTCGGGTGAGCAACGCTATGGAGTCTCAATGTTCACCCGTAACAGTATGATTATTTACTTTATGTTTTAAATTAAAATAATTCAATATCTTCGAAAACTGGTTCTGTAGTGAAAATGATGAAATCATAAATTTAACCATTTTTATATTCTTTACTCAGGTGTTTGGAACTCCTGGGGTAACCTATGTCAGGTGCTGGGTGAGCGAAGAATACAACTCAAAATGTGTAGTGCCCACCATTAAACACGGCGAAGGCTCAATTATGATTTGGGGTTGCATGGCTGCCGATGGAATGGGCGAACTGTGTGGTGTGAGGGGCGAATCAACAGTGAAAAATACACCGAAGTCCTAGAGTCAACTCTAGCTCCGTCGGTGACGAAAATCTACGGCGTTACGAATAGTGATGGAACCAAATTTCAACAAGACAACGCCACTTGCTTCAAATCTGCTCACTCTATGGCATGGATAGCTCGAAACGGCATAGATCTCCTAGACTGGCCACCACAATCACCAGACCTCAATCCGATTGCGCATATTTGGAGTACTTTGGAAAAAATAATCAAGAGGAACTCAATCAGCAATAAGAACTCCTTACTGGCTGCTTTACAGCATTAGTGGGGACAAATAGAATAGTGCTTTAAGTTGGTTAAGTCAATGTCAAAAATAGTGGCTGCTGTCATTAAATCAAAAGGTGGACCGACCAAATATTAATTATTTTATTGTAATAAACAATACAATCTACCAAATATGTTTTATTCACATCACATATGTTAAACTATCCTTAAACTGGCAGTTCAGTAGGGTGCCTAATACTTTTGCTCGTGGCTGTAATTTTATCAAAACATATTTATATTCTTTCTACATTCCTTTTTGGCATAAAATTTTATCAATGCATATTTATATACAACCGTAACGTAACGTTTGGGTTTTTTTGTCTTGTAAGAAAATTTTAAATGTTGAAAGAGTACTGTAATTTTGTTGTGAATTTCAATTTTTAATTTAGAATGAACGATGGTTTCAATTTAATTTTATGAGGGCTTCACAGGAAAAACAGAAATACGAGATTTACAGTTTGTGGGTGATGTGGTTGAAAACATATATTATGTGTCTTTGATTTCATCTTGTTTTTGGGTTAGCAGTTTATAGTAAGTATATTTATCACTTGGATGCGTAGTTGATAAAGTATAGAAAAATGTAGAATAATTTACATCGGGGAAAAAATGTTCTCGCTCATTGTTGTGGTTTTAAGTCCTGCTTGAAAAACGGTTTTCATGTCGAAATATCAACTTTTGTTTTATTTTAACTTATATATCTGTTTCTTATTGTATCAAACGGAAAGTCAAGTAAGTTATATATATTTTTTTACCATTGCCAAGCATGAAAATTTTCGTTAGTTACTTTAGCTTTTACCTAAATGATAAGCTACAGTTTGCTGCTCTCTGCTGTTGGTTACAATTTACATCTACCAGATAAAGTCTTCTACTCAGATGAATGTCAGCGAAGGCTGTTGGTTTAGAATTTATGATCAAAGATTTTAAAACTATGCTTTTTTACCGTCAAAATAGAATGAATGTGCTATTCAATGGTTAAATATGATTATATATTAGATAGTCTTTAAAAGTGTTGAGCCTTTTTTTGTAATTTTTCAATTGAATATTTCTTTTATTTAAAATGGATTTTATTTAAATACTTATTGTTCATTATTATCTATGATGTTTTGCCATTTTTTGGGTAGAGCCATTATTCTATCTGTGTAGAACTTCTCTGTTTTATCGGCGAAAAACTTGGCCAAGTGATTTGCAGAGTCCCTTTTTGAAGTGAATTTTTTTCATTAAGGAAGTAAGTTTTACAGAGACCGAAACAAATGGTAGTCTGATGATGCAAGGTTCGGACTAGACGGTGGATGTATCAAAGCTTCCCAGCCAAGCTCAGTCAATTTTTGCCGGTTCATCAAATATGTGTGTGGTCTGGTATCATCATGATGGAAAACAACGCCCTTTCTATTGATCAATTTTGGCCGGTTTTTTCGAATTGCTTGTCGCAACCTGGTTAATTGCTGACATTACAGAGCCGAATAGAGTGTTTTTTTGACCATGATCTTTTTCAAACAACGTTCGTTTTTCATCGCTCGTAATAATTTGCTTCAAAAATGGCTCGATTTTGCTGCATTTTATTAGCATTTTGCAAATGGAATTTCGGTCGATCAAATTTTTTTGTGTTAATTCATGCAGCACCCAAACTTCGAGCTTCTTTGTGTATCCAGCCTTGCGCAAATGGTTCAAAACTGTTGGGTGATGGATATTCAGTTCTTTAGCAATGTCATGGCTGCTTATGTGTTGGTCTTCTTCAATTTTTTTGTAAGATTTCATTGACTTTTTCAGTGATTGGTCGACCTGAGCGAGATGCATCTTTGACATCAAAATTTCCAGAACGAAAGCGAGCGAACCATCTCTTGGCCGTGGCTTTTGATAAAGTATCTTAACCGAAGACACCACAACTTTTTTCACGAGCCTGTGATTCATTCTCACCTTGATCGTAGTGATATTGTAAAATATAACGAATTTTCCCAAAAATTTTACTCATTTTAAAATGAATACAACTTTTGACGCAAATGAGTAAATACAAAATTGTCCGCATGAAAATTGTGGACTGAAATGTCACCTTTCAAATGCATGTCAGTTTGACTCAATCTGATTAGTATTGCCCGATATATGACGACGAACACCATCTAGTGACAAAAATACTTTTTAGACTATCCAATACGATGATTCCTCGGGGATGAAATATGATTGGCTCCAATACCGGAAGCTTCTCGATACAAATTTCACATTGATATTCAACTCGCCATAAATGTCTCAACGAGGATGTCTTATTCAGGATGCAGCAGCTTTCTCATTCTCCACAGTTGTCGGATTCTACACGAATCAACTTACGATGCAATAATAATTTGTCAGAACTATCCCTGACCACTCTTATTCTTTCTTACTTATGTCACTTCCTCCTTGCACAAGATTGCTTTGTCGCTTACTTAATTTAGAGCCAGTTCTGGGGACAGGGGAATGTCCCACTAAACCTATGTTGATCCAAGAAAAATCAACGGATTTGGTCAATTTTTGTATTTGCTCAGTTTTCTTTTCCAAGTTAACACGTTTCCCGCCTATTACTGGCAGTGATTATCAGAAATAATTGATAAAACACCTCTCAAAGGTAATCCTATTACTGAACGTTTTATTTCCGAGCTACTGTAGCTCCGGATAGTTAAACCATAAGACAATCACTCCACACCTCTCTTCAATAACGTTAAAAGTTCTTACAACTCACAATGTTGGGACCAAAACCACTAACGAAATAAACAAGAGCGCGCCGCGCAACGTTTTTAACATCCGCATATTATTGTCAGAATGGAGTTGATTTTACACTGTCATGGGAGAGACACTAATGCCACGTGATTTTTTATAAATATAACTATACTAACAACCTGCACTAATGGACGGCTCGAACTTACTCGAGTGCGGTATCTTGCTGCTAAATAATGAATAGGGAAGACGTCTGACAAGAATCAAAAGAAAAATTGCAATGCGCACAGTTTCTTGAAGTCGCAAAGCCGCGCCCGCCTGACTTCTCTCCTCCACTCAACTCCGCTGAGCTATCTCGCTGACAACGCTTGCTGTTTCGCAATTCCGTGCTGAATTGCTCCATCGCGTCGTCAGCGAAGCTTGCAAATGCGCAGGGGCAACATGGCAATACAATGCGGTAATGATAGACTAGAATAATGTAGTATAATTATAAGATAAATGGACATGATAATTATATATTGTAAAGAAAAGATAATGGATATGATAATTATATACTATAAAGATAAGATAATGGAATATGACCGATATATACTATAATGATAAAATAATTACATGAGATAAAGATACGATAGTGCGATACGATGAAGATAAGATAATACGATACGGTAACAATATGATAACAATAAGGCAATGCGATACGATAACTACATACGATAAAGATACGATAGTTATATGCGACGAAGATAATATAATTCGATACTATAGTGACACGAAAAGGCGATAAATATATGAAAATTATAAGCGATAAGAAATAAGGCAATTCGATATGATAAAAATACGATCCCTAATCCTAACATAATAGTAACTAATCTGTCAATATACTCGATACAGCTAAATATACAAAATATAAAACTCTAAGGTTCCGATGATGTAACACACTTTACCTGCCGGCAAAGGTGGTTTCTTTCCCACCAGATAAACTGCAATTCTTTTTCTAAATTGCGTTGCAGGCGGTTGGCGTCCACAAATTTTCTTTTTTATTGTAATTTTTACTAATTTTATTATTAATAATAGATATAGTTCAAAAATAGTTTTATTAATAAAATTTTTATATTAAAGTTTGAATTTTCTTTTTAATTTTTAAATTACGAAGAAAAACGAAATAATGTTTAAAGATTTTGGGGTGATACCAAAAAAATTTTGTTTTCGCCCGGGGAGTTTTTTCGAGCAGTTTGCCTCGGCGACTGCTTGATTACTACATCTTCGGGCATTACATTTCCTCTGATATCGCGCAGCACTTCTGCGTATGATCGGCCATCTTGGGATTTTACAAGCTGTGCCTGCCTGGGTCTTCGTTGGCACTTTTTTCTCTCCTGTTTCACATCAGGTCTTTTTTCATATTGGGCGTCCGTGCGAACTTTATTTTCTGGCACTTTTTGAAGGAGTTTCTTTGCGGCTTTCCTCGCTCCTTTCGTCGGCACTGTCTGGAACCCCTGATTGAGCATTCTATTTCAATGTCCTTCTATTGGGCTAGACGCCATCCTTTTATTATGTTTGATGCCACCATCGTACTCCGAGGCTTGCCAACGCTTCATCGGGACGGAGATAGTATTAATTTACGTAAGAGTGTCACCTCGCCATTACCGTGCAAGGCAACTAGGTCCGAACTATCAAATCCGTCAGTCCAAAGCATCAATTCCAGTGTGTTGTCCAAAGGGTAGTCCAGATTAACTCAGGGTCATTACTTGTCATCCCGAAAGGTGCCTCATTGCTTAGTATTCCTTTAGAAAATCTTGAACGGACGAGAACAATGAAAAATCATTAGCTGTGAGGTGAATTAGAAGTATCTCAGTCATTCTTGCCTTGTCATCAGTTATCAGGTAAGATCGATTAAGTTCGTAATGGACTCCACTAATAAATCCTGATACTTGACCACCGCCTTGTAATTTCCAGTATAATTCATCTAAAATTATCTTTCAAAACTAAAACAGACTGATGAAGAAACTGAACTATCTACTACATGCGCTGAATATTGATTCCTGATTAAATGCTCATACTACTAGAAAGTCAACATCATTTCGTCATTTATCATTATTCCTGTAGCATCGTCTCATGATTTTTCCACCTGAAGTGTCTTAGTTAAAAAGGTATTCAGCAAAGTATACTACAATCCTTCTGAAAAAAAAATGTTACCAGTCAAATACCGAAAACGCAAGAGTCAACGTTGGCTTTTAACTGCAGTAATAAAAATTGATGATGGCTCCTAGTGCAATCATAAAAGTTCTCCAACAAAAGTTTTATTTAATAGCCCATAAATTTTGACTTTAGAATAAATGACGAACAACCACGAAATTATCTTTACGCCTGTTGTTCGCAATTAAATTGATATTGCACTAAAGTTGTACGCGTGCGAAGATCTTTATAAAATTAAAAAGTGAATTCTGACCAAGACATAAATGGTGTTCTTACTGGTTTCTACTTATTCTGGTTTTAAAAGAATGTTGAAAATTCAATCAAGTTAAACGTTTTGTTTGAACAAATCCCTTTCGTGCTCTTACTCATCGCTGAAGGTTAAGCACGCATGTTACTATGCTTATTCGTCTACCAACATGATAACGCATTATCCTACATGAAAATTGAATTAACCGGCCAACAGATGACTACTCTCAAGGTCGTTTGATTAGCCTACACATTCCTCGCTTTCGCAATTATTTACTTCACAGCTAAACTTACATTGAATGTGTTAACTCCTTAAGCAAGAAGTGCATCAAACGTATCAATTCCAATGATCAGATACACCCATTGAATCGATTGAGTTGAAACATTAAATCCTCCTTAAGCCAAATAGTCCCTTTCAATCTCCACCGCCTACCACATTAAGTCCAATTCCTTTAACGTCTAAATCATTGTGACTCACCTATTATTATTAACTAGCATACGAGTATATCAGACATCTCCATACTCAGAAATTTGATGCAGTCAAGCAGAAACGCAAAACTGCAACTGCAACTATTCGAATGCGTCTTCACGCTCTATAGATATGCAACCTTGGGATCAAGATCATGGCAGCGCAATAATAAGACGACCTTCGATATACATAATACGGATACGGATTGAGATATTTGGTATCTTGCATTAAACTGTTACAGTTTAAAAGATACTCTTCGAGGCGGTCTGGTCAATATCTTTCTGCAACTTACATGCTGTTGAAGTGTTTACTTGCCCCAATGGACATTGTGGGCTTATTTTGCATTGCATTTGGCAGATTCAACTTTCCAAGATTAAATACGAGAAGATGATATGAGACAAGACAGTAGGATGTACTTATAATATTTACAAAAGTTGGTGATAATGGAAGGATTACCATTAAGATTGTATGTATATAATATGTGCTGTAATTTTCTTCTTCTTCTTCTTCTTTTTAGCCCTACAGCCCCTCTCGGGCCTTCGCTTAGAGATAGTTAGAGTATCTCATTTTTATGACCCTATTGATTTTTTCGGGAGTTGGTTTGGTTAGTACCATGCTCCCGTGTGCTTGCTCAGCTATGATATGATCTGATGAAATCAGGACATATCACCACTGAGTGAACACTCATAGTCTGTCCGGAAAATCCCCTGAAATAAATCACGTTGCTCCCAACGAGATTTGAACCTGGGACTTTCGGCTTATGCGCTCATGCTCTAACCACTAGACCACACAGACTACGTGCTGTAATTTTGGCTTGAACAAATTTTCAGCGAAATTGCTCAACTTTCGGTTTGACGCAGTAATTTGGTTTTTTAGGTTTTTGCAAAATAGTTTTAAAAACCCTATAGAAATTGCCACCTTTCTGTCCGTCTGTCCACCCGTCCATGCATCATAGCAAGTTTTCGCGCCAATCACATAAGCTATAAACAAAAATTTTGTAATAGTGTTCTTTTCAACAAAAAAAAAAATAAATTGATGAGGTATTTAAGGGGGGTTCTCCCCATAAGAGGCGTGACCCTCAAAAACATTTCCTTGAAAACTTTTCAAAACAAGTCTGAAAATGATAGTTCTTGCTTTGGTTGGGGCAAATTTTATTTCTGAATTAATCAGAAGTAAAAAAATGCAACTGAGGGACCTTCCACGGTCCTCTCAATTTTTATTTATTTTTTTTTAAACACCTCCATTCCCTCCCACTCTTTCATCATCATCTTTCTTTCATCGTCGTACAATGCTCGTGCGATCTGCACTTCACACGTCGTCGATTCCTACGTGTGCCTCCAGGCAATGCTAAATTATCGGTATAAGGGGCACACAAAATGCTGTGAAGTACGAGTACTCTTGCTAGTCTAGTTGGATTCGTGAACAGCTCTCAGAGATAAAAAAAATAATACGATGCAATAAAAGAAAACTCTGAGTTTATAAAAACTAGCTGTCTTTAAGTATCTTGACGATAGGGTCTAAATGCTGTTACGGGTGAACATTGAGATTCCCGAACACTACCATAATTTTTGTTCACAGTGAAGACCTTTGCGCAGCTAGATTGGCTTATTTGTGTTTTTGTTTATCGTTCAGCGAGATCGAGGAGTTTTTTGTTTTTGAGGTCTACAATTATCCCAAAATGCTTGAGAAAATCGGCCGCGACAGGGCGGCTACGTGAAATTTCCAAGCCAGTGGTTTAGATAGTCCCAGTGACAGCGTATTGTTCTTCGCCCCGTATGCGCTTATTGTTTGCTGTGAATAATTTGTAGCTCGCTGCGTATTTTCGATCTGGCGCGTGAAATTTTGGAATGACTGAAACTTCAGCCCCGATGTCGACTTAAAAATTTTAATCCGCTTTTTCTATCGCGCACTAGCAGGTGGTTTGTCACTGCGTCACTGATGCCCACTTGATTCATCAGCGAGAGCATTCGTTCCCTTCTTCTCTCGAAAGGAGTAGCGTGGTCGACATTGTCTGGCTGCCGTACTGAAACGGCGATGGAAATAACATGTTGTTGTTTCGAATTTTCGTGGAGATTTCTTTAACCCTACAGTTGCGCTTGATTGATTTGCTTGTGTGTACTTACATTTGAAATGGCATCTACAATTCTGCCCGTCAGCTTCGGTTTATTTCTGAAATGGCGTCATCATCGAAACTGTCGAAAATTAGATCAGCTGCTTGTGCCAATTTGCTTAATGTTCGAGTTTCCGACGAGGCCACTTTTAAGCGCACCCTTGATGGCAAACGTTCGGGACGCAAGACTCTTTTGGATATGTTTGCCTTAGCTACGTTTTCCAAGCGACAAAGGAGTTGTGACGGGTGTCCTAGTTCGAACCCGTGGAATAGTTCACGCGTACTCTGCGATTCCGAGATGCCGTAACACGACAGCAGTTGTGTTTTAATGTTATCATATTTATGACTTTCTGGCGGCGACTCGATGATATTGTTGATTTACGCGAGCATGGAAACGTCGAGTTACACTATCACCCTGTTGAGGCGAGTAGCATCGTCTTTAATTTTGTTTGCGCAAAATTGTGCTTCGACACGTTTGAACCATAAAGCTGGTTGGCTTTCCCGAAATGGAGGCTATTTCACAGCCGCCATACTATGGAACTCCGTCAGTGTGTCGATCGCTGTTGTACTTTTCTCTGCACTATGAACATCGTGAAATCTTTCTGTTGCCATTGCATGAGACGTCAGGGTCACCAAGTGTGGGTATCACCCAATACAATACAAGTTTCGTCACTGTATATAACTTTATTTAATTTAATAACTAACTATAATCACGTATCGGCATGTACACGGTCGGAATCGCGTGTGGCTTGCATCAAATGGCGTCATCAGACTAACTATTCCTTCTCTACTTCTGCGTAGTTGTCTAATTCTCTTTTGAGCGTTGCATCATCCCTAGCGGTGAGTCCAGAACATCGAAACCTTGTAACGGCGAACTGCTGCGTCCCGACAGATGCATATGTCGCTGATGAATATGCTGACATGGGTTCCCGGCGAAGTTCAATGATCCAATAGGAAAATTATTGATGAGTTTCGCTCGCATGGAATTGATGCATGTGTCGTTGATGAATATGCTGACACGTGTACTCGTGTAAAGTTCGAAAATTTTTTTAAATATGCCGATGCAAGTAAATTAAGGTTGGTGAACTTGCAGATAATTTCTTGCAGATTATTCAAAGTGAGGACCGTACAGATGATGATGGATGTATCTTGGACATTACGCGTTCAACTGACATATTCTTTGTGCCCTTTGCTCGTACCGATATTTATTTTTATTCATTTTTAGTACGCGTATCACGTCGTTACAATGAGCTCCAGCTGGGTCCTCTGCCACATTCCTTAAACGCTTTAAAAGCATATTGCATAATATTCTGCTTAGCTTCCAATAGTTTATCCGTATTTTATATTCTTGTTCTTTTTTTCTTAAGTTAACTTTGTTTTTTCGCATGTATATTATTATATTTCATTACATATTTTGTAATTGGGTTCACGGATCTGTAAAGTAGTGTAAATAATAAATAAATTACGGCCAACCATGAACCGTCCGAGGTTCTTAATTATTAAGGTTTATCGACATTTTGTACCACGTTGTCCATTGTGGATTTGGTGTTATTTGGACCTTTTTGCGACGATACCGAAGCAAAAGAAAAAGTGCTGATGTGATAATCAAGATAATTAAGACAGAAAGGCTGATGTTTGCTCCATGTTGGCCAATGGTAGGCCATGAAGTAGTTTTGTATTCTTCAATGATCTCCTGTTCTTGTTGGATGTTAATTCCAAAGGATTTCTCGGAGCGTACAGATGATGATGGATGTATCTTGGACACGTATCTATGAAATGAACTTAATAGCAAAGGGTTTGACATGTAAAACAGTTTAAGAACCACCACTGGCCGTATAGAGTTCTTTCAAGCTGTGGATCAAAATATTGAATGCCTAGCAATCATATGATCTTATCAGGCAACTTACACCTGAAAACCTTGACTCTTCGAAAAAGAAACGCTGTGTTACTACACAGCAATTACTATCGAGCAGTCATACAAGTAAACTGCTCGAAAACCCTCCTATTCAAAGTAATAATGGGAAAGTCCAATCAATTAAAACTAAAAGAAATTGTATTAAAGTATAACTATTGCTCACACCGAGTGCCCTGTTCTGATATTAGACAATTATATACACAAAAAATAGACTAAAATTCTAACCATGTTAAGTTTGAAATTAAATCGAGTTGAAAAATGTGGAAATAAGAGTAGGGGCAATTTTATGGGAAATACATAAATTTCAATAGAATCTTTAAAATACTGTAATCATCATGTTCAGCAACGTGTGAACTCTTGATATTAATTCGTTTGTTGCGTATTCATTTCAATCTGGTGCAAACATTCGTAAATATGTATAATTTTTTTGTTGATTATGTGCCGAAAGGAATATCGCTGTTCATATGTTAATCAAATCGTGATAGTTTTAATTTACGTAAAATGTGAAGATATCAAAGACTTAATGTGAACAAGAATACAAGAATGAATAATGCGATGGAATATACTTACTATAAAACAAATTTACATTTGAACAGTAATCGAATTTCAATATTTGAAAAATCGATGCGATATAAATAATGTTGCACCAGAAATGAAAGGTAAAATAAAAAGAGATTATTTTCATTGATGGTCCATCGTGTCGCAAAACGCTTACTAATTAAAACGAGATTTAAAAGAAACCCATGAGATGTAGAATTAATCGTTTTTGTTACATAGGAAAACAAATGAGGGAAAAAATCAAGAGACTGATTGAACTGGCTAAATATTAATTTAAACATTAATTCATATCGTGCTACAACACGATTGACCGTAATAATAGTCCAGTTAAATTATTCCTTAAAATAGAAATTAAGTTACGAAAATTCCCATAGAGCTAAAAATTGGTATGAACACTCGAAAACTTTTTCAACTACATTCTAGTTAAATCCAACTACAGTAGCTCTCCTATTTTTCTAGTCAAAAATCTAGTGAAAATCGTTTCACTAGAAAAATAGTGAAGTCTTTTACTGTTTATCCAGTAATTTGTGCAAATTTTTCAGGTAAAAACGCTGTATTTCTAGTAAACGACTTTATAGCTATTCTAGTGATTTGAACAGAATTCACATTATGCACAAATAGAATTCTATTTTCACGGCCTAATGCATTTCTAGTGAGAAAAACTATAAATGCTGAAAGTGATACTGAAAATCTAGTATAATATTTAACTGAGAATCTGGTGATTTCTACTGATATTTTTCTGTCAAAAACTATAAAACCAGTTAAGTTCACCTTCACAAATAGGAAATAGAGATAAAAATAAGCAAACAAGTTTAATAATTCTGTTATCTAGCCACTTGTATTCTAGAGATTTGAACGAAATTCTAAGCAATATTATATGACCTCGTTCAAAACATGCCCACAACCTGTTTCATTTAATCGCACCTTAGTCTTTAAACAAAACAGAGAATAATCATAATTTTTTGAGAAAAACGCATCAATCCATTATTTCTGTGAACATTTTGAGTAAAATGAAAGAAATGTGTATATGTATCTCATTAACTTTATTTTGTAAAATAGCAAATTAAATAAATTTTCATTACTTCTTAATCAAACATCTGAGGTATTCATTTCTTCAATTTTTCAAACAAAGCTGATGACACGCTAAATGGCTTAGCTGTTTTAATTTTATAAATGTACACCTCAAAGAAATTTAAAGCTTTGATAAGCGCGTGTCAAATTTTAAATTTAAAACGTAATGTGACTTAAAAAATACATCGAATGCTTCAATGAAATTACTGTGCACCTCCATTACTCGCCTGTCAATCACCATATACATATTTTGAAACTGCTCGGAAAATTTGACTGCCCAGCAAATGCGGAATGGTTGTTTCGTGCTCCCAGTACATACTTCTTCGATATTTTCGTTTAACTGAGAAAAAAAAGATGAATTTTCGGTATGTAACAGGAAATCTTACATCTATCCAGTAGATTAGAGGCTTTAACTCCTCTTCCATCACCATTTGCTCCCAACTCTCTGGGTCCTTGGCAATGATTGCGAAGCTTCTTTTTAAGCCTCTCCTCGGAAGCGATTTGAATAGTGTTGCAATTTTACGCAGGTCCTCTGCAATAAAAATAAAAAGAAGGAATTAAGAAAACATCAAAGAAAAAGAGAAAATAAAAAGAGTATTAAAACTAGACCTACCACATTTAATAAATTCAAGATGTTTGTAAAAAACTCCTACAATATTAAGTTCGTTGACCTCACATATCCCTGAACGGTTAATTTCGAGCCATTCAAACTCTTTTTGTATCTATTCAAAAATAACATTACTATATTTATATGTAATTAAAAAATTCTAATATCATTACCATTGATCCTCAGTAGCTCAAAAATTGAGGGTTCTTATCGAGCACAATCGTCGAACAGCATTTTATTTCCACTCGTCTATCATTAAAGGTATCTTTCATCAAATCTTCAATTCTATTGAAGTTTTCTGCTGTTGGTACGATTTGTTTTAGTTCAGATAGCTGAAATATATATATATATATATGTATATTTTTTTTTGTGGTAGGGAGGTGAAGGCATTTACGCCCGCCGAGTCTGGCAGTGTAGGACTCCCATGGAGCATACCCTTGGACTACCCACTAAACATCTCCCCTGTCAATCTGAGAACCCAGCCTGGAACCGTTTGACACATTACTTCGGGCCAGGTCTTGTTTTGTTACGCCGTGGGGTGCCTTCAAGCTGGGGAGTCCCTTTCCTAGCGGGAGGGGAGAGGGGAAGAGGAAATACCAGAAGAGCGATCCTCCAGCCCCAGCGCCTCCGGCTGCTGTGAGTCCCTTTTATATTTTAGGACTGCCCGAGCATAATGTGCCACCTGGTTCCGTTTGTCAACCGATTCGAGCATCACCGCAACTATATTATCCGGGGTGAGCTCTCCCGTCTCCCTGTAGAGTTCCCTTCACAGCCTGACCCATTTTGTACACGCAAAAAATGTGTGACAGGCATTGTCCTCCTCTCCTGGGCAAAACCGACAACCTGGAGACCGTGACTTACCGATCTTGTGCAGGTAAGACTGAAAACACCCGTGCCCGCTCAAAAGCTGGGTCAGATAGAAGTCAGTCTCACCATGCCTTCGATTTAGCCACGGTCTCACATCCGGGATGAGGCACGCTGTCCACCTTCCCTTCGTGCAATTCCCCCAAGACTGCTGCCAATCGTTGAGCGAGCGTTGTCTCCCCTCGCGGACAACCATCTCCCTCGCATCCTCGTTTCGGCGCAGGTAAATAGCGCGGTGCTCTCTAGCAAGGAGGGCGACAGGTATCACGCCTGCAATCACTCTCACCGCCGAGTCGGAGACTGTTGGATACGAAGATACAATTCTCAGTGCTCCTCTTCTCTGTACCTGTGCCAATGTAGCGGAGTTGAAGGCATTCCTGACGTCGAGTGTCACCAACAGGACGATCCGTCGCTTGGTGCGACTATATGCCTCTGCCTTTTGGACCGCATTCACCACCTCTGCAATCACATCAATGGTAGAACGTCCTGCTCTAAAGCCGTACTGCCTAAAGCCGTACTGAAATATATTAGAAATTGGGATTGTACCCTTTACTATTTTACAACTTTTTGATAAAATTACCTTCTTACATGCGGGGTCTAGCGTACAACTTTTGGAGAAAGTTTTCTTTTTATAGCATTTCTTTTTTTCGAGGGAGATAATGAAAGCCGCAAATGTTTTAGACGGAATTCAATTTTCCCAGAAGCTTTTTTCCCGTTTGGTGAGCCATTTGCATCAAACCAGAGTACCTGAATATTGCAAAATTTCATTAATAAATTAAAACATTGCTTAATTCGTACATGTGCAGGTACATCAAGGCAGGTGTATTGTCCTAAATGAGGAAAAGTACTTGTTATTGCTTTCGCCGAAATTCCTTTATCCGTGTTTTTTGGGTAGCTAAAAATTTATTTTTCTGATTAAAAAGTAAAAAAAGAATATTGATGATGTTCACTTACTAGCCACAAACGTTGACTAAGTCGTCTACCATAATGCGGTTGAAGGCATTTAATTCAGGCAATGATAGTGTCTCTTTAGCTTGAAGCTTCTGTGCTATTTTTTCTCCGTTTTTTTGAAGCCTTCGAAACTGCTACTAAATTTCGATCCTTTTAAGTAAAATTTTAAAAATAAATACAAATTTATTAAGCTTTTGATTTTAGAGACCAAACCAGAACTTACCAATGAATATTGCCTTGTATATGTAATCATCTCTACTGCAGTACTTGAGGATCCATCTGTTAGACCCTAGTCGAAAGTTTGATTGTTAATAAAACTTATCAGATCGACAAGTTCATTTTTTTTGAATTTATGCAAAAAATTTATAAGCTTTTTCCGAGGTCCAAGTTTTATCTTTAAGCCAATTAAGTCCTGTTCATTTATATCACCAGCTGTACTTTCATCCACACCTTCGTCTAAATTCATCATTACTTATAAAACAAATATTTTACTTAAAACTAATGCAAGAGCTTATCACTTATCCATTACAACTGTTATACCTAGTATCTTAGTTTAATACTTAAACTTTAGTTACATTCAACACGACACCATTTGTAATTTAATATCGATACTTCATTGCAACAAACTTGGTTGCTGATCCATTGGCATGCCATATTACATTAGGTTGGTGGTCCACAACGTCATACAATGGAAATATTTTATTATCTTCTTTAGTTTTAAAAGATACTTCAAACGCATTGAGGTTTTCTTTAAAGCCTTTTATTTTAAGTAAGCGGCAGTTCAAAAATACCGTTCCTCCACATTCAAATATTTCTACGATTTCTGACAAGCATGGAAATATGCTTTCTTCACTAGAGAACTTATCATCTAGACTAATAATGAAATAAGATCTGTATTCAACATGATTTAACTGAACAGAAGAAATCAGTTTCACAAAATGCGAATCCTGGTAGTAACTTGTTATAAAATCATAGCTTTTCAAATTTGCTTTCTCTTTATACTTGTAGAAATTAACCTTAATTTTATTTAATTCAAACATTGAATTGGTTATATAAGAACTTTGCAATAATGACTGTCGTTTTGCAATGCTTTTCGGAACATTTTTGAAATTTTCGGCGCTGACTATTTGACTTTAGGGAATGCTGTGCTTGCTTTCAAAACGAAGGCAAGACGAAGCACTCAAAGGATGTTTATTAATCAATTTTTTCTAAGGATAAAGTCTTGCAAATAAATCGTGATGAAGTAATATAATTTCATTTAATTCGCAAACCATATTTTTATTAATTTTATCCGAATATATAATTTCGAGAACTTTGGTTAGTTGTATTGAAAGGGTTATAAATAGTTGCTCTGAATCGGTGACTTTATCGTACAATAAAAAAGGTAAAGATCGCAGTAATAACCAAGTTTGAACAGCAGATTGTTTTATTTTATTGCCTTTAGCATTTAACATCAATAAAGCAAAATTTGCACTTGGCTTATTTCTTCGCTCAACAAAACCGTATCGAAAAGATTTAATTCTATTATTCAAAGTTTGAATAGTGAACAATTTTTTTTCAATGACAAAAGTACGAAGGACAAGTTTAATTTCCATAGGAACTATTCCTTCGATACTTAAAACCAATGATTTCCGTTTTTTGGGTGAATTTATTTTTATTTTGTCAGACGCGCGTTTCGATAGCTACTTACTATCTTCCTCAGTGTACAACATCGTTTTCCTTCGAGCAAGTCATCCATTGGATCAAATGTATGATTGGAAGTACCGTAAAAATATTTGTTGTTTGAACTGAGTCACTTTTAACGCCAAATTTTTTGGTGAAGGATGGATCTTGAGCTATTAGCTTTATTTCTTTAGAATGTTGAAATGGTGTTCTCAATGAAAATTTCATTTTATAATTAGTATGAAAACTAATTCTGTCTGCTTTACACTCACTACAGAATAAATTAGCGGAAAGGCTGGAAAAGCCTAAAATATCATGAACTGCAAGATTATCTCCTGTCACATTAACGAAAATGGCGCGAATTGTGTAGTACGTGCCATTTTTTAGTAAAACTTTGGCTCCTTCATCCGATTGCAGACAGTCCAGATCATCTTTAAAAGGCCTCAAAATATTTTCAAACCCATATTTTTTCACATCTTGCGAATAAGCGACCGCTAATAAAAATATATTATTAAGTTGAAAGTGGAGCTCTGGGGGTATATTTTGTATTGTGAAGTAAAAAACAGCAAGCTTATGAAATGTTGCTTTTGAGCCAAGTGGGTTTGCCACCTCCAAATCATCGTAGTACAAATTAAGTCTCAAAGCGGTTGAATATTTTTTTTAAATTCATTATTTTTGGATTGTTCTGAATTAAAATATGAAATTTTATTTACTTCTTCATGCCTTGATTTACTTATGACTGCCAGAAACTGGTCGTTATCAACCAAAGATATGAGAGTATTTTTTAAAGATATGTATTGAAAAGTTTCTGCCAAAGATTTCGAAACCATTTGAGAATTTGTGAAAATATTTTCCGTTCTGAATCCTAAAAATATTTCTCAAGGTTCAACTAATGTTCCCTTTTTTTTTAAATAATTAAATTGATTTTTGAAACTAGCGGATACCTTGAAAAAATTATTTAAATCAAATTTGTTTAAAAGTATTATACTCTCATATGTTGTAATAGAAATATTATTTTCTTCAGGAAAATCAATTCAACTAAATTTCAAGTGCTCTGAAACCGCTTTTACAATATGTTTGCATTTTTTATTGGAGTTAACAATGCTAAAATTAGTATGCGAACGTAAATCTTTGGTTAATTACTTCTTGAGTATCATTGGTATTTTGAAAACGGCTTGTTTTTCGATAGGGCGTTGTTTGGAAAATCTCTACTTGGGCTACAGTGCAAGGAATAGTTGAAAAATTGTTACTACGATCAGAAATACTATACTTTTTTAAGAAATGTCTAGAAAAACTTCGAAACGAGGAAAAACTACCTCCACAATCATCTTCAGTACAAATAAATAGCCCTTTTGCATTTGATTTTGTAAATGGTACATTATGTACACAAATAAAATGATTTTTAAGGCCTTTTAATGCACTAGGTATCAATTTTAAACACATGAAACACTTCATTTTGATGCATATAATTAGACTTATGGAAATAGCGATCAAATGGCAAATTACCAACTACTTAATCACTTAAATTAATTAAATTTAACTTTAATTTCAAACTTTTCAACATTTCTGCAACATCAGAATCTACTTGATTGTTGACGAGATGCTCAAAAAATTGATCGGCGTCCATAGCAAGCCTGCAAAATTTAAGTTAGTTTTTGTTATTTTCCCTTCTTGTCTAGCTACAGACAAACAATATATTTCAGACTATTTTTTATAAAATGAGATAAAATAGTAGTCTTAGCATTTATTTACACTCTAAGCGAAAATGTTGGTAATAATCTCCATCATAGTAGGAACAAAATAAGCACTTTATAATATGGGTTTAATTTCGACATTCATTGTAGTTAAATCCAGGATTTTACTTCAATAAATGTTTTAAAATCCAGTATTTTACTACAATAAAGAAAAATCCTGGATTTTACTACAATGAATGTAGAAATTAAACCCACATTATAATTACACATTTTGTTCCTACTATAATGTGGGTTATTCCCAACATTCTCGTTTAGAGTGTATAAATTATGAAAAACGTAAAAAACTTGTCCATATATTACAAAATAAATGATTGTCTAAAAAACTTACCTGAGCAAACTTTATATACACTCACAACGAACACAAATTAAATTGATACTTCACACCACTGTTTCCACGAAAGTTGTATCTCAGACTAACACTTGGTCGAAATTAGAACCAGAGCGAATTCTGTAACATAAACATTCGGCAGAACCTAACGAAATCCTAGTGAATTTCACTAGATTGTCAGTTGAAACTAATGAGCTCACAGGGAATATGTGATGATTATCTAGTGATTTTCACTAGATTTTCAGTTTCAAGCACTGTAGGAATCAAGTGAAAAAGGCTCGCTGATATCGCATTTACATACCCGAGAATATTACTTAACAAGTTGGGTAAACAGACCTACGCTCATGTCAGAAGGGTTTTGTATTCAATTTACAAAATGCAGTCACCAGATCGAATCAAATCAAGAAACATGTCGAAGACGATTTTATAGGAGAAAATATGAAATACGAAGATCATAACCTTATCAACATAGTTGAACGAATTTCGACTTCTGAGGTTTTTGGTATTGTTATACTCATAAAATTCTCCCTTGATAATTATTTCAGATGTCCATCCGCGACGGAGGAAGCACATTTTTCATGTATTTCCCCCCTGTGCCCCGACTGAAGCAAAAACTGACAGTTTAACAACTGTTTTGAAAAGCTCCCATAAAAACTTTCATTTCATACTCATATCGGCTACCTTTGATGAATTTTTTTTTTCAGGGGCTTCTCTCTTGTACTGTTATCATCGATTAATGGCCAATTTTTTCGAATCCTAGAATGGTTACAAAACCCTTTTGCTAGGAGCTCTCTCCCACCTCCTTGACTTGTTTCACTTATGAGCATTAATTGTAGGTACTCACCTTCAGTCATTCATTAAATTGAATCAAGTGTTCAAAGCATGCATCTTAAACGTTGAAGTTGGGAAAAAATAACTCAAAATTATTCAATCTTCGCATTTAAAACAGCCATTATTTTGTTTTACGATTACTGATACCACTTGCTGAACCGATTCTCAAAGATATACATGACGCCTATCATTCTTAAAATTTTCATGCAAATCCTAACAAAACTGTAGTGTCTGAGTCGGTAAAAAGCGTGTTCCATAGCCATACATATGTTGCCATAGTAATAAATGCAGCGCATATGGTTCCATAGTAATACAAGAAAATTCAAACCGCTATAACCTCGCTAAATATGATTCAATCTTTATGAAACTTTCAGGATAGATCAATCTTATAAATAGACATCCACGTACTGAATTGAATTTAAAGGTACCCTTAAGATTTTATTCAAGAAAACATAAAATCAATTAATCATACTATTACTAACAAAGTTGAGTGAATTGTGACTTCTAACGTATTTGTTGTTGTTGTACTCACCAAGGCCTATATTCCTGATTTTTTTCAGATTTTTCGGATCACAGGTGTCCAATCGCGAGGGGGGGGACACAAATTTTTCGTGTATTTCCCCTCCGTGTGCGCCCCTCGAAACAAATTTTGCCAAACTAAGACCTGCTTTGAAAAGTTCTCATCAAGACCTTTCATTTGATACCCATATCGACTACCTTCAATGAAATTTTTTTTTCGGGGGGTCACTCTCCTATATGGGGAGACCCCCCTTAAATTCCTTATAAAATTTTTTTGTAGTTGAACTTAAAAGAGATCACCACTTTACACCTATATACAAAATTTGATGTTTCTAGCTTAAGTAGTTTCCGAGAAGAACTGCTGTGACACACGGACGGACGGACGGACAGACGGACAGACGGACAGACGGACAGACTGGTCGCGAAACTAGTAGAGGTTTTGTAAAATTATTTTACCAAACCCTAAAAAACCAAGAAAGTGAATAAATTTACATTCGTAGTTAAGTATATTAAACTACTTGTGAATATTTTATGACTTAGAAATTAGCATGTAACTACTTTATTTTTAACTAGAAAAAAAAATTTTGCTTTTATACAATTTTCGTTCGTTTATTTTAAAAATTTTTATTGAAGATTTGTTTTCAGTGAATAAGTTAGAGTATGCACATAGAACTATTTGTGTCATGAAATTTTCCTACCTTTCTAGTAAAAGTCCGGAGATCTCAGTACTAGCTTCAGAATAACTGAAAATCAGTTTTATCTGCTAGAAGGTGCAAGTAATGAGAAAAGCAAACTCTCCTTCTAGTGAAATATGCTAGACAATCAGTTTTAGATAACTAAATCCCTAAAATTCTAGTGATCTATCAATTCATTCAGTCAAAATTACTAGACACCCAGCTTTTTGATGAAAATTCCACTAGAAAAGCAGGAAATTATATCACTAGATTTCATCTAGTTAGAATTTACTGGAATAAGACTTACTGTGAATGTTCAGAATACTATTATAAATGAATTGTGAAAAGTCCCCATCAATCCCCCTTGTGCAAAAAATTTTATTGATGGTGGAAGTTTGCAAAAAAAGGTTTTTCGCGTTTTTCAGCTAAACGGTGAGTTTTACAGCAAAAATAGTTCAGACAAAAATTGTAGATCATCGGATTCTCTACATAAAATACCTCCACGCTTTTTTTGATAAGTATTGCCATTTCCGTGATATAGCGGTTGAAAGAATTGAAAAAATATTTTATTCGTAATATGCACGTTAATGAACTTTTATATACATTTTTGAACCGTTATACGAGTAAACATATGAGTCCCTATTTTGCAGACGGCAGTACAATTTATGGAGTTCATAGTGATCGATGTCGGAAGGAGCAAACGTGCAGATCGAGTTGCAATTGAAGTGTCGGCATCGAAAGACTTAATATCCGCGGCTTTCCCTGAGTGAGGTAGGCTGGGTTCTCATCTTGATGTCAAAAGTTGAACTTTTGAGCTATTCGAGGAATCCAACTTCCGCACATTAGTAGTGTTCGACCTTTAAAAAAGGGGTAATTCTGTCGATGCTGAACAGTGATGCCTATGTGAATATTGCCTGCTATCATCGCGTCTTTTCGTCTGTTGCCTACTGTAGTTCTGAACAGCTAATTTTTTGTGTTCTATTATGTCAAGAAAAACCGCCAATTCAAAATTCAAATTTCATCTTTAACCTTTCTTCAATGATTGTTTATAAATCCAGAATTTACATGGCATTAGCGGAAATAATTATGGATGTATCCACCCTATCTACAAGCGCTTGCCGAGGAGGATGGGTAAGTACCCTTTCAGTTTCATTTCTTTTCTTTTAAATTTGTTCTTTTTCTAAATTTGTTTCATTCAATATTGGGCATACTATCTAATAGCAATGGCAGCTACAAATAATTTATTTATTTTCCAGGATAAATTTTACTTAACAGTGCTGTTATTATTATTATTAACTTCCCTTCTAAATAACACATACAAATCTGTTTAATTAAAATTTGGTCATTTTGTTTTAGTTTCCAAGAATTGAGTTATCCGAATAATAAAATGAATTGTTAAAAGATACCCTTCGGTCTTTCCATTCTGCCCCTCTGACCAGGTATAGGATCCACTACGATGGTAGGCTCCACTTATTTTTGTTGTTTTCAGGGGCTCTTGCGGGGTTGAGTGGCCTTCTGCTCATGTGTCCTTTTTATGGCATAGGGTTATGTGACCCGATCACATAATTCTATGACATAAATCGGTCACATCTATATTTCTCGTTGATGGGAAGGGTTATGCAAAGTATGTTTGTATGAGTTTTCCGCTCAAACGGGAAATATATGGCTACGTCAACATTTGGATCTTGATCCGGTTGGGCGAGTGCGAGGGAGCACCATATCCATCCGGTTGCCCCACTCTTATTTGTGGGCCATAAGAATCGTCGGGTAACGACGAAGTCCCCCTAAGTCCGTCTGTTTTGGCCCGTTTCGACTTGTTCTCTGAGCAAGCAATTTTCCCCCTCAGTTGTTACCTCCATTTTTCAACTTCGGTCGACATTTTTTTCTGAGACCCAAGAATTCGTGAATGCGAAACTCTTTTGTAGTGGGTCCTTGTGCTGGGGGAATGAACCCGCCCCACGACACCGCAACATTCGCGCGTCCCCAGACAAGGCCGATCTCGGCTGATATTACCATCCTCTTTCGCCGAGGCAGCAGACCATCGCTGCAGTCCCCTACGGACATTTTTAATACCTACCTTCACTACAGCTGATACATATCAATAAATTATTAATTAAAATGTTTATGAAAGAAATGGAATTTATCTTCCATAAAGTAGATTTTACTACATACCTGTAATTATTCAGGTGTCTTGCGTGAATATAAAAAATTAAAATAAAGTGCTTCGAGAAAAATGAAGCAAATAGTCCTTTTAAGAAAGAAACTTCTGTACTTAAGTTCATTTCCTACAAAGCCACTTTATGCATTCAGCTGTCTGATTTTCTTGCAATAATAAGAATTAAATGTATCCTTTTAATTCATATCATTTAAAAAATGAACTTAATTTTTCAAACCCAAGATTAACTTTACGTTTCATACGAGTACATTTACAGCAGCAAATTCAAATTAAAACATGAATTATTCATAAAATTTCTTTTTTGTCTGCCGCACATAATTTCTTACAACAGAAATTGTTTCAACTCCAATGGTTGGAACGTGTTTCATGGTGCCGCCGACGTGCAATCGGACAAAATGATGACACAAAACAAAATTCAACTACTTCGTTGAGAATGATTTATTTGTCGATTTTCATAATAGCCAATTGAATAGATATTTAATGTCAATCAATTAAGTATAGTTGTAAGCGAACACCAAAGGAAATGTGTCGTTTAGAGAAGTTAATCCTCATTCGATTAAATTTTAACTTGGCTCTGATTTACAACTTGATCTCTCACCATTCCCACTTAATGAATAGAACGTTGTTATGTTTTTCCAAGAATGATCGATGTCTCTATGGTCAACCAGTAGGAGGAAGATCCGAGCTTAAAAGTTTATTAACTTCTTATTTATGGACAGTGTTACTATATGCAGTGACTCTTGTGTATGTTTATCTGTTACATTTTTTTAACTTTTAAAACGTTTTTTCAATTTTATCGAGGCAAGTCTTAGCTAAGTGCATCCATGTATAAAACTGGGAACAGTAGCAATCTTTCTTTTAAATAAATTGCACGCTCGTGATCATGCTAACATCGTCAAAATTAGTATTTTGTTTTCACTTCATGTTTATGGTCCTATCAATCCTTCATTTTCAATTTAATCTCAATCGATTCGATCAACTCTGAGGAATTATTCAAATTTAAACGTTTTACCCCGAAAAACGAAAAATAATTCCCATTCATTTATTTCTCCCTAAATCGTTCAGAAGTTCCGCGAAGTAACCACCCAAATACTACACGCTATAACATAGTCATCTGCATTTATCTTTTGAAGCATTTACTTAATTCACATCCGTGAATGGTGAAATAATTGCGATAAGACAAACAACTTACCTTACAAAAAGTCGCACATTAGAAATGAACAGTTTCGAGCGTTGGCGCCAAATTGATGACCAAAAAATGTTGGTCCCCACACCAAAGAGTCATGACCGCGCTGCTACTTGTTGTTGGAGCTTAAGACATATCCAAGACATATTTAGTCACCTATGCTCAAAGTTGAATGGATTCCTCGGGGTAGGTATTGATTTGCAGAACCAATTGGATTTGTTACTAGATAAGTGGCTTATTCCTGAGCCATTGTAAAAAGATGTCAAACATGGGTCTAATAGATATTTTCGGTATCTACTTATCGGGTCAGTTACACTGGAACAGTGTCAGTGAGCAAGATTTAGAGATACCTTAGCTTGACGTGCAAGACACTGAGTACGACGAACGTCTTCTTGCGGCTCGTAGGTTGGAAATGACTAATTGAAACGAATTTTTTTAATCTGTCAACATTAATTTTCTGCATGCTTATCAATTGGCAATTGGCGGTGTGAATCTGCCCATATGGAATATCTACTCGGAATCAATGAACTTTTCAGGTTAAAGACTTCATGACTTGTAGATAAATTATATATCAGACAAAAACATAGTCTGGAATGGAGTTAAGGCAAAAGTAAAACAAATTATGGGGAAATGTTTTATTGCAAGGATCCGCATTGATTTTTGTTAAAACTTTACACTGCAATAACGATAATCGTACAGACCGCCTGAAATAATCATATCTGTCATGTCCAATTCAGCCCTATTATATTTATAAATATTCATTCTTTGATTAACCGGCTTCTAAAGAAAAGAAGGTTATCAGACTCACTCATTTTTTTTTTGTTTTGTTACTATTTATGTATGTTCATGCATAACTTTTTAACAGGAGTAGATAGAAGAATTATGTTTTCGACAAAGTACACAAATAACTTCTTGTTGTCTTGTTCGTTGTCTTGTTAAAATAACGGTTAAGTATATTTGCCATTGAAACAAGAAAGTTTCTGACTTTCAGCTCAATTTCTCGGCATCACTGATTGACGTGAGCTACGGTGTCACCTTCGCAACCCTGAACACGAGCCAGGTGCAAACGCCTCACGTGGAACCGGCATACGGAGACGTTCCCACGAGCCAGTGAACCGGATCGTTCTACATTGAAATTGCTGATATTTCGTCTGCAATTAGAATTGCAATAAGCATTTTTTGTCATTAAATCTTTTCACAAATTAACGTAGTCAGTTGAGTTGTAAATTAGCTTCCAAAGTGTCAAGATCGCTTTTAATAAAGATTGTTTTAATTATAAACTTTGTTTTTTAGGTAAATTTCTCGAGAGGAATTCACCTATTGCGGAGAGCATCATATATATATATATATATATATATATATATATATATATATATATATATATATATATATATATATATATATATATATATATATACATAGTCCTGCCATAAGTTCTGTCACATAATTTCTCACATTGGCAACACCTTTATTTTATGAGTGACATTTCAATATCGGCCAGTTTTATAAACGTCATAATGTTGTTGACAGTTGATGGTCATTTAAAGTTTGTTCGTTAACGTGTGAAGATGGAATGGGGTGTAAATGAAAACCGAATTGCAGTGATTGCACTACATAAGTGTGGAAAATCCGCGAGTGAAATTTTCAAGTTGTTGTGCCCGTTAAAAATAACGCAAAAATTTGTGTATCGTGCGATCCAGAGATATAACGAGATCCAGACTATTGAAGATCGACCTCGTTCTGGACGTCCGCGTGATGTACGTTCTTCTGCTGCCATCAAAGCGGTCGAGAGTCGAATTCATCGAAATCCGCTTCGTAAACAACGAATCATGGCTCGAGAGATGAACATCTCCACCCGAAGTATGTCTCGCATCATAAAATCGGACCTCGGGATGAGTGCCTTTCGACGATCAACGGGACATTTGCTGACTGAGCAGTTGAAGCAAATTAGGAGCACCAGATCGAAAGAGCTCCTTCGGCGGTACGGCAACAACAAACATCGAGAAATTTTATTTACCGATGAAAAAATTTTGACGGTGGAGGAACATTTCAACCGTTAAAATGATAAAGTGTATGCCCACAGCTCCAGAGAAGCCCGAGAAGTTGTCACTAGTGTACAGCGAGGGCATCATCCAGCATCAGTCATGGTATGGTGGGGTGTCAGCTACGAAGGGGTCACCGAGCTTCATTTTTGCGAAAAAGGCGTAAAAACTGCAGCGAAAAATTATCAAACGGACATCCTGGAGGGGTGTGTGAAGCCGCTGAACTCTACGCTATTCAACAACCGACATTGGGTTTTCCAGCCAGATTCTGCGCCAGCCCACAAAGCTCGAACCACACAAGCGTGGTTGGAAACCAATATTCCAGAGTTTATAAGGGTACGGAATGGCCTTCCGGGAGCTCAGATTTGAATCCCCTGGACTACAAACTGTAGGCGGAGTTAGAGTCCATGGTGTGCACGAGACGATACCCAAATATCGAGAGCCTTAAGCGATCTTTGACAGAAGCAGTAGCTAATTTTCCGCTAGAAATAGTGCGTACTGCTATCGACGACTGGCCCAACAGATTAAAGAGCTGTGTAAAGGCTAAAGGCGGCCACTTTGAATAATTTGTTGCTTATTTTACTTCCATTAGTATGCCAAAATAAAATATATTTTCCTTTGTCAAAAACTCTTTTTCATTTATACAAAAATTGCCCATATACTTGTGACAGAACTTATGGCACGACTAAGTATATATATATATATATATATATATATATATATATATATATATATATATATATATATATATATATATATGGGGTATAACGAAATTTGTGACCACGCTAGAGGTTGCAATTTTGCTTCGCTTTTCACCAAATTTTGAGGAAAGGTGTATTGGGTAATTATCTCGGTTAAGTTTGTGAACCAGCTATATCGGCCGGGCAAAAACAAAATGGCGGCCATTTTAGACGAAAAATCGCGATTTCTGTTCTGACCAAAGTGTAGCTCCGATTTGGATGAAATTTGGTACAAAGGTTCATTGATGTATGTGATGAATCTCACAATAAAAAATCCAAAGTCGGTACGGCAGAAACAAAATGGCGGCCGCTCAAAGGTCGAAAAACGTGCAAAATTTTGTTGTTGTAATAGTGGTCAAAGCTTTCAACAGATTTTCATGAAATTCAGTAGTTTGATAGAAATTATAAGTATCTAAAGAATTACGTAAAAAAACTGGAGGTCAGGTTGCAAAAAACAAAATGGCGGCCAGTTGAAGGTCGAAATTTCAAAGGCTTTTAAAAGTCGCAATTTTGATCCGACATATATGAAACTTGGTTTCAAGATAAACATTACTTACACCTACAGTCTTTGATATTTTGGTGATCATGCATGTGCAAATTTCAAAATGCCGGCTGTTTGAATATGCGTTTTTTCCTGTTTTGTGGCCCTCTAGTGGTCACATTTTCCAAAGGATTTTGATGAAACTTGAGATTATGAGTCCCTGTACTATGTTCTTGTATTTTGCAGGAAATTATTAAAATTGAATGAAAAATGAATAAGTCAAAAATTTAAAGCCTAATATTTTTAGCTGCGATTTTCTTTAAAAATTGAATTATTATGCCCTGTCTAGAGTGAAACTCCTATTTGAACGAGATAGTACATTGATTGATGAGGTCCTAGCATACAAAGATTTAAAATAATCCAAAATCAAATGCATGCATTCAAAATGGCGGCCCCCAAAGGTCTGAAGGCAAGCGCAATTCGCTATTTTAGTGCCAACTGAAATAATGAATATTTTTCATTGAAACGTTTTAAATGACTTTACTTGAAAGAACTTATAAACCAGATCATTTTTAAGATATTGTATAATATTTTTAACAATACCCTAAAAAATTATAAAATCGCGACTTGTCTGTCTGTCCGTCCCTCCGCCCGTTTGTTCGTGCGTCATAACAAGTTTTCTCGCAAACCACATGAGCTAGAATGAGGAAATTTTCTACGTAGGTCAAAAGTGGTGCCTCTTGATATTTGCAGTGCAAGAAAATATTTTAAGGTATTTAAGGGGGGTCTCCGCATACAGGCGGGTCTCCCCATACAGGCGGATGGCATACAATTTTTTTTATTTCTGTAGCCCTCTAGCAGCCAAGATTCTCAACAGATTCCGTTGAAACTTGAAATTATAAGTTATTAAGGCAAGTTAATTCAATTTGATTATGCAAATCGAATGACAAATAAAACAGTCGAAAATTTACAGCTTAATATTTTTAGCAGCCGATTTCAATAAAAATCGAAATGACGGCCCTCACAGTTCAGAAAAAAATTGAAATGTATATATTAATGGCAATGCAAGTGCTGATTAAACTTTTATGGAAATCTTTTGAAATGAACTATTCGAGCTATTTAAGCCTTTGTGTGGTTACCACTGTGAACTGTGTAAACAGCAGATGCGAGAAGGACGAAACCGGTATTTATATGTTTACAACAATATGTAATCCATACGCATGCAACTCAATTTAATTAGCAAAATATTTGCGCCCCGATAAAAGGTTTCTAAAAACGAACGTGGCCAGCCAATTGAACATATTGAAATTAGGCACTGTTCATTAAATTTCCATGAAAACTGGAAGAAAATAATAGTGCCTTGGTCAATTTGAAATACAATTCAACCATAAACACGTGTTATTGTTGTTGTAATTCCATTCAATTGAAACGATTGTAACTCACTTAATTATGATTCGATTTTCATGAAATTTCGTTAATATTAAGATCTTATACCAATCTATAAAATTACAAAATTGCGAGAAGCTTAAGGACACCATTTTGATTTTATGTAAAATCTCCAAATCATACTATTATTAACACAGTTGAGTGAATTTCGATTTTTAAGGTATTTTTTGCCCTTGTTCTTATTAAGACCCACCTCTGTGATAATTTTCAGATTTTTCGGCGTAAAGGTGTCCAATTGCGAGGGGGGGGGGGGGGACAACAAATGTTGGTACATTTTGCCTCCCCCTGACCCCCTGATGCCTTAAATGAACTTTTTCTTTCAGATTCTAATAGTTCTAATCAAGACCTTTCATTTGATACCCCAGTCGACTACCTTTGATTTAAAATTTTTTTTAAGGGGCTACTTCGTTATAAAGAAGGACCCCCCTTAAAAATAATTTAAATTTTTGTTAAGACCTAAAGTTTTGAGAAACTATTATATCACAAACTTGTAGCACTCTAGCTGTTATAGTTTCCGAGGAAACTTCCTGTGACGCACGGGCAGACGGGTTGCGAAACTAGTAGACCTATGTGAAAATTTTTTTTACAAAGACCTAAGAAATGTAATCTTTTTCCATTGTTATTTTTTGACAAAGAAGGAAAGAAATAACTAATAATTGTACTTGCTGCCTCAATTACCTTTATAAACAGCAAACTTTGATTTAAAGATGGGATTAAATCCATTGCTTTCCAAACAAGTCTGCCCCTCGAGATTAAAATTTTCCTGGGCTGTTTTGAAGAAAAACGTTGGCCTGCACACAAAATATTGAATGAGGAAGAAAAAAATTAAAAAAAAAACTAGCCAAATGACACCCGCATTTTCTCAGCTCTCTTCCTCATACTCAATATCTTCGGATTCTTCAGTTCCCGCTTTTTTTTGTTGCAAAAGGACTTCATCCAATAACTCCTTTTGAAGAAAATTCAGCAATCCGCTAACTTTGTCCCATCTCATATCGTTAAATTCTTCACGGCCAAACTGCTGCACTAGCCGGACTATACCCTCTTCCTCATCTTAGGCTGGTGGAACAGTGTTTTCCTTTTCAACCACTTGTAGCCATAAATGTCTACAGCAAGCGTTGATTGAGCTAGGCTTCATTTTCCCCCAAGATGCATCGACATCACCAATACAATCGGAAATATTAAATTACGTCCAGCAGCTCGTTATTGTTTCATTTATGTTGCATTAAATAGAATTTAAAATTCACTTAAAACTGTTTTTAGTACAATAAGCCTTAAAAAGCTGCACTCACCTTTATTTTCGGGATAAGGGTTAGGGGGTGAACGCTATTTATGCTCTAAGCGTTGAGCTCCCATACTCATAAGTTACTGGACTGCCCACTAAACACATCCCTTGTCAACCTGACAACCTATCTTGGAAGCATTTGTCACATTACTTCGGGCCAGATCCCGATTTGCTTTGCTGTAACCGGGCTTCACGCTAGGCGATCCTCCCTTCAGCTGGAGGGAGGGGAACAAGAAGAATTGCTTCATAAGTGATACGTCAGCCCTGACGTCTCCGGCTGCAGTGAGTCCATTTCATATTTAAGACTACCTGAATATAGTATGTCACATGGTTTCATTTGCCAACCGATCCAAGCTTCACCGTGACTATACTGTCCAGCGTGAGCTCTACCGTCTCACGGTAGAAGTCTTGGCCCCGCCTGTCCCGTTTTATGCACGTAAAAATGTACGGTAGCATCATTTCCCTCTCCTGGGCAAAGTCTACAGTTGGAAGACCGTATCTAATAGTCTTGTGCAGATAAAATTCAAAACCCACATGCCCGCTCAAAACTTATTCAGATAGAAGTCAGTCTCAGCATGCTTTCGATTGACCCACGGTCCCAGATCCACCCTCCTTTCATGCAATCCACTCAAGACTACTGCCAATCGTTAACTGAATGCTGTCTCTCCTCGTGGAAAATTGCCTCCCTTAAGCCCTTGCTTTGATCCAGGTAAATAGGACAGCGCTCTCTAGCTAGGGTAGCGACAAGTTTCATGCCTGAAACAATTCTCACTGCTGAATCAGAGACTGACAGATATGAAGATGCATTTTCTCTTCTCTGTACCTGTGCCAATTATTTTTAGTTCACCTTATTATTGAGAGCATCGTACCATATTTCTGCTCCATACTCACCCAACAGGAGGCATTTTCTTGATTGATTACATCCTTCTGCATTGGCCATAAGTCGACACGGAGCCGATACTCTCCAAGCAGCCTTCTCAGTGGTCACCCTGATTTGCTTAGCAAAACTCAGCTTCAAGTCGATCATTTGCCTCAGGTACCTTATCGCTGGCATCGATTTTATTAGCTTGTCCCCAATACTGATCGTCCATACTCTAGAGATTCCTTTCTTTGTCATGATGATCACTTTGGTTTTCTAAAGTGCTAAAGTGAATCCGCTAGCAATCGTCTAGTCTCTTAATCGGCCTATTAGCGCATCCAGCCTAAGTTGTGCTTGTTCAACCATGTGTTACGGGTCACTATGGCGGTGTTTACTAGAAACAAAGCTAGCCAAATAATCGACTAGTACACTAGAATGTATTTCTAACAAGCCAAATATCCAATATCATGAAAGAATCTAGCCAAATAATTCACTAGTACACTAGAATGTATTCCTAACTAGTCAAATATAAAATATAGTATAGTTCTATCTAGCCGATTAGCACAAAATAAAGTAAAACAGCGCAAATATCAGAAATTAAACAAAATAGCTCACTTAGCCTATAACTAGCCAAGTATCAGATACAATATATTCCTAATTAGCTAAATACCAAACAATTAATTCACTAAATCAATGTAATGAGCCCCTAATTAGCTTAACATCAAATATCACCTACAAAACAATCAACATTGTCATCGCTCTCAGAATTACCTGACATTTAGGTTATTAAACTAATAAAATAGAAAACCAGCAAAACAGAAAAACATCATCAGGACGGTGTTGCGAGCAAACAATTACCACCTATGTTATATACTCACATACAAGCAAGCACATACTCCCATTGTTATCAAAGTATATAATTGTCGTCCAATGGGCATACGCTAGATCAACCCGCAATTCACTTCATACGTACATGGCAATTCACTTCATACGTACATGGTAAGTTTCACGTACGTTGCGGCCGCTGTGAAGCTTCAACATATGGATGACGCGTACATGGCAGCGAGTAACCACAAGTGAGAAGCTGTATGTATGAGCAAGCTAATGGAATAGCGATCATGTGAAAGCTTTCGCCTGCCGACTAAAAGCTGCGGCGAATATAGGGGCGAAAAGCTTTCCTCGCTTATATGTAATGTATTTCCCCCAAGAATGGCTGTCAGCGTCTGCAAATTGATAAGGTGAAGTGGAGATAGAAGTTCACAGTAAATGAGAACTCACGTTCTCATCGTCTCAGCGATTTTAGCGGCGGATTGGATCAAAAGCTCGTATTGGATCAATATTTATAGTTGTGGAGTCTTATACTAGGCAGTCAGTCTTGTTCAAACCCAATTACCGTTTACATCATCCAAGTATTCGCGATTAAAAGTTCAGCCGAAGATATTGTCCATTCAACGGGTGAGGGGTGAGGTGTTGGGTTGCGCCGCGATCCTCAACTGGCCTTTTGGCGTTTCACGCCGTATGGCCACCCGAACCATTAATACGACAAGTTGTTTCCCTCTTCAGGCTGGCTGATAGGTAGAAGTTTGAAATAATTAATTAAGTGAAAATGTAATTAATAAAATCAATTGTAACTAAATGTTTAAAAAATGGATAGTGTAATAAAATTCATTCTCTAAAGTTAATCCTCGTCTTTTGTTGGTTTAGTTAAATGGACAGAGTAGCAGGTAAGTGGTGTTACAGCGAGATCTTTCCCCGGCAGCCTTGATGATGTATATTGGATACACATCAAATGAGCTCCCAGTTCATACCAGTATATATAGGGTGACTGGTTATGTAACAACGGGACGAAGCAACCTTGAAAATATTTCCGCAATCTACAAGCGTCAAATTCCTCCATCAATTTTTTACTACTGCCTGAACTTGAAGACAAACAATGAGTAACACACCTGGCGAAGGACTCCACGCGTAAAAATAAAATAAACAAACAGAAGCATCAACCTACATTCTGAACCCAAGAACACGGAAACAAATGAATGCCTTTGCGTTTAAAAATGAAAACAACAACAAGTCGTTAGTGTCACAGGTGGAAATCATTGAACTTTCGAGCATGGCTTGCAATAATTGCCCAATGCACACAAATTTTACGGAATTGATAGTTTTCTACCGAGTAGAATTTATCTGGGCAACATACAAAATTGCAACAACAAAATATCAAGTTTCAGGTGGAAATTATTGAACTTTTGTGCATGGGTTACAAAAATTGCCAGATTGACACGAATTTTACGGAATCGACAATTTTCTGCTGAGTAGAATTTATCTGGGTGGAAACAATTGAACGCAAATAAAGCACCCTTTGCAAAAATATCTGAATGGAATTGGCTTAGGAGACTGAATACACTGGAAAACAAAGCTGAGATAAGACCTGTGTTACGCTATGGGTGTGAAACATGGACCCTAACACAAGCATCCGCAAATATATTTAACGCCTTTGAGCGACGCGTCCTGAGGCGAATAATCGGAGCGAAGCTAGACGGGGACCAATGGTAAATTCGATACAGCCATGAGCTGTATGAAATTTTTGACGAACCGGAGGTCTCAACGATTATAAGACTGTGGAAGCAGCAATGGGCTGGCCACATGAATCGTATGGATGAACAAAGGATAGCCAAAAACGTCGTTGGGAGAACTGAAGGGTGGAGACCAGTGGGGAAACCGAGGAAACGCTGGTCTGACTCGGCCGACGAAGATAGTTCATCGCTGCTCGGATTTTGAAATTGGAGGACGCGGTCAATGGACCGAAACAGTTGGAGGCACTATTTGCAGGAAGCAAAGGCCCAAAAGGGGCTGTAGTGCTAAGAAGAAGAAAGAGACATTGTTCTTACCATGGATTTCCGCTGATTGGGAAATTGCATATCAGCAATTTTCTGGATGGAAAATGATCAATAAAAGCCAAAATGCATTTTGAGAAAGGCGCCTTTTCGTGCTGCTGTTCAACGCGTACACTCCCAAAAAATGCTACTTCGGCCTTGGTGATTCAGCGAAAACGCTACTTCGGCTTCAACCTGGGCATTCCACCAGTATCCAGCGAAAATGCTACTTTGAACTAAGCCTAGGCTTTTCACCAGTATGCAAAGAAAACGCTACTTTGGCTTTAGCCTGAGCGTTTCACCAGTATCCAACAAAAACACTTCTTCGGCCTTCGCCTGGGCGTTTCAACAATATCCAGGAAAACGCTACTTCGGCCTTAGCCTGGGCATTCCACTTGTATCCAGCAAAAACGCTTCTTCAGTCTTAGCCTGGGCGTTCTACAAGTATCCTGCCAAAACATTTCTTCGGCCTTAGCCTGGGCGTTTGTCGAACAAATCATCTCTACCATTTGATTTTTTGGCACCACAGCTTGGTCAATGGTAAGCGTTGTTACATCTTCCTTTAAACACGGCTCTGGGAGCTCTTGCCCCGTATCTACTAACCGTTTCTTTCACAAGCTCCAATAGTTGCATCCTCCGGTCGGCCGCACCGACCCCGTCACCAACAGTAGCACTCAGAGGCAGCCAACTTGCGAGCAGCACTCCGGCCTATCACTATCGACGAATACCGGGCTAGGAGTGGGCCTGTAAGGTCACTTCCGCCTAGACGTTTAACACCAGAACCTGAGCCGGATGTCAGGTGCAGTTGCGTCGGGAACTGGGCGAGCTGATTTGACCAATCAAGGTGGTGTTAGCGAAGACGAGAAGGCCAAATTCCTGGACCTGGTGAGGTTCCTCCAGCGAGAGAAGAAACGAGTCATCCGCCGTCGCCGTGCGTTTTCTCGTCAGGTGTATCCGCGTGCCAGCACCGACGAAGTGGATCGACTCCAAAGACCACCACGCCGTTACTAACTCCTGATTTATTAAAGACATGGTTTATCAAACTCTGTCAGCTTTAAGAACTATTGGTACGAATTATAACGTTTTTTGAAAAGTACTTCCCATGTCTTTTCTTTTCTCTGGTTTGGTATTTGCACACCTCTCGTATTTACAGCAACTAGTGATTAGCCGAATACTGTGGGATCGGAATGGGAGGCTCCCTCAACGACAGCTAAAATACTTATAGCTTTACATCATTTACGTTACACGTGCATTTTGTGACAAGAGCTGCAACATCATCCATAAAGCTGATCAAACGTGACTTATCTGGTACTTCCAGTTTCAGTAGCCCATCTTAAAACACGTTCCAAAGACCTGGACCAAGGATGTGGCATATCATAAACTAGGCGCCTGTCTTTAAGTTAGTTCCTCGAAAGCCGCATAAGACATTTTGGAACTTGAAAAGGTGTTACCCCCTACGCACCCGGGTAAGTTCCGGCTGGGGTCTACGGACTCAGGAAGCTCGTTTTGAGATGGGTGCAGGTGTCACTCATTTTGCCTATAAACCCCGTTTGAGCCACCAAGCAAGCACGCGGCTGGCTAGGGCTCAAGCAAAACACCAGCGTATCGATTACTCACTTCTTCGACCTTCCTGCCCTCGAAATTCTTATTTCACTGTATCACCTAAATGCTAGCCAAATAACTATAACAACACTCCATATCGAAACCAAGAGGGTTTATTTCCATTTAAAACTATAAACTCGTACAAACAACAGCAGGATACCTACAGGGAAATTCCTCACCCGGAGCCAATAGGGTTTATCCGCGTATAGAACCACATACTCGTGAAAACACCAGCAAGATACCTACAGGGTAGCTCCACAAAGGAAACAAAAGGGGTTTATCCCCATATAAATCTATATGCGCACGGAAACACCACCCAAACCCAGATTCACAAATTGATGAAAGAAACTAGAAGCTACTTACAATCAATGGAGGCCCCCGAGACGTTATCGCTGCTGTGTACTGTCCACTTCACCATCAAATGTTTTGCTGCTTAAAAATGATCATCCAACCTCCTTCGCTATAATTCAACTTGTCGAGCTCCATACCAGCAAGTATCTTCGCTTCACAATAAATTCCTCGTTATCACCTCAAAACGCTCCACTCGTGAAACAGACCGTAACCACAACTCCGAGGTTCTATTACATTTCGCATCCACCGGAAATTACATTAACGGCCATCCTGAGGGAAACCAACTTTCGTTTCGTCGAATATTGCGGGCTCAGTAGTTGTTTAAATGCATGCGTATAGCATTTTTGCACAGTTATTGCACTTTCAAGTACATCTCGTTTCACTTTTACTGCGCGACGAGTGTCAACTACGGTGATTGACAGTAGTCAATGTTTGTATTTACTCCTGACGGTCGTTGCCACGGAGTAGTTTCCAATCTGTTCATATATACCGTCCAGGAGTGTTTATCGCCACCGTGTTGCGTAAACAATAATCCGTGAGCCGTATCAAGATGTTGTGACGCGGGTGCGCGAGAAAAGTGCAAGTGGCGGAGCTGCAGTAGAAAGGTGCTCTATAGGTCTTCCGCGGGGGCATCATGAATGCAAGTAAGTCATGCTTCAGTAACTTGGTGAAATATGCGATATTTACTGATCGAAAAAATGTTTACTCGCGTCATTTGTTTCAATACATTTATAGGAAGTTCCTCTGCAAATTTTGTCGCAGTGTGTTCATATTTGCGTCTAAAAATCGCTCGCTACGACAGCAAATCGCAATGTGGCCGAACCCTTAAGTACAAAATCCTTCTGACACGAGCGTAGTTCTGTCTACCCAACCTGTTTACCTTCATGTAAGTCATGTAAACTCTAAATTAAAAAATTAAAATATTGCTTCTCCGTTGCGTCTAAATTTTTCACTGAATGTAATTATTGTAAATTTACGCCTATTTTCATGAGGGAATCCCTACGCTGTGACATATCGTGTTGCGGACGATACTTTCCTAGTCGCCAGTATGCACTATTTTATCGTATTGTTAATTTAAATTTTCTTTTGATTTTCACATTTCAATTAATTAATAAATTACGCATTATTGTAATGTTATACAGCCGTTCACTCTTCCATGGGGAAACTGTTAACAATTAACACGTGTACTCATATCACTCATATCGATAGCAGAAGGATTCCTGTCCGTATTAGTTACACTCAATTCAGCTGACTTACCCTCGTTGCGGCGTCTACGTTTAATCTATTTGGCATTCTGTCGCTGAGGGAAGAGATGCCAGGGGAAAGAAGATCGGGTTGATAGTGCAATCTTGCCCAGAAAGTTCAATCCTGTCCGTTTTGCTGAAGCATTACGCGACAATCTTCACGGTTCAGCGCCAAGGAATGTGGAAAATTGTCCTCTAGACACTATTCTTTTATTAATGTTGAATTGTGCAGCTATGTGCACGCACACTTTAGGCTTAACCCTTAGGACTTCTTTATCCTTCTGCCCTTCTTCCTCCTTCTGGTCCTCTTCAATCTTTGGAGAGCTCTTCTGGTAATGCCTTATACAGTCTAGGAGCTCCTCTACTTCAAGAAACCCATTCTTTAGACCTTTGCTTATGTTTTCCTTGGTCTCGCTTGGGGACAATTGTACTTTGCGAACTCATTTCTTGGGAGAGGTTATTGGCTTTCATTTTCGAGCACAGTACTTCAGCCACATTTTTGATGGTGGGGGTGAAATCGCAAAACGGTGCTCCGTTTATCTGGTCACTCCTTTCTTCTTCTGCCGTGATCGTTTTGTGAACCTCAGGGTGGTTCGTTACTATTTCGGCGAACGAGACTCTTGCTTCGGTCGATTTGGTTGCTTCGGCAGCGTTTGCAGCAGTAATGATCTTCTCCCGTGCGTATATCAGATTTCAGTTTAGACAAGGCTGTCCGCTGTTCTTGATTTTTGTCCGCCTTTGATTTCATTGTATTCGTAATTTTTTTTTGCCACTGTTCTCGATGTGCTGCTATTATATATTATTATTTTTTGGTTCTTTTGTTGCTCTTTTTAAAATTTTCAGTTGAGAACACTTCAGTTTTATTGCGTCCTCCTTCGGGGCCACTATCCACGTTTGTTTGTATAGTCGCCTTTTTAGTCCCATTGTTACTTTGTATAATCGAGAGACTATGCGGTGGTTAGTTTAAGCCCTTTTGCAGACAAGTGCTCAGACCCAGACCAGTGCTAATCGGGATTCTGTCTCAACCGAGCCTACACCACCAACCCAATGATGCAAACGCCGGACGAGGCCTTCCAAGGTTTCACCGGGGTAGAGACGGTATGATAGTTAGATTGGAGCCGTTCAGACACGAGTGTCAGCTTGGCACTATTCTGCAAATAAAAAGGTCCAAACCATCATGTCCACCAACCAGTTTATTGTCCAAAACGTAGTGCTGATTCAGTTCGGGTCGTTATCTGTTATCCCAAGAGGAACCTCGTGGCGAGTTCCATATCCGCAGGTCAGCACTCCCCAAAAAAGAAACCTCCAAGAGTATTCCTGTCAACCGAAACTCCCCCTGTGGGGAGTCAAGACCTGTAACATAATTGGAAAAATTTCTATATTATGGCTGATGAAGATAGTTCTGAACGAGTTCCACATAAATCTTGTGTTCGATACTTCGGTGTTCATTCTGATCAGTATGTTACTACAAGTATAATGGACATATCAAAACAATGCCCAATAAAGCCCAAAATGTTTTTATGTCCCTTCGATGACACTTTCATTCCAGATAAATCGATCCCAAGGTTAAAGTTATTTGTTACAGGGCTCTGGCTATACTAGTTTTGACATATGGATGCCCTATTTGTTGTATTCGGAGGGCTAATAAATTGGAAATGTTGCAAATTTTCAAAAGAAACTGTCGTCGCGTATATACTGATATGTACAGTCTGAGATGGACTGAAAATACTTTATATCGAATAGAAGAATTTATTAAACTACCAGAGCAATGATAGTCGATAGATTAATTTTAAAGCTTGTTCGAAATAATATCGCGAGGTCTGTTAGCGAAAACCAATGGATTTCGCAAACAAAATTAAGCAGATTAACATTTAGCTCAATTAACGGAAGACCAACGAGAAAAAATAGATAACTTTACTCGAATGAAACATAGTTAAAATTTAAATCTACGCAATGCTCCAGTGAACACTTGAGCTTAATTTCATCCCATAAGCTTGACCGCCTTTTTTGAAGATGCCCCTAGAAAGGATACGACCTACGTTGATGACATAGTTTGATTAAAGACGATTTTATATAGCCTTACAGGCACGGTTGCTGTTTTAAATTCACCATCCGTTGAGATAATTCCCTACCAAGAAAATGTCACAAAAAGGCTGTTTTTAAAATATGATTCATCTCATAGGAGAGCATTCCCACGACAATGGATAGAAGTGATTCAAATGTAGATTGAGGCAATCAAGGATACGTTTGGCGCAATAAATGTCACTCTCCATATTTATATGATGGTGCATACGGTTTTAAATACTCAAGTATATTATTTGAGTATTGCAGCTCAAGCATAAAACACAAATAAACTGAATCATCCACGTTTGACTAATGCATATGAATCCACATCACGTATTCATCCAAGTAACTCTGTTCAGGTGGCTCGTTCATTTGTTTCTATCGGTGGTAACTTGCAAAAATAACCATTAGCGAATCTCCGGAATATCAAAACTAAAGCAAGGCAAAAATTACTCAAACTGTACATTCATATCAATCATCGAATCATAGTTAGTATCAAAATTCTGACCTCAAAATAGCGGACTAGGCTTCGAGCATTGTTCGCCGAATACTAAATCACAATTTGGTGCAATCATTTGATCCACCAAAAATTTTGGGGCCACATTTAAGTAACCGCGCATTGTCGTAAGTCAATCGACAACAGACTTTAAGTTACCTAACATTACGCAGAGATCGAATTAAAATGCACTCGCGGTGCGACACACGCCTACTCGCTCATAAAACAATAAATTGCGTATGATGGACATGAGGCCTAGGCGCGCCGCGTTGGCTCTTCGCTCCATTTGGCACTTTTTCAGGCTAATTCAAGGTTTTCCCGATCCGATCCCTAAGACAATGTCTTCAACCTGTTGATATGAGTATCTCGAGCATAATCGAAATATTTTAAAACTTCTAGAAAATTGTTATTGTGGGAGCCGCAGCATAGCCGCAGTTAGTGTCACAATTTTCGGCGACCATTCCGTTGATGAACGCGCATGCATAGTGGATTTGTATTCCGCGGGTAGCGCCAGTGAAATTAAGTGCGAAAAAAATTTAGATACATCATTGGGCATGTGAACGCTGGTAAATCACTTGTTCGCGGACGATTAAAGTTTTGGGTTTGTAAAATCATATTAGGAAATTGCAGCAGACAGAATTGCGATCAGGTTCGATTACAATGCAAGCTGTGCATACATGATCAGAGGCATGTGTGCAAATTTTTTATTCGGTCGATTTACACCAAAGATAATTTTTTGTTTGCGGTTCAAGTATCCAATAAGTGTTATTGCTTCTTGGCCTTGCCCTAAATTAAATAATGAGGTCCAATTTGTGATTGTTTTGCAAATAGCTTGGGTTCACACGATAATTTAAATGTAGAAGAATGAAGAGAGAATCTGTATACATTGTTCGACATACTTCCTAGTGAAGATATTGACTACACAAATTCAATTTGGGAATCGTAGCATTATATTTAAGAAAATGGAGCGATTGCATTTTTAGAAAATGATCCTTTGCATCCAGAAATGACTTTCATTTGCCTGTCGCATATTGCGAACTGAGTAGAATCTACTATATTTAGGGTTTTGTACTAACTTACAGGACCCTACTGAAATCGAGACTATCCGTTTGTCCATCCGTCTATGCGTTGTAGCAGTTTTTCCCCAGTACTATAGCGGGTAGGGACACCCAACTTGGAAAGTCAAAAGCGCTTTATTCAATACTAATCGTTATAAATTTTCCGCGAATATCCGAAATGCTCTCTAAAATTATACGTTATTAATCAAAAAAACAATGCCAAATCAAAATTATTATCTATTTTATAACTCAAAGAGAAAAAACCAACAAACACTATTCAAAAATAATATTAACACAACCATGAACCTTTATCCTACATCGGAAATGTTATAACCTTATTTCAATAAAATTCAATCAAAAACGCTATCTTAAACTAATGCAATGCTTTCACAATATTCCTAAACAAAACTTTAATCCTTATCTCTAAGACTAATTTAATAAATATAACATATACCTATCGTAAATTTTGAAATCTTTCCCTAATTTTTAACACAAATAAATAGCAATAATAAATGTAGCCCGTTTGAGAAAGGAGCTTCCACAGCTTCCATGATCCGCCTTCCTAAACCTCCCGAGCAAATATTCTCGGGATCTGTAATGATTTTAGATCTTTCGTTCGTTCGTTTGAGAGATTATCTGAAGGAAATCCAAACCGACCTCTCATCGGTTCTAGACGTGATGTTGTCGACAAGTCCGGACACTCTTAGTCTACTGCAAGGTGGCTGCTGGCAAACTAGCTATTTCGGAGAGGAGTTTTGGTCACAGGTCTTACGCGAGCAGGCTAAGTCCGAAATAGAAAAAACTCAGCCACCGGTTTACATGCCCGATTTAAACGCGTCGAACAACTTCCAACGACTCTACTTCAAATTGCGTTAACACGTTCCAAGGAAAAGGAACAAAGAAAACCGCTGAAAAAATATGCGCTCCCGAATACTACCGACGCAGTGCCTGAAATAATCTACTTGAATTCAAAACCGAAAAAAATATACTCTAACAAAAGAAACGCAAAACTCAAGATATGGCACCATGTATCGACAGCATCACGAAACCGCCCATTTGCGGATTACTGACACCCTGCCCTCTCGGCGGCATACACACCTTTCGCCTGCATTATTCTGCTGAAAGGGAACGGGTTTGCTAGAAAGGTGAGACGTGATTATTAATTCGGTATATGATTTTAATATTTCTCTTTGAAATAACAATGTATTTTCACTATATGGAGATAACGTTTCCATTCAGTTAAAATATATATCTAGCGTGCAATAGTATAAATAATATAAACTACAGTAAACTTACTTTATTTTAATTCTATATTAAAAGACTTCAGTTAGTTATCAACTAAGACCGCCCCGGGAGCTGACGCCAATCGAAGTATTTAGCCGGAAACGAATTCCTGAGACTTTAAGAAATGCAAGATTAGAGGTAAGGTATGAGGCTTAGAATATTGGCAGAGTGAGACAAAATAATTCATCATACACCATCATTATAAACACAAGTCAACACAAATTAAGGTAATGAATAATATAATCTCTGAACATTCGATGTACAAGAATCCAATAAATAAATGGCTCTGCGTATGTGAATATATGTTAAGGTCTTCGAAATTCAAATTAGCCATAGCAATTCAAAAGGGAAAGATATTACTCAAAAGAATAAAATAGAACAAAAAAAAATAAAATCATTTCAAAAACAGTCAATAGATTTGAATAAAAGTTTTTCTTTTTTAACATGTTCTTGCACCGTGTAGTTGCTGGACGTCTTGTTTGTCCGATGTAGACCATGTTGCATTCGGGACAGTTGATCTCTACATCGGACAAACAAGACGTCCAGCAACTACACGGTGCAAAGAACATCTGAGCGAGGCGGAAAATGCTATTAAAAAGCGAAGAGGGAATAACGACATACGATCGGCAGTCGCGCAACACATTGTCGAATCAGGACATATGATCAAGACGGAAAATTTGAAGGTCATAAGTCAGGTAAGCAACATACGGAAGCTAGATATCATCGAAAGTATTGAGATTCAAAAAATCCCACAACAACAGCGAATGAATCATGATACAGGTAACGCGTCATCACCCCTATTCAAGTTCATTTGAGTATATCCCCAGCAATTAGGTTTTTTTTTTATGACTGTCTTTTGTAATTACTATTTAATTGGTTTTCTCGTTCATGGAATATTGTTTGTATATAAGGTTGATGTTTTAGACAAATAAGTCAGTTGGTACTGAAGAAGGAACACGATTGTTTCCGAAATGTACATTTACCTTTTTATTAAATAAATTCTGTGGTTTAAGGTAAAATCGATTTTATTTTAACGTTTGTACGTACCGCAGCAAAAAATTCCGACACTATACATATTATTAAACGTAATTTTATATCAATTTTCTTTTATGTCAAATTTAAACATTTCCCTTTAATTTTTTTTTATTATTATTAAATGCAAATTTTTTAGTTTCCTTTATATCAAATTTAAACTTTACCGTTTAATTGTCTTCGTCATGAAATTTAAGTTTAATTACTATTTGAAATCTTTTTCATTTTCCTTTTACTGCAGTTAATTTTGTTTTCAAGCAGTCACAATATCAAACTGCTCGAAAACCTTCCTATCTCCTATCAAAATTTCAAATGATAGCAACTAGCACAATTGGGTTGCTGACAGGTGGTAGTGAGGTTAGGTGAAGTGCCAAGTCATGTTTTTGGAGTTCTGGTTGTCCAGATATCGCGAACATTACTCTTGATCCAGTTCGTCTATCAACGTTGTTGGGTGTCTCAGTCGAAGTCGCGAGTGGATGTTTGTTGAAATTATCCATAATTGTGGAAGAAAAATCGGAGAGGTGGCGAGTGGGGCGAACATCGGTGTCGGTAAGAAGGATTTTTTTTGTATAGAATTAAGCACTATATGCATCTTATTTATAGTCAAAATGCAAAATCGGTGCCTGCAAGTGTTTGGATGTTGGGAGGTGAGCGGATCGGTGTCGGAAGCGAATAGATGAAAACGAATGAGGATTGTGCTAGATCATGTAACAGGGTCCGCCAGAGGGAATTGCCCAAGAGAAGATCGTGACGGGAGCGGAGACCCGGAGTCATCATCTGGGGAGGACTCGAATGGTTCAGAGGATGAAGTCGTAGTAAGTGAACAATTCGAGGAAGAATTTTATAAGACACTTGTGCTGCTTAGAGGTAAAAATCCAAAAATTTATAACAAAGAAACAAAATTCTCCCAAAACTTGGATGATAATACGGAAGACAAGGAAAACGATTAGAAAAGGAACGAAGATTTGAAGAGCTACTGGTGCTCAGGGAAATTGGACGAAAAGAAATTCAAAAGAAGATTCAGAAGGAAGTTGCCGGCGGCGGGGAGGTGCCGTTCAAGGAGGAAGAGCTGGATGAAAACTTTGCCCCAGAAGCCCATGTCCGGCGTATGCAGGAGGTATTCCAAAAATTTCAGGGATTGGATGAGGATGAAAGCTTAAATATACTAATCGATGAAAGTCTACCATTTGTTTTGGACGAAGCAGCGCAGCTACAGCAGCCGTATGCTGAAAGTATCACAATATCCAAGTTTGAGGACCATGCTGCAGATGAAGATGATTGTGATGTGGAAGATGTACTCATCAAACGAAGCAAGTCATTGAGAAGCGTAAGGAATCGTGGAATCAAAGTGGTATTGCTTATATGATGGACACTTTTGCTTTCGATAATTTCTCTTATAAAGTGGACAGTTAGCTACGGAACAATTGTGACTTTTTCTCATCAAAATTTTTTCGGGACTCGAAACGAAATTGCATTATTGGGTATGAAAAAATTTATTTAAATTTACAAATACTATAGCGAAACAAGTCATTTATAATTTAAGCTAGGTTACAAAAAAGGAGAACATTATTCTCGATTAATGAACAATTTATTAATATCATGATATCTTTTAATTCGATTTTTCTATTTAAATTAAATTGTTTTAAGCTGAAGTTTTATATATACGGTTTGTATATCATTGATTAGGATTTTTATGTTTAAGCGCTCCGAAAAATGAAGTATTTTCGTTTTAGAACATTCATACTTATCAATGCTGCTATCTGAAACTGGGAGCGACTTCAAAATATTTTTTTCAAAAGACCCAAACGTGTGATAGTGGAACGTAGAGATATTCACAAGGTTCGTTGCTCCATTCCCATGGTAGTAGGTCCATTGGCTTTCTACCTAGAGGGTTCCAAAGATTGTTTCGAACAATTCAACACAGTATAGACAGGTAAAGAAAGGAAGCTAGGCGTTTAATTCCAACTTTACGAGAAATTGAACCACATAGTTTTGAACCTTTTAAAATAAGTTTTACATTGAATTTTTGTCAGACTGTTGAGGGAGTTTAATCGAGCCGTTCTTTCTGTTTGTATGTACCGGTGTTTAATTCAACTTAAATAAACCTCATTAAATTCAGTGGCATCTAATAGATTTGTATGTGCCGAGAAACGAACTTTATTAAATGCCTCGCGGAAACTTTAGAGGTCGGTGTATATAGTCAATTATTTCGTTGATTTGCCCATGTGTATTTTTATACTGTCATTCCTAATAGCCATCTAAAGTTTACTAAAGGAAGCCATTTTTTTGGGAGTATAATTGAGGAATGTATATAGCTCTAGTTTGGTTCGTTCAGAAAAAGGTAGGACTAAATCTGATCATGCTTGATGGAGCTGAGATCTTTTACTTAGTAACTATTCGCTTGCCAGGGCACATTGTACATTTAATAGACTACTCAATTCGAGATAAACCTCTCCTATCTTTGGATTGTCTTTAAAACGCGGAAACTAGCCTGAAGAAGGGAGAAACAACCTTACATTTTTAATATGTTCCAAAACGAAGTTATTTCTACGCAATTGAAACCGATTATTCGTATATAGACATAATTGTAGAATTAATCCGGCATTTAAATTTGGTTGAATTGAATGATTAAATGGAAAAATGCTCTTAACTTGAATAATTTTCTCTTTAAAAGGTCAAAACAAGAATAAAATGAACAGCATTTTTAGCAATTCAACCATATAAATATTCACACTTATGAAATTTCAATTAAGAATAAAAAAATTCCAATTGTTAGCGCAAGCTTGAGATCCTAAGAATCTAATTTAATGTTTGAAGTAAACAAGAATCAATTCCATAGTTGGTTTGAACTTCGTGTAAGAAAGGAATATATTCTGTAAAGTAACTTAGTTTAAAGTCTAATTTCAATTTCCAAATAAAAATCCTATGTAATGTATTAAGTCTAACTCATTGATAGTAGTTTAAGGAACGTTTTACTTACGAATAATATAAATTTGATGAATGATCTTTGTTCAGAAAAATAATAAAAAAATTACTCGAGGATCTTGTGAAAACAAATATTAATTATTGTAAAATCAGAGAAAAACAATATGAATTGCTAAAAAATCCAACAATGTCGGTCTTTTCCTTTCGGCTCCTTTTGACCGGGTAGAGGATCCGGTACGGCGAAAGGAATCTCCTTCAAAAATGAACTAGCCATCGGACGCGATCCAACTTTCTTTTAGTTTCAGGGACTCTCGCGGGTTGAGTGGCCTCTAGTCAAGGTGCCTTTTTATATCATAGGGTTATGTGATCCGATTGCATAACTCTATGACATAAATTGGTCACCGGTATATTTCTTTTCTGATGGGAAGGCTCATGCAAGGTATGTTTGTCAGAGTTTCCACTCAGAAGGGAAATGTGTGGCCGCTGCAACGTTTTTGGATCTTTATCCGGTTGGGTGGGTGCGATGGGGCACCACCATCCGGTTGCCCCACTCTTATTTGTGGGCCATGAGAATCGTCGGGTAACGACGAAGTTACCCTAAGTCCGTCTGTTTTGGCTTGTTTCGACTTGTCCTCTAGAACAAGAAATTTTCCTCTTTGTAGTTACCTACAATTTTTTTCGACTTCGGTCGACCTGATCTGAGACCCAAGAATTCGTGAACGCGAAATTCTTTAGTAGTGGGTCCTTGTGCTGGGGGAATGAACCCACCCCACGACACCGCAATGCTAGCCTGCCAGCGCATTCACGCGTCCCCAGACAAGGGCATTCTCGGCGGAGATTAACATCTTCTTTCGCCGAGGCAGCAGACCATCGCTGCTGGCCTTCACGGACATATGTATACCTACTTTTCACTACAACATACACTGAAAACGGAATGGAAAACTGATTTTAGTTATTCTTTGTCAGCTTTCTTACTAGAAGAAACAAGGGGCTTCACATAATTGATTGGGAATAAGCAGGTTAGTCCATTTGATTCACCACGCTACCATTCTGGCTTATAATGACCAAGCACACAAATCGGTCATGATTACAGAATGATAACTCACCGTCCTTTTGCACCGTGAATGGATAGAGTGCAATAACTTTATCTAAAATCGTCTTTATCACTTCAATTTTGCCAGCTGCAACTGGAGTGTGGCGTCCACTATTACCTCTGCCTAGCAATGATAATTGTTCGGCACTCGTAGCCTCATAAGGAGTTATTACTTGGGCAATCTAGGGTTTCTTGCTTCGCATCCCCGGAATCATTGAAGAAGTTTTTGACAGAAGCCGACTGTAAGTTTCTTGTGTTTGATCGACATTCTTCTATTGCGCATTGATTTGTGAACCCACCGTATCTAGATCTTCTTGATCCTTTGCATCGTCCGCAAAAGCAGAAATTATTTGTTGGAAGGTTTCTTCGTCTGTAGCTTTACTAAAAATACTTGTAGCCTTTTATTGCACTTTGGAAGTCAATTTAAGGTTATGTTTATATTTTAAGTGCTATGCGTTGGAAAATTGCATGCAATTTACACATCTTTACCGGAGTACACTGTTGAAATATTTCGAAGAATAGTTCAAAACACTCAACACTATTACAAAGATAAAGATAGTTATAATTCACACCGAATAAATATCCGAATCCACAGTTCCGCGATTATACACAATGTTGGAAACGTCACTTTCTTGAAAGTTGTGAAGGGTCACAAAAACCACTTTTATCTTTTGTATAGTTTCCACTTGAATAATGTCAGGCTTGCTCCCTGAACATGAACTTTGGATTTCCCTTTTGTTTGATTTTAGTGCTAGATTCGCATTCGGGTCCATCGCGAGCCACGAACTCCACCAATTTATTAATAATGGTCCATAAACTCGCGGTGAATTGGGCAGACCCATGTTATTGAACTAGCTTTCAACCCCGTAAATATTAAAATATAGTTTAACGTAGTATTCAAAATAAAATATGTAGAACGTCTGCACTTATTTTAAAATTGATTCATAAACAGTAAAACGTCCATACACGAATGTCATTTTCAATCCTGGTGCAGTCGCCGTAAGTTGTCAGTTTTCTTTTTATTTCTTTCATCAACCGTCGACATCGGTATTGTTCAGTCGCAGAGACCTGGGAACCAACTTTATCAGCTGGTTGGGACATTCATATATAGGGGTGATAGATCTCTATGGAACATCGCTCCGTGGGATTCCGGTTATGACAGACCGCATATTGGGCTTACTGGTCCCCCAATAATGGGATATTAAATGCCGAGAAATGCTAATAACTGTAAATACATCTGCAGCTCTGCTACTAAGTCCTACTTACACCTCTGTGGTGGGGACGTAAGAGGGTGAAAGCGAATCTTCCACGATAATGGAATCAAAGGAATAACCATGCCACCGGAATAGAGATTGGGCGACGTGCTAACTCCCCGTCCCTGGAAAACCCAATGATGTTTCGAAACCTGCAGAAGGGCCTCGGAATGGATTGGACTCACGGGTACGACCTCGCAAAAGGGAAAAGGACTATGATATTCGATCCGGGAATGACAGCGCTGTTAAGGACCTTTTATAATAGGCCAGTCAATATCAATTGAAAATACTGGCAGTCCAGGAAATGAACTGGACTGGAAATGATATTCAAGACATGACATCGCACACAATATTCAAAAGTGGGAAACCTACTGGAAAACGAAGATTCGGAGTGGGCTTTACTGTGGATAAGGACTTCAAATTGCACGTTATAGATTTTAAGGCAGTTAATGAACGATTGTGCGCGATCCGTATCAAATCGAAATTCTTCAAAATTTGGCTGTTTAACGTATACGCCCCGACCGAAGGAACGAACGAAGATATGGAGGAAACGTTCTACAATCACCTCGAAAGGCTAGTCAACTAGTCCAAATTGCCTACAAATGACACAAAAATAATAATGGGTGATTTCAACGCTTAATTCAGTAATGAGATACCTCATTGAGAAACGACTGGAGGATAACGCCTCCACGATGAAACAAATGACAACGGCCAGCGCCTAATTAACTTCGTGTGTAGCAAAAATCTAGTCTAACGTTCGACTTGCTTCCTTCATTAACGCATAAATAAAATGACCTAGGTATCACCAGATGGCAGCACAGAAAACCAGATCGACCATGTTCTGATCCAACAACGTTGGGCCTTGAGCATACTTAATGTCCGTGCATACCAAGGAGCCAACTGTTACTCGAATCATTATTTGATCAAATTAACGTATTGATGTCGTATATCAATAGCGCATTCATCGAAGACCAGCTCGCTACAAAAATTTGACAATTAAAGGCTCCAAACGCAGTCTATGGCAAAAAATATCATAGAAACCCTTGACAACCAGCTGGCTCCTATCTTATCGGATGCATAGCTGAAAACAAGCAACGAGCTCTGGATACAAGTGAAAGCGGCTATTAAGACCGTGGCATAACACACAATCGGACATCAAGCCCGGCACAAAAGAAATGATTGGATCGATGATGAGTGCCAGAATGCGTTAGACAAAAAGAACCAGGCCTACAAAGAATACGGTGGATGGAAAACCAGGACAAAGAGAGAACACTATGAAAAACTCAGAAAAGTAGCGAATAAGATAATTAAAATTAAGAAATTAAAATACTATGACTATCAATTGAGAAAATAAAATACTATGATTATCAATTGAGAAGTACATATGTGAGTCTAGTGAGCAACAACAGAAGACAAGCATACATATTAGTAAAAAGCCTGAAACGAGGTTATAAGCCCAAATAATACTTTGCTTTGGCGTTCCAGCCAAATACGTCCGTCTTAAAACACGACCTCCTAAGTCCGCATCAATAACCAACTCACCGATGTCTTTGACACAAATATCGAAATAAAGCAGGGAGAGAGTCCGACCCCATTGCTATTCAATTTGGCTCTGGAGTACGTCATAAGAAAGCTACATGTCGATACGCGAGGTACATTACTATACAAGTCGGGCCAAGTAGTTGCCTATGCGGGCAACATCAACATTTTGCCACGGTCGTTAACAACTGCCAAAGAACTCTTCCTGAAACCTGACAGCAAAGCTAGTAGGGCTACAAATCAATGAAAATAAAACAAAGCGCATGACACAGTCGAGGAAAAATACCTCAAATGCACAAAATATCACACTTGGCGAATGCAGTATCAAAAATGTGGGCAAATTTGTGTATTTATGTGCCAAAATAACGAGAACCGATAATGAAAGAGACGAGCTACGCCGAAGAATACAGCTCGCAAATAAAATATTTTATTCATTTCTAAAGACCTTGAAGACCAGCTGCATACAAAGGAAAACAAAGCTCACAGCATACAAATTTGTAATAAGAGCTATCCTATGCTATAGGTGTGAAACATGGACCCTAATCCAAGTATACGCAAATATATTGAACGCCCTTGAGCAAAGCTAGATGGGGTACAAAGGCAAATTCGATACAAACATGAGTTGTATGAAATTTCCGACGAGCCGGAGGTTTCGCCGATTGTAAGACTGTGAAAGCTGCAATAGGCTGGCCACATAAATTGCATGGACGAACAACGGATACCCAAAAAGGTATTCGTTGGGATAACTGAAGGCCGGAGATTAGTGGGGAAGCCGAGGAAACGCTGGCCTGACTCGATCGACGTAGACAGTTCATCGCTGCTCAGATTTCAAAATTGGAGGATGCGGTCCATCGACCGAGACAGTTGGAGGCAATAGCTCGAGTGGGGCTGTAGAGCTACAAAGAAAAAGAATGAGCCGAAGCTCGAAACTATGTAATGAAAAACACAAGATGAAAATAACCACGAATAATTTAGACAATATTCTAGCTCGACCAGCCTCAACAAATCATATCGATTCATGTCCAAATATCCGAATGCTTCTGGAAGAAACGAAGCAAATAGAAAAGATCGTCTCAATATACGCGTCTGTAGAGTTGAACGGCTGTGCAATGCAAGGGGTTTCCGCTCATAGTTACAGATCTTGAGATATGATCCCGAAGAAGTCTCAATATGAAGATATCGACAGTTTGAGAAATTCTTATATTCGATATATAGTATTTCCAATCCATCTCAGGCTTTCTATACAAACCAGTACATGCACGAAGGCATTTCCTTTCGAAAATTCTTAATTTTTCCATAGCACCAGCACTCTAGTTGTATGAGATCTGACATCTATATGTCAAAACTGGTCTAGTCGGGGTCTTGTAAGAGATAACTTTGACTTTTGATCAATAAATCTGAAATGTCGAAGAAACATAGCTACTTTTTGTGCTTTACTGAGCCTGATTTTGAAATGTTAAGTGCAAGTTCCTAACAATAGCCGAACAAGCGAGTGTCTGAATTCTTTGGCTATAAAAACGGGAAAAGAAAAGTTAATTAATGTTAATTTTTCTAAAGGAAATCATCTTACCTACTATAGTTGAATTATTGGAAAAAAACAAAGACAAAACAACACTCGAGCAGTGAGTGGATTCCTTAGTGGAGAGTAAAGGTGAATTGGTTACTTTGAAGTTGAGTGAGATTGAACTGCCCAAAATTGTGTTAGTGGTCGTGTAGATTTTTGACCTAAAGGAAATTTTTTGTTTATTTTTGTGCTAAAGCAAAAGAAACAAAAAGAAGAATTCATAAATATAATTTCTCAGTGATTTTGTATTATTAAAACTCAATTTACTTTCATTTCTTATAATGATCCTTTCCTGTCCTTTCCTTTACTCCCCCTCTTGTTATGTTTTAGGTGTAAGGTGGCTCAGCACGAGCAAAGGGTGTCCCGGAAAAGCCGCGACACAACTGAGCACTAGCCAGCCTCAGAATACCACCCCGGGCTACACACCCCTCTTCTAAAACTTAATGTCTGCACCTGCGGTGACTTCCATGGTTGCTACAATCGTCAATACTGAGTAAAATATGTTATTTGTGAGCTATATTCTTTTCTTTGGCGTCTAAGTACCCAAATTTGCCCACGTTTTGGATACTGTATTTGCCAAGTGTAATATTTTAAATATTTGAGGTATTTTTCCTGAACCCAGTCATAATTTTCATTGATTTTTAGCCCTACTAGTTTTACTTCACTGCTGAATTTTTGGAAAAGTGCTTTGGCGGTTGTTAATAAACGTAAAAAAAAGTTGATGTCGTACGCATAGGATATGGTCGTATCAATTGATACAAACGCTATGAGTTGATACTCGGTGAGAATATGAGTGCATCTTGAAAGTCATGAGCCAATTAGATAAGACTTCAATGTCAAATTTTCAAAAAATACTAATTTTTCAATTCTCTCGCGAATAGAAAACTTTTAAAACAATCATTTAGAGATCGATGGGTCCCTCCGTGTACTGAAGTGATCATTGAGGATTTTACGTCAAAATCTAAAAAAAATTACGGAGATAGGTTTTTATGAGTACAAAGAGAACAAATCTCAAGTAATCAAAATTTATTAATCTTTTTTAGTAATAGTCTAATTTGTCTATTTCACGTTTAACCTCAGAAAATCGAAATTGAACGCTTAACCTTCTTAAATAAGATAATGATGTGCATCAAGATAAGATCCTTATGCTTAATGAGATAAAGTCATTTCAATTTTAGAGGCTTACAAGTTTTAGTGTCTGATACATATGGATATTAAATTGACAATACATTGTCTTAACCCTACAATACATACAGTGCCATAAACGGTACAACCATTTTTATAACGTACATTTATTGAAAAAGCATTTTCAAATCCAGCAATTACTCAACACCAGTAAATATCACTAGATGGCATTGATTATCACTTGTCAAACTAGCTCATTCAAATAGTCGGCAGTTCGTTCGAATTCATTGTTCGCGTTGATTCGAGGCTGTGAAAGAATAGCTTTTTAAGTTTTTCGGGAGTAAAAAAATATATTCATTTTAGAAATAGTGCATTTTAAAGAGAAGTGAGTTACTTTTTCAAAGAAATTTACATTTTTGTATCAAAATATCGATTTGCTTAAATGTGCCAGTTATACAACACCATGCATTAGTTCACATTTGCATATTCCAGTGGTTTTCATTTCATTTCGGATTATGGCTAAGAAGAAGTTATCTGACTCGGAGATTGAGCGGTTGCTAAATATATCCTCGGGGAGTGAAGATACCCTAAACTTTTCGGACGCGGAGATTGACGATGACATTGCGAAAATAAAAGAAAACTTTGATGGAATGGATGACTCTCTTAGTGACTCCGAAATTTATTCGCCATCGAATAGGTATGCAGCATCAGATCCTCAGCTTAGTACTTCTCAAACAGTCAGGTTAGCGCGTGAAAAAAAAGTTCTTTGACTTGCCCTGCTACAAGAAAAAGAGTTTCGGGAAACACAAACATGACGAGAAAGAAACGAGATTTATTAATAGAGCAGTCATACAACCAGCCTGCTCGAAAACCTTCCTATCTCCTACCCGGAGTTTTGTGGCAGATTGGAAAGAAAATATGTAATTGATTTTATTTGCAATAACTTTCGTAACAAATTAAAAGTTTCGTTTCCCTACTATAGTTAAAATTTCTTCACTTTACTTAAATTTCTTCACCCCATTTAAATGTTATTTACCTCATTTAAATGTCTTTCCCGCATAGCAAATTTCCTTACTTCATTGTAATTTTTCTACGTTAATTAAAATTTCCGTGCAGTTTCCATCCCGTTTTTGTGTATCGTGAAATTCCAGAGGAAAAAGTTAGCAGCGAGTTGGCTGCTGTGGCCTGGCCGAGTGTTTTGTTCTGATACGAATCGACAAGCAAGGAACACGGGCGAGTGTTGTGCCGGCGTGATACCTCCACTACGAGTGAAATGCGAGCTTCAAAGTTTTCGCAGCAAGTGACTGAAGCTCGCTGAGTTTACTTTTAGACCAGCCATTGGATTCGATTAAAGAATATTAATAATCTAATGCGATAGATTTGAGATATCATGCTCAATATTGAAAGGCGTTTAGTTCTGTGTTATCATTATCCCCATGGTGTATGAACATGTGGAGCTAATGTGTTATTGTGCTTGTTTGTACTCAGTTCTCGAGAAATTCTTGAAGCAAGTGTATATGACTAAGCTGGTGAAATTATGAAATTTTTAACTAAAGGTAGTTATCGCAGTTGGTTTATAAATCATGGATTAAGTAAAAGCACGTAATGCAAGTTAATGAAATTTTGGGACTTCATCATACATAAAGTGATGCATTCGCATATGTTAGATTCGCGAATATAATATTGAAGAATGTACTTGTTAGCCGCTTAGATGCTGTATACTCATGACTCTACGCTGAGAATTAGTGAATGAAAACTTTTAGGCTGTTAAATCGTCATTTTCAGCTAAACCCTATTATAAATAAAATGAGTGAATTTTATGTTAATTGACGGTGTTCCCAAGAATTTTCTGGCGCAAGTAGAAACGACGTTAAATTCAGAATGGAAGAGAACGTGTCGCGTCGCGTTTTATTAACTGAAATTAAAGATTCTAATGCACAGAGGCCTGGGAAAATGGTTTGCAGCCTGAATACATACATATACGGATACGGATTTCTATGCAGCAGCAAGAATTTAGCCACCTGGGGTTCAAGCAGAGGAAGGACTGAATATTAAGGCCACTAAAAATAATAAATAAAAGTTTAGCTGCCAGGGCTGCCCACCCCATCATCGAGCGCTCGTCGAGGAGGATGGACCCTTTTGATTGCTTTCAAATTTTTATATACAATTAAATTTTTATATATATTACAAATTTTTATATACATTTCAATCTATATATATATATATATATATATATATATATATATATATATATATATATATATATATATATATATATATATATACGAGGTGTGTTCAAAAAGTATCACGAATTTTGAATTTTCGCGGGTTACGTATATTCGAATTTCAATTTTTTTGTGGCGTTATGTTGGTACTCATGTCTGTCACTTATGCCGACAAGCTCGGCCATTTTGAATGTTCACTTAATTGGTGATAGCTGCTTTACTTGCACGTGTTTTCAATCGTCTTCGATTTTTACTTATTCAAAAAAATGGATCAAAGAACGTGTATCAAATTTTGTGTGAAAAACGAAATTAAGTGCGCGGATGCATTCCGAATGTTGACTGTGGCATACGGAGAAGCTACCTTGGACCGAAGCAACATTTATCGGTGTTACAAAATGTTTTTAGAAGGCCGAGAAGATGTGAACGACGAAGAGCGTGCCGGACGCCCGAGCACTTCAACAACAAACGAAAAAATTAATGAAGTGGAGAAAATGGTATTGGCCAATCGTCGAATCACCGTTAGAGAAGTTGCTGAGGACCTAAACATATCGATTGGCTCGTGTCATTCGATTTTTATCAACGATTTGGGCATGAGACGGGTCGCCGCGAAATTCGTACCAAAATTGCTCAATTGCGACCAAAAACAGCAACGCATGAACATTGCTAATGAGATGTTAAACTCTGTCCGCGACGAACCAAATTTGCTCCAGAGGGTCATAACTGGTGACGAATCGTGGGTTTATGGTTATGACGTGGAAACCAAAGCTCAATCATCTCAATGGAAGCTGCCGCATGAACCAAGACCGAAAAAAGCGCGCCAAGTTCGGTCGAATGTGAAAGTTTTGCTGACAGTTTTCTTCGATTGCAGGGGCGTGGTGCATCATGAGTTCTTGCCACAGGGAAGAACGGTCAATAAGGAATATTACCTGCAAGTTATGCGCAATTTACGCGAAGCAATCCGTCAGAAACGCCCGGATTTGTGGGAGAACAAAAGTTGGCTTTTGCACCACGATAACGCCCCTGCTCACACATCGTTGCTTGTGCGCGACTTTTTGGCCAAAAACAACACACTAATGATGCCGCAGCCACCGTATTCCCCAGATCTGCCCCCCTGTGACTTTTTCTTGTTTCCTAAACTGAAGAGGCCCATGAAAGAACGACGTTACGCTACGCTTGACGAGATAAAGACGGCATCGAAGGAGGAGCTGAACAAGATTTAAAAAAATGATTTTTTGAAGTGCTTCGAAGGTTGGAAAAACCGTTGGCACAAGTGTATAATATCTCATGGCGATTACTTTGAAGGGGACAAAATAGATATTCATGAATTAAATAAATAATTTTTGAAAAAAAACAAAATTCGCGATATTTTTTGAACTCACCTCGTCTATATACATTCGAAATAACAAATTTCACAAGGACAGAATGAGACATCATACTTCTGTTCCCTTGTGTTTCTTTTAGTTTTCTGCATCTGTGTTTAACTTTTAACATAAAAAGATAAGGTTTCTTAGTAGTTTGTAAATCATTAAGATCATCCAATAACATAACTGAAATTGTATTGCACACTCTTAATGACATCTATTAACTTTTGATCGATTTGGATAAAAAAAAGAAGAGAAATGCAAACATACTACACTTTTGACTATTAGATTCTTTTATCTATAAACGTATTTATTTGGCGTGTGATACGATTTCTTCACGCTCGATACGTCTGAAATTATAATGGTTATAGAGTTTTTTGATTGATGGAAATAATAATGCTGGATTGTTGAACTGAACCGTCGGTCTTTTCATTTTGTTCATTCTGACCGGGTAAAAAAATGACCTAGTCATCGGGCGCGCCCCATCTGATTTTTAGTTTCAGGGCCTCCTGCCGGGTTGGGTGGCCTCCAGTGTAAGTGCCCTTTTTGTGTCATAGGGTTATGTGACCCGATCACATAATCCTATGACATAAATTGTCACATTTATATTTCTCTTTTGGTGGGAAGGCTCATGCAAAGTATGTTTGTATGAGTTTTCCACTCAAAAGGAAAATACTCGTATAGGGCCACTTCAACATTTTGGATCTTGATCCGGTTGGGCGGGTGCGAGGGGGCACCACATCCATCCGGTTGCCCCACTCTTATTTGTGGGCCATGAGAATCGTCGGGTAACGACAAAGTCTCCCCGAGTCCGTCTGTTTTGGCTTGTTTCGACTTGTTCTTTGAACAAGCAATTCCGTCCTTTTGTAGTTACCTACATTTTTCGACTTGGTCGACCTGTTTCTGATACCCAAGAATTCGTGAATGCGAAATTCTTTTGTAGTGGGTCCTTGTGCTGGAAGAATGAACCCGCCCCATGACACCGCAACGCTAGCCTGCCAGCGCATTTAAGCGTCCCCAGACAAGGCCATTCTCGGCGGACCTTAACATCTTCTTCCGCCGAGGCAGCAGACCATCGCTGCAGTCCTTCAAGGACATCTATACCTACCTTTTCACTACAGAGATTTAAATTAGAAAAGGAAATCTCTGAAGATGAAGCATCCTCAATTCACTGGCAATATAAATTTGGAGTCAACTTTTTTAGAACTAGATACACGTTGCGATATTTTTTATTTTTTCTGATGACAATCTACTTAGCCATGTTTTTGATAAAATGGACAAATTTAGTGCTCAGAAAGATCCATCCAAGTCCTTTGTCATTAGCATGGTTGAATTTAAAAACTTTCTTGGTATATGTTAGGTCATGAACGTTGCTCCATTGCCAAATATTCGGATGTTCTGGGAATCTGAGTTAGGTTTACCTTTAGTAAGAGAGACGATGACTTTGAATATGTTCAAGAAAATTCGTGAGTTCTTCAATGACAACACATTACAAGTACCTTCAGGTTCTCCCAGGCACGACCGTCTCCACAAAATAAGGCCAATATTAGAAAGCCGCAGCAAGAAATGCAAAAAGCATTCCTAAGAGAGAAGCATTATCTGTGGACAAGCAAATGTGTGCAACGTAAGCAACAAATATCCTGCGACAGTATCTTTCGAATAAACCACATAAATCGGGCTATAAACTGCTTGTGCTGTGTGTCGATCGAGGGTTTGCGTACAACTTTGAGGTATGCTCTGGAATGGAGGATAACCCTGAGCTGAGATATTCTTATGAACCTGACTTGGGCGCAAGTGGTAAAATAGTAATTCACCTCACAAGATCTGTTCCGGAAAAGCAGCAATATAAATTATTCTTCAATAACTACGATACTTCAACTGAAATAATTTCTTACCTTGCAAAACGTGGAATTCAGTCATTGGGAAAGGTCAGTAAAAATCGCCTTGGTAAAGATCTGAAAATCCCATCGCTGCAAGAATTGAAGAGTAATAAAACAGAGAGGGGCTATTCAGAGGAATGGGTTGCTGATGTGGATGGGACAGAAGTCAATACAGTAATGTGGTACGATAATAAACCCGTCGTCCTATCATCATCATATATTGGACACCACCCGACTGAAAAGGTAAGACGGTATTGTAAAAACAAAAAAAAGATAGAAGTAGTTTGTCCTAAAATAGTACGTATTTACGATCAGCATATCGGGGGAGTTGATCCGTTAGATTCATTTCTTGGAAAGTTTAAAATAAAATTAAGGACATTTTACCATCTCCTTGATGTTACCATCATAAGTTGCTGGTTATTATACAGAACAGTCGGGGAGCAGAAGAAACAAGTTGGGTAAACAGACCTACGCTCATGTCAGAAGGGTTTGTATCCAACTTTTCAGAAATGCAGTCACCAGCAATGAATAACGTCAAGAAATATGTCAAAGAGATGTGCACATTCAGAGGAAAATCCATTGTTTTTCTACATTCAACGGTCGCCATTTTGTTGCAAACCGACAAATATCACGCAAATCATGGATTCTCAAAAATATTAATGTTATTGACTTTATTGGAAAATTTCAAGAAGATCAAATCAAAACTGCAGCGACTGATTGGATGGAAAGTCCATAAAATACCAAAATCATGTGTTATTGTTGTTGTAATTGGAGAAATTTCAAACGGCTATAACTTCCGTGTATATATTCGATTTTAATCAAACTTACAAAGTTTAAGAACCCTCAGTAGGACTACGTAAATATCGAATTTCGTTCAGTTTAAGGGTACCGATGCGATTTTATTAGGGAAAATATGAAATTCGAATATCATACTATTATTAAAAAAGTTAAGCGAATTTCGGCTTCCAAGGTATTTGTTGTTGTTGTACTCATAAGCACCTACCACTATAATTTTTTACAGATTTTTCGGATCATAGGTGTCCAATCGCGAGGGGGGACACAAATTTTTCGTGTCTTTCCCCTCCCTGCGCATCCTTCGAAGCAAAAAGTATCAAATTAAGACCTGTTTTGAAAAGTTCTAATCAAGACCTTTCATTTGATACCCATATCGGCTACCTTTGATGAAATTTTTTTTTCGGGGGCCACTCCCCTATTTGGGGAGACCCCCTTAAATACCTTATAAAATTTTTTGTAATTGTACTTTGAAGAGAGCATCACTTTACACTTGCATACAAAATTTCTAGCTTAGGTAGTTTGCGAGAAAAAGTGCTGTGACACACGGACGGACAGACGGACAGACTGGTCGCGAAACTAGTAGGGTTTTGTAAAATTACATTACAAAACCCTAAAAATGGGCATGTCATTATAGAGATAGTTATATCACTTATAAATACAGAATCCTACTAAACGCGTTTTAAAGAATGTAAGCTTATTTAAACCCAGAGAGCTTTTGACCGCTTAACCTAAAAGTAGGCAAACTTTGGACGTAAATACATAAATCGTTATGACTAACCTTTTCAGCTCAACAACTGTAGAAAGAAATATCAAGAGTTGTGATCATTTAGTGGTTCCTTTGCAGAAAGTTTCTGGCTTAAATCTTTTGTTTTCTATGACAGTCACATGAGCAAAACGTTTGGGTCGATATGCTTTGTTTATTTGTTCTTCTCAGAAATTGATAGCGCATAAGAACGGATATACGTATCTTCAAAAATTATCAATAAAATTTCTCACATATAGATAAGAGAAAACAATTTCTTCGAGTGAGTTTGGACAGCTGCGGCTACAATTATTAATCGAAAAACGAAAAGCTTTTTGATATTAATGAACTGTTTAGAATCTCGGAAATTATTTAATTGCATAAACGGGACCTAAAACTGTATAGTGCTATTAACTAATAACATTATCCATCAGTACAATTAATGATAAGCTAGAAACAATATCAAGGATAATGGCTTTCTTCCCCACCTTTTTATGTATAGGTTGAAAAGGGATGGACTTTTGAATTAATTTAATTTTCACATGTATTTGTGATTATTTACCAAAGAAACTTTATGTATTCATCAGGTCACTTCAATCAAGACGTTACTGTCCTTAGCAACTGGCATAAATCAAATGTGCTTTGCGTTAACATTGTCAAACGCCACAAAACAACCTTCACACTAAAATCATCTTCCGTTGTTTTTATTTACACTTTGATTGATGTTCCCCTCTTAGCAGTGAGTGCGTTTAAAGATTGAGAAGTCATGGTGACCCAGCTTTTTTCCAGCTTCAGGACTACAACGATAACTACGAAACAGGATGTTAGTGTTGATGCAGCTGCCGTAATTCCATGGTCGTGGATTTTCTTCCACACGGTTTCCTTTACTTCAGCTAACAAGATTTCTTGCTCAGTTGCTACTGATTTCAAAGATTCAGATGATTGTATGACAGTTGATTTTGCAATATATTTTGTCACCGCAGACTTATGCGTTAAGTTGAAAACTGGAACCGTTGAAGTAATATAAGTTGAAAATTGATGACTTTGGACTGTTCCTTTAGGTGAAAGGATAAACTCCTTAGTGTAGACGGTGCAGTCTTCTGATAATTGCAGCAGACCGGTTCCATTTAGTACGATATTTGTTCTTGTTTCGTGACAGGTCGCCTGTGTATGAGTTGCCTCTGGGGTTACAAATAACCAAATGTTATATATCAACAATTGTTTTACAACTAGACATTTAATGGTGAATGAATGCATTGAACAGTTTTCCATTGTATATATCTTTGACAATACAATTCCATCTAGTTAATATAGAATACTGATAGCAGGTATTTGTTGCGACCGATTTTTCAGCGTTGAAGATCTCTTCCTCTGATATTTCAAAATACATCTGATCCTTATAGTTGATTCCGAGGAGATTGTTGATGATGTTGAATTCAAAGAATGTTTTACCTTAATGCAGCTGGGGGATAGCAGTTGCTTTGACTAGGTCGTATGGACGCTTATCAATAATAGAAAGATGTCATTGGATCTCAATTAATTTATTGGTGAGCAAAAATGATATCTTTGTCGTGGTTATGTGTAGAAGATCCAAACGTGGAGATAGCAATGCTTGTGCTGTATTAAAATCTGCATCTAGTTCTGCCATCTGTAAGCACTCCCAAACTCCTGTTCTCATATAAAAGGCCGTTAAAATACCTGAATAAAATTCACCGCTTGTTGGTATCCTCCTAAAAGCTGAATATTCAAAGCATTGTAATGGTTGTCAATTCGAAACTGGTTGATCCAATTCAATCCTGCTTCAAGCTATTCCGAAAAATGACTGAATTGTGTGCTCATTGTACTTGATGTTTTGTTTAATATTTTCGTGATTTGAAGAACAATTGCACCTTGGTGAGAAAGCAATCGTTATAGCTTTTCTTGGTTTTCTACTAAACTATCAACATCGGCTATCACTTGATCATTTATGTCAAACATTTCCGTGTGCATTTGACCTAGTAGACCACGCTTAGCGCGACTAGTGATGAACTGCAATCTTTCAATTTTATGGAGAGTTTCGTCTGTAAATTTACCGAGATGATTGAAAGACTTCTGCATCGTATTTTGTCTGTTACTTTGCTTCCCAACGTGAATAGATTTTTCATGCGCTCATTCACCATTCTTGTGTTCTTTTGGTCTTGTATGAGGTCCGACATTCGGATCCTTACCTGTTTGTTTAATCGCGACAACCTCCTTAATAAATTACCGATGCCCGCCTGCTCGATAAACGAGCCTCCGTTTAAGTGTGAAATGTTCGCGGTTTCTTGTGTTGATGTTGAGAAAACACATAAGATCAACAAGGTCGTAAGCAATAAGTTCAAAATGGCTCCTCTGTTAGTCATCAACTGCCGTTTTTCCCCTTTTGGTTGCTTTGATGCCATGGCTTCTGGATCAATTGAAAGCGGCTTTCGCTTTCACATCGGTGGCTTTGACTGAGGTTCAACCATCAGTAATTCATTCGATTGGTTTCTAAATGGTAATGGACAAATTTTTGTAATAGACCATTTTGTCATATTTCTATGTAGCTTGATCTTGACAACTCGAACAAGACCATCTTTGCCAGGATGAATGGCCAATTTCCTTGCTTGTGGCCATTGTAAAGATATGTTGCGAGCGAACACATACAACATACTCGTGCAAACTTACCCTTCATCACTGTTGTAGTTGCGAGCAAGCAAATACTACCTATGTACTCACGCTTCACCAATGTAATTAGTCCAACAAGCACATACGCCCATTGCCATTGAAGCATGTCGTCAAATGTGTAAGCGTAAAAGTCAATTAGCGAGTGGAAAAGTAAACAAAAAAGATTAACCCGCAATGTGCTTTGTGTGATTATTACCTCGTGAACGATAAGCTTTGGATGTGCTTCGAAGAGAGTTAAGCGGAAAGGAAAACCGAAAGTTCCGGCGTAAACGCTGTCTTGTTCAATGTCCCCAGTTTCGCTAATTCACCTCAAAAGATCGTGGGAAAGCCGAAAGCTTAAGCGAAAAGCGCTCTTTCGCTTAATTTCCCCAGCTTCGCATATTCACCATCCGAGCAAACGAGACGGAGTGGGGAGGAAAATCTTTCGTGGAATGAGAGCGCACGTGTTCGGGTACTCAGCACCTTTAAAGAGAATTTAGGTTGAAAGCTCACGAAAGGACAGTATTTAAAGTTCTCGGGCAAAGCATGCCAGGCAGTCTGTATTCAAGTTTAGTAGGGAGCATGCTGCTACCCATTCATTTATTTCATCGCTTAAGTAGTGACGTAAAATCTGCGATTTAAGTTTGAGTTGAAAGTGCTGTTTGCTGATCAACAAATGGTAAGGGGTGAGGTATTGGCTTGAGCCGCGGACCTCAATTGGCCTTTTGGTGTTCCACGCCGTGTGGCCACCCCCAACCATTAGACGACTGGCGCTGGCGCTCACCAGTGACGCGCGACAAGTCAGGGCAAAAGTCGAAAGCGGGTAACTTAATATTAATATACGTTTACAATAATTTAATATGTGAAATGTAAAGTTGAAAACAAAATAAATTAAAAAATAAAACAATTAATAAAATAAACGCTTGCCTTTGTTGATTTAGTTTCGATGGATAGAGTAGTACGTAAGTGTCTTACAGCGAGATGTTTCGCCGGGAGCCTTGATGATGTATATAGGATACACATCAAACGAGCTCTCAGTTCATACCAGTATACATAGGGTATACTGGTTATGTAACAGATAGAAAATGATCCTGTTTGACTAGTACTAGATCTCCTGTGTTTGCATTTTCCTGAGGCTTAAGTCACTTTAGTCTTTGTTGAAGACGTTGTTAATATTATTTTGTCCACCGGCGCCAAAAGGAATGCTTCATTGCTTGCACCAATCTCCAACGTTTCAGTAATGTCAGATTGTTCCTCTGGGTCACTATTGATCTTGAAAAAATTCATAAAATGTCCTGGTTTCAGAGCAGCGTCATCTAAAAGATCGTCGCTTATCGCGATCAATGGTCTAGAATTCATGCACGCATAGATCGGTGCAAGAAGTGTGTAAAACTCTTCAATCTTTAGTAACTGTTTTCCTATAGTTTTGTAAGAATGTCGCTTAATCCATTTCATACCAGCTTCCCAGAGTCCATCAAAATGTGAACTTCCAGGAGGGATGAAATTCCATTCTAGACTATCTCGAGCCAGTACTTCATTACTCATATGTAATATATTTTTATATTCTTCATGAAGTTTTCGGTTGGCACCGAGAAAATACGATCCGCAATTGCTGTAAATGGCTCAACATCCCCCCGTGTAATGAATTGTCGAATAGCAGTAACACATGTGTTTGCAGACAAATCTGATACTACCTCTAGATGAAATGCTTTCATTGCCATGCATACAAAGATGACCACTTACGCTTTTGTCGTTTTTGAACAACGTCCTTCATTCCACTTGAGTGTTATAGGCCCTGCGTTATCAATCCCCATGTGCTCGCAAGGATTTGACAGACTTACCCATATCGGACGTAGTGATCCCACTAATTGATCATTTTGCCTTGCTGCTAGCTTGAAACATGTAAGACACCTACGAATCTCCCTTCTTACTAGTGAAGAGGCAGATATTATCAAGTATTCATGTCGTAATGCTGCAAGTGTCAACTGGATACCACCTTGCATTGTTTGGAGATGAGTCTTTTTGGTAAGCAATTGTGCTAGTTTGCCTTTCGGTATGATAGCTGGACACTTAGTTTTTTCTCCTATCAGTGCAAATTGTAGCCTTCCACCCAGCCTGAGTAAGCGATTGGAGACTACTGGGATTCGATATTGGTTTTGAATTCGGTAGATGCTGAATTTCATTCATATAAACATGTTGTAGGACTAGCTTTATGCATAGTCATGTCACAGTTTAAGTTCCTTGGCTGAAAATCCTCCACTGCGCTTAACTTTTGGTTTATGACAATTATGAATGAACCGGAGACAGTAGGCCAGTACTCTTTCAAAAATTTCCAGCTCATCCTTTGCCGTTATTGAAAGGAGTGCGATAGCACTCGCTTTAACTTCTTCTTCATCGCAGGTTCAAATTTTTGTTCAAGATAATTTAATATTTATACCACTTAACTAGGGTTGTTCATTCCACCATAAGGAAGATACTGTTAGATCTGCTGGATATAAAGCTCGTGTCGCTAAGTCAGCATGGTTATCGTGAGTTGCAACATGATTTCAGTTGGCTGGTGATAATTCCTGTTGTATTTTGCTTACTCTGTTAGCAACATACACAGTCCAGCTTGTTGCTGATTTCTGTATCCAGGCCAATACAATTGTAGAATCATTAACTTGTTTCATGATTATTGTCAATAATACTGCTCCACAAAGTTTCAGATAGCTCGATATTAAGCAGCACTTGCGTAATTCGATCTGCCAAAGGAACGTTTTCCAATAATCTAGAATGATTTTCACTCCATTTTTATAGATGGAAACCTCCACAGTGCAACAAGTCCTGGAGGTCCTTTTGAATATATCGCAAGTATGCCAAGTTTTCTGCACCAGTTAAGCAACTGTTGACATACAATCTGCTTTCAACAACTTTGATGTGTTACGGTAGCTCATGTGTTCATCTTCTGCTAACCTGTGAAGGGTTTTAATAGCCAAGTATGGCGCCCTTGTTGTTCCGTAAGTATTTATTGTTAATTGATACATTTGAATGGGGTCTGTTTTGCTGAAACGCCACAAAATACGGAGACATTCTCGACAAGATTTATCTAGCCATATCTGCCGGTACATGATCTCTGTCAGATGTAATAAAATATTAGTGTTGCCTCCATCTCATTAGTATGTAGAAGATGGTTTCTTGTATTGTAGGACTGGCTAGTAGCAAGTTGTTCCAAGATTAGCCCAACTGACTCTTTTGCGATGCATTAAACACGACCCTTAATTTCATTGTGGTACTGCTCTCTTTGAGTACGGAGTGATGAGGGAAAATATTAGAAGGGTCTTTTATGAATACAATCAATAGGTACTAGCTCCATGTGGCTGAGTTTAAAATACTCTCTCATAAATTTGGTGGGTTCATCATATACATTTGCGTTTTGTTTGAACCGTTGTTCCAATTAACTGAATCGAATAAATGCTACTCTCTGTGTATCGCTCATATCGCTCTTTGGGTTACCATTAGCCTTAAATGGTAATCGTGCCAAATAATAACCATTAGATAGTCGATGAGTATAATTTTTGTAGAGTTCTTCCACTTGTTTCTCTTCATGTGTTAGAGACCGAGACAGTAGAGCTTCATCATGCTCCCGAAATTGCAGCAAAGATTCATCTAGAGCACTATATGACTTATACCTTCGTTTTTTCAGGCAATTGTGCAATAGGACCAAAAACCAGCTGGCGGATTAGCTGGCAAGAATCCAGGCAACAGAATCATGCTCTAAATATCTGCTCCAATTAACAAATCGATCTTTGACGGCCCGTAGTATTTAGGCTCCCTAAATCCTTTGACTTGAGACCTTCAGGAAGGTGTTTGGATGTCTGCACAGCAGCCGATGAATACTAATTTTTCCTCCCTACCGTTTCGTCCTTTTACATGGGCTCCAATTGTCGTCTCTCCACGAGTGATGACCTCATGTTCCCCATCAACACCATCAATCACAACTTTTGCCTGCTTCCTTGACGCATTTAATGTTCTCTTATCAGGGATCGCTAAGCACTCGTATATAATAAAGCTCGAAGTATGATAGTCTCAGGCTTTGGTGACTCATCGTCAGAAAACGCACTGACTTGCGCCAGCGCCGTTGCCAATAGAACTTGATTTTTATTGTCGGATGTGCACATACATGGTACTGGCTTAGCTGTAAAGAGGTGGAAAGAGGTATTGTACCCCGCAACCGTGCTTCACTGTACATTGCTTCGCTCCGTGTTGATTGCTCAAACAATTGAAGCATAGTGTGGACAGTAGACTGTTCAAACTTTGTGCAGCTAAGCAGTCGATGATTCTCGTTGCATATTGGATATTTTCGGCCAGTATATACTGAATGAACCATGATTGCTAATCGGTTAGTGGGTTGTTTTGCAACTGAAGACGTCCAACATAATTAATCGATTCTTAAAAAAGTTTAAAACTCTTTGCAATGTTGCCAATGCTTTTGAATGGCCAATCTACTTCTGCTAGTCTTTCCTTGTCTCATCATCAAACTTCTGGTTGAGGATTAATCTAGTTATTAAGTCGAATGTGTTAACCTTTAGTGTGGAAAGTGTACCCACTAACCGATTGGTTATGTCAATAAAACGTTTCAATTGACCAACATCATCCTTGTTGCATCGGGGCAGCTCCCATCACCGTTGCAACATTTCGTTGGAGATCACTCTATCATTGTCTTACCGTTTACAGAGTAGATTTCATGCGCGCGCTAAATTTGCTTCCGTGATTGTCAGGTGTTGAATAAGGTATTCTGCTACGTTGTGGACTGAACTACGCAAAAATTGCAGTTTTTGTACTGCACTCAGTTTTTCATTTTCGTGCACCGTACATTTATATAGATCACAAAATGCACCCCATACCGAATATTCACCATCAAAAGCAGGAATTTTGGGTTAATTCCCTGATCCTGATCCAGTTCCTGCTATTGATGAGTTGGAATTTTTCTCGGAAGCATCAATCTTCTCCAAAAACAGAGTAACGTAGTCCAGTAGAATATTGTCTAGCGCCACAAATTCTTCCATGTAACTCGGGGTACTTCCATGTAGCTCGGGGTACGCGAAAAGTTCGTCCATTTTCCCTTCCCCTGCCCCCCACAGTACTGTTAAGGCAAATTAAGACTTGCTCTGAAAAGATCTGATTAGGACCTTTCCAATGACACCCCATTCGACTACCAATGGTGAAAAAAAGGGTTACCTGCCTATATGGGGAGACCCCCTTAAACCCCTTTGAAAAATTTTTTACCCTATAACTTTCAAGAAGTCACCACTTCTGACCATTCCATTAAATTTCATGGCTGTGGCTTTTATAGTTCCGGAAGGTATATCCTTTTTTTCCGAAACGTGCGAATGAGGAAATAAAAAGTATAATTCACCCAAAAAAGGAAATTAATATTTTTTTTTGTTTGATACTACCCCGAGGTGAAAATGGTCTGGAAACTAAATAGTTTAAAAAAAAAATTAATCCCCAGAATGATGTATATGAGCATCAGATACTCATCTATTCAATCCCAAATGTGGGCATACTGATAACCTCGCTGCAGTATGCATAACGGTGCTCATCCGATTGATGGCCAATATCCACCTTATCAAGCCCACAACTGCTAATGAGTGCCGCGCAGTCTGTACTTCTCCATGGATCAGACCTATGGGCAATGTTTTCAGCAAGGAACTTCACCGAAAACAATTGGCGCAGGTACAGAGACGAGGGGCACTTTAGATTACAATGGTAAATCGAACAGTATCCAACTTGGCGGTGTTCGTGACTACAGGGGTAACACCCATTCCCTCGTTTCCAGAGAGTACAAAAATTTATGTATATCTTTGTAGAAATGAAGGTGACAGGGGAGAGGCAACCAAGATGAAAAGCTACGCTTTCTCAGTGATTGGTAGCAGTCCTGAGAGTGCAACAGAAAGAAAACATGGATCATGTATCTAATCTGAGACCTGACCATGGCTCAATCGAAGGCATGGTGAAACTGATTTCAACCTGACCCAGCTCTTGAGGGACATGGATGTTTTTGGTCTTCCCTATATAAGCTTGGTTGTTACAGGTTTTTGACTGCTTGTTTTGCCCAAGAGAGGTAGATAAAGCCTTCTAAACCTTCTTTGTCTGTTAAAAATGGAATAGGCTTCGGCCTGATCTCTTCATTGAACTTTGTCACTGCTGATAAGGATCTCTAGCTTTCCGGCGTCAGCGTCAGGCGCATATGACACGTTTTCATAGACCACTCCACGAGGTGAAGAGCTGGTAAGGATTGTTATGGTATTTTTATTTCTAATTATTCCTTCTTGAAAATGCATTAAACTTAAAAATTGTAATTGTGTATGTGAATAAAGTAAATTTTTGCTCAAAGACTTAGAGTAAAGTTGGACCAGGATGCCTGGACAGGTTACAAGCGAAACCTCGCTACTGGAATGTATCATCGCATAACAATTATCTAACCGGAATCGCCACCACATCTTTATTCGACAATATTTTCCAATTTTGTCGTTAAAAAGTGCGCTTCAAAACAATTTTCTACGCGTGTGCGGCAGCTTAACCATTCCCACAGGAGATTTTTGATTGGAGCTTGCTGGCGGACTTGAAAAAATGACAAAAGGGACCCACGCTAATTGGCTGACCTCACCTGTACGTGAAATAAAAAATCGAAGAACCAATGATACATTTGATACACGAATAAAATCAAGCAGCGACCCGTAAAAGTAATGTCGAATGGTCTTTTAAGGCTGCAACTATCAGTTGGTGTGTTTCATATAATCAAATATGATTGTGCTGGACGTTGGTCCCAGGTAGTGGATGAAGGTAGTATATTTTTTTTACAACATTCAAAGGGGAATGGTTGGAATGGAGCTTTCGTAACAATGTACCAATTGGTTAAGTGTAAAAAATCTGATAACGAACACAATTAATTGACACAATGAATCTTCTTTTACCACTAATTTATAATTTACCGATGAACTTAATAAACGAACAATCGGGTCAGAGTATTCTATTACAAAAACAGATTCTGAAATTTTACTATGTCTATATACAGCACTCACTCCCTCTAGAGTCAACAATAAAAGAAATGTTTTCCAAATGGATCGAAATTTGTCGCCAAATTACTCATCGTGAAGTAGCCGAAATCATTCATCTACAGGGTTCTCCAATAAGAGGTGTTACTTTGATATTAAAAGAAAAATGCCATTTTTTAAATATAAATGATCAGATATTGTTTTCATCATAAAAAAAAGTATGCCGTTAATAGTAAAAAATAACATCAGGCGAATGATTACCACGACCACGCTTACAGGACCATATCCTTTTCATGAAATTTCCAAATGCAAAATACGGTGTAATGACGTTTGTGGAATGCCTTATTCCAAAGAACGACAAAAAATGGACAAACCTGGGTTTTCTTCAACACTTTCGGCTACAGCAGCAATATTCTCGCCTGTTCTTGAGTGACGTGCACGGGTTTTATTCTGCACATCACTAAGTTGTCCCAAAAGCTCGAATTTTTCTACGAATTTCTGTATTGCGGTCCAACAAGGTGCTTCACGACGACCCAAAAATGTTCGAGGTTTACGAACCATCTCTGCCAAATTCTCACCATTTTCATAGTGAATTTTAATAATTTTAGTGCAATGTTGAAGCATATATTGTTCCAGTTTTATTAATGGCGTAGCTTTTACTTGTCAAATGTTAAAAAATGACAGCTTCAAAAGTGACACCTACCAAAATAGCGGGCCACTCAAAATACCACCTCTTATTGGAAAACCCTTTACTTGCTTGGTTTGAAACGATTGGTCAATCGTCAATCTACCTGCTCTGAAACCGGCATATGATCTGATTTCATTTTCAAAATCTTTGAAAATATTTTGTACGCCGTACAAAGCAATGATATGCCTCTATAATTTTCGCACTGCAGCTTATCATCTTTTTTGTGAATAGGGAATATAATTGATTGGCTCCTTACTTTCGGCATATGTTCTTGTTGCCAAATGTGCTGGATGACTTGGTGAATAGCTTTATGAACACTACTGCCATCATATTTGATGAGCTCCACTGGAATCTCGTCGATGCTCGGCGCATTATAAGTCTTTTGGGTTTGATAGTGGAACAAAGTTCATTCAGATTGGCATGGCCAATGGAAGCTCTCCGCCATCTATATGCTCCGATGCTATGGAGCAGTGAAGAAAATTAAGTAGGTTCATAAAATATTATGCACATCTTTCCTTAATCTTGACTTCATCAGCGATTATATTGTCGATGACATAACAACAGAGCAAGGTTTTGGGCTGATAACCACGTTTCAGGCTTTTCACTATTTTGAGTACTTGTCTTGTGTTGTTGTTCACTAGACTTACATCTATACTTCTGAATTGGTCGTCATAGTATTTCCTTTTCTTAATTCTAATTATCTTATTCGTTACTCTTCTGAGATTTTCGTAGTGTTCTCTATTCGTCCTGGTTTTCCTACCTAAGTAATCTTGGTATGTCCGATTCTTTTTATCCAACGCATTCTAGCACTCATCAGCGAACCAATCATTTCTCTGTAAAGATGCGTCTAATAAAATGAGAAGCAGCTAGTTGTCGAGGGTCTCCGTGAAATTTTTGGCCACAGACACTGTTTGGAGGCTTTCGATGTCAAATTTTTGTAGCGGGCCTTTGACATACGAGGAAACGCTGGTCGGTCGACGAAGACATTTCATCGCTGCTCGGATTTTGAAATTGGAGGACGCGGTCAATGGACCGAAAGAGGTGGAGGCACTATTTGCAGGAAGTGAAGGCCCAGGAGAGGCTGTAGTGCTAAGAAGAAGAAGAAGAAGATACGACATCGATAGGTTAATTTGATCAAGTAACGAACCGAGTTACAATTGGCTCCTCGATATGTACGGACGTTAAGTATGCTCGAGGCCCACCGTTGTTTGATCAGAACATGGTCATTTTATGACTTCTCAATTCCGCTGCCTGTGACAGAGTTGCAAAACGATTTTGTTAAAGATCTAAAAGTCGCTATGTCGATTCTCAAACCTACCCTGTCTGCAAATCATAGTAACAATAAACCAAAAATTATAAAAAATTTAGATACATGCACTGAGGTCCTAGTCAGTGTAGATTCGGTTCATCTATCACTTACGCCACCATACCAAGGTCCTTTTAAAATTTTAGAAACAACCGAAAAATTGTTCACACTAGATATTAATAATAAACCGTGTAACATATCGGTAGATCGATTAAAACCTTGTTTTTCCGCGGTTAAAATAATATCAATAAATATTAGCGAGAATGCCAAAACCAAAAATTATTGTTTGACATCAGTATATAGTAATGAAACACGATACACACCTAGGTATGGAAGAATAATCAACATTACATTAGATTAATATTAGATTAACAATTTAAATTTTTTTAGCTCTAGTTTAATAACCGCACAATAGTAATGTTTAGTTTTCGGAATCCCAAACTATTCAGCACGACGCGGAGGTGAATTCCGTCCCCAAGCAAGCAATTGCTAATTCCCCGTATCGAAGATATTTTGTAAACGACTGTAACAATTATAGGCAAAAAGCCATTTGCGGCAAACCGGAAAGTATGAGAAAAACAAGCGACAGCAAGCAGCCAGACGAGTTGATCGTCGTCACTGAATGACAAACGGCAAGAGAATTTCATCATCTTTGCTGGAGAGATCATGTCTGGGCTCTCGGCATCCTAGCGTTGCTCGCGCCCATCGTGAAGATTTTGCTCTGCTTTTTATGTTCATTTTTATATATGTTGTTCGTGAAATTTCATTCCTTGTGCCGGACAGCAAGTGCCATTTTCTGTCGCGTTATAATTATTGTGCAATTATAACACTATTTAAACAGTTTAAATAGTGTAATAATTGCAACAATTAACAAACTTTTTATGCGTTATCGTGAGCAATGCCAAAATCGACAGCATCGCAGAATGCATCAACTGACAGCGCGGCTACACCACCAGATGCAGGCCAATTTACAAGAAACGAAAGTGCTGATGAGCCTTCAATTTAGAACTGCAGGCTCCCACCATTCTCGAAAGCTAATTCAGATATTTGGTTTCTGCAAGCAGAATCGGTTTTTCAATCGTTCAATATGTGAGCTGATAATGTGAAATATCACTTGATCATAAGTAGCCTCACTGCTGATGTATTGTTAGCCATCACAGATGTAATTAAATCGCCGCCGGCCAAGGGCAAATACAACTATTTAAAGATGCAGCCCATCAATTGCCTAGCAGTTACACAAGGTTCTGGTTGAGCTCAAGCTCAAGGTGGAAGGAAGCCTTCAGAAGTGCTAAGGCTTATGTGGTCTATGGTGAGCGCACAAGCCCCGGAAAATGTATTAAGTGTTCGCTGGCCAGCGCTACTTCCTCTGATAGTTCAGAAATTGCTACGAGTGTTTCAAGCCACAGCCTCACTTGATGAACTGGCTACTTAATGGAAATTGTGAATCACCTCACTTCGTCATGGCTGCCGCCACGCATTCCAGCTATACATCAGCAGCCCTGCCAACCCCAGATGCCACTGATTACGCCATGATTACTGAGCTTAAGGAAATCAGAAAGGCCCTGGAGAATGAATACATACAACAAAAAAAGGTGAGCAACATGCTAAAAAGTGAATTGACAATGACGAGCATAGCAGAGATCGTTTTCGCGGGCAATCAATGGCCTCCAGAGAGCCACATAATTCTCCAGCAGCATACTGTTATTATCACCATAATTATGGCAATCGTGCACGAAGCTGCACTAAGCCCTGCACTTTCAATCACCTTCATTTGGTTGAAACTAAATAAGCTGTCGTCAGTAGCGGTGGTTGGCAACAGTGATATTAACAATCAAACACTTAAAGAATACCACCTTTTCGTCCGTGATAAACGTAGCAATTTAGTACTACTGATATATTCTGATTCTATGCTATAAATCATTCCACGATCTTGGATACATCGTAAGCTTGAATTGACTGACTACAAACTCTTTGCTTCTAACAGCTCTACTATCAACACTTACGGCAATCGTCATCTCTCCCTACAGCTTGGCTTTCGTCGTTATTGCAAATGGTCGTTTGTTGTTGCTGATACTAATCACGCTATCATAGGTGCGGATTTTTTCGCTTATCACGGACTACTTATTGATCTACAAGGAAATGTTTCATTGAAAAAACACAACACGAGGCTTCCAACAGTGAATGGGCTAGCCCTATTTATATGGTAACAAAGAAGCTTGGCGGTTGGCGTTCAACGGGTGACTATCGCCGCCTCAATAAACATACAATTCCGGATAGCTATCTGATTCCTATCATTGACAATCTACTTCATCGCTGTCAATGATTGATCTTGTGAAGGCCTACTATCAAATACCAGTTGCGGAGAAGGGCATCACCAAAACAGCAGTTATAACGCCATTTGGGCAGTTTCAATTCTGTGTTATGCCTCCAGGTCTTCAAAATGCCTCAAAAACCTTTCAATGTCACATGGATAACCTTCTTTACAATATTAACTTTGCCTCCTGTTTCATCGATGAAATAATCATTTTTTCTAAATCAGTAGAAGAGCACATGGAGCATCTACAGGCTATCTTCAAGATTCTAAGGGAAAATAACCTGGCTATAAATCCCAGGAAATTTAATTTGGCAAGGAAAAAGTTGTGTATCTTGGCTATCGTCTCAACAAAGATGGATTCACAGCTCCATCAGAGAAAGCAGAAACAGTTCTCAACTATCCAACGGAACGTCAGACTGCCTTAAAGGAGTGCAAATTGTATATCTCATCAACTGTTGTCACTGCATTTTAATCACTTTCAGCATCTATTGGTGCTTCTTTAGAGCAGTTCGAAGATGGAACATGGAAAAAACTTAGATTTTACTCTAGGAAATCAAGCCCCTCTGAAACACTACAATACCTATGACAGGGAAATTCTTACCATTTTCGCCAATATTAAGTTCTTTCGGCATATCCTAGAAGGTTGAACATTCATTTTTAAGACTGACCATTGGTTCATGCTTTTGCACAAAAATTGGACAAAGTTTCTCCTAGACAGCTTAACTAACACAGCTTTATTTCCGAGTTCACCACAGAAATCGTTTATGTTAAAGGTGAACATAATGTAGTTGCGGAGGCCTGATCGAGAGTCAACGTAATCAACATGCCTACCGCTTTAGACTTCCAAACCATACAAGTTGCCCAACAATCAGACCAAGAGCTCCAAGATTTATTAAACGACAACCAATCTCTTAAACTACAACTCCGAAATCTTCAAGGCCATCAAATTTACTGTGATACCTACACGGGATGTATTCGTCCTTATCTTCCAAAATCTCTTCGCAGATAAACCTTTGACATCATTCACAGCCCTGTTCATTCTAACAATCGTTTAACGGCTTGACATTTAAAGGATTTATTTGGCCTCGCATACAAGCAAATGCTCTGACCTGTGTGAGAGAATGCATTTCATGTCAACGACCTAAAGTGCAAAGGCACACTAAAACGCGTATAGGCCTAAACACATCGACGTTCCGGATAATCGTTTTGATTACATCCATCTGGACATCATTCAGCTTCCAGTAGTCAACGGTTTTCGCTACTGCCTGACAATGATTGATCGTTTCTCTCGCTGGCCGGTTGCAGTTCCTCCAGCTGACATTATAGCAGATACTATTGCCACTGCATTTTTCAATCATGAGATCACACAATTGGCACTCCACTCACAATTACAACGGATCAAGGCACTCAGTTTGAGTCCGCACTTTTTACGGCTCTAGCTCAGATCGTTGGTGCGTAACGCATTCACACAACATCATACCACCCACAAGCCAACGGCGAGAGAGATCATGTCTGTGCTCTCTGCATCGTGACGATTTATCTAGATAGTTTGTAAAGTTTATTGTCAGCGTGTAAATATGAGTGTAACTCTAATTCAACTATCTAAAATAAAAACTACATTAAACACAAAATAATAAACTATAGTAATTTATCAAAGGAACTATTATCGCCAAATAGAAATAGTTCTGTGGCGGTTATTTATGCTATGTATGTTATAGACACACTTAATTTCTAATCATTGACATAATCCTTCATAAAAATACACTTGGAATAAATTTACTCTCCATCTTTGCATTTCACACGAAATTTATAATCAAAGCAAGTAATTGTCAATATAACTAAAAAATTAAAATATTAGATTATTCTCTCTGATTCTTTTATGGTGATTTGCCAAATCGTAATTAACGAAATATTAAATAAAAAAGGATTAGTTTCTTTCAAAACATATATTTAGGTATATTTTCATAAACAAACCAATTCAGTAACTACGTTCTATACATATAATTATCAACAACAAAATTCAGCACTTTGATGATAAGAAAAATAACAAACTTATGAAGTCAACTTAGAAATATGTTATTCCGCATTGTCTTTTCCATTCAAACGGGCTATGTACCACGGCCATTATAATTGGGGCTTAGTGCCTAAATTTCAATTAATTGGCACACAAATTCTTGTAAAATTCTTGGCAGCTGTTTGTCACTATTATTTTATCTGCAGCAGCCTGTACATCGAAAAAGCAGTCACTTGTCATATCAATTACTTTGAATGGTTTTGATGTATTCTTTGCACCAGAAATAACATTTTTAAGGTCTTCAGGGACAAAGCTTTTCGTGACTTTCTTTCTTTTCTCTATTATTCCAAAGTCTCTGTCACATTGCAAAAAACTATGACCTGATATGAGAAATTTCTGTTCGATAGTTTTGAAGTGACCCTTGGCCACTAAAAGCATAATTGAAAACAGCATCATTCTGTTTTTATTTTGCCCAGCACAGTTGCCGCACCATATTATCAGATGGTCCTTGTCAATTTTCTGTTTCTTAATAAAATTCCAAAGGTATGATGCTATTTCATTTCCCCCTCTACCATAGATGCCTTCATGCCAAAGACACATATAGAAGTTACAAATACCCGCTACATTGATACACAAGTTATAACAGCTCAGCTGGCGCTTATAAAACATCTCAGAGTGAGTTAGAGTAGGGACAAAAATCACCTGCTGAAGATCTATGGCCAATGTTATAGTTTTATTACCTGGTGTTTGAGATTGCTCCCTATCTTTCCCCATTAGCTTACGAGACTGTTCTGCTTTTCGGTGATGTAAGTCCAAAGTAACTTTGGCAGATCGACTTTCAGAGTTTTGAGAATATACTATTGCTGACAAACGATCACAGACTTTGCAGTGTCAGTTCTGGGTTTCTTGAACTTTAAATTAGGAAAATCTCTCAAGAATATTTTTGAATAAAATTTATACGTTACTTGATTATCAAGATGCATTTCATTGAAGGCTTTCAAACACCGATGTATGTTCAAATCAGAGCTTAGGTATTCTTTGCTACTTTTTGTTCTTGTATAATGATTTTCATCCCAGGGAAACATGTTAATGTGATTTCTAACTCGAAGAACATCATGTTCAGAATACCTTGAGACTTTATGCGAAGTTATTTAATCCGTAAATAATGTATCACCCTGTTTCTTTTTGTAAATCAATGTCTCCACTTCCTTTTTAGAAATTGCAAAAACGTCCATGAATGTCTTTTTGCAAACTGGCGCCAGTGTACCGTTACCATTAGGCAAAACATAAGTAATCGGTGTCTGTCGTCGACTCTCCGATGATACATTATAATTACCATGCCGGCGTCGCTTGACATCGTGCAGATGTAACAATCCCATTAAATATGTTCGTTGTATTTTCAAGTCTTCATGGTACAGCTTCTCAAATAAACATAACTGTATGTCATGATTTAGCGTATCACATTGGTTCTTACATTTGCAAATTTTCTGCAACAAGGGTTTGAAACCAGTAGAAGCAAAATATTAACGAAACGATGATCAAAAAACTTACCAGCACAGAAGGTGCTCTTTTAGCCGGCATCACTTTTCCTTTGCTCGTGACATAACTTTATCCTTGTGTTTTCAAAGATTTTCTTATCACTGTTTTATTCTTTGTATTACTTCTACTATCGTTCATTATGAAAATATATGATTTTTCTCGGCAAAAACAAACCAAACATTGCTGATGTAAATTGAAAGCTCTCAACAGACGACAGAAGTCTTTGTTTGAAATTGACACGATCGGGAAGATATCCCCTGTGTAAAGAAAAAAGCTTTGGCACTTACTAAAAGTGCCATCTTTCAGGGAATAACAAAACTAGAATGATGTAAGTAAGGCACTTAACACCTTTGAAATGGAATAGCTACTGAGTATAGAACGTTTCGATATGCAAAACTTCAGTTTGATTTTTTTGGAACTTAGCCCATTTGTAAATTCCATGCCTCAATTGTTAAAAGGAAATAGTTTTTTATTAAAATGTCAATTAGAAATGTTAAATATTTTATGTCAATCTGCTGATATATAAATAAAAGCTAATCAACTAAAAATATTTTTCAATATTTTTAGTTATGAACATAAAAGAAGATTATAATAGGATTATAACAATGTTAATATTAGGTAGGTTTGATATTTTAGCTCGACATGCCTGATTTTAAATCTTTTAGATTCTTCTCGTAACAACCTAGCCGCGACAATGGCGTGTTGTTTTTTTTTTGATGCCTTTTTATTGTACACATGGTATCTTCAATTGAAATAATGATAACTTCTGATTCTATGAAAAATCTTGAAGATCTTTCATAGAATCAGAAGTTTATTCCCCGGATTCTTCAACAAACAGCCAAATAATCGCAAAGCCGCAAATCTGATGTAAACCGAATAAATTTTCATAAACCTCTGCTATAATTAAATAATCAAAAGCATAAAAATTTATAACACTATAATAATATTAATACAATTAACCTTGTTCTAATATTAAAATTCGTTAATAACGTTCACCTTCCTTCCGCAAGCTTTTTCGTTCTTTTTTCTTCCGCAAGATGCATATTTCCTCGCTTTTTCCTCGTGGCTATAAAATTCGAGTTGCTTTTCATGCTTTACTGATTCCCCAAAAGGTCAAAGAAAAGATGAACGTGTCATCACCTGAGAAAAATAAATTTCGGCACGAAACCTCACGGAAAATGGCTAAAATTTAATTACTAATTTCTGCTAATTCAAATATGTTCATATTTCACGCATGGGAAAATTTCTACACGTAAATCGTTCGCGCTTTACATCGACTTCCTGCACTTTATCTTAAATTTTTGAGTTACGGCCGTTTCTTATTTTAATTAAAGCAAAGCCGGAAAACAATATAAATACAAATTCATACACATATATTTTTTTCTTAGGGATTATTTTACATTAAATATACAAAAGTATTGTACATGGGTAGAAAAAATAAATACAAAATGCAATCAAATGACGGTTCGGCAATCGGGAGGACGTTAAGGAGATGTTGAGTCGTCTCTTCGCAAAGCATCAGACGGTGACGGCTGCCGTCCGCCCAACGGGAGCAAATCAATGTTTTGTACATGGGCGCGCACTGATGTGCCGGGAGGTAGTCCTACATACCATCTTCCAACGTTTTTAATAATTGTAGAGTCTCGACCAAGTGTTATCCAGTCACTGTCACGGTCACCTTGCAAACGGTTTCGATCCGTTGTTACAACTGGCTTAGCATGCTCTTTGCTATTATAATATTCTGACTCCTCTGGATCCGGTCTGCTACTACTGGGGATCTCATTGCGATTTGGAGAGAACTCCTCACGAGAGGGGTATTTGTTTTTTGAGCCCTTATCTTCACTGCTGCCAAATTTATTATTGTTGCTGTAATTGCTTTCGTATCTATCTTTAGGTATTTTTGAGCCAAACGTTGATCCTCGGTCATAGTTGTACCCGCTGTTATCGCCGTATCTTGTATTTGACCCCAACGAGCCTTGATTGTAGTCATAGCCAGGTTTTTTATTGTCAAATCCTGGTTTGCGACGATCATCACGATCCCACTCTGGTTTTTTATTCTCGCCATGATTCTTCTTCACCCAAGATTCTGTATCGTATCCTCCCTCCGGAGTTCCATACCCACTCTCACCGCCTTCATTGCTCCCAAATCCTTGGCCGCCCTTGTTATAGCTCTGACTTCCACCGTAGCTCCCTTTCCGATCATCATACCGATCCCGGTTGTTATTACTATCACGATCTCCAAAGCTATCATATTTGTCTTGACGATCATCGTTATAGTCCCTATCACGATCGGTAGGTCGGAACCTTCCAGACTCGGAAGTTTTCAGGTATCCTTCATCAGCAAGATCGTTGGATTGCTGGTCCCTAATTCCAAGTTCTGGGAGTGCTGGGCGAGGGGAAAGATGTGTTCCCGCTCCTGTAGTACTTTGGACCACTCTGTACCCGATTCCTGCTCCTGCTATATATTGAACTGTGCGTTGGATTCCTTTGTCGTCCAAATATGAGTATGAGCCTCGAACTACACCATCTGGTCCACTTGACTCAGATCTTCTTTGATCTGGAGCTGACAAGATAAAGCGGTATTGACCATCGGGTCCTCTTACTGTTGCCATTCGACCTCGTGCTCCTTTTGGACCTTTATAGAGTGGCTGGTTGTATCCTACATTCGCGGGAGAGTCGGGGACAGCATTGCTAACTTCAAACCCAGTTCCAGCTCCTGCAGCATATCTCACTGTGTGGCGTTCACCGACGTCATCTAGGTAGGAATAAAGACCTGAACAAAACAAAAAGCATTTAATTTTTCTATTCTTTAAAATATTTAATCAATGGTTTTATTTCACCTGTAACCCTTCCTGTTCTATCGGCATCCTCTTGTCTTTCATGATCTGAAGTTCGGAAGCCAAAGGAATAACTAGGATCCTCGTACGGATCTGCCAGAGGATCATCTTTGGTTCCTATTGGACCAACTGGATATTGCGCCAAATCCATTTTCCTATGTATCCGCGGACCCCTGGCGCGAAACCTTAAAAAATGCAAATTCAAATGAGAAAACAACCTTATCAGTGATCTTCACCCTCCATTGATTCTACTACGAAACTCAAATACTTGACGCAATAAACATGCTCATTACCAACACTACAAGAAGAAGAATAATAGGTTCGACTCGTTAGTCTAGAGCAGAATGTCTTTGTTTTTCCATACTCCATACAAAAAGGGCGGAAACACACGGCTATGATCACTTGCTGAAGCGAAGTGAATGCTTCAATTGTAGATACAATAAACGGTTACGATTGTGGATCGAGAAATTCATTTGTTTTTCTTCGGAAGAAGCAAAGAATGAATGAATGAATGTGCCAACGATCGTAGACGCATGTCTTTGAGCGGTTAGAAGTATAATGGTAAATTGTTGATGGATTGATCCAGGGTGAGCCCTAGACAAATAGCTCAACCATCTTCGGGTGCTTATGAATAAATCATAAGATCATATGTGAGGATGTTGCCTTCTGTTGTGTCTGCAATTTATTTTACAATTTTCAACTTACCCACGTGGTCCAGCTGAGTAGACAGTTTCTTCAATGCGTCCGCTTGCGGGGTTTCTCGCTCCATAGCGACCTCGAACAACTTTGTCAGCTGATCCGCTTGCTTCATGGTAGTGACCACCAACATCGTTATTTGATAAACTGAAAAATGAAACATTGATTATTCTCATTACGATTGATATGAATAAATTGTCAGATGATTTGAGGCATTGAGTACACAACCATTAGAAGTTACACTTAGCTAACAGTAAAAAAGAATTAGTTGGAGCTAATTATCTTGAGACTTGTAATGTGAAAAATGTTCATTGCTGTTGAAAATTTAATAAATAATTATTGACAATAATTAATAAATAATATAAACTGATTTTATACTCTTAACACTAGCATCCAAAACTCCTGTTTCGTTTTATACGAATCTAAATTATTCAGTGAACCTCACTTCTGCCCTTTTTACAAAAAATTTACATAAAAATTAAGGAGCCTTCTAAGCTTTTCCAGAACAGTAGGTAGAGATGACGTCAGGGAAATGATTAACCAAACTATTTAAGAATTGCCTTTTCTCCGGAAGGGAAAGATGATAATATTCTTAGAGGGTATACATCCAGCAGAAAGACCAAGAACTCGATGAGAAACCACGATAGAAATTGATACCAGATCCTTGCTGGGAATGATTGACTAGTGAACGAGGTTGCAGAACCACGATGATCAGAGGAGATTAGCCCTGTAGGCCAACGTTTAGCTTGAAATATCGTGCCATAAGTGATAATTCTTAAAAAATTTCAAAAATTCACAATATGGTCTACTACATTCTTCTTCTTCTTCTTAGCACTACAGCCCCTCTCGGGCCTTCGCTTCGTGTAAATAGCGGTCCGTTGACCGCGTCCTTCAATTTCGTGATCCGAGCAACGATGAACTGTCTTCGTAGACCGAGTCAAATCAGCGTTTCCTCGGTTTCCACACTGGTCTCCGGCCTTCAGATCTCCCTACGAATACCTTCTTGGGTATCCGTTGATCGTCCATACGATGCTTGTATCCAGCCCATTGCAACTTCCGCAGTCATATAATCGTTGAGACCGCCTGTTCGTCAAAAATTTCATACCGCTCATGGTAGTATCAAATTCACCATTGGTTCCCGTCTAGCTTTGCTCCGATTATTCGCCCCAGGACCCGTCTCTCAAACGCGATCAATATGTTTGCGGGTGCTTGGGTTAGGGTCCATGTTTCACACCCATAGCATAACACAGGTCTTATCACAGATTTGTATACTTGGAGCTTTGTTTTCCTGTGTATGCAGCTGGTCTTCAAGATTGTCAAAACTGAATAAAATATTTTTTTGCGAGCTGTATTCTTTGGCGTATTTCATCTCTTTCATTGCCCGTTTTCGTTATTTTGGCACCTAAATACACAAATTTGCTCACATTTTCGTTACTGTATTTGCCAGTTGTGATATTTTGTGTATTTGAGGTATTTTCCCTCGACTGTGGCATGAGCTTTGTTTTATTTTCATTGATTTGTAGCCCCACTTGTTTTGCTTTGCTGTCGAGTTTCAGGAAAAGTTATTTGGCAATTGTTAATGACCGTGACAGAATGTTGATATCGCCCGCATAGGCTACTACTTGGCTTGACTTGAATAGTAATGTACCTCGTGCATCGACAGGTAGCTTCTTCATGACGTACTCCAGAGCCAAATTGAATAGCAATGGGGCGAGCCCATCTCCCTGCTTTAGTCCGATATTTGTTTCATTGGTTTGTGCATTGGTGAGTTGATTATTGATGCGGGCTTGGGAGCTCGTCGATGTCATTGTCATGTTGGTATGACGGACTAATTTGGCTGGCATGCATTATTTGGTACAATACGTTACGATCAATACTGTCGTATGCTTGCTTAAAGTTAACAAAAATTTAGTGTACGTCTATGCTAAGCCCCCCGCATTTTTCGAGTACCTCCTTGACTGTGAACAATTGGTCTATTGGCGACTTACCTGCCCTAAAACCACCTTGATACTCCCCAATATCACGGTTGGCATAGGATCCAATTTTATTTTCTAAGATTTTTGAAAATATTTTGTACGCCGTACAAAGCAATGATATGCCTCTATAATTTTCGCACTGTAGCTTGTCACCTTTTTTGTGGATAGGGAATATAATTGATTGGCTCCAGTCTTTCGGCATATGTTCTTGTTGCCAAATGTGCTGGATGACTTTGTAAATAGCTTGATGAACACTATTGCCACCATATTTGATGAGCTCCACTGGAATCTCGTTGATATCCGGCGCTTTATTATTCTTTGATGATGGAACAAACTTCATCCAGAGTTGATGGGGCCAATGGAAACTCTCTGAGGACATCTATAGGCTCCGATGTTCTGGAGCTGCGCCGAGGATTAAGGAGGTTCTTGAAATATGATGCCCATCTTTCCTTAATCTTGGTTTCATCAGCGATAATATTGCTGATTTCATCACGACAGATCGTGGTTTTGGGCTGATAACCACGTCTCAGGATTTTCACTACTTTGTATGCTTGTCTAGTGTTGTTCCTTACTTACATCTATACTTCTCAATTGGTCGTCATAGTACTTTCTTTTCTTAGTTCTAATTATCTTATTCGCTACTTTTCTGAGATTTTCATAGTGTTCTCTCTTCGTCCTGATTCTCCTACCTACGTATTCTTTGTACGCCTGATTCTTTTTATCTAACGCATTCTGGTACTCATCATCGAACCAATCATTCCTCTTGCGTCGGGCTTGATGTCCGACCGTCTGTTCTGTCACGGTCTTAATAGCCGCTTTCACTTCCATCCAGAGCTCGTTGCTCTGTGTCTGATAAGATGGGAGCCAGCTGGTTGTCGAGGGTCTCCGTGAAATTTTTGGCCACAGACGCCGTTTGAAGCCTTTCGATTTCAAATTTTTGTAGCAGGCTGGTCTTTGCCTTTGACATACTACGTTACCTAGTTCGTAATAAATCATTACCATAAATCTGTAGCGGTCGCGTGTTCAACAGCAGAGGCGCGCAAGCCAAAATGAAGTGACAGCGACATCAACGCTATCGGACGTTGGCGTTTGGCAAGATTTACTCTCTTCATTTTCAAGCTAGATTTCGGCCACGGTGGGTCGTTCTAAAGTTGTGCAAATCGATGTTGAGCAAACTTTTGAGTGGAAATGAAGTTTTGTGTGTAGTAGCCACTATTATTTTATTCGTAACTGCATTGATGATGACCCCCTGTTAGAGCTGAATATAATGGTAAGCGAAGATAAACTTGAAGACACGCAAGGCGAGCTGCTGACACAATCAAGTGCACATAAAATCTACAGCGTGGCGTTGATTAAATTGCCGCCATTTCAGCCAAAACATGCGTTGTTATGGTCCTCATGCGTTGAAGCGTAATTTCATTCTCACCGTATTTTCAAAAATGCGGTGCGTTTTGTCAAAGTTGTCACCAAGTTAGACTTAAAAGCTGTCAATCATGTTGCCGATATTGTGGGTTGACCAGCAGGGCAAAGTTAGTAACTTACCCTTAAAAATCATCCTCTCTTAACGTTCGAGATACCGAACAACAAAAAAATACCTACTGCAACAAGAATTTGAGGTTGGTGACCAGAAAACTTCCGAACTTCTTCGACAGCTGCACTACCAAGCTGGGGGTGAATTATCGGAAGGGTACCTGAGAGTTATGGTTAAAATACCTAGCGTACACGTATAGGCTGTACTGGCAGCACAAAACGCCCCAACAATGTATAGCCTTGCAGACGTCACCGATCTTGTAAGCATCCATGACATGAATAACGTTGGCGCAGTCACTGAGAAACACATTTCCAAGACAGCCGTAACAACGCCCCTTGGGTTATATGAGTTCAAAGTCATGACTTTTGGACTCAAAAATGCGTTAAAGCTTCCAAAGATTCATGGATGAGGTCCTCAGGGATCTCGACTTCTGCACCTGTTATGTAGATGATAACCTAATTCCGTCAAAGTTTCAGGACCAGCATTCGCACCACATACGACAGGTTTCCATAAGATTGAATCATTATGGTATGTTTATCAATACTGAGAAGTGGATTTTCGGCGTTCTCCGCATAGAATATGTCGGGTACATAGTTAGTATGGATTGAATTTTACCACTACTTCCAAGCTGAGGCGATTAGAAGGTTTCCCTTCCAACGCCATTATAGTAGCTGAGGCATTTCCTTGATACACTTAAATTTTATTGCCACATAATACACAATGCCACCAACATTGGATGCGTAGAAGGCAGATAAAACAGAGTTGCGATGACCTTTCATAGGAAGTCAAACTCGGTCGAATCCAAATACAGAGCATACAACTGAGAACTGTTGGCTATATATTACGATAAACGGTATTTCCAGCACTTTTTGGAAGGCACAACTTTCCATATTAAAATGGATGATAAGCCACTAGTCTATTCTTTCAGCACAAAACAGATCACACCAATTCTCGGTAATCACACTAATGACGCTTCATATCATAATTTTTTACCGACATACGATATATTCATGGAACACAGAACTAAATTACTGATGCATTGTCATATGTGGATGTAATTTCGATGCCCTTTTCCTTTGTCGTTCACGAATTGCTTGATGCTCGTAAACGACTAAGCCAACGATGCTGGGCTGTAAAGAGTGCTGACTGACAATGGAATTTCATTGATGTTGACAGCAGTTCCCGTGGATAGCGAGGCAAAGCCTTTTTGTGACATTTCTGCCAGCTGAATGTATGTTTTTTGTTCCCCTGGTCCTACGAAAAAGGTCTTCGATAGCTTCTACGACCTATCGCATCACATTGAGAGCGCTACAAGAAAGATTATATGTCAGAAGTTCGTGTGGATTGATATGCCAAAAGATATTCCAAGGTGGACGTTCGAGCGTTCCCTGTTAGCGTTGCAAGATAGGGCATCATCACCAAAATCAAAACTCCCCAACATGGTATTCTAATGAGTTTGTAATCCCATCATCTGGACTCGAAACAGTACTGATTATTGATTTAATGGCCGCTGGCTCTTCCTAGGGATACATGTCCTGTCTTACGGTAATTGATCGGTTTGCGAAATGGCCCAAGGCAATTCCTATGGACAACAGACAACTTCATCGAAAGGCAAGACTTTCCACAATAATTTAGGTAGCACGGTTAGAAACTCCACACACAGTAACCACAGACCAGGGAGACCAATTTAAGTGTCAGTTCTTTCGGCAACTTTCTTCATTGATTGGCTGTGCACCAATCCGTACGTTGCCTTACCGCCTCACCTAAAATGGATTGGCAGAACGGTGGAGTAGATCACTAAAGGCAGCGATGATGTGCCATGATTGAAACTTTTATTGCGTGGATGTTGTTCCTGCAGAGCTGCTTGGTTGGCGTAGTACCTTTGACAAAGACTTGGGCACATCGAGCGCTAAGCTCGCCTATGGTCAGAGAAATTCCTCGTTCCCGTTCATAACAATGTCGAGCCGGGTATGTTCTTGGGAATCATTCACCAAGCGATGGGGTGACTGCGTCCAACTCCAACAAATTAGCATGGTACACATACAAAATTCATCAATAAAAATCTGCGAGCTAGCAATCACGAGTCTGAATGAGTTCTAATACATATATAAACATCTTATTGGTAAATTTCTCGAGAGAAAAAATTTACTAATTGTGGAAAGTACTTTATATATATACACACACCTATATATATATATATATATATATATATATATATATATATATATATATATATATATATATATATATATGCGAAATTTGTGACCGCGCTAGAAGTCGCACTTTTGCTTCAATTTGCACCAAATTTCCAGGCAAGGTCTATTATGATTGGCTTGATTGGCTTAGCAAAAAAGTGCGGCCATTTTATATGAAATCCGCTTTGATTTGTACGAAAATTGGTACAAACGTTCACTGAGCTGTGTGATCAACCTCACAATGAAAATTCCAATGTTGAACCATCTGAAACGAAATGGTGTCCACTTAAAAGTAAAAAAAACCTACAAAAATTTCTTGTATTTGTCACCAAACCTGAAATTTTGAAGTCAGGCCTGAAATTTCAATCAGGCTAGCCAAAGTTCGAAATTTCAAAAACTTGATATTAAGGTAGATGGTGATAAGATCTAATGATTTAAGTATTCTGATGAGTATCCATGAGCAAGTTTTAAAATGGTAGCGGCTCATTATGTGATTTTATCAGATTTTCATTGCCCTCTAGTGACGACATTTCTTAACAAATTTTGTTGAAACTTGAAATCAAAAATTTTTGGGACCAATCCTTGCATTCAGTAAAAAATATGGAAAATTAAAACAATGTTATTAAGTGCCGTTTTCAACTAAAAACAATTATTTGGTTTTTTTTCCTATACATCGTAAGACTCCAATCCGAACGAGATTTTCTACAGCAGTTAACTGGACTCTATCTATCCATCCATCTATCTTTCAAAGTATTTCAAAATCAAACGCTAAAACTCAAAATGGTAGCCCCAAAGGAGGAAAAGTAAGCAAAACTCGATATTCAATTGCAACTGAAGTGTTGAATATATTTTCATGTAACGTTTGAAATGGCTTACATTGAAAGTATTTTTACAAGAAATTTTGTTTTTAAAAAGTGTTTTGCTGTGGCGGCCAATTAAATTATTATTTGCTTTTAAAATAAAAGCGTCTATGAAAAATTTACCTTTCTGGATGATGGTGCCGAAGGGGACTGTTTTTTTTTTTTTTGGAAGAAAGTTACAGGTTGCTTGCGCTCTGAATAAATCTCAACTGGGGAATGTTTCTAGACTACTAACTAGAAACCTCCCTTGGCAATCTGAAAACCTAGCCTAGAGCCGTTCAACGCATGACTTTGAGATAGGCCTGGTTTTTCTATGCCTGCAGGTTCTTCCTAGTTACAGGAATCCCTTCTCTAGCGAAAAAGGAGGGATAGGAAAAGATGGCTGGAATAGGAACCTATCAACCCTCGATGCCTCCTAGGGCTCCCATTTGCCTTTTTAACTGGCATAGCTGCCCGGGCATAATTCACCACACAGCTCATTTGTTAACCGATGGATTTTCCAATAATAGTTTCCGGTGTCACTGAAGAGGTCACCATGCTGCCTATCCCACATTATTAAGCAAAAAATATGTAGCAGGCATCATCTACCTCATCTGTGCAAAACTCACAGTTGAGGACGGTGACTTATCAATCTTATGCAGGTAAGAGTAAGAACATTCATGATTGCTCAAGAGTTGGGTCAGGTAGAAATCAGTTTAGCCATGCCTTCAATTAAGGTTAAGGATCAGGCACGCAGCCCATCTTCTCTTTGTGTCTCTCTTCCAAGACTGATGTCAATCACTGAGAGAGCATTGTCTCTCCTCCCACGCAACTACATTCACGTCACCATCACTTTATTGTAGGTAAAGATTTCTGCGTTCTCTCATAAAGAGGGCAATGAGTATCACCATCACTGCCAACCCAGAGACTGTTCAGTATATGCGTTCGATTTGCAGCACTCCTTCTCACTGCACTTATGCTAACCGCTTTCAGCACAGCTCCTTGCTGAGAGAGTCTCCCCATAGTTCCGATCTATAGAGTAGTACAGATTGTACGACACTAGTCACAAGTCATCTCTATGATGAACGGAGCCCAATTATGCCCGTCATCATTGTTCGGAACGATTCATTTTGAGTATCCATTTTTGAGTCTATCAGTACACCATGTGCTTTACTGCTAGTTTGGACTTGGGCACCTTTTCTCCAATATATATTTATATTTTTCTGAGTATATCTATCCCCTACCACTCTGTCTATTACTCTTTCTTCGTTGCACAATGCTCGTACAATCTGCATTCTCATTTCGCCACTTTGTCAAGTTTGCCTCTTGGGTAATACTTAATGCATTGGTATAATGGGGTATACAAACTAATGTGAATTAATAGTTTTGTGTGTAACTAGTCGAATTCACGAGCAGCTTTTAGAGATAAAAAGGAAATCATATACGCATTAAAAAAAACTCAGAATAACTGTCTCTACAAGTATCTAATCAATAGGGCCAAAAAATTTTCTTAGATACTGTCTTGAAAAATTTTCAGGTCCACGCTTCAGTGCTCATTAGATGATCCCTAAGTCTTTTCTTTAATACCAAAAGTGACTTGCTTCCTTCACCATGTGTAGAGGATTCTTACTCGTATGTATACGTAGAGCATCATTCGTAGCACCGTTCTTCAGACGATCCGTTCGGGTAAAAGGTATTACGAATTAACTTGCATTCCTCACACTATATAGGTTGTTTTGCGATACTTTAGTTAATGATATTTGGTTCGATCCATTAGTGTTTAAATATTTGAAGATGAATTTAGCTTTCTCCATTATAATGGAATTCTCCATTATAATATTGATAGTCCTTTCTCTTAATGTAATTTTTATCAGGATGGCCACTTCAGTTTCTCCAATCCTAAGCTGAATCCATCTTTTTCAGTCTCTTGCTGAACGCATTTGCATACCTAGTCTAAGTTTCATATGCTCAACAGTTGTCCAGCGATTAGCACCGGAAGACAATCTGCATAGCCAATCAAGTGTGGCCCACTAATCAGGGGCACGGGTGGAGCCCTGAGTGCTCTGGTGCCTTCCTTCATGTTCTAGAGCAAGCTTCGGTGTTTCAGGTAATCTTTTAGATCCCCAAAAGATATTCTGGTACTTGGAAACGACTTTCTAGCTCTTCTAGAATATGTACCAATCAACATCAAGATCAACCAGTAAGATAAATCACTGGGTGGAACTGCGGGGTGTAACTACGCGCTGAAATGTGCTAACCACTTTTTCAGTTGTATTAATGGTGGAGCAACTTGCTCTAAAGCCACGTACATAGGCCCCCTGCAGGATCGCGTCAGCGAGCCTTCCCCTGTTGAATATTTTAAGAACTTTCCCGAATAAGTATTCCATTGGGAACAGCATCAACGTTGATGGAATCTTGTCCATCTTTCCCTGTTTTATGAACAGGATAACTTCTAGGCACTGAACTTCTTCGTGACAAGATACTAGCCAAGCTCTCTTGGATCTCTGTTCACACCGTTTCCTAGACCTTGCCAACATCTAGTCTGTGTAGACACTTTCAACTTATAAGCTGTTAATTTGGTGCATGCCTCTTCGCAAGTTTCAGTTTTCCATTATTTCAAAAGATCACCACTATACTGGAGGCTTGCTTTGCTGGGATCTTCAGCAAAGCATGAAATATTTGCAAACCAGACGTAATCATTATCATAGATGAGCTCATCACATATTAATCGTTGGTGGCGATCGTGTCGTTAGCACTTGAAAAACACCATCAGATTGTAAGTGCTCTTTGCATCTTGTCGTTGGTTTCCGTGTTGTCCTCCTTATGTATAACATGTCACAGTCCTTGCATGTTAGTTCGGATATGCCGCTGTTTTTTTGTTTCCAATGTTTTTTTTAGTTTTGAATGCAGTTCTAGTTTTCATTTCGTAAGGAAGTTTGATAGTCTTTATGTCTCTCTGCCTACGTATGTTAACAAAATCCATTTTTCGTCGTTCTTGCACATTTCAATCGGTTGGCGTTCCTATTTTTGTTAGTACCGAGTAATAATTTTGCCAATATCACGTTGCTTTTATCCGTTATTATTAGCTATAGTATTCTATAAATGTTGTTTGGTTCATTGAAGTAGTAAGAAGTAGTCGTGGGAATGGATTTGAGTCTGTGCACCATTGATCTGTATGCTGCTAGTTTATGTTGTACGTGGTGGTTAGATGTTACGTGTTGGTATGATCAGTTATAATTGGTTTTTGTATATCTTATAGTTCAATCTGTTAGTTTCCGTGCTATGGCAAAGGGACAACGCAACTATAAGGAAGTATACTTGAGTTGTCTGTAGGCCTTTTTCTTGTAATGAAATTTAACTTTCACTCCCTTGAGCCAGTGTGTAGCAGGACACAAGTTTATAGAGGTGTTGGATGGACTAAAGAGATAGGTACCAAATTAGACTAGGCACACGGATATTAGGTTTTTGTTTTTTGAGTTGTTGGATGCCCATTTGTTCTAGCTTATCCCGTTTCCGTTACCCTTGGAGAGTGTGGTCTAGTACTGAGAAAATCAAGTCGGAATTTGTAATAAGTTATTCATTGATAATGTTACCGTATGTTTTGTTGATGTTAATTCTCGGTTTTTTGTATTGTTTATGTAGGGATACCATAGAGTTTGTCATAATGTCGGGCTTGTATTCGTTGCTTTGTGGGTGCATCGCACAAACGGGAATGAGACAAACCAGAATAAACGGACATCCAACGAACCAAAAAACAAAAACCTAATATCCCTCTACTTAGCCTTATTTAATACCTAGCTGCTTAACCCATTCTACACCCATAGAAAGTCGTTGCCTTCCACACATCCTTCAGACACTGAAGATGACTAAACAAAAGTCGAAACGTGTCTATTCAAACAGCATTGCAAAGCCCGACGGCTTTTCAAGAAAAAAAATAATTGGCTTGTGGATATCAAATCAAAAAAAATTGACTAGTTTTTTCAAAGATCCTAAGAATATTTTTGACATTATTGAGGACATTGGATGTCCCATACCCAAACCATCCTGGGCAATACATGTGTTGTTATTAAATCTAAAATAGTTTTGCTTGATTGTGATGTTTAGGAAATTGAACAGTTGGGCTGTTATTGAATGAAAGTGTTTCTTTTAGCATGGTTAGTGTTTTATCGATGAGTATAACCGTGTAGAGATTGGTGATGTTTAGAGATAAAAGTCGACAAGTGTCAGTCAATGTAAGAGAGGTAGTGTAGTTTGCTTGATTTTTAATATGCTAATTAGTATGCAGGAGCTGGGTGGTCGTTGACAACAGGTGGCATAGGGACATTGGATTTGTGGAGCTTAGGTTGTGCATTGTGGGGTGGTATGAATGGATTTGAGTAAGGTAGCGATGCTTAAAATTAGGAGAGATGATGATGCAGGAGCACTACGAAAACATCCGATTGGGACACCAAGGAAACGATTGAAGATTCTATAAATACTGATACCAGATCCTTGCCGAGGAATTCAATTGACACAAAAAGTCACAAAGCTGCGATGCCTGGAGGCAACTTCTACTAGAGGCCTCCAAATACCGCGGCTCTGTGACTTGGTTCACCAATTAGAGGTGACTACTGCTGGAGGCGAATATTTCTCGCAGTGAAGATAAGTAAAGTGGTTACAGTACTCATTTGGTAAGCCAAAGGTCTTTGGTTCAATCCAGTTGGTGAAAACGAGGTTTTTTTGTGTGACTCTTTGGACAGACTATAAGCCTGCTTAACTCTAATACACACAGGCTTAAAATCAGGACGTATCACAGCTCGATGGATGGACGGACATATGGCCATAGCGTGGCACTGACCATATCACATTCTCGAGTGCGAATACATTAGAGCAAATACAATAACTATTTCTAAGTGAAGGCCCAAAAGGGGCTGTGTTCTCTAATAAAAAAAAATCCATATAAATTTACTAGCATAAATGAAACATTTACAAATCTTACTATAATTATTAACAAACTTGAGTCACTTTCGATTTCTATGTAGTTTTTATTACTATAATCATAAGAGCTTACTACCATAATTTTGTCACATATATATATATGAATCAATAGTCTGTATGTAGTTCAAATGTTGAAAATAGGGAAAAAATTGCGCAAATTTAGTGAATATTCTCATTTAAAACAGCAATCAATTTCTTATACAATTACAGACCTCATTTATCGAAGAAGCTCTCAAAGATGTTCAATATATATGCTTTTCCTTAAGTTTTCCTAACAAACCCGTACTGTCTAAGTCCACTGGAAGCGCATATTGTTTCTGTTAGGATACAGAGAAACTCGAACTACCATAACTTCATTATACAAGTTGACCCAAATGACAGCTTTTGACATCAACATTTTGTCACAGTCGTTGACGGCTAGCAAAGAACTTTCCTGAAACACGGCAGCGAAGCAAAACTAGTAGGACTATAAATCAATGAGAATAAAACAGTACTCATTACACGTTCGACAAAAAATACATCATTAACCAAAATATCTTACTTGACAAATAGAATATCAAAAATCTGAGCAAATTTGTATATTGGGTGGCAAAATAACGAGAACCAGTAATATAAGAGATGAAATATGTCAAAGAATACAGTTAGCAAATAAAAACTATCATGAAGACCAGTTATATACATAGGAAAGCAAAGCTCCAAGTAAACAAATATGTGATAAGGCATCCGATATGTTATGAGTGTGAAACATATGCCGTAACCGACACCAACTTAAGTGTAACAAGCCTTCCAGGAGAAATTTGTAGCCTCCATGTGGCCAACTGCCGTGAATTGTAAGCGTACTTCGACAGAACACAAATATTTGTATGGCATAATATATTATATGTTTCTCATGAAAAAGGTACAAATCATATTCCTTGCATGCTTAAAATTTTCCTTGCACTGCCCACTGTACATCCATACTTTTTAGAACAGTTAAATGAAACACACTTTAAACTTTTTCCACTGACCGCTAGCTTGACGAGATTAACAAATTCCTAATATTTTTATTTTGAATCTCAATCAAACATGAACGGATGTATGAACTGTTACGAAATTCACTTCACGAGGAGCGCTCCGATGTTCTTCGCGGACTGTCTTGATTTCACCGTTGAAATTTTCCTCGCAGCCGTACAATATCTCGCTTTTCGCCAACACTTGCACATTTCTTTATACACCGCCCTGTAAGTTGACGAGAAAAGTCAGCCTACATATGGTCATGTACTCGTATGTGGCAGTAAGGCTTTCAGGTACATGGCCTGTTAAGCTGTAGTGAGGCTGTGGCCGCAACCCAAGCATCCACAAACATACTGAAAGCCTTCAAGAGACGGATCCTGAAGTGAATATTCAAAGCAAATTTAGACGGGGACCAATGGCAAATCCGATTGAGCTAAATGAAACTCTGACTAATCGGATGTCTCAACGATCGTTAAACTTTAGAAGATGCAATAAGCTGGCCACGTGAATCGTAGAGATGAACAATGGATACCCATTATCTTTCTCCTGATAAACATCATCCCCCTTACGCTTTTAAATTTCCTATATTGCTTCTGTCCGTTATCGTTGGAAAGAGCACCAGTGCTATAACTTAATTAAACTAATTATGAGCAACTTTCCAAAACAATTCGCTCTGTTGATTGGTCCTCCTTCTTTTGCGGTCTTGACTCGGTTACTTGTTGTATTAATTTCTATGACTTCTTAAACGCTGCTATTTCTAACTCGACTCCACTTGTCAGTATAAGGAACTCTTCTGACTGTCCCTGGTTAACTTTGATGTTAGACGAGCCTTGAAAGCTAAAGATCGAGCACGTCAACGTTTTTCACGTGACAGATCCCTGAGTCACGCAATACTTTGTGTCATCTGAGGTTAATAGCTAAGAAAGAGATGCAGATTTCTAAAGCTTCTTATTTTCATAGTATTGAAGGCTCTCTAAACTTAAATCATTCAAAACAATTTTGGAAATATATACGCTCTCGCAAATCCTCTTCCAGTTTCCCATCTTCGCTTTATTTGAATGGCTACTTAGCAACTTTCCCTCTCGAGATTTGTGAACTTTTTAGAACTCCCTCTGTTCCCAATCATACACCCGCCAGCTTCATTTCCTTTTACTTGCTATCCAGAAGATGTTACGAAGCTTATTTTAGAGCCTGATGACTCTGTTAGTTCAGGTCCCGATGGTACTCCTAATCATTTTGTGAAATCATTAGCTACTTCTATTTGTGTCCCTTTTCCTTTCTCTTCAACTTTAACTTACATCAAGGTACTTTCCCTTCGAGTTGGAAAATATCCTGTTGCTCCTATTTTTAAAAAAGGTAGCACCTCATACGTTGCCAATTATCAGCCTATCTCCTTATTACCCTGTTTCTCCAAACTACCGGAGAAAATCGTCTACTTGCATCTTTTTTCACTTACTCGTGATTTGATCGTTCTTGAACAATATGGTTTTATCAAAGGGCCATCAACCTTAACGAATTTGTTAGAATTCATGAGCGTTGCTTCAAGAGCCATGGAGGACCATTTAAAAGTCGAAACCTTGTATTTGGATTTCTCTAAAACCTTCGGATCAGTAAATCGCAATGTTTTGTTCAGCAAACTTAAAGTTCTTAACGTTCCTGATTATTTGCTCCAAAAGTTATCCTCTTATTTATCCAATCGTGTCAGCCATGTGGCTTTTCAAGGCTGTCTTTCTACCCCCTTCCATCCGTCTTTAGGTGTTCCTCAAGGATCCATTCTTGGCCCACTGTTGTTCACTCTGTTTATAAATGACTAACCATCTATTGTCATCAACTCCTCCTGCCTTTTTTAGGCAGATGGCGTCAAAGTTTTCAAAGTAGTGTCGTCTAACGATGACGGTGCCTTGCTTCAAGATGATTTGAATGCCATTTTATTTTAGAGTTCTTATAACCAATTTACGAGTGCACTAAATGTTTCTAAGTGCATCCATCTTTCATTTTCTAATAACCCTTGCCCTATAAGCTTTCAATTTTCGTTCAATAGTTCGTACCTAAGTACGGTAACACATTTCAGGGACTCAGGTGTCACTTTTGACTCTAAATTAAAGTTCGGGGCTATATTTCTAAAATTACTTCTAAAGCCTCTCGCATTTCTGGCTTGATCTTAAGAAATTCCTATATTTTTTCCAATCCTTTATCGTGTGTTAAATTATATTCTAGTTTGGTTCGGCCCATCCTTGAGCACTGTTCGCCAGTTTGGTCCCCTCATTTGAAGTGTTTGATGTTCACGCTAGAAGCTGTACAAAAGAGATTTACTGGGATCGTTCTCTTGAAGTTTTAGACTCTCTACATTTTTTATGAATCACGCTTATCTATACTCAATACTCCTTCGCTGGAAATGTGTCCACTCGACCTTGATGAATCTTTCCTTTACAGGCTTTGCCGTGGTTTGCCTGATACTCGGCTAGTCAAGCAAGTTCCAGTGAGGCGCGTTATGCGTTCTACGAGATCGTCGAATATCTCTGATGTTCAATTCGCTAGTAGTTTGGTGTATTTTCACTCACCCATGCTCAGATTACCTCGTAACTATGATGATATTCAGCTTGGGCCTTTCCCCCTCCCATTTTAGTTTATAAAAATTATGTCAACTCTCTTGTTCTTAACTCTGAGTAATTATTGTTTTTGCACTTTTTATTAGTTTTATCTTGCTATTCGCATGTCGTCTTTTTTCTTTTTCTTTGATGTGCTATTAGTTAATCTATTTTGCTGTGCTATTATTTAATCTATTTTGTAATTGGATTTTCTGTTAAATATAAATAAAATAAATAAATATCTCATTTTCATGATCGAATGTATTCAACAATCGATAAGGCGATATAGTCAGTATCACGCTTTGGCCGTGTGTCTATCCACCCAGCTGCGATACGTTATGAGTTTAAACCAACACGTATCATACCTGAATAGGCTTATCATCCATCCGAAGAATCACTCGAACTAAATCTCGTTGCCGCCAACGAGAGTCGAACCAGGGAACTTCAGCTTACGGAATGAGTACTCTAGCCACTACACTACACGCGGCCTACTCATTGATACTTATCATATGATATTTCTTGAATGTTTTCGGGCGCAATGTGCCTGCGCCCAAAGTCGTCACCTTGCACCTGCCGGAAGGTTAAGATCTTCCACTTAATCAGCTTCTTTGAAAAAAATTATTTTAAGATAGTGTTCATGGATCGAAAAGACCTCTTAAAAAGGGTTTCACAATGGATTTTTCAAGGAGAATTCACTCTAATCTTTCTTTGGAGTGTCATCATATTAGCTGATTCAAATCCTAAAGAAAAACATTGCGTCAGGAGGATGCACTAGTAGATAGACAGGGACGGATTTCAAAAGCATAACTAGAGGAGAAATTACAATTTTCAAAGTGCAAGTAAACACGTTGAACTTTCACTTGGAGTTCACAATTGAAACCTTCACTTGAAGTCTTTAAATCACTAAGAACCAGTTCACCCTACAGATAAATTACGTTATACCGATTAATTTCTTGTAACTAACATACAACTCCACCATAGACGGTCCCAAGCCCGTTTGAGAAACTAGGAGGGAACCCCTTGTTTCTCCAACCCAATGCTTCCATGATTCTTTCGATGTCGTATGTTGAAGGCATATTCAGCAAAGACCAGCCCGCTACAAAAATTTGACATCAAAAGGCTCCAAATGGCGTCTGTGGCCGAAAATTTCACAGAGACCCTCGACAACCAGCTGGCTTCCATCTTATCAGACGCATCGTTAAAGACGAGCAACGAGCTCTTAATGGAAGTGAAAGCGGCTATCAGAACCGTGGCAGAACAGATGATCGGACATCAACCCCGGTGCAAGAGGAATGATTGGTTCGATGATGAGTGCCAGAATGCGTTAGATAAAAAGAATCAGGCGTACAAACAATACGTAGGAAGAAAAACCAGGACAAAGAGAGAAGACTATGAAAATCTCGTAAGAGTAGCGAATAAGATAATTAAGATTAAGAAAAGAAAATACTATGACGACCAACTGAGAAGTATAGATGTAAGTTTAGCGAGCAACAACACAAGACAAGCATACAAAGTAGTGAAAAGCTTGAAACGTGGTTATCAGTCCAAAACTACGCTCTATCGGGATGACAGTGGCAATATAATCGCTGATAAAATCAATATTAAGGAAAGATGGGCATCATATTTCAAGAACCTCCTTAATCCTCGGCACAGCTCCAGAACATCGGATCCTATAGATGTCTGCGGAGAGCATCCATTGGCCCCACCAACTCTGGATGAAGTTTGTTCCATAATCAAACCCCAAAAGAATAATAAAGCGCCGGGCCTTGATGAGATTCCAGTGGAGCTCATCAAATATGGTTCATCAAGCTATTCACAAAGTCATCCAGTACATTCGGCAGCAAGAACATATGCCGAAAGAGTGGAGCCAATCAATTATATTGCCTATCCACAAAAAAGGTGACAAGCTACAGTGCGAAAATTATAGAGGCATATCACTACTTTGTACGGCGTATAAAATTTTTTCTAAAATCTTAGAAAATAAAGTCGGGTCATACGCCAACAGTATTATTGGGGAGTGTCAAGGTGGTTTTAGGGCAGGTAGATCAACAACAGAACAATTGTTCACAGTCAAGCAGATACTTGAAAAATGCTGGGAGTTCAACATAGACGTACACCAAATTTTCGTTGACTTCAAGCAAGCATACGACAGTATTGATCGCAACGTACTGTTGCTATTCAATTTGGCTCTGGAGTACGTCATACGGAAGCTACCTGCCAATACGCGAGGTACATTACTATACAAGTCGTTCCAGGTAGTGGCCTATGCAGACGACAACAACATTTTGTCACGGTCATTAACAACTGCCAAAGAACTCTTCCTGAAACTCGCAAAACTAGTAGGGCTACAAATCAGCGAAAATATAACAAAGCTCATGACGCAGTCGAGGAAAAGTACCCTAAATACACAAAATATCACACTTGGCGAGTACAATATCGAAAATGTTAGCGAATTTGTGTATTTAAGTGCCAAAATAATGAAAATGGGCAATGATAGAGACGAAATACGCCGTAGAATACAGCTCGCAAGTAAAATATTTTATTCCGTATTGACGATCGTGAAGACCAGCTGCATACACAGGAAAACAAAGCTCCAAGTATACAAATCTGTGATAAGACCTGTGTTATGCTATGGGTGTGAAACAGTGAACCTAACCCAAGCATCCGCAAATATATTGAACGCCTTTGAGCGACGGGTCCTGAGGCGAATAATCGGAGCGAAGCTAGACGGGGACCAATGGTGAATTCGATACAACCATGAGCTGTATGAAATTTTTGACGAACCGGTGGTCTCAAGGATTGTAAGACTGCGGAAGCTGCAATGGGCTGGAACATGAATCGTATGGACGAACAACGGATTCCCAAGAAGGTATTTGTTGGGAGAACTGAAGGGCGGCGGCCAGTGGGGAAACCGAGGAAACCCTGGTCTGACTCGGTCGACGAAGTCAGTTCATCGTTGCTCGGATTTCGGGATTGGATGACGCGGTCAACGGACCGAGACAGTTGGAGGCGCTGTTTGCAGGAAGCGAAGGCCCGAAAGGGGCTGTAGTGCTAAGAAGAAGAAGAAGAACTAACATACAATACTTTCTTAGTTTCGTCAGCATTCATCAAGACAATTGAGTTCAACATTGAGCTGTGTTAAAATAAAAAATTAAAAACAGTAGGAGAGTGCTCCTGCCAGAAGGGTACTGTAAAATTACTAGAAAATTAAACTTTTGAATATTAAAACTAGACTAGGATTGAGCTCAGAAAATTAACATATAGTTATGATGCATTTTGATTTGCCACCATTCAATTTTCAGGGTGTGACCTGTATGTTTAAGTGGTCATGATGATATATCAATGTAAGAAATTAAATCTAAAATTTTCATTAAAATCCTTACACATCTGTAGAGTTCGGACTTTTTCCGGACGTGTATTTGAACAGTATCAGGTGTAATTGTTGGCGTAATTAATTAATTTTCAGTCGTCTCTAGCTTAACTGTTTATGGGTCCATTTTTATGGAACATTCAGAAAACATGCATTATACATTGGAAAATTTGGGTACAAATTTTCGTCAAATTTAATCGCTTCCTTTCGGTTTTATTAATGAAAAAATTCGTGAAATAAACTATTTTTAACAAATTTGATGGTGTTTTGACTGCTAAGGTATTTGCTGCCCTTGTGCTCATAATGACGCAATGATTTTTTTTTAATTTTTCTGCCCAAAGCTGACCAATCGCGAGCGGGCGGACACTAACTTTTCGTATATTTCCCCTTCCCCTGTACCCTCTAAGGTGAAAAGTGTCAGTTTAAGACCTGTTCTGAAAAGTTATCATTAAGACCTTATATATTTGATACCCATATCTACTTCTTTTAGTTAAAAAATTTTTAAAGGTTACCCCTATGTTATTTGGGGAGATCTCCCTTAGAATCTTATAAACATCATTTCATACTGCAACTTTCAAGAGGGCAACTATTTCGATCTACTCACCAAATTTTATGTTTCTAGCTTATGTGGTTTGCAAGATAACTTGATGTGGCGCACAGACGGACAGACAGGTCGCGATTTTAGTAGGGTATTGTAAAAAATTATTTTAACTACCCTAAGAAGTAGTCCATTGAGGATTGCTTTTTTTGCTCTAGCGTTACAGCTCCTTTCAGACCTTCGCTTTGAAATATTTAGAGTAAGTATCTCAACATTTTGATCGAATGAATCGGCACTCGAAAAGGTAATATGATCAGGACTACACTTTGGCTGTTGATCGCCCACTCAGCTGCAATATGTTCTGATTTCAAACCAGTACAAATCATAACTGAACAGGGTTATAGTCCGTCTGAAGAATTACTCGAGATCTCCAGTTTATATAGCGAGCACTCTAACCACTACACCACGCGGACTACTCCATTTAAGATTACTGAAGCCTTAAATTACCACTATTACTAAGGCAAATCGTTGAAAAAACAATTAAATTTTCAAGTTATTTGCCAAGAAATCGATGAAATGTGAATATATTGAAGTTGATGATGAAACACCAACAAGTAGGTAATCACACTATAGAAAGTTATATTGGAAGCCCATCAATAAATGCATATTAAGAGCTGACTGCTCAAATTCACTATCACTGTCAAATGCTTATGTTTTGTTTATTTGATATCCACAGACCAATCCCTTTTTTATGTTTTTCGAGAATGACATTGCCACCCCAAATACTCATACTATTCTTCTAACAAGAAAATCATCAGTCTTCTAAGAAAAAAGTCTTCATTAAAGTTTAACTCATTCATTATCTTTCTGCCTGGACTTTTTTATATTACAAAATTTACACTATTACCCCTCAGAAAATATCCTAAAATTCAAACATTCGTAAAGATTTACAATCAAAATTAAATTATAATTATATTCCAAGAATTATATTAATAATATTCCAGGATAGCTTGACTCCTTTCATAAAGTAAATAAAGTCCTTTTAAAGCTACTAAAAACCTGATTCATTAGCACTCACTGCACTTGAACATACTGATTCATTATAAAATTTAAAATAAATACCCAAATGAGAAGGATCCATCATTATTGATTTTATTATAATCCGTGGCAGCATCAGAAAAAACGTAAGTAATTTGAATGGCACTCAAAACCAAAAATGTCCTTAGAACACGCATTTTCATTAGCCAAAAACACAGTCACTTCACCGTTACAAAGTTTAAAAAACGTTAAAAGGCAAATTCAACTAATTCAGTCTCACACTTCACTCATATGTTGGTAGATCCTCTAAACAATAGCAACTGACTTATCATATTTCACACACTCACTTTTTATATGCCATGCCTTTTCCAATTGCACTGATCTAACCATGAAAATTTTCCGAATTATGAATTTTCATCCCTCTCTCAATATCTCAAACATCTATTCAATAAAGATTCATCAATGGAAGATGAGACGTTCTTAGAACAAAGCTTTGAGATTTACCTTCTTTTCCTAGCAAACGGCCAAGGTGTGTGTTAGAATGTAAGCTACCGTTTAGTTAGCAAGGTAGGGAGTTCTCAATGACCAGTATCTATTCAGACAGCGTATAAAGTTTTCAGATAGCCCACACCCGCTACTATGGGTTAATTGACCGGATCGATTTTCCGCCGAAGATATTTATTAACACTTTTAGTGCTTTTTGGAAATATCTTGGTGGGTAACGTATTATTGTTCCTCGTATTAAAAATTGTTGAAGGTAATTTGAATATTTAAGCTCCTAGAAACGAACAGTGGGATTGAAACTATATTCAAGTATAAATCTTTTCCAAAATGCAGACTCCCAACCCTCAATGCGTTAAATTCGACCTGCAACCAAATTCTCACCTGCGTCACCGATCATACATAAACCACCATGCATGTATGTATGTTTGTTTCGTGGTGTAGCATCGTCAATTGTTTTGATGTGAGGCGTTCAAGTTTCAGTTGAGTTAATTACATGATCGTTCATTATAAAGCCACTTAGCCGCCATTCTGCACATCGTCAAGGAACGCATTGTTCTTAGATAATGTCCAGATCACTTGAATTTCCCGACGACCACGACGAAGAGGTTAGGTCAATGTCTCAGTCGCATATTCATACATTCAGAAGACGATAATGGCGCGAATGATGATGGTGTCGATGTTTTGGACCTTTCGACTATCATTCAATTCACCAGTCTTCCAGTGTAATATTAAAATGCAAATATTTTTAATTGAACGTTTGGTTTTCTTGAATGGTGTTGCATTCAATTTTCATTTGCAGTTTTGTTACCATTCAAAATAATTACACATGAGCACCAAACCACCTTCGTCCGTTAGCTTGATATCAATGAAATGTGGTTAGAGTCATTTTAATTAAGGCTACTCCTTAATAGATGGGTATTGAGTGAGAAACCTTCTGTTCATGTGAATTATACAAAACATTGAAAATGGGGTGCTATTTGGCTTCATTTCTGAGAAAAAAACTCCATTAAAAAAGTAAAATTTAATTGGCTTGACATTGATTGGAGTTAACTACAGATTAAGCTTTCATGATTAGAAATCGATCCGGAGTCTTTCACACGTCGATTATGACTTCGCTACAGTAGATTTTTCACCCTTTCCATGAAGATCATATATTTCTCAATAGCTATTCAAGAAACATCATACGCAAATTTTAACTACTCGTACATATATTATGTATAATTCCATTTTGGGAGATTAGGTACAATTCAACTACATTCTATTTAAAACATCAACATCATTTATGGCATAGCTCCATTCGGGCCTTCACATCCCCTATCAGCTGCCTCTAAACGTTGTGGCTCCGCAACCTCGCTTGCCAATTGAAAATTCCAATTAAAGATCTGCTGTCAGCATCGATTGAATCTTCCCATTGTTTCCTCGGCGTCCCTACTGGACGTTTACCTTGTACTCTCCCCTTCAACGTTCCTCTGAGGAGCCTGCGCTCTTGCATTCTCTTCCCATGTCCTGCCCATAGTAGTTTGTATAGCTTTACGCATGCGGATACAGGTGGGTCATCATAAGGATTATACAACCCGCCTTCTAACGAAACCCCCCCTCTGATCCATGCTTTACTGGGCCATATGAGTATATCCTCCTGACAACTTCGCATTTGAATACTTCCAAGACATTTTTGGGAACATTTGTAAGAGTCCAAGCTTCACATCCATACAGCAGCACAGGTCTGTATATGCGCAAGGCCGTAGCCAGTGGACCACGAAATTTTTACAAAAATTTATTATAAGGTAACTGCTTCTTCTTCTTCTTCTTTGTAGCGCTACAGCAACTCTCGGGCATTTGCTTCCTATAACAAGCACCACCAACAGTCTCGGTTAAATTTCGAGATCCGGGCAGCGATGAACTATCTTCGTCAATTGAGTCAGGCCAGCGTTTCTACGATTTCCTCACTGGTCTGTGCCCTTTAGATTTCCCAACGAATACTTTTTTTATGATTGGGAGGTGAACGCCATTCACGCACTGAGCGTGAGGCTCTCATGCTTGTAAGCGACTGAACTACCCACTAAACATCTGAGAACTCAGCCAGGAACCGTTTGACACAATATTTCCGGCCAGGTCTCGTTTAGTTACGCCGTGAGAAGCCTTCAAGTCAGTCTCAGCATGCCTTCGATTCAGACATGGTCTCACATCCAGGATTATGCACGCACTCCACTTCCCTTCGTATAATACAGCCAAAAATACTGCCAATCATTTAGAGAGCGGTGTCTTCTCTCACGGGCAATGAACTTCTTTGCATACTCATTTCGACGCAGGTAAATAGCGTGGCGCTCTCTAGCAAGCAAGGCAACAGGTATGACGTCTTTAATCACTCTCACCACCAAGTCAGAGACTGTTCTCAGTGCTCCTCTTCTCTATGCCTGTGCCAATCATTTTCAGTACACTTTCTTACTGAGAGCGTCGTCCCATATTGCTGCACCATTACGTAGCACTGAACCTGAAGTACCCACCAAGAGGTATCTTCTTGATGGATTGGGTCGCCCTACGTTGGCAGTAAGTCGACTCACTGCCGATACTCCCGAAGCAGCCTTCTCAGCCGATCAACTTGTCTTCACCGCTCGCTTTGATTCGATTAGCATGGCTCTAATAGTGTTCATCGTTACTCTAGGGATTCCCTTTTTTTGTCAAGATGACCACCTTATTTTCCCCCAGTGCTAAACTGAACCCACCTGCAGTCATCCAGTCTCCACTTGGCGCCTTAGCATACCTCACCTAAGTTGCACTTGTTCAACGGTCCAGTAACCAGAGCCGCAACTTCATCCGCATAGCCGATCAAGCTTGAATCATCTACCCAGTCTCAGTAGCCCGTCGCAAGACTCGTTCCACAGGTCTGAACCAAGGATAAATTCCTGAGCAACACCCAACGTAACTTCCATCCTCCGTTGGCCCTGTATCGTGTCATAACGCAGATGTCGGTCCTTCAAGTAGTCGCTCAGAAGCCGCATTAGATATTCTGGCACTTAAAAAGGGGTTTCCAGCGTATTCAGAATATCTACCCATCTAGCGAAGTTGAAGGCATTCCTAACGTCGAGTGTCATCAACAGCACAATCCGTCGATTGGTGTGGCAATATATCTCTGCCTTTTGGACCCCGCTCACCATCTCTACAATTGCAATGGCGGACCGTCTACTCTAAAGCCGTACTGCCAACGAGATAAGTCCCAAGCAACACAAATCGCGTCAGTCTATCTTCTCTTGATGAGTTTCCCTAGCACTTTCCTAGCCATGTGTAGCATGTATAATGGGTGGTATGCAGACGGCGATCATAGATTTCCCTTTCACTTGCTGATGAATACGAGCCTCACCATCTGATAGCCTCTTCTACCTCGGTCTGGTCCGTGACTCTGTCAATGTCTGTTATTTCGATCATTCTCATCGGCTCGAGTGAGGCTAAAGTTGCTCTTTTGCCTATGAATGTCTTTACTGCATCGCAAAATGTTTCTTTTTTGTTGGCCTCAGCTCCAAATTCAACCAATATGAGGCCCGACTGCGTTGGTCGCGTTGCTTTGATGGCAGTGTTAGTGTCTTCGGGTATTACATTTTCCCTGATGTCCTGCAGTACTTCTGCGTAGGATCAGTCATCTTAGACATTTACGAGCAATGCCAGCTGCCGAAGTCTTTGTCGGGGCTTCTTTCTCTCCTGTTTCACATCAGGTCTTTTTTTTGTTGGGCGTATTTACGGACATTATTTTTTGGAACTTTTTGTAGGTGTTTCTTTGCGGCTTTCTTTGCTTCTTTTGCCAGCACTGTCTGGAACCCCTGGTTTGGCTTTTCACGCCCAACAAATACCTGTTCCTTCCTCCCTATATCTTGATCTTCGATTGGGCTAGACACCATACTTTTATTGATATTTGATGGTGGAGCTTACTGCGCGTGCCTTTTAGGCTTAGCCCTCATCATTTCTTTAGCCTTCTGCTCTTCTTCGGCTTTTTGGTACTCTTTGGCCTTTAATTAGCTCCTCCGGTAGTGCACTACGTAGTCTAGAAGCTCCTCTAGTAAAATCAGCCCATTCTTTACTCCTTTACTGATTTTTGGCGAGTCGCATGCTGATTTTATTCTTTTTCGAACATCTCCCACTTTTCGGGTTAGCTTTCCTTCTTCATGTTGCTAGGCGGGAATCGTACTTTATGACCATTTTCCTTGAGAGACGTTATCAGCTCCCGTTTCCGAGCACAGTACTTCAGCCGGATTTTTGACAGCGGTGGTGAAATCATACCGCGGTGCTTTATTTGTCTGGTCACTCCTTTCTTTTTCTGCCGTGATCACTTTGCGGACTTCAAGATGGTTTGTTGATATTTCGGGATTTATGACCCTTACTTCATTCGCTTCAGTAGTGATCACAGCAGTAATCATCGAAATCTCGATATTCTTTATATTTTCCCCCACTGCTCAAACATCTGGTGCATTCTGCAAAATTTCCCGCTCTTCCTTCTCGGGATGCCCTGGCATTCGCATCATTTTTTCGCTGCACACGAGTGCCGTATGAATCTCAGTCTGGAGAAGATTGTCTGTTAATCTCCGTTTTTCGTCCATCTTTACTGTCATCGTATTCATCGCCATTTTTGTCATCTTTGGTACCACTTCCAATGTGGCTGCAATCGCTGGTTGCGTCGTCATTGTTGTGATATTTGCTTTCTTTTTTTATGTTTTTATCTTTTTTTTAGGATTTTAGTTGCTCCAGTTTTATTGGGATGCCCCTTGGTGACGCTATCTCCATTCGTGTGTGCAGTCATCTTTTTGGTCCCATGGTTATCTTTGCAGAGTATGGAGGCGAAGAGAGGGTTGGCACAAGCTCTTATGGGGATAATTGCTCAGAGTCAGACCAGCGGTAATCGGGAGTCCGTTTTGACCAAACATACACCACCAACCCAATGGTGCCAACTTTAAACGTACTCCCAGGCCTGCCAAAATTTTATCGGGATGGAGAAGGTATGATACTTGAATTGGAGACGCTCACGTATGAGGGTCACCTTGGCGCTACCGTGCGAAGCAACTAGGTCCCAACCATCATATCCGTCAGCCCAGTGCGTCAATTAGAGTTCGTTGTCCAAAGCGTAGTCCAGATTCTGTCAGGAACTTTATCTTTCATCTCAGGAGGGAACCCCACGGTGCCCCCATATCCTCGGGTCCATAGGGGTGGTACTCCTCAAAGACGCTAGCCTCCAAGAGTACACCTGCTGACTGGTGTTCCTCCTTCGGAAATTTTTTCAGGTACGTGGGGGCGGTACCTACCAAAGAATGCTAGCCTCCAAAAGTATTCCACTTGGTCGGCATTCTCCTTGCGGGAACGATTTGAGATTAGGATAAACGCCCAGAGTTTAAAGGGTAGGATGAGGATACACTCTGTTTATAAACACCAACTTATTAGAAGCACACTAAATAGATAGTTATTCTGCATAAGCACGTTCCGGACAAGGCAAAGACTGCATTAGCAATCTGTATTTTATGACATACAAGTATAAGCAAAACCAGTAACTCACCAATTTTGGAGCAATTGAAATCTTTTCAAATATGACGTCGTTCTCAAGTATCACCTTGAAATGCTCGCAACACTTGGAAATTTCCCGTTTAGCACATAAAATATACTACTGCAGAAATTGGCTGAAGTTTCTACTCGTTTCGTGGTGGTTGACAAACAGAGACCTGTCATCTCACACTTGTCAACTGGGTAGCAAAGATGAAAATCTCTCTGTCGGGTATCGTTCCAAAATATTGGAGGTTTTTACAGCTGAAGACACTTATTGCAGGAAGGGAAGGCCCGAGAGGGCCTGCAGTGCTACGAAAAAAAAGAAGATATAGAACAAAGATGTAGATAATTGTGCATGACAATGTGAATCCCCGCTTATGCTATAGTATATATAATTTAAGTGGATGTATACAAGATTTTATTACCTACATGTCCGTGAGCACTCGGGGAAGTAGGTATGTGCTGCAAATAAATTATGATTATTCTATTATCTTTTTGCAATAAGAGACGACCACTTATCGGAACGAGTACACGTACTTATAATATCACATTATTACTGCACAATTTACAAGAACCTTTTATGACGAAGGACCATACACTCAATAAATAAATAAACTTTTCGGACATTACAAGTGAATCTGCTTTCTTTTCAGTGTCGAGCTGGATTTGATTAGCTTGCACTAAATAATAATAAAAAGAAGGGGGAAAAAAGTATCCTTTTTGAGCCGAGGTCATCGCTTTGCAAAATGTCTAATTAATATGTAGATACTATTACTATTGCAAACTTTGTTGCGGCATGATGTGGGATCGTTCCACCGTTCCAATAATTTCGACTTGCTCAGTACCGACTTCCGGCATCCGTGCAAGGTTTTGTCGAATCGAGGTTTCTGTAATTGCTCTTTTTCTCTCATTTTTAAGCATTTTCTTTTCATAATTTCATAATAATTGTTTTATTATAATTTAATATAACTTTAAACTTCGTTCTTCCATTTTTTTCCGAAGATTTGTCGAATGCTTTTGTTTTGAATGGATTGTAGTGCCTTTTTGTTGATCTCTGTCGTCTGGTAGAAGGCTGTACTACCATATAGTAGCGTCGGTCGTATTATTTGTTTGTAGATCAGCAGACGGTTCTTGATGCTGAGTTTCTTGCCCTTAAGGAGTGGAAAGAGTTGGGATAGTACATTGTAGCAATTTCCTCGTTTGTTGCGTATGTGGTCGGTCCAGGAGAGTTTGTTGTTGAATGTCAGTCCTAAGTATTTGACTGTTCTTGACCTGGCAATATTTTCGTTTTCAACAGTCAAAGTTTTCGGTTGTTGTTGTCTTTTTCTGGTTATAAATAATGCCTGGGTCTTGTCTGAGTTTAACTTGATCTTCCACTTGCAAAAATACTTCAAAAGTATGTCTATGGAGAGTTGCAGTTTGGTTGTGATGACTCTTGCTTGTCTGGATGAGTATAAAACACAGGTATCGTCGGCATATAGGGACTTGTGGACATTCAAAGGCAGCAGGTCTGCAGTAAAGATGTTTTATAGTATAGGGAAGATGGGTAATCCTTGTAGGACTCCAGCTTGAATTAGCCGCATGGCTGAGAGGTGGTTGTCAATTTTGACACGAAATGATCTGCCTTTTAGAAAGGAGCTAATGATTTGGATCAGTTGCAGTGGCATTTGGGATTCATGCATTTTGTAAATAAGTCCTGCATGCCAGACGTATAGTATGGGGAAGATGGGTAATCTTTGTAGGACTCCAGCTTGAATTAGCCGCATGGCTGAGAGGTGGTTGTCAATTTCGACACGAAATGATCTGCCTTTTAAAAAGGAGCTAATGATTTGGATCAGTTGCAGTGGCATTTGGGATTCATGCATTTTGTAAATAAGTCCTGCATGCCAGACTTTATCGAAGGCTTTGGCTATGTCAAACATAACCGAACCCGTTGATTTTCTGCGGTTTAGCCCTATTTTAATGTGTTGGACCACCCTAGTAAGCTGGAGTTCTGTAGAGTGTAATGGCTTGAGGCCAAATTGTTCTTCTGGAAGTATTTCTTTTTCGGTAGCAACCTCAGTTACTCAATTTAGTAGCACCCGCTCTACTATTTTTGACAGAGAGGATAATAGGCTAATAGGTCGCTAGTTTTGTGGCAACATGAGGTTTTTACCAGGTTTTGGAAGAACAATAACTATTGCCGGTTTCCATATTTTGGGGTATTTTTGCAAGCGTAAAATTGCGTTTATAATCGCTGCTATTGCATCGAGAATGTTATCGGGGAGCCATTTTAACATGGCGTTTGATATTAAATCATATCCCGGTGCTTTCCGTCTGTTCAGTACTTGTATGATGTCGTTAACCTCTTGAAGACAGGTGCTTTGTATTAGATCGGAGTCTGTAGGGTTTGACCTCATGAGCCTGTTGGTCAACCGATTGACGTGGTCTTCGTGTTCGTCGAGGTCCTCATCATCAGATGAATTTTCACAGAACTGTTGTTCTAGAGTATCTGCGAAGGCCTCCGCCTCACCAGAACTGTCGAATTTGATGCCGTAAGGGCCGTGAATTGGTGGTATTACAAGTTTGTTTTTAATATGAAAGTATTTGGAAACCCTCCAGAAAGCGTCGCTCCCAGGCTCCAGACTTTTCAAGAAGCTCTCCCATTGTTCATTGCAGAATTTCGATATCCGATGATGAATTTTGTTCGTAATTTGATTTGCTTCCTGGCGTAACCTAGGATCACCTGTGCTCCTAGCTCTTCTCCGAACTCGATTCCTCCTCCTTATTAAATTTTTGATGTCGCTAGGGAGTTCATACGGGTTTGTCACCTTTGTCAGAGTTGTGACTGTGTTGTCCTTTTTTGCCTGTACTATTTTGTCTGTGATTTTTTCTATCATTTTCTCTGTGTCGCTGGCTGTTTCAGGTGTTTGAATAATTTCAGGTGTTTGAATTGGATTGGAAAGCTTTCCAATCAGTTTCCTTCTTTACTTTTAGGGGTTCGTCTATGTATATTCCTCCTATCGTGTTCAAAGGTACGTGATATACCAATATCGAGATGATAACTATTTCGGTAGACGTAAATTGTTGGTTCGTTGGGGATTTGCAGGCTTAGTGGATTATCTGTGATGAATTGATTTAACTCAGTCCCAGCACGATTGCTTCTCACAGCTCCCCAGCTTCGGTGATAGGCATTGAAGTCTCCGGCAAGGAGTATGGGACCCTGAAAGTCCAGAAGTTTTTAAATATCTTCAATGAGCGTAGCTGCCTGAGGGCAGCTGTATACCGAGACTACCATGAATTCAAAAGAATCCGTCCGCACTTGAATTGCAGTAGCTTCAAGTGTTTGTAACGTGGGTGTCAATACGAGATTATGGTTCACATTCCTTCTTACAAGAATGGCCTCCTCCGCCTCCTCTGCCTGTTGTTCTGTCATTTCTGTACAGAAAATAGGTAGGGAAGCGTAGGCGATTTCCAGGCTTCAGAAAGGTTTCCTGGATGAGAATGATGTCAAACTTATTATCAAATATAAGTTGAGTCAACTTACCAGTCTTATGAAGCAGGGAATTTGCATTCCATGAGAGAATGGTTAAATGATCCATAAGGCTCATTATTGTTTATTTGTCAGTGTGCTGTTGAAACTGTTTTGTGATGCAAACATTCCCTGAATCATTTTCGCCATCATGTCTTGCATCATGGTTTGGAATTGTGTTTGCATGGTGGGAAAGAGTGTGTCCATGTTGTTATTTGTGTTTAGTGGAGTGTTTGCTTGTTTTTGTTTTTGTGTGTTTTTATTATGTTGTTGTGTAGATGTTGTGGTGGTTTTGTTGTTATTTGCAGCTGCAACTTGTGCGAACGATTTCCTGACATTCACTGGGTTTCGAGGTCATCCACCATAGTTGGCTGGATATTCTCCACCACAGTTCACACATTTTGGCTTTTCCTCTGCTTTTTTAACGCATTTGGAAAAATGGTGGAGCCCGTCGCATTTAATACAACGGGCCTGTGCGTGAAAATTTCTGGAGGAGTGTCCAAACTGCTGACAGTTGTCGTGCATAACTTGTCCTGTACGGGGGCGTTGCACTTCAACAGTGCATATGAGGTGACATATTGCCCCTATATTATATATCTCAGTCTCGGTTTTGGGAAGGAGGACCTTCACCAACCTGGATGGCCTATCTCGTAATTTTATATAGTGGATTTCGATGGGGTGAAACCGGTAGTGAATTAAGAGATTTTCAAAAGTCCGTAAAGGACTGCAGCGATGTTCTGCTGCCTCGGCAGAAGAAGATGAGAATATCTGCCGAGAATGCCCTCGTCTGGGGACGCGTGAATGCGCTGGCAGGCTAGCATTGCGGTGTCGTGGGGCGGGTTCATTTCCCAAGCATGAGGACCCACTACGAAAAATTTCATACTCACGAATTTTTGTGGTCAGTCTATCACGAGGCGACCGAAGTCGCAAAAAGTGTAGATAACTACACCGAGAGAGAAAGTACTTGTTCCGAGAACAAGTGGAACCTGAAAAAAAAGGGCGGACTTGGGGTAACCTCGTCGTTACCCGACGAAGTTCATGGCCCACAAATGAAAGAAGGGCTACCGGGTGGTGATGGAGCCCCTTCGCACCCACCCAACCGGAATTAAATCCATATTTTGTTGCAGTGGCCAGGTATTCCTCTTCTGAGTGGAAAACTCATACAACTTGACTTGTATAAACTTTCCCATCAGAAGGGGAGTACCCTGGTGATCAATTTATGCCATAGAATTATACAATTCGATTGCATAACGCTATACCATAAAGAGGCACTCTGCTTGGGCCACTCAACCGGCGATGTCACCTGAAACAAAGGAAAACAAGATTAAATTGTACCCGACGGCTGGCTCATGTTTTGAGGGGGCAGCCTGCCACCGTACCGGGTCCTATACCCGGTCAGAATTGTCGGCAAGGAAAGACCGATTTCATTTGTAAGTTACAAATTCATTTGTATTTTTATTCACGCAATAGTTTCAAGGTTGAAGATCGATACAAAAATTCTCAAGCACAAGCAATATCAAGTTCGATCGTAATGATTTACTAACTAATAAATCGAATCTTCTTCTGTTACTATTTAAACATCGATGTAAAGAATTAAAGGGGAACAAGGGAACAGAAGTGTGATTCTATTAATGTCGATGTAAGAGATTCATTTCCTTTATTCATAAAGTATGTCACACCCCGTCCCTATGAATTTTTGTTGTGTTTCCAAAGCCCATTATTGTATGTAGAGGTAAAGTAAAGTGCATATAAGATTTGAAATATGTATAAAAACATTACATGTATATAAAAAATTTGAAACGTCTGTCAAAAAAATTTTAAATCATTCAAAAGAGTACTTACCCAGCCTTTCCGACGACGAGCGCTCGTTGACGAGGTGGGGTGCGTAAGTCCTGGCTTTCAAACTGAACATTTACAGATATATTAATTAAGTGCTGGGCTTGGGACACTCACAAAAAAATTATGATAATTCTCTACGTTACAATTATTGACAGAGCAAGTTAAATCAGAATCACCAGATACGGTCACTAAACAATTATCAGCATATGTTGCTAACGAAACAGCCTTGACATCAAAATATTCCGTGAAGTCAATTTTCGCAAGTAACGGTCCACACAACACAATAAAATATGCCAAGTCAGCGAGAATTTTTCCCATAGAATTGATGTTCCAATTGCCAGAATAACATTAATCGCAGGTCCGTCTGGAGGCGAGTTGCGAGTTATGTCAACTAAGAAGCAACCAAAGTAACGGTAAACTGCAAAGATTCCACGAATAACACGTCCCAAACACATGAAAAAGGAAACAATCGCAAACGAGTTTTCTTCTTCCTTTCTTATCGCCGCGATGAAGTGCACTTGTTGCAATAATTGCACTCGAACCCAATCAAATAATCCTTTTCCCAGAACCACAACATTATATATCAGCACTCTACACGGTCTTTGCACGCATTCGATCCTTAATTTTCATATAGGAAGTAAATTCGTTAGAGTCGATTTATTTTGTTTATTTTTAACACAAAACAGGGCAAACAAGAAGTTACGGTATAGGTATTACTCGGGTCAAAGTGGCGCGCACAGAACAATTGCACAATGTCCTTTTAATGCGCGTGAATCACTAAATGACTTATCATATATATCGTAAGAATATGCATGGAAACCAGTTTGTAAAATCTAATGTTCTTTCAGAGTTCCTGTTCCTTTAAACACGATGTACTTCCAATGTATTCATCAACCGCTCAGTTTGAGTCTCAGGATTCCCGCAATTTTTCATTCGCAACCGCGTGTTCATTAGGCAGCAGGGCACCGTAAAGACGGAATAACGGCAAAATGGCAACAGATCCAGGGAGTTACGGCAAAAACGCACAATAAGGGGGAATCCTCCACGCCAAAGTTAGGAAAATCAAGTACACACTTTTTCTTGCAACACAAACAATGGGACTCAAATCGAAAAACTGGTAACGCGTCGCATTCTGATGAAATTCAAACGGTCGCGTACGAGATGCAGGAATTCTTCACGTTTCACATTCCATTTAACTTTGCATGATGGCTCCCGCTCGTTCCATCTGCCTTGTTTTTCTCAAACCGAACCTCACTGCTTGACGATTTGAAGTAGACCCCCCGGTGCAAGTCTTAAGGTGCAAAGCAAACGTGCAAGCCAAAAAGAATTCGTGAGGTGATAGCGCGAACAGTGACGCGTAACCGGTTTCGAGTATCTTTTGAGTGCATTTTTGTTTTATTCTCGTCGAGATAGCGGGCGTTAATCGTTCGTCTGTCATTTGACTCAACGTGGTAATTGCCAGTGCAATAAGATAAACGTTCATTTTGCCGGCAGATATTGCATAAAAGCAAAAACGTGGAATACATTGCCCCAAGCCCAGTGAAATTGGGAATCTTTAAGAGCTGCGGAGTGTATAGAGTAGTTGTACATCGCGCTTCGCAGAGTGATGCTGCTGCTGTTTTTCGTTTCCTGAAAGTGCTATAAAACCATAACTACACCATTAAGAGCGCTAAACTGGAGTGTTGGGAATGCGGTTAGAAAATTAACGATCACATTCCATCCAATGATGCTCATCTCATCAAGATAATTTAATAGTTTTGGCGTGCACTTTCAGCATTATTCTATTAACATTTTTAATATCTACTCTGGGTCGCACCTTGTTGTTGCCGTCGCGTGATTGTTGACTGATAATTTGTCATTTTAATGCGATTTTTACCGGTTAATAAGTTGAATTTGATGCTAATACTCGTAAGCTTATGTTTGTTGAAGTCAACGAGCGGCTAGTCAAGTTCGCGGTATCAATAAAAAAGATTGTGTGAAATTTTCGAAATGAGGGGGGGTGGTAATCAGAAAAGCGTAAACGTAAATAATGCTGAATTGAATGATGATTCAAAGAATGGATTTCGAGAGCCGCGCAGAGGAAGTCGCAGCAAAGCGGATCGCAATGTTGAAGAGGCCAGACCACTCAGGAGAAGCTTTGATTCATTTGCAAACAATGTACGGATCGTTTCCGTTCTTTAAAATTTCGGTGGAAAACAGAGTATCCTATCCTTATGGCAAGATTATCACAATAGATAAAGGAGAAGTGGGACTGCCTCATAAAACAATCACAGCTGCTGTATGTATTGAAATTTGAGGATATTTCAATTAAAGTCCACATTAATTTGCTGTGAATCACGTAAAAATCAATTGGTACTTGCTCGATTACTACAGGGCAGCTAATTTTCTCGCGATCCCAAGGCAACGCGGATTGCGAAAAAGGAGCTGAAGGATCTTTCATTATAGCATGGGTTGTCTTCGGCGTCGGAACAAAGAGTGACGAACAATTAAATAAAACAAAATTGACAGACGGACGGACTGACACGTATGTTGATGTTTTGCTGGAAGTATACAACCCCTGCGCGTTTTTGAAGATGTCTGCGGACGGACAAAACAGACGTGACTAATTATCTATCAGCGCAGATCTTTCGCGTGGTATATCCCAACTTCTTTTCCCGATGGGTCCGCGATCAGGCAACGGTTAGGTCCCAATACCTTCTTTATGCGGCTTTTCAAGAATTGCCTGCCCAGCTTGGCGTTGTAATGCCCCGCGGCGTCACTTCGGCGGAAATTGCGCCGGAAAACTTCATCTCCTTCTTTGAAATTGGCAGATCGTGACCTGAGACTGTACTGCGCCTCATTCGCACGTCCCGCGGCCTTAATCTTCCGTCCAATTTGTTGGCGGAGGTCCCCTAAACGTTCGTGGGGCTCCAGCGCAACGACGAGGTCTCCCAAACACTTTAATTGCCGTAACAGCCGGTATGATTTACCGTGGCAAATCATGTGCTGTCCAAAGGCGGCAAAGTAAGGGGCGACACCGGTGACGGAATGATACGAGGATCGCAGGGCCCATGTGATGGCGGACAATCGCCGATCCCAATCTTTTTGAGATGGGTGGACGTAGGAGCGGGTCTCGCCCAATAGGGTGCGGTTCAACCGTTCGGAGTCGTTAGACTGAGGAGAGTATATGGGCGTCAGTTGGTGTTCAACGCCATACTGCTCGAGTAGGCCCTTAAACTGCCGAGACCGGAACTGTACTCCATTGTCTGATTACACACTCTCTGGAACCCCGTACACATGGAATACCCGGCTCTCTAGGAACTTCACGATGGATGGAGTTGTGAATTTACGGATAGGTTCCACCAGGGGGAATTTTGAGAGCTGGTCTAGAACGACTATAGCTCCGATGTGTCCCATGGATGACCGAGGATATGGACCGAGTAGATCGATGTATAGACGTTGGAATACGCGTTCTGGGACGTTGAGTTGACCCATAGGAGGTGGAAGAGGCTGGTTGGGCGCTTTAGTGCCTTTACAGGTCTCAAAGGCGCTCACGTAATCTTTGACCTGGGATGCCATTTTAGGCCAAAAGAAGTATTTCTTGAGTCACCGTAACGTCCGACCGTAACCTCCGTGGGCACTTAAAGGATGGTCATGTGCGCGGAGGATCAGATGTTGTGTCATTTCCTCCGGTACCCAGAGTTTCCAGGACTCTTCTTTCTGCCATGGATCACCAGTGGCGTATTCATTTCGTCTATACACGTAGCCGTCTATTACTTTCAAATCAGGCAGCTGCGATTGTTGGGTCGCGATGGTTTGCCTCAACTCTTTGTAGCTGTCTGATTCGAAATGTGGGCTGTCCAAATCTACTTCGATGGGGTCCTCGTCATTTATTATCAATTCGGCTCCCTCTGTGGAAAACATCCGTGATAGAGTGTCGGGTACGATGTTCTGGGTCCCTTTCCGATGTTTGATGGAAAACTTGAACCCTTGCAGTTTAAGAGCCCATCTTGCTAGGCGTCCATGTAAATCTGCCTGGTTCATCAACCATTGTAGCGAAGCGTGGTCCGTGATGATCTCGAATTGGTGACCCTCGGCTCTCCAGATCTTCCTTGATGTCATTAATCGACAGTCCATACAGACCCCTGATTACCACATTTAGATTCCTTTCTTCAGGAAGCATATACGTATGGTATTGTATAGTCATTTCTGTCAAGTATTTTGTAAGTTTTCTGTGATCTTGTGGTGTCACTGGAATTATCTGGATCCCCAAGTAGACCCTTTTGGCGGATTCGTGTTTTATTCCGTCCTTTTGGTCTTTTACACTTATAACCATGGCGTCATACACATCCGCCAAACGTTTTATTATTCTTAAAGCTTTTTACAAAAATAATGAATCGCCAGTGCAAACATTTCGCGCTCTACGTGAATTCGAATAATTTCACGAAATGGACCTATAAATTGGCCGGCGAGATCGTGTGATTTGACTCCTTGCGACTTCTTCCTTTGGAGATTTCTGAAGGTTCGTGTTTACGCTAATGCTCTCCAGACTACTGAAGCATTAAAAAACAATATTCGAGCCAACATACGCCTAATAACGCCGGCAATGTGCGAAGATTTCATCGGAAATTACAATCATCGTTTGATAGTCTGTAAAGCAGCACGAGGTGCACATATGCCCAAAGTAATGTTTCATATTTAATTGTAAGGGACCAAATTTTCATAATGAATAAACATTACAGCTCAATCTTCACAAAAACTGTTTATTTTTCGACAAAAATGTGTACACTTGTTATGAATCACCCTTTATTTAATTAATGTCAATTAGTTCCAATCAAAATACGTAACATAAAGAACAGATATGTTAGATTTAATATTTTTTTGAAAATATAAAGTTGTCAAAGCTTGCAATTATAATTAAATTTTACAATTATAATTAAATGGATATGAGACATTTATAACTAAATGAATTTTGAATAACATTAATTATTACAATTAACTCGCAATCAATATTAATGGTTTATATATTGTAATAACATATACTCCCACTAACCGATTCACTAGTATCTACATGCGATTCCTATTCTATATTGACATACATATATGAGTACGCGGATTCAGAGTTTGATTACCCTTACCTTAAAGCCCGATGGATTAAATTTTACTTTCTTCAAAAGAACCTTCGATTAAAATTGTATCTTCTTTATTAACACAGATTGACTATAAAGTTACATTAGCAGAACCCATTTTTGCGGAAATACATGCCGCAAAACATCCTCCCATGCACAATCATAATGACAAGGTAGGTATACATACTTACCTCGCAGAAGAAAAAAACAATGTTACCTCTGTAAATTGAATTGCAATTCTCATAATTAATTTGTGATAAAATCTCTCTCATCTCTTTGTTTACCTAACGTCCAAAAAATTTAAATCAATCTGTTGACGAGATGATTATACTATGCCGTAGATAGTAATTAGCAAGATCTACTGATTCTTGTCGAGATTTAATTGTATGAATATTATTAAAAGTGCGTGTTAAGCTGCGAAGTGTAGGTACTCGTATGTATTACGTTATATATAGGAATGTGGTGGTGAATTCCGTCCTTCGTTATTCTAAAATCTACCGGTACTAAGTTAGGAAAATTGTTTGAGACTGCAAAAATTTATTTGGACTACATTTCTGTAGAGTAAAAAAATAATTTAATAAAAATATGATGAAGACTAGAGATAATAAAAATTACTCACAAGATTGAGCCAAAGCTTAAACTAACCGATTCGTGTAGAATGTTTTCAATTGAGAAAAATTTGTTGCTGAATTGTCACTACTAATAATGCAATAATGTGCAATTAATGAAATGGACATTATGAATGGATAGTAGTAGACTCAGTATGGTGCTGAGATTATTTAATATTTGTTATTCTAATCTAGCATTATAAGAAATTACGAATTTCTGGTCAACATGAATTAAAACAGCAATTTATCACACACATGCTTTTGATATATTCAGACCTCTTTGTTGTTAGACAAACCGCAATCAGTGGCTAACTTTGAATCAGTTCTTCAGATTCTCTTCAACCGTTTAACGTTGATCATCAACTGTAGATTATAACATTTGAAACAAAAAACTATTTTACTCAGTTTTGATGATCTTGAAGACCAACTGCATGCACAGGAAAACAAAGCTATAAGTATACAAATCTGTGATAAGACCCGTGTTATGCTATGGGTGTAAAACGTGAACCCTCACCCAAACATTCGCAAACATATTGAACGCCTTTGAGTGTCGGTTACTACGTACAATTGCTTCAAATAACTTTTATACTAAATATGTGGATAAAACAGATATCCGTGAATCACTGTTTTTCGATAATTATTTCCTAACATATTTACAAGCCATAAATTGCTTTGATGATGTTTTCTTTCGTCATATATTTTAATAAACTAATTGAGTATTTTATTTTCTTTCAGTTTTTCCTTGTATTGTTTTACGTTTGCGCAAGCCCAGTAACGTCGGTTCCTGTTAAGTTACACGTACTCATAATCTATAATAGCATATTTTGTTTTTAGGCCTTTGTTAAAAAATTTTTTTACAAAGACCTACTAGTTTCGCGACCTGTCTGTCCGTCCGTCTGTCCGTGCGTCACAGCTAATTTCCTCGGAAACTATAGAAGCTAGAATGCTCAAACTTTGTGAAAAGGTCAGAAGTGATGGTCTCTCAAAAGTTGAGGTCTTAACAAAAATTTTAAAAAATTTTAAGAGGAGTCCCCCCTAATAACGAATTGGCCCTTAAAAATTTTTTTTAATCAAAGGTAGTCGAGTGGGGTATCAAATGAAAGGTCTTGATTATAACTCTTAGAAAAGAGGTACATAGTTGAAGTTGCTAATTCAATGAATGGGAAATCAACAGAAGGTGACTCCGTTGGTAGCGTCGTGGATTCTTGACCGGGGGTCCACTGGGACCCTGTGTTCAAGTTCTCCTGAACGCAGGAAAACACTCTTTTTGGGTTATTGGCAAAAGCAATTGTTTCCGTATACCCGTATATGACGATTTGTATACAACCAAACGCTACCATGGTTATGCAAATCGCCATATATGCAAAATGGAAGCTGTTGCATTTGTCGACATGGGAAAGATGTGTGGGTAGCGGAATCGAAGTATATTGAACTTCAGTTACGTTACACGGATACGGCAGTGGTGATTGGGAATGAAAGGATTGCGGGGTTGAGTGAGTGAAATTTTGGATTTGGGAAAGTATTTGGATTCGTTTTTTGGTTTTAAAAAGAGGAAGAAGTTGTTTTGCGGTGTGGAGAAGATTTTTCAATTTGGAATGTGAGAAGAAATTGTAGTTTGGAAGTCGAAAAGTGATTTTAATTTGGAATTAAAAAGTCGTTTGGATTTGGAATTCGAGAACTGATTTTAATTTGAAAGTTGAAAAGTGATCTTAACCTTGAAAGATGAAAAGTGATTTTAATAGAATTTGAAAAGTGATTTTAATTTAGAAATTAGAAGCGATTTTAATTTGAATTATGGGATGGGAATTTAAGAATCGGGTGGCAATTTGGTTGAGTGATTTGGGAAGTGTTGGAGGAAAAGATTTGGATTGGGATATATATATATATATATATATATATATATATATATATATATATATATATAATTATATATATAGATATGTACACATATATATATATATATATATATATATATATATATATGTATATATATATATATATATATATATATGTGTATATATATATATATACATATATAAATATATATGAGGCGAAAAAACACTCTATGATATTTACTTTTTAAAAATTAAATCGTTTAAATGTTGACTACGACACGCCATAAACGGTCCAGCCGTAGGGTCCGATTTCGGAAGACACGTTCCAGCATAGCGGCTGCTGATTCCGCCGGCCCATAAACCACAACAAACTATACATTTCAGTTACAGTGGTGGTAGTATGGTATGGCTTTTCTGTTTGTTGACGTATCCATTGAGCCAAAAACTTGCCTCACAACTGCACAAAATTTGTCGATAGTCGAGCGGATTTTTATTGAGCTGATTTTCATAATACAAATTTGGATACGTTGTTGCGGTTTAAGTCTTTCCGTGATGATTTGTAAAAATACTGAATAAAAATTACATTACAGTTTGGGAAACACCCTTATATATATATATATATATATATATATATATATATATATATATATATATGTATGCATAAGTCTATGTATAAATGTACATAATGTATATATATATATATATATATATATATATATATATATATATATATATATATATATATAGATATATGTATATAAACACCCATATATATATATATATATATATATATATATATAAACACCCATATATATATATATATATATATATATATATATATATATATATAAACACCCATATATATATATATATATATATATATATATATATATATATATATATATATATATATATATATATATATATATATATATGTTTATACGAGTACATATACAAAATACTCTCCCAAAACGTAAATTTCTCTCAATATTTTACCTAAAATAAAGAAGAGAAAAAGAAAGTGATTACCACTGAGGCAGTCCTGAACAGGTTTAGCAAAAAACAGATCAGGCAAGCTTATTTAAAAAATAATCATTAGTCAATACTAATCGAAAATATAATGTTATAGGTAATAAATATGTTTTTTTTTTTGTGCTATTAAATTCGCTTTTTATCAATATTAACTATCCTCTTAACCAACATTACTAGATTCATTCATGGTAATAAGAAAATAACCAAGTCAGTTTATCTTCTTCTCATTTTGCATCGAAATCCGATCAGCTGTATTAGTGACAAACGGTAACAGATAAACATCATCATCTACGGCGTGGCAGCCCATGCCGAGCCTTGGCCCCCAGGATTAATCTCCTCAAATAATCACGGTTCTGCCACCTCGTCCGCCAGTTGATTACTTCCACCAAGTATCTGCTGTTAGCTTCTATCGTGTCTTCCCATCGAGTTCTTGGTCTTCCCGTAGGACATCTACCTTGTGCTTTATGCCTTGGTTAGAGCATATAAACTATCAAGTAAGATCACATAGAACAAATTCCCAACCTAACGGTATTCAACTTTCAAATATAAATTTGAATATGTATAAGCGTTCGCAAACGCTTTCATGGGTAAATTTAAGAAAGAAAGTGGCAAATATTGCCCTGCATAGGCGTTTAAATGGAATGGGTTAAAATATTTGCCTTTCATTAAGTGTACGTATATGCAAGCACAACAGCAAACTGATTTTGTGCATGAAAGCTTAGTCCAAAGTAGATAGTACTTTCACGTTTTATCTCAAATGAATACAAATTATGTTAAACGTGCTCTCTATCTGGTGTAAATTTATCATTTGTTTCATTCAAAAATTTTCCCAGTCTTCTAATTTGGCCGATCAGCTGGTAAACTTGCTTGTTTGTCTATATCATAGATGTCAGAGAGAATGAATGCGATATGCATCGTGAGAATCCAAGCATTTTAGTATGTAGCTTGAAGTTGGCGTGTTACATGCTGTTGATTCGAATTTCAAATAAATTTGACGGGACGTCTCTTACCAATTTTCACATCTTGAACTAAATCAAGTTTCCGTGCGGGTATTTTAACTTAAATAAAACAAAAGATTCAACATGACTTACCCTACGAAGGATACGTCCCTTACACGCTTCCTATAACCATTTTTACAATCCCACACACATCACTACATTTTCTATTCTCGACACAACTACACTCGCAATCCCTGGAAACCTTTTCAGTTTAATTAAATATTACTTTTGCAACGCTTTTGCACTACATTCAAGACAATTTATCTTCAAAAAATTGTTCTGTGCACAATTTTAAATTCAACTTGACTAGATGTTTCCCGTCATCCGTTGAATTTTCACGAATCATATGTTTTCAATCATATGGTTGATATTTCGTTGACAATTCGGGGTTAAAGTATAAAAGGAGTGGTATTTTGGTGAAAGCAACTAGAGAGCCACATGAGCGTGTGGATACTCTAGCGGCGTGAAAGGCGGGGGGGATTTCAATCCGTGTGGGAGAGGAAGGCCTATATGCAGTAAAAAACCTTCACTCACGTATGGATGAAAATAAGCATATTTCGCGTCCATTACTTTAGATGTCTTTTGTCTATATGCTCTGCTTTGGTCACACAGTACAAGCTAGCATGCGAGCTGGCATAGCCAGTTACTGTAATGCAGTTCTCGCACCGTGCGACCGCATCATACAAGTTACTGCCATGTGCGAGTCGATCAGTAGTATGCATGCGAGTTACTATAAGAATTTTTGTTTTCACTCGCCATCCCGGGACTTGTTCTGGTGCATTCGTGTCTGCATTCAAGCTTGTGGTTTTCTGTAGTGCAATATAAACTAGTTTTGGTGCGTTCATGCTCCCAGTTTTGCAGTTCAAATTAGACAATTGGTGCATTCGTCCATGTGGTTTTTGTGTCAGATAAAATGACAGATAAGTGGTCTCCGGATCAAAATGTAATGTTTGTGGACTTGTACAAGGGCGAAAATAATTTGTGGAACATTTGGATCCAAACTACAATAATAGAGATTTACGTAAAGCCTGACTTGAGAACATTCGTGAGAAATCGGGCTTAGTAAACACGAATGTGGTTAAAAAAATTTTAAAACTTGCGTTCAACATATAACCAGGAGCTATTGAAAATTGGAAAAAGCAAAAAAGAGGATGAGGTCTATAAACCAATCATCAAATGGTTCGATGCTATGGATTATATCAAGAAAATAATAAACTAAAAAGGAAAATAAACAACAAGGAAACTTGTAAGCGTTGAATTATAATGTAGTATTTTGTGTATAACCACACAATCATATGATTCTGCCAAGTAACTGCATCCTCGGCATTAAAGTAGTTTTTATATTTATCACGAATTTTCTCTGCTATTGCTTTCGGTCTATTATTGATCCGAGATTGATGGATGCTTGATAATTCATCAATTTCTGATATCCACTGTCCTAAATTGATTTGAAACTTCACGATATTTTCATAATCTGTCGTTCTTGGTGGTGAATTGGTCGTTGGTGCAGTGATGCGTAGCCAGTTGTCCAAAGTAAATGCACATAAGACGCTCTTTATCGCAGTGTCCTCTTTGACTTGAATTGTTTTTCCCAAACCATGAAAATGAGATGCCAGAATGCCAAACCCATTCTCAACGATTCGTCTTGCCCTGCTCAAACTATAATTATAAATCTTTTCTCTTGTAGGCGTATATTTGTTGAGCTTTAGTTAGTACAGCTTCAAAAGAAGCCATCATCTCCAACTAGAACTACATTTTCAGGCAAGAGTGAGTTGTTTTCTAGATTAGGATGTAAAAAGGAGTTTTAGAACACTCCACTATCTGCATTCCGACAATATGAGCTTATATCTACCGATCCAAGATCAAAATTATTTTATCACCAAAACGGTCTGAAATAGAAGCTGCCGTGAATGTACACAAGGAATATAATAATAGCATAACAAGGTCTGCCCCGAAAAGTGGAAAAGAAATGAATGCGATGTAATTGGAAGGCATATAACTCTGCAGTCCACACAGCTTCCACCGCAAGAAAGTGCATTATGCTAGATATGTGTGTACACCATTTAATGACAGTTCCAAATCTCTTTCATCACCACTGCTGGCTGTGGCATTTCCACAAAGATCACCACAAATCTTTACAACAACGTCTATTTTCTATCAACACATTGAGCCTTCAGTATCTGCACAATTGAAGCAATCCTCGCAATCAATTCTCAGAAATTAAATACTAACATTCATATATGACTGATATTATAAAATAATAATATTAATAACAAAAATGGCTTTCTTTTATTAAATCTTTCAGACTTGCTTTTGAGAACCGATGGCAATCTTTACAATATTCCAGAAGAAAGGAATACCAGTGTAATCTGCAATTTGACTCTTGCAGATATAGGATCGCTCATATGAGTATCTTCACGCTGAATTTTTGGAGCGATTAAATTTAATAGTACTTCCACCTGTGAAGGCGCCACTCCCATAACTGCCTTGGATTCTTGGGGATCTTCACCAACCCGTAACTGCTTCATTATATATTCTTTCGAACAGGAGGTTGCCATCTTCCGGCTCTCCGGTCAGGTGCTTTCTCGGTAGAATATGGTCGGTTGGGAACAGCCGACCAGGAGAACACAGAAGAATGGCAAGTTATATACAATGTACGCCTTAATCTTAAGCCTGCTAAGAGTTGTTCCCGTTCCTCTTGCAGAGGACTTTGTTGATTGGATGTTAGCTTAGCCACCACTTAAAAGGACACAAATTGGCTTTTCATAGAAGCCCCATGTCGGCTGAAAAATACTTTGAAACAGGAGGTTTCAATCTTTTGGCTACCTTCAAAAAATGTCTCCTTTGTTCCATCCAGCCAACTACATGCGACACTCGTCAGATGCTGTCTCGGTAGCATTTGGCCGGCTAGGTCGCTACTTGGTCATGCTATTCCCAGTCGATCATATGCTACTGAGACAGCACCTGACGAGTGTAGCATGTTGTTGGCTGAACGAGGTGACCAAAGTTACATTTTTTAAAGGTAGCCGGAAGATAGAAACCTCCTGTTCCAAAGAATTATTCAGCCAAAATGGCCCTTCCATGAAAAGCCAACACCCGTGCCCTCTTAAATGGTGGCTAAATTGTCATCCAATGAACAAAGTCCCCTGCAAGTGGAAGAGGACAAAAGGGACGGCAACAACTCTTTGCGTTCATTATATAGTTCGTTAACTATTTTTTGCATTGCTCCTTTTCTCTGCATCCAACCATCCTCTTTTTCTCCTGTTTCCGCAACGCACTCCTACCACTAATTATTACAGCACTGGGTATTTTTGTAACCTCTCCTTTTACCATATGAACCACGATCAATCGCGTATTTTGCAACAATGTTGCTCGAAGTTTGATCGAAAACATTACACGAGAACAGAATGAATAGCATTTGTGTACTCCTATCTAGCAGATCTGAGTAAACACATGCAGTATGTGTCTCACTTCACGCCAGCAGCTCGTCCTTGTGTGATTGGGTGGGGCAAGTCAAGCTACTGTCATGGGAGTACACAGATACAGTAGCTACCTGCTGTCAGATCAGCAGCTCGTATTGTGTAACCAGGCCATTACCCTTCAATGTTCGGTTGGGTAGCTGGTTGCCTTCCATTCTTTCTACCTAGCCCACCTATTGCAATTTGCGTAATTTTATGCAAGCAGTAACAGATGGTTTGTGAAATAATTCATGCAACTCATGGTTGTAATGCTGTCTCCGCTCTGCTACTTGTTTCACTAGGCCATAGATTTTCGGGAGCGACCAAGTACTTTCACTGCCTTTTCAGACTCGCTCGTCAGGGTCCATGTTTCATTTCGATAAAATAGCGCAGGTTTGACTAGTGATTTGTAAATACGAAGCATATTTCGCTTGTGCACAACTCTAAGTACCAGAGTGAATGTGAAGTATGGAGTAGTAGGCTTAATTTATGGCATTTATGCGGTATCCAATCTCTTCCTTTTCGGTGCCTCTTCTATTCAGGTTGACTCCAAGGTAAATAAAATTATCCACACTTTCAAGGTTCTCCCTCGTTTGAGTCATGAGTTTAGTTTTAAATTCATTAACTTGTAGGCCAATTTGGTTTTCTTCACATTGTAGACACAGAAATGCTCTTTTTGCACCTGTAATCGAACGAGCGATAATATTGATGTCATCAGCATATGCTACCAATTGTGTGAACTTTAACCTTAGTGTACCCGAGGTTTCAGACGATGTTTTCCTAATGACATGATCCAGGGCAATATTAAAGAGCATTGAGGTAAATCCATCCCATTATTTTAAGCCTGATTCCATTATAGTTCACCGATTACCTTGACCTGGGACGCTGTGTCTAACATCATGATCTTGACCATGCGGACTAGTTTTGTTGAGACGTCAAAGTCAAGCATTGTTTTGTAGAGTGAATTTCTGTGGACAATGTCGTATGCTTGCTTCAAATCTATAAAGAGTTTTTGCACAACGATGTTATATTCCTAGCACTTTCCGAGCACCTGCCTTACTGAGAATATTTGGTCTATTGTAAGCCGTCCACTTTGAAAGCCTCCCTGATACTCTCCTATAATAATTTCATAGGGCGGCTCTGATTTTCTTTCTATGATTTTGAAGAGCACTTTATAAGACATGCACAGTAGAGCGAAGCCTCTAAAATGTTCACACCTTTACTTGCCATCCTTTTTGTGTACAGGACATGTTATACTTTTTCGCTAGTCCTCGGGTAGCGTTTCTTCTGACCATATTATGCATATTAGTCGATGTAGAAGCTTACTTAGATTAACAAGCATGTAGTGAATTTAGAGTGTCAAAGGTCCGTAAAGGACTGCAGCGATGTTCTGCTGCCTCGGCAGAAGAAGATGAAGATATCTGCCGAGGATGCCCTCGTCTGGGGACGCGTGAATGCGCTGGCAGACTAGCATTGTGGTGTTGTGGGGCGGGTTCATTTCCCCAGCACGAGGACCCACTACAAAAAAATTTCGCACTCACGAATTTTTGTGGTCAGTCTAACTCGAGGTGACCGAAGCCGCAAAAAGTGTAGGTAACTACACCGAGAGAGAAAGTACTTGTTCCGAGAACAAGTGGAACCTGAAAAAAAAGGGCGGACTTGGGGTAACCTCGTCGTTACCCGATGAAGCTCATGGCCCACAAATGAAAGAAGGGCTACCGGGTGGTGATGGAGCCCCTTCGCACCCACCCAACCGGATTTAAATCCATATTTTGTTGCAGTGGCCAGGTATTCCTCTTCTGAGTGGAAAACTCATACAACTTGACTTGTATAAACTTTCCCATCAGAAGGGGAGTACCCCGGTGACCAATTTATGCCATAGAATTCGATTGCATAACTCTATGCCATAAAGAGGCACTCTGCTTGGTCCACTCAACCCGCGAAATCACCTGAAACAAAAGAAGGATTAACTATGTACCCGGCGGCTGGCTCATGTTTTTAGGGGGCAGCCTGACACCGTACCGGGTTCTATACCCGGTCAGAATCTTTGGGAAGGAAAGACCGAAGGTACATTTTAATTCTTAAACATTTTTATTTTTCATACTTCTTTTAAAGTGGTTCTGAAACATTCGCATTAGCTTCGACAACGTTATTCTGATATTTGTTTACTTTCTAAATTTCTTTTATTCAGAATGACTTTGATATTACTTCTCAAACAATTGTTTTTCACTTATCGCAGTACGTAGAGGATCATAAAAAAATTTATTTTTTTAAATGATTGATATGCAAAACATGACATGCAAAAAAATGATATGCAAAAAAATTATATGGAAAGAAAATTATATGCAAAAAAATGATACACAAAAAATATATATATAACAAAAATAAAAGGGTACTCACCCAAACATCCTCGTCGGGCGCCCGCTGATAATGTGGGTGGTCCTGAAACTCAAATTTTTGTATTTTAAGTTCGTTATGAGCGCTTATACAAAATTTGTTTAAATTCTGTTATAGCTACTTTTCGAATACATTTCATTCAGATAATATAATAACAACTTCCTCAATCCCATCCGGCATTTTCGCGTCCTCGACTCTTCCTACTCAAAGCAACGTAAAAAAAAATATTGCGACGCTGGCAACTCCTATTAGAATTAAGCCCATCAGATAACCAAGAAGCTTTAACTTTGGAATGTCGTTGCTGTTGTTCCCGGATTCCTTGTCTTCTACGGGGACCTGATCATTTCTGGGAGCTGAAGAATGACTTTTTGACAGATGGTCTAAGGAAGCGAGAAACCTTTGCAAACCCAAGCAAAAACACTTCCACCATACATGTTGATGAAGCACTTGAGTTTCCTTCCTCTTTTGGTAACTCATACGGCGCAAAGTGCTCACAATTTGCACAATAACTTTATCCGGTAATCGTACACTACAACATTAGTTCAAATTTCCCCTCTTTGATTTTTTCTTTATTATTTAAGAAATGCCTTGCTTGAATAAACTACATGGATAAATTCTTTCATCAGCACTGTCGCATGTCGCCATTCGGTCCATTTCCACAAATTTCGTTCATATTTATTACAGTTATCTCTAGTGTTGAACACTCTTTTTTCGTTTCCATCGATGGGGCGTGCATGAAGATAGATAAAAATGTTTCTTTTCAAATGGAAATATAAATTCCTTATTTTTTCTAATTAATTTTCTTGCTTACGACAGGGCCCAAAGAGGAAAGGCTAAATTTTGCATCACACATATCTGTTCTATTCATAGTGGTATCTCTTCTTATAAGAACTCTGGTGATTACTCCGTTACCGCTAACTACTCATGCCGACTGACCATCGGGCACTATTTGCGTCAACGAATGCGAACCACACATAAGAATGAACAATGGAGTCTCACAAAGTAATTTACACATGCACTGTGCTTTTACTACCAACGATTTTGCACGAAACTGTTTTTTTTAAACATCCTAATCCGCACAAATTTTACCGAACCGCGTCATATTGTATCCGGAATATCAACTTTGACGAAACGGCAATCTAGATAGTCAAAAAAATAACACACATATCTGATATTATCTTCCCCGACATGCTCGCTGTGGCGATTCCAAGAAGACCGCTATTTTCTTGTCGCTGGCGCGCGGGAATTTGACTCACGGCGTCCGCGCTGTGTGGCGGTTTCGAGCAGACTCCAACTATTTGTTTCTTCCGAAAATCCTCTAATGGTTAAATTATCTGCTCATGTGCAAGTTGCAGCATATTATTACGTTCGTCTTCAATATTCTCTATCAGCTTGCCAAAATGCCTTAAGCTATCGCTGATTACTTGTTCATCGTCTGTTTGTGCTGAGCCAATGCATTCAAAATTGAATTCCTTCAGGCTTTTTGCAAGTGCACGTTGCTTCTGCGAAAGTACATTTCACAATTCCATTCAATGCTTACGGCACGCCACTCAACCTTCACATACACTTGCATAGACAACAGTCGAGAAACGTTTTGGTTTATTGGGTCATGAAACCGTACGATTCACTACACTGCAGCTGCCTTTATGGAACTTCAACTTTTAAATAATTCGGAAAAACTTCCCAACAAACATTAACTAAGATGCGATGTTAATAACTTCACACGGCACCGATCCAAATCGCGACAATTAAACAAAACTCCACGATTTATCCTTGGTTCTTCACGATCTCCCGTCGAGCCTCTTTCTTCTCGCGTCGCGACGTGACCGCCGTGAAGGTGCATCGCAGACTCTCCAGCGAAACGTACAATCTCATCCGATCCGTTATTTCGCTGTCTCAGTCGTCATTCCGTTTCGATTTCAATGGAAGGTTGCTTCCACTATTGATTTTCAATATTCGCAATTACGGTAAAATTCTGTTGCTAGTTCAGTTGGTAATCGAATTGCTGGTGTAGATTTAGATTGTCTGCGAAGAGCTTAGTTCACAATATCCGTAAAAATTTTAATAAGTATGAATTTGATTGGAAAAATCTTAGCATGCGAGAGAAATTGAAACACGTGCCGAGTAGCTATAATGATTCACAACCAAAATGTAATAAAAATTCGATCAATAAGCAAGAAGATGCATTAAAATTGAACAGTGTATACACAGTACAGCGTATACATGTAATGGTTTGTGTTACGGGTAGGCTTTGATTTGCTTACATTTATTATTATGTTATTATAATGGCTGCGCGAACAAGACTGGCGATGATCAAAATTTCTTTCTCACATTGCTCTGTGTCTGACTGTGTGTATTACTCTTGAATTTGAAACGATGACAACGCTTGATTTGATTGATACCCGTTGAATTTGTTTTCGTAACTTGTAGTTTGAGTAGTAGTAGGACTAGGAGAGTTGTAGGATTGTTCGAGATGATCAGACAATATCACACGGCGATAACATTCTCTAATATCAAACAGTTGAACGGAACGGAAACACTCTGGCATGTAAACAAAAACAAAGTGCAACTTTGTTCTTGCTTTACGTGTGAAAACGCTGTTTGATTTTTCTACTTTGCTGTACCCGTTGAAGATCAAGAAGACAATGCTTGAACGATTTGATTCATTTGATTTCGAGCCTTGCTAAAGGTCGGATGACAATTTCGATGTTCTTTGCTGTAAATAACCGTTGAGAACGCAATACGATTCATTGGTGTTCTCGAGGATTGATGATGCAAATGATTTTCGCTTTCGAATTAAACCGTTGCAGAACGTTTCGCACAAATGTTCAATTCAGATGAGCTGATCAATTTTTGAACAGACGAACCTCGTTGTCGGTGCATTAGGGGTGACTCGTCTTTATTGATTCAGATTTAGTTTCATGTGATTATTCGACCGAAGATTAAACTTTTCTTGGACTTTCCAAATCGGCGGCAATCACGGGCATAGTGCCCACGCCCACCACACTCATAGCACTTATCTTCCGGATTAAAAGGTTTGCCACGACTTCGTGATCCTCCACGTCGGCCACGTCCTCGATCTTCACGATCGCCGCCGTTACCTCCATGCTTGCCATATTTTCCTGTCGACAATTCTACACGTGCCCGTCGACCGCAAACTGTTCGACCATCCAATGCACGTACAGCATCTGCTGCATCGCAAGAATCCTCGAGCTCAACAAATGCTAATCCTGGTGGATTCCTTGCCACCCAAACACTTCTCAGCGCTCCGTACGCACCGAAAACATACTCAATGTCATTCTTCTTCGCATTATTTCCCAAATCACCAACATAGACCTTGCGAATTTCGATAAGCGAATGCCAGTTAGGTCTAAAAAGTCTTGTAAAAACTCCCAAGATAATTACCAACTATCGTTCCCGGCTCGCCAGACGACACTTTTCATCCGGTTAAGTTGTTTCAACTTGGTCATCCGCGATGAAAACATTCGAATCAAACGATTCAAGGCTAACATCCTCTAAACTTTCAAAATTTTCGAACAGACAAGGATTAGTCAAATCAGGAGTGGAAAAACTGTTCCGTTTTGAGTTGTAACGAGACAAACTCTCGCACGCTGGCTTTTTGAGCCATACCTACTCGATTACTACTGTAATGTACGAACACATAATTTTGATTATTGATATTGAATAACATAAATATTCATATGTTATTCATTATCTATAGAAATTATTCATCCTAAAATAATAACCATTACGTGCATTCAATATTGAATAACATAAATACGCATATGTTATTCAATATCAATGTACATACAACGTACATTCATCTTCAGATAAGACGAATAATTAATGTACAACTACGAAAGTACATTGTTTTCATGTAGGTGTCAAATGACAACCAGAAAAATATTCGTAGACCATTCATGCGCATGGGTACGCGGTAAGATAAAACCAATGCAATCCAACAAGTGTTCTTTGCATTGTTGATAATTTATGGCACGCTTCGAAAGAAAAATAAAACTCTAGCGCATGAATGGGAATATGAAAAGAAGACGTTTGTGGACACGTGCATACATGATATGAGTAATGTATGTGTATGGAGTGTTGATGTAGGTCAGCACACTTGAATCATAATGACTGAATGCACGTGATGACAGGGGTCAGATACACTGGTATTAACCATGACTAATTTATTGGTTGGTCATGGATAATACCATAGAGTTAAATTAGGGTATTGAAATTGAAGTATCGAATGTATTTATTAAGTGTGAAGCAAAGTAGGTTAGAAGTGTAGAATAGCGAGTAATAAGTTTATGGAATTAATTAGGTGAGAGAAAAATGTAGAATAAGACTTTAGAATAGTATAAAAGGCAAAGACTTGTAAATAAAAATTCAATTTCCGAACCAGAACTCCTAGAGTTTAAATCATAGCTGTGCCTCGCAGCTCAATTTGATTTTTTGGAATTTGCTGTGTCTTGCAGCATATAATAATCAATAACGCTGTGCCTTGCAGCGAATACACATAAACTAAAAGTCGCGGTGATTCGCTGCGCGCAAAGTAATATTCTCGGGGACTTGTCGAGATCGACAAAGGAGTGTGTTTTTTTTTCCCTTTTATTAGAAAGAATGGCGTTAGTGAGCTCCGGCTCTCGCCAGCAAATATCTGCGGAAAGCCGCTTGGTTAGGCAAGGAAATTTACTCTTTTGTTTAATTTTCCTTAACAAACATACCCAAAACAGGGAAGTTCCAACCCCCCGTATCCACGGTAGGTCCAACATCATTATATGGCGATCCTGCGAACTCCGAAAGCGACGATGCATTAGAGCTGGATTCGAACTGGGAAGAGTTCGATAAGATATTCGAAAGGTGCGTGCAACGAGCGGAACAAGAGTACGTTCCAAAACAAATTAAGGGAAGGCAGCAATCTCCACCACCCTACATCCCCACGAAGATCGGCACATCAGACCTGAGAGGACCCAAGCCGCGAAGTATTGAGCCGTACTTCAGAAAGCCAAGACCAAAGAAACGAGATATTTTGGAGACGATTCCAAAGATACGACGACAAAGAGGAGGACGGAAGACGAAATTAAAAAGAGAGCGAGCAGAGCTACACAGGAATTTGAAGCTGGCGAAAGGTGAAAACAGGAAGATCCTTCAGCAGCAGTTACTGGAATTGAAGCCTAGGAAAACGTATTGGCAGCAATGGGAAACAGCTGTTCAGTCGAAAACACGTTCATCGAACAGTATCAACAATCATTGGCCACAACGGCAGTCTTTGTAATAATAATTGTCATTTTTTATTTGTACCACCGACACAACAAGAATTATGTTATCAAAAGATTGAATAGGAGTATAAATGTATGAAAAGAATTTTTATAGATCTTTCACTTCAAAATAAGGGTTAAGAGTTTTCTATTTGAGTCCTATGTTTCCGGTCTGATGATAATTTGATTATTTTTTTTTTGTAATGTGTATTGATTTATGGAGTCTCTGGAGCTAATAGTAATTGAGAATGAGAGGGTTTTGAGGAATTTTAAAAAATGCTCAAAAAGTTTATATACGTTTGAGACCCTAAAGACGAAATTAAATGATTTAGAAACACGTAGGAAGAAGTTCGGTGAAATTTTACAAGATTGTAGTGACGAAAGCCCTGAAGTTCTTGATCTCAAGCTTAAGTTCAAGGCACAATCATCTATTTTGGAAGGAGAAATTTGGCTGCAGTTAGGAAAACAAGGTTTTTCTGTAGAAGAGGTTCACGAACAATCAATAAGTGAAGATTTGGAATCTAGCCTACCGATTTTAGAGGAAAGATTTGCCATGGCAGACTTCAATTTAGAGACAGCCATGAAAATCATCCCTGTCTTTGACGGCAAATATAGAGAATTGGACCCTTTTCTCAAGATTTTGGAAATTCTTCATTCCACACTATCTGCAACTGCCAGGGTTAGTTTATTAGATTTTGTTACCAATGTTAAGCTAAGTGCCACAGTTAGGCTATCCCTATCTGGTTCCTCCATTACAACTTTTGATTCTTTATAATCAGAATTAACATCCAGGTTTAGGAACACTAAAACAGTTCCACAAATTCACACAATGCTGAGTAATTCATTTCAAAAGAAATCTTCAGTCAGTTCTTTCAAGGATAAAATATTGAATCTGGTGGATGAATTAAACCAATTGCAGATTCAAGAGCTGGGTGATCGAGCTTCTGCAGGGGAAAAGAAAGTGATCGCTCAGATGAACGAAACCTATGCGCTAACTGTTTTTAAAAACGGTTTAAACGATCAACTGAGAAATACTGTGTTTTCAGCTAGGCCCAAAAGTTTCACTGAAGCGGTATCTCTTGCCCAAGAGCTAGAAAATGCTGAAAACCAATCCACTAATAGTATAATGCATTTCAATGGTACTTCTGATAGGAAAGATCGAAGGCGCAATAATCGCAATCGGAACAATGGTGATAGTAACGGTAGCAATAGGAATGGAAACAGAGAATCCAATAAGAATGATAGTTATAACAGTAACCGAAATGGTGATCGAAATGACAACAGGAATAATCGATATAGCAATAACAATTATGACCGCTCTGATAACAACGGGAACTATAGACGTAATAATAGAAGAAATAGGAATCGTAACAATAATAATAATTGTGGGAACTACTACAGTGGAAGGAGAAACGTACGCGTTGTAACCGACCAGGGAAACGTGCAGACCTCCGGAGAGGACATAGAAAACCTCCCGGAATAAAAATCACAATAGATGAACGAAAAATCTACCGCATAACTGAAAATTGTACAAATTATGTTAGAATTTACAATTTCAATGCGGACAGATATTTATTGTTTTTAATTGACACAGGGGCTGATGTGTCAATATGTAAAAATGATATCTGCACTAACCTACGTTATGAGATAGAAAGTAATAATAAAATTAGACTTACGGGTATAACTAAGGAAGTAACCACATCCCTAGGGACATGTGATTTAGAACTATTACTCGGGAAGCGCAAGATTATAGAATCCTTTCACATTGTGAACAACGATTTTCCGATAAGTACAGATGGCATTATCGGTCGTGACTTGATGGTCAACTATTGGTGTAAGATTGATTATGAAACATTTACAATAACCTTTAGCGTTGACGATGAAGATGTTGTGTTGCCTATGGACACACAAAGGCATGGTTATCCCCAGGTTAGCGTATCTGCAAGAACAGAGACGGTAGTTCCAATTAATATAGAAATTGAGGAAGATAGTATAGTACTGAACACTGAAGTCGAGAAGGGTGTATTCATAGGGAATACAATAATACCTGTAAAAGGTGTACGACATGTTAAGATTCTAAATACTACAGATAAAGATATTGTCTTAAATCATTTCAATGTAGAAGTTGAACCGTTGCGAGATTACGACATTTTCAAGACGGAAAAACTAAAATACAGCGAAAACCGATTTAAGAGACTTCTCGAAGTTATAGATAAGGTTAATTTAGATAAACCCGCAATGCACACCTTGCTTGAGATAATAAAGGAGTATCAAGATGTATTCCATTTGGATGGTGAGAGGCTAGCTACTAACAACTTTTATAAGCAAAAATTACAGACTACAGACAGTAATCCAGTCTATATCAAAAATTACAGATTGCCTCATGCCCAGAACGAGGAAATACTTCAACAGGTTAGAGATCTGGAGATCAGTGACATCATTGAACCATCCAACAGCCCATACAATTCGCCACTGTTAGTAGTGCCAAAGAAAAGCACGGACGGGAAAGCAAAATGGCGACTGGTTGTGGATTTTCGCAAGCTTAATGATAAGATAGTCAATGACAAGTTTCCATTAACGAGACTTGAAGACGTCTTAGACAAGCTAGGTAGAGCAAAGTATTTTTCTACGCTGGATATGACTAGCTCTTTTCATCAAATTGAACTCGAAAAGGAGTCAAGGCCATTGACAGCATTCTCCACTGGTGATGGGCACTATCAGTTTAAAAGACTACCATTTGGGCTTAAAATTTCGTCCAACAGTTTTCAAAGAATGTTAACCATAGCTCTTAGTGGGCTTAGCCATGAAGCATTTTTGTATGTTGATGATGTTATCGTATTCGGTTGTAGCATAAAACACCACAATGCTAATCTTTGTAAAGTATTACAAAGACTACGCCAGCATAATTTGAAGCTGAACCCTAGCAAATGTCAATTCTTAAGGTCAGAGGTAGTATACCTGGGTCATTTGATTACCAGTGAAGGTATTAAAACCGATCCAGCTAAACATAACACGATCAAAAACTACCCTGTTCCGAAAAATGCAGACGAGGTACGCAGATTCGTAGCATTCTGCAATTATTATAGGCGTTTCATACCGAATTTTGCTGAAACAGCAAAGAGCTTAAATTCTCTACTAAAGAAGAATGTAGCTTTTGTCTGGACGGAAGAATGTCAGCAGGCATACGAAACTTTGAAAAGGAAGCTGATAGAACCACCGATACTCCAATATCCAAATTTTGATGAGCCATTTATCTTGACGACGGATGCATCTAACTACGCTCTAGGCGCAGTGCTATCCCAAGGTGAAATAGGTCAAGACTTACCTATCTCCTATGCAAGTAAATCATTGGCTAAACACGATGTAAATAAGCCTACTATTGAAAAAGAACTCTTAGCCATACATTGGGGAATAAATTTCTTCAGGCCATATTTATATGGACGGAAATTTGTGGTCGTGACAGATCATAGACCACTGGTATCTTTATTTACACATAAAAATCCTTCATCAAAACTGACTAGGATACGTGTCGACTTATCCGATTACGACTTCACCATTGTGTACAAGAAAGGTAGCATGAACACAAATGCAGACGCTTTATCAAGAATTGAGCTAGACTCTAATACTTTGAAAGCGATGATACCTCCTGAGAATGACGAAAATGCAAAAAAGAAACTATTAGCTATCACGAGGGGTATGGCGAATAATGCTGAAAAGCAAAAACAGATTGTCAACAACGAGAGCACCCACAAGCAAGTAGAACCTGATCAACTCTACTGTTGGGATTGCACGAGTTTGTCAGACATCACCGGTGTAATGAAACTTAAGTTTATTCTGCGCAGAGTAAAAGAAGATAAAGTCAATATTGTGCGTACAAAAGATACTGTCGAAATACATTGTAGCGATAAACCTGATGTGAAATCCGTTTCCGTCAATGAGAAGCTAACAATGAATAATATGGTTAACCAGAAAAATGAGATCAGTAGTGATAATCTAAACTCGAAACTCGTTTCGATTTTGGAGAAGCTATTGAGGTTCGCGAATAAAGAGAATATCAGTGAACTCTCATTATCAAATGACGATGCTATACTTAAATCTATTGACAAAAGAGCATTTAAGAAAATTTTCACTATGTTGCAACAAAATGAGCGTACGCAAAAGAAGCTAAAAATAATGATATACAAGCCACCCATCAGAATAGTAGATAAACTTGAACAAAAAAAGCTCATAGAGGAGTATCACGACTCTCCACATGGAGGACACCTAGGAATTCGGAAAACCTTGCTGAAACTTAAACAACGATACTGCTGGAAAGCGATGGGCAGTATGGTTAAGTCGCATATTAATAAATGTGTAGCTTGTTTGACTAACAAACAGGTAAGACACACAAAAGAAAAAATGGTGAAAACGGAAACACCATCGACTAGTTTTGAAACAATACAGATAGACACTATAGGACCATTGAGAATTTCAAATAATTATAGATATATCTTGACATTACAATGTGAGCTTACTAAATTTGTAGTTGCCTTTCCGATAGAAAATAAGGAATCGAAAACTATAGCTGTAGGATTAGTTGATAATTTCATATTGAAATTTGGACATTTTAAAGTGCTTAAGACCGATTTAGGAACAGAATTTACCAATAGGCTTATGAGTGACATATGTGAGTTGTTAAAAATCAGGCAAATATTCTCAACACCTTATCATCACCAGACATTAGGGTCGGTTGAAAGAAATCATCGAGTGTTGAATGAATATATGTACTCTTTTGCTGATGACCAGCAGTGGGACAAATGGGTTCCATATTATACGTTTGCGTATAATACCACCCCACATGTGGACACCAACTATACACCTTACGAATTGGTATTTGGAAAGCTTCCATATCTTCCAAGTGACATAATTGAGAACGATGAGAAAGTCTATAACCTAGATGATTATGCCAGGGAACTAAGACTTAGGTTAAAAATTTCAATTACTAAAGCCAGAAATATAATCGAGAATGTAAAACGAAAACGGGTTCTAGAACAAAATGGTATAAATCCTCTTCATGTAAAAATTGGTGATCTAGTATTGGTCAAAAACGAAAATAGAAAAAAACATCAACCGCCTTATAAAGGACCATACAAAGTAGTAGATATTAATGATTGTAATATTTCAATTGACATTAATGGACTCCATAAGACAATACATAAAAATAGAGTAAAATTATGTGAGATAAATAAATAACAATAGATACTTACGAAATATTAGCTTTAAGCTAACTACAACTTAAATATTAGATTCGTCTTAATATTAAATATTTTAAATACTAATACTCATCTTAAGGGTTAGGTTGTAATGTACGAACACATAATTTTGATTATTGATATTGAATAACATAAATATTCATATGTTATTCATTATCTATAGAAATTATTCATCCTAAAATAATAACCATTACGTGCATTCAATATTGAATAACATAAATACGCATATGTTATTCAATATCAATGTACATACAACGTACATTCATCTTCAGATAAGACGAATAATTAATGTACAACTACGAAAGTACATTGTTTTCATGTAGGTGTCAAATGACAACCAGAAAAATATTCGTAGACCATTCATGCGCATGGGTACGCGGTAAGATAAAACCAATGCAATCCAACAAGTGTTCTTTGCATTGTTGATAATTTATGGCACGCTTCGAAAGAAAAATAAAACTCTAGCGCATGAATGGGAATATGAAAAGAAGACGTTTGTGGACACGTGCATTCATGATATGAGTAATGTATGTGTATGGAGTGTTGATGTAGGTCAGCACACTTGAATCATAATGACTGAATGCACGTGATGACAGGGGTCAGATACACTGGTATTAACCATGACTAATTTATTGGTTGGTCATGGATAATACCATAGAGTTAAATTAGGGTATTGAAATTGAAGTATCGAATGTATTTATTAAGTGTGAAGCAAAGTAGGTTAGAAGTGTAGAATAGCGAGTAATAAGTTTATGGAATTAATTAGGTGAGAGAAAAATGTAGAATAAGACTTTAGAATAGTATAAAAGGCAAAGACTTGTAAATAAAAATTCAATTTCCGAACCAGAACTCCTAGAGTTTAAATCATAGCTGTGCCTCGCAGCTCAATTTGATTTTTTGGAATTTGCTGTGTCTTGCAGCATATAATAATCAATAACGCTGTGCCTTGCAGCGAATACACATAAACTAAAAGTCGCGGTGATTCGCTGCGCGCAAAGTAATATTCTCGGGGACTTGTCGAGATCGACAAAGGAGTGTGTTTTTTTTTTCCCTTTTATTAGAAAGAATGGCGTTAGTGAGCTCCGGCTCTCGCCAGCAAATATCTGCGGAAAGCCGCTTGGTTAGGTAAGGAAATTTACTCTTTTGTTTAATTTTCCTTAACAAACATACCCAAAACAGGGAAGTTCCAACCCCCCGTATCCACGGTAGGTCCAACATCATTATACTACAAGCAATCATAAAATTACTGTGGGACTCTAGATGGAGCCACGCCATTAAACTTACAATTTTACTAAAGTGTCCAGAAAGATGGCTCACGGTTAAAAAGGGAGCAAATAAGCTCAATTACAATATCATTTATCACCAGTTGTATTTTATGATCTCTGATTAAATAGCTTTTAGTTCAGATGAGCGGCTGCTGCCCCTAGGACAAACTCCTAGCTACTTCAATACCTTTGTCACAGTCCCAAATGAAAAGAATCATAATGCCCTTCAATGAAAGTGCAACCATATAATGCACTCCAACTGTTTTCGATTTCAAAGCAATTTAAAGAGCCTTTTAATAGCGGGAAATATGTAATCATCGCGTCTTTTAAATTTATTATTTCTATATTTTTTAATTTTCGCGAGTCAACAATAACTTTATTCTGCTTTAGAAATCCATACGATTCGCTAATGCAACTTAGATTTTTATGTTTCATTGTTTATTTACTTCTACGTTCACCTTCGTCGTCTAAAATCTTCGCTTGACTGCTTCGTATCAAATCGCCAGCGAAGAAAATCCGCTAAGGCGGATGCCATCAAATTTGCAAATGACTACGGATACGATTTCACGCATACACTTTCAGTTTTAAGCCATTTTCCGCACCATTCTAAAACCATTCGGAAGCAAGATGGGTTTTAAGAATCAAATCTGATAACTGCTGTAATATTTCACACTGTCGGAAGCTTTTTGCATTTAAATCTCAATTTTCCGAAGTGCGCCACGCTAGCTTAAGCCAACGTACACGAATTTGATTGCCGCAAGGTCGTTCGTTATTAGGCGAGATAATTAATGATGTCTTTCGTGGGTTTAGGATTTTCTTTATTTACCATTAGCTGTTAATTCGCGTTGGGCTCACTTCAAGGCTGCATTGATCCCTGTTGAAATCTTTCACAGTTAAGTGAGGTGGCGATGAAAGTGAAAAGTGTAATATCAGCGAAATTGATTAACATGCATATAGCTAGAAATTTAAGGTCTTTAGTGGAGTTGACGCAGGAATTGTACTGGTTTTCCAGTACCTGCTGGTATCGCAGTAATCGCAGATGCGAGTGCTGGAAATTGCACTCCAATGCAAATGAGAAATTTAATGAGTTTGTTCGCAAAAAGAAGTCATCGTTACCAATTTCACCGTTTGTTAAATTGAACAATTTTCAATAGATTGTTTGCATCTCCTTAAAGTGTCTAAACCCACTTTGCAGGAAACCATACTGACAATGGTCACATAAATCATTCATTGAATAAATGCTGCTTTTCCACCTAAACATTGACTTTGGTAATATGTATAACGCACTTCTTGTTTTCGGTGTCGCCCGTATCTTGGACGGGTTTTTCTCGATATCGCAGACTTTTCCTAATCGACTATAACAGCTACTACGAGAAATTTTACTTTTAATTCGCAATGAAAATAGACGGGAAAACTGACTATGATAGTAAGAGTTGTAATATGGCATGTGATGAAGCGCAACCAATTTCAGTTTCGTTTCAGTTATCAAATAGGAATTACCTCAAGTTTGTGTAATTCTTGGAAAAACGTCGTTTAGTGCGGAAAATCGTAAATAGTTGAAAGGAATTTGTTTAGATAATTTACATTAGTTGCGTGTGCATTTGAAGATAGTTATGAATAAATTTTGCGTCTTAGTTCTTATCCTTGCACCAATAGAATGTTTTTCAAGTATAAATTGGAATGCAAAACAGGCTAAAGTAAATTAGAGTCGACTTGTTCTTTATAAAATTGAACAATTTTTGTTTTCGTAGAAAATAAGGTGCCTAAATCCACCATCAACGGCAAAAAAAGTCGAAACGTTCATAAAGGAGTGCCAAGAAGAAGTGAAAACAAAAATAGTTCAAGGTGAATAGAATAAATTTCAATTTCCATCGAATGCTATCAAAAATTGATGGCGAAATATCCTTCATTCAAAAGTCACAATGTTAATTTGGCCCGTTATAAGCGATTTAACCTGATTTTGGCAAGGAAACTAAATTCACGCTAAAAGCCACATTTAATTCATTCAATCATCCTTATAGACCAGGAATGTGCTTTCAGTTGGCTGTTGAGAAGGGGCACACTTATTTTTGCAGAAACAGTTGTAGAATAGCTGATATAACAATAATCGGGTTACCCTCCTTCTCAGGAAGCCGGGAACATTAATACATAAATTTAATGGCTAAAAATTATAAGAAAACTCGATTTTTTCCTATTTTTATCACTTCTAACTGCAATACGATTCATTTTGCATCAAACTTGTGAGGAAATAAAAGCTATGTAATTAAATTTTCTACTAGATATGATTATTAAAATTGTTTACCCTTACCGCGAAATAGCAACATACATATATATGAAAAAACAATTTTGTTTTAATTTTTTTGCCGCTAGAATTACACTTAGAGCCGTCAAAGTTCATTGAAGAAATCTTTATAATATAGTGAAATAACATAGAAATTTTCATCAAAATCCATTCAGTAGATTTTGCATAATAATTTTGCAATCTATGCATCTAAGCAGAAGCATATAGAAGTTTTAAAATTTTTTTACAGTGTAAAAGTGCACTCCAGCAATGAACGCACTTTATAACATTAAAATCGGAGCTTAGGGCGGCCTCTGAAATTTTTTAAAATTAAAAACATGTTTTTCTTCTTCTCCTTCGTAGCACTACACCCTCTTGGGCCTTCTCGGGTCCATTGACCGCGTCCTCCAATTTCAAAATCCAAGCATTGATGAACTGTCCTCGTCGACCGAGTCATACCAGCGTTTCCTCGGTTCCCCCACTGGTCTTTGGCCTTTAGTTCTCCCAACGAATACCTTTTTGGGTATCCTGTAGCGATTTGAACTGGATTAAGATGTCCGCAAAGGACTGCAGTGATGGTCTGCTGCCTCGGCAAGCAAGGAAGTTGTGAATGCGCTGGCAGGCTAGCATTGCGGTGTTGTTGGGTGGGTCCTTTTCTCCAGCACCAAAAAATTTCGCATTCACGAATTGTGGATTACACGGCTCGGTCCGATGGTGTCGAGGCTGAGGTAACTTACTAAAGGAAAAGATTGCCCCAGCAAACAACAAACTTGGCCTGACTAAAACACACGAGACATCAGAGTACCATGATGCAGAACTTTTATCATGGTGTTACTCACTCAGCAGCATAAAATCGGCCTTCATGTCCCTCGCAAACTTTTCAAGCAGATTTGGGGCGGTTGAACTGCGGTATAGGTTTAGTTATCGAAGTTCTAATTTTGCCTTGGCTAGGGCTTCCTGGAAAACCTGGCATTTTCTTGATCCCAAGACGTGTCCAAAATCAGGTCTTGGATTCAGCATCCTTGCAAAGAATACAGTGTGCCTTCTTTGTACACTCTTTCCTTTTATGTCCCATTTCACCGCATTTGTAACATAGGGAACTTCTTTCGGGTCTTTTGCATACTTGTGCGGTGTAACCATAGCCAAGGCATTTGAAACATTGAACAGGTGCTGCTCTTCGCCATATCCTACAGACAACCCACCCTACCTGTATTTTTCCCTTACTCAGAAATTGTTCGGCGTCCTTTTCGGTCAAGTCAATTATGGCCATGCGTTGCCCCCTTTGGTTTTCTGGTGTCAGCCTCACTTTGATCCTGCCCACGCTAGGGAGCTCCCTTTTGATGGCCTCTTTTACCTCACCCAGATCCGTCACGCAGTCAATGTCTCTTATTTCGATCATTGCCATCGGCTCGAGCGTGGCTGTAGTTGCTCTTTTGCCGAGGAATTTCTTCACTGCGTCACAGAATGCTTCCCTATTGTCGGCCTCTATTCCTAATTCGACCAGTATGTAGCCCGACTGCGCTGGTCGTACTTCTTTAATGGCAGTGTTGGTGTCTTCGGGCCTTACGTTTTTCCTGATATCCCGGAGTACTTTGTGTAGGATCGACCATCTTGGGGTTTTACGAGCAATGCCTCCTGCCGGCGTATTTGTTGGGGCTTCTTTACCTCCTGTTTCGCATCAGGTCTTTTTTCTTGCAGGTTTTCCATGTGAACTTTGTTTTCTGGCACTTTTCGAAGGAGTTTCTTAGCGGCTTTCTTCGCTCCTTTTGTTAGCATTATCTGGAACCCCTGGTCTGGCGCTCCGCGCTCATCAAATGACTTATATCCCGATCTCTTTCGATTAGGCTAGTCACCATTCTTTTATTGATTTTTGATAGCGGAGCATCTGCACGTGCCCTCTAGATTTAGTAGCCCTCTGCTCTTCTTCGGCCTTCTGGTCCTCTTCGGCCTTTAACTAGCTCCTCCGATAATGCCCTATGCGGTCAAGGGGCTCCTCTAGTTCAAGGAGCCCAATCTTTACTGTTTTGTTGACTTTTGGCAAGTCGCATGCAGATTGTATTCTTTTCAGAACATCGCCCGCTTTCCGGAATAGCCTTTCTTCTTCTTGTCACTGGGCGGCAATTCTGCATTGTGACCATCGTTCTTGGGAGAGATTATCGGCTTCTGATTCCGAGTACAGTACTTTCGCCACACTTTTGACTGTGATAGTGAAATTAAACAACTTCGCTTTATTTGTCAGGTCAATTTTGTCCTTTTCTGCGCCCAAACATCGCAGGAATTTCAGTCTGGACAAGACTGTCTGTTAATCTCCGTTTTTCATCCGTCTTTCCTGTCATTGTATTAATCATCGTTTCCGTCATCTTTAGTACTGCTTCCGATGTGTTGTTAACATCGTGGCTGCAGCCGCTGGTTGCGTTGTCATTGTTGCTATTTTTGCTATTTTTGCTTTCTGTTTTTTAGGTTTTTGATCTTTTTTTATGGTTTTTGGTTGCTCCAGTTTTGTTGAGTCCACCCTCAGAGCCGCTATCTCTGTTCCTACTTTTTGGTCCCATGGTTATCTTTGCAGAGCAGGGAGGCCTTGCAAGGGTTAGCACAAGCCTTTATGGGGATAAGTGCTCAGAGCCAGACCAGTGCAAATCGGGAGTCCATCTAAACCGAACCTACACCACCAACCCAATGGTGCGAATTTTGAACATACTCCGAGGCCTGCCAAGGTTTTACCGGGACAGAAACGGTATGAAAGTTGAATTGGAACTATTCAGTGCTACTGTGCAAAGCAACTAGGTCCAAACCATCATATCCACCAGCCCAAAGCATAAATTCCAGTTCGTTGTCCAAAGCATAGTCCAGATCCAGTCAGGGTCGTTACCTGTAATCCGAGGAGGGCACTTCACGGCGCCCCCCATATAGTCGGGTCCATGAGGGTGGCGCGCTCCAAAGAATGCTAACCTCCAAGAGTACTCTTTTTGACTGGCAACCACCTTCGGGGATTTCCTCGGGTACGTGGTGGTGGAACTCCTCAAAGAATGCTAGCCTCCAAGAGTACTCCTGTCGGCCAGTATTCCACCTGCGATGCTGCGATGGAGTATTTTATCTTTACCGACGATACTTGTGTTCCCCAGATAAGAGTGGAGCTTCAAGGTAGAAGCAGTGCCCCATCCTAATCAAGATCCATTGTAGACGTGGCCAGATTTTCTTCATTTGAATGAAAAACTCATTCAAGCATAGTTCACATGAACTTTTCCCTCAAATGAAAACCATCAACGTTGAAAATTTATGTCATAGTCTTATGTGATAGAATCATATAATATTATAACATAAATGAGCACACTACCGGAAGGCCACTCTACCCTGCGAGAGGCGCCATTAACGTCAGAATAAGGAGTGAGCTCACCCGATGACTAGCTATTGAGTGGAGGGGCGAGCCAACGTGGCGGGTCCCATACACAGTCAGGTTTTGAAGATGAATGGAAAGACCGAGATTGAAGCTTTAATTACACATTATTATATTTGAATTCGTACGCAAAACAATCATAACCAATTATGGACCGAAGTGATTCTGTACTAAATATGAAAAACAAAGAAATTCCCAAAGTTGATGCGAGAACATAATTTCATAAATACTGTAAAAAGTATATGCGTAACCACAGGTGAGCGAAAAACAAAGAAAATGAATATGCATAAAAATTTATAAGAAGAGAAACCCAAAAGAATATACATAAAAAAATTATGTAAAGAGAAACCAAAACGTTACTGACTCAATCCTTCTCCGACAAGTGTTTGTGGGCAAGGCACCTTATGGCTGAAAATACTGACTAAATAAATTGATGTGAGGCCCAAAAAAGAAAAGAAAGTCTTCATTCGCTTTATTTTTCACTTTAACTCGAAGTTAATATTGTAGATGGAACTGATTGGTGACGACGAACTGCTTAACTACAACATGAATGTCATGGACGAGATGATGAGACGCAACGCACGACTTTTGATTAGCAAGACAGCTGCCCTACAGCTCTCCTGTTGTTATAATCCTAATCAGAAGAATTAGAACGGCATCCGTAAATCCATGCCGTATGTTGAGTTTCTGAGCGTTATTCCCATCGTTAGTTTTTAACTTTTTGTAATTATCGTTTTGTTGTTTTTCTTACTACCCTTGTTTTGTACACGAATTTTTAATTTCAGCAGTATTGCTTGTCTCTCATAGTTTAATATTATTCCACTTGGAAATATCTGGCGACTCCAGTTGGATTGATTTAATATCCAAAGGACTAGATAAAATTTCTTTCTGCATTCCGTCCATAGGCGTGGCAACGATTTTTTCCTAAGGTGGGCCAGCGTCTTTGTTTTGGAAATATTTGCTCAAAATGTTTATGATTGATAAAACATATTTACATATAAACAAGGGAACTAAAAAATCGGCTTTCGAAATACAATTTAAAAGGCCTATCGCTTCTACCGAATTTTTGTTTTGAGGGTTATTCACTTCCTCTTCTAAAGCAGTTTTGATGGCATCGTAGTTTGTTAAAATAGCTTTGCAATTTTCGAACCGGCAAGCCCAGTGCGTTTCACTTAGGCTACGTATTTCTCGACTTGATTTCGTACTAATACCAAGAGATTCCTGAATATTCTTCAGTTGTGCATTTAGACGTGGATGCACAAAATGAGCATGTAGCGCTTCAATGACATTAAAGAATCCACTGACTGTTGAAATATTGTTGCAAGAATCTACTACTACTAAGTTAAGTCTGTAAAAGACAATGGACGATGAGTTCCAAACATATCTATTTTTTTCGAAGAACAATAGAATATAATATGCATGCTTACTTATTTTTTACAAACCAAATGGGAAACAGCCGAAAAAAATTGTGATAATTTTTTCGCGCATGAAATATTACTGTTCTAACGTAATTTTAATTAATCATGATCATGGGAAATCTAAAATTATACTTACCTATGCGCTAAGCAATGAATGTATATCGCCTCTGGGTACGTTTCTTTAATAATTGCTGGGACGCCACGGTTGTGACCAGACATAACGCTTGCCCCGTCATATGATTGCGCTACCACGGGTAAATCATTTAGATCACAGTTTTTCAATGCTTCTAAAATAAACGTTGCCAAACCTTGCGCATTTCGTGCCGTAGAGCAATCGATAAAAGTTAGAAAACGCTCCTCAACATCTAGATTATTTGCGTATCTAATTGCAATCGACAACTGCTTCTTTTTGAACGATCGTGCTTCATCAGCCATCAAAGAAAAAAATCCCCAACTTCTTACTTCCGTTGCTATCTTACGCAGCGTAATTTGGGCAACAGTAGTAATAATCTCATTTTGAACTTGAGGGGAACAGTAAGTACCAGAATGCGTTAGATAAAAAGAATCAGGCGTACAAAGAATACGTAGGTAGGAGAATCAGGACGAAGAGAGAATACTATACAAATCTCAGAAGAGTAGTGAATAAGATAATTAGGATTAAGAAAAGAAAATACTATGACGACCAATTGAGAATTATCGATGTAGTTTAGCGAACAACAACACAAGACAAGTAGTGCAAAATCTGAAATAAGGTCCCCAAGACCATGTTCTACCGTGGTGACATCGACAATATCATCGCTGATGGAAACAGGATTAAGGAAAGATGGACATAATATTTCAAGAATCTCCGAAGTCCTCCATACAGCTCCAAAAGGGCGGAGCCTTTGTATGTTCGTGGATTGCTTCCATTAGCCCCACCAACTCTGGATGAAATGATTCTACCCTTAAGGCCCAAAAGAATAATAAAGTACCGGGCATTAATAAGATTCCAGTGGAGCTCATTGAATATCGCTGCAGTGATCTTCAGGAAGCCGTCCACAAAGTCACCCAGCACATTTGACAACAAGAGCATATACTGAATGAGTGGAGCCAATCAACTAAATTCCCCATCCACAAAAAAGGTGACAAGCTGCAGTGTGGAAACCACAGAGATATAATTACTTTCTACGACGTACAAAATATTTTCAAAGATCCTAGAAAATAAAATTAGATCACACTCCAAAAGAATTATTGAGAAGTATCAAGGTGCTGTTAGTTAATTGTTTACAGTCAAGCAGGTACTTGAGAAATACTGGGAGTTCGACATAGACGTGCATCGATGCGCACTGTACCAAATAATGCTTTGCTATGGTATCCCAGCCAAATTTGTTTGTCCTAATTCAAGACCAGATTTTGAGGACGTCTTGGGATCAGTAAAATGCCGGGTTTTCCAGGAAGCCCTAGTCAAAGTTAATTCAGAACTTCAACGACCCACATCCTGCAGCTAAGCCTACACCGCAGTTCAACCACCCAAAATCTGCTTGAGCAGTTAGCGAGGTACATGGAAGCCAACTTTATGCTGCTGAGTGAGTAACACCATGATCAAAGTTCTGCATCATGGTTTCCTGATAAAACTGGTACTACCACCATCTGGGTTCGGAATAGTAATTTCCAGGTGTACCTAACGCTGAACGAATCGATATGATCTTTCCAATCCAAGCTGAATGCTTTGGAGGGTGCTGTATCGAGCGCAGATGGCAACATGCTTGTTGAAGGGGACATCAACGCTAAAACAATCGAATGGAGTATGCCTTAAATAGATTCATCGGGAAAAATAATCCTAGAAATGGAGGCCAAAACGGTGATGGTCGTACTAAAGACCGGAAATATGCCGACTTTCCGTCGCATTGGCTGTGTAGAAACCACGACTTACATTCGCCTTGGAGTCCTTAGGACGGAGGATACACAATTGGCGAGTATTTGAGGACTATTCAGCTAGTTATTATCAGTGCATTTTGCTTGAGGTCAATGATGTTGACAGTAAGAGGGTTATCGAGGTGAACTGAACTATGAGCATCATCACGATTGCTTGCAACGCTTCTATGCCTCACCAAAAACCCCGGTACGGCAAGCGCCCAGTGTACTGGTTGTCAACTGAAAAGTGAAGAGAGTATCATAAGATTCGGCGTAAAGCTCAACGGGCATGGAACTGTGACGAGGCACGCATCTTGGTGGCAACATATAAGTCGGCCAGAAAATGCCTTCGCAAATTGATTACTAACAGCAAGGCTCACTGTTGGCAAGATCTAATGGACAATATGAACAAGGATCCGTGTGGTCTTGGCTACAAGCTAGTTATGCGGAAACTTGGTGCCCTTCGGAAACCTTGCATACATTATGCGGGAAAGATAGACGAGATAATCGCGGGCATTCTTCCCCGCCCATTCTGTCCATGTCCACTCTTCACACAGCCAAAAATAAAGAGGCAGTCCTTTCAATGAAGGCGAGGAACGTTCCACGTCCAGATGGCGCTCCAGCTGAGGTGTTGCAACTTTTTAATACCTTTGTCCTGATTTGCTGCTCAGCACATTCAGCGCTTAGCTATGGGACGGGGTTCTCGCGGTACGATGGAAGGCGGTAAGGCTCGTGCTGATCAGCAAGGGAAATAGAAATCGCGGATCACCCTCTGCGTTCCACCCTTTATGCATGCTAGACACAGCTGAGAAAGTGTTAGTGAAACTCATCAAGGGAAGACTCACTGATGCGATTCGTGCTTCCACTATTGATCCGATTGCAGAGGTGGCGCGGTCCAAAATGCAGAAGTATATTGCCGCACCAAGCAATGGATCGTCCTGTTGGGAACACTCAACGTTGGGAACGCGTTCAACTCCACTAGATGGATGGATATTCTGGATACGCTGGAAAACCCTTTTCAAGTTCCAGAATATCTAATGCGGCTTCTGAGGATTACCTGAAGAACCGAAGCATACTTTATGACATGACACAGGGCCAATAAAGGATGGAAGTTGCATCGGGTGTTGGCCAGGGATCTACCCTTTGTCCAGACCTGTGGAACGTGTCTTACGACGGGCTACTGAGGCTGGACATGCCAGATAAGTCGCGCTTGATTGGCTATGCGGATGATGTTGCGGCTCTGGTCGCTAGACGCACCGTCGATCTTGCGCAACTTAGGCTAGGTAGGCAAGTGCGCCGAGTGAGAAACTAAATGAATGCTCGTGGTTTCATCATAGTACTGGAGAAATCCAAAGTTGTCATCTTGATAAAATAGAGAATCCCTACAGTAAGGATGGTCAGTATTGGAGAAATACTAATCGAATCGAAGCCAGCGGTGAAGCACTTGGGGCTACTGTCCGATCCAAAGATGATTTCTCTGAGCAAATCAGGACAACGGCTAAGAATGCTGCTTCGGGAGTATCAGCTCTGAGTCGACTTATGGCCAACGCAGGGCGACCCAGCCCATCTAGAAGACGTCTCTTGATGAGAGCTGTAGGGCCAGTGCTACTGTATGGAGCAGAAATCTGGGGAAACACTCTCAGTAAGGAGGTTTACCGAAAACACTTGACACAGGTACAGAGAAGAGGAGCACTGAGAATTGCATCTTCATATCTGACAGCCTCTGGTTCGGCAAAGAGAGTTGTTGCAGGCATGATAACTGTTGTCCTCTTTGCTAGAGAGCACCCCGCTATTTTATTACATCGAAACGAAGTTGCGAGGGAGATAGTTGTCCGCGAGGAGAGACAGCACTCACTCAACGATTGTCAGCAATCTTGGGTAAATTGCACGAAGGGAAAGTGGACTGCGCGCCTCATGCCAAATGTGAGACCATAGCCAAATCAAAGGCATGGTGAGAGTGACTTCTATCCGACCCAGTTTTTGACTGGGCATGGGTGTTTTCAGTCTTTTTTTTGTAATAGGGAGGTGGATGTCCATTTACGCACAGAGTGTGGGACTCTCATGTTTGCAACAAGGCGACCAACAACACCCCCCTGTCGACCTGAGAACCTAGCCTGGAACCGTTTGACACATCACTTCGGGCCAGGTTTCGTTTTGTTACGCCATTAGGTGCCTTCAAGCTGGCGGATCGCTCTTCTGGCGTGAGGGGAGAGGGGAAGAGGAGGTGCCAGATAAGTAATCCCCCAGTCCCAACAACCCCGACTGCTGTGAATCCCTTTCATCTTTTAAGACTATCCGAATATAATGGTCCACCTGGTTCCATTTGTCAACCGATTCGAGCATCATCGCAACTGTATTATCCGAGGTGAGCTCTCCCGTCTCACTGTAGAGGGCTCTTCGCAGCCTGTCTCATTTTATGCAAATAAAAAATGTGTGGCAGGCATTGTCGGGGGACCGTGGCTTACCAATCTTGTGCAGTTTAGACTGAAAAAACTCATGCCCGCTCAAAAGCTGGGTCAGATAGAAGTCAGTCTCACCATGCCTTCGATTTAGCCACGGTCTCACATCCGAGGGCACACAGTCCGCCCTCCCTTCGCGCAACTGACCCAAGACTGCTGCTAATCGTTGAGTGAAAGCTGTCTCTTTTCACGGACAACCATCTTCCTCGCATCCTCGTTTCGACGCAGATAAATAGAGTGGCACTCTCTAGCAAGGAGGCCAACAGGTACCACGCCTCCAATGACTTTCACTGCCAAATCAGAGACTGTCAAATACGAAGATGCAGTCCTCAGTGCTCCTCTTCTCTGTAACTGTGCCAGGCGTTTTCGGTAAACCTCCTTACTGAGAGCGTCGCCCCATATTTCTGCTCCGTACATTAGCACTGACCCTACATCACTCATTAAGAGGAGTCTGCTTGATGGGCTGGGTCCCCCTACGTTCACCATAAGTCGACTCAGAGCCGATACTCCCGAAGAAGGCTTCTCAGCCGTTGTCCTGATTTGCTCAGAGAAACTCATCTTCGAGTCGACCAGTAGCCCCAGGTACTTCAGTCTTACATGCACAAGATTGGTAAGTCAAGGTCCCCCGATTGTCGGTTTTGCCCAGGAAAGCAAGACGATGCCTGCCACACATTTTTTGCATGCACAAAATGGAGCTGGCTACGAAAAAACCTCCACAGGGAGACGAGAGAGCTCACCTCGGATAATGTATAAGGTGGTCCAACCAAAACGCACGATATTAATTGTGAATAAAACAGAAAGTTTTCAGAGGATTGTGTTAATATTTGTTATTATAATAGAAAAATCTATGACAACTATGTGTGAAACAAAATATTGTCCAAATGATAGCCACGGCTACGGTGGCATGCTTCTATCTGATGGTCCATATTTTCGATGAGTCTGAAACGATATTGAGGTTCAATGTCGTTAATGTGCTGAATTATCTCATCCTTTAGCTTTTGAATTGTTCTTGGCTTATTGACGTACACTTTTTCTGTTAAATATCTCCAGGAAAAGAAGTCCAATGGTGTCAAATCACGTGATGGTGGCTGCCAATTAACATGGCCACAACATGAGATAACACGGCCATTGAATTTCTCCCACAAAAGAGCCATTGTTTTGTTGGCTGATTGGCAAGCGGCACCATCCTGGTAGAACCACATATCTTCCAGATCCTTAACCTCAATTTCTGGGCACAAGAAGTCCGTTATCATTTCGCAATTGCGAACACCATTCACGGTAACTGCTTAGCCGTCCGCATTTTCGAAGAAGTACGGCCCGATGACGCCACCACCCAATAAACCGCACCAAACCGTCACTCTTTGTGAATACATCGGCTTTTCGCCAATGACTCGTGGATTATCATTTGCCCAAATGCAGCGATTCTGCTAGTTAACGAATTCACTGAGGTGAAAGTGTGCCTCGTCGCTGAAGATGATTTTCTTTGTAAAGTCACCATTCCCTTCTGTTTGTTCAACCAACCATTCTGCATATTGCCGACGTTTGAAATGGTCAGTAGGCTTCAGCTCTTGAGTCAATTGAACCTTGTAAGCGTGTAAATTCAAATCCTTATTCAAATTCGCAACAGTGATGTTCGTGAGAAGTTCAATTGTTGGGCACAACGACGAGTCGAGATTGACGGCAATGCTTTCCGCAGAACGAACTGGGCGAGCATACACAGGTGATTTCACATTTCCTACAGCTGGGGGCGTTAGGACTGGGGGATCGCTTGTCTGGTAATTCCTCTTCCTCTCACCCCTCCCGCTTGAAGAGGAATCCCCCAGCTTGAAAGCGCCTCACGGCGTAACAAAACGACACCTGACTCAAAGTAATGTTTCAAACGGTTCCAGGCTGGGTTCTTGGGTTGACAGGAGAGGTGCTTTGTGGGTAGTCCTATCACCTTCTTGCGAGCATGGGAGTCCCACACTCGTTGCGTAAATGACATTCACCTCCCAATCACAAAAAAGTTTAGTTCATCCTACTATAATGACAATGACGTCGACAACCTCCCAAGTCCACACCAATCATCAACTCACAGATTCCTTTGGTACAAATATTGGGCTAAAGCAGGGAAATGGGCCTGCCCCACTGTTATTTAATTTCACTCTAGATTATCTCATAAGAAAGCTACCTGGCAATACAAGAGGTATGCTATTATATATACAAGTCCTATGCGGATGACATCAATATTTTGAATGTTCGCAATCCATTGCATCTGTCATTGCTATAAGGTCAGCGTAATAGTTTGCACTGTCGTGTTGCTCAGTATGTTGTCAGAGTCTTGTATTAATAATAGTCTCGTCTCTTAGACATTTTTTTTTTTTGCATATTTAATTTTACCTTCGTTTTTTTTTTAATATTCCTTAGTCTTGTAGTCTTCATTGGTATTTTTTTGCATTTCTAATTTTATTTAGTTTCCAATGAAATAATTTGCATTTTCAATCCCTCGTCGTCTTGAATGATTTTTTCTATATCATTCGATACTATTTGAAGTTTCTTTTTTCTATCATCCATTGCTTTGTTCCCGATTTTTAGGGTATTGTAAAATAATTTCCGTCCGTCTGTACGTCCGTGTGTCACACCACTTTTTCTCGCAAACTACATAAGCTAGAAACATAAGATTTCGCAAGTAGGTGCGAAGTGACGCCCTCTTCAAAGTTTCACCACGAAAAAAATTATAAGGTGTTCAAGGGGGGTCTCCCCATATAGGGGAGTGGCCTCCGAAAAAAAAAGTTTTATCGCATGTAAGCAATATGGGTATAAAATGAAAGGTGTTGATGAGCATTTTTTAAAACCGGTCTTAAAATGACAAATTCTGTTTTGAGGGGTGCAGGGGAAGGCAAAATGTTCGAAAATTTTGTGTCCCGCCCCCTCCTCGCGAAAAAACGACCCGAAAAATCTGAAAAAAATCATAGTGGTGAGACTTTAGGAGTACAAAGGCAACAAATACCTTAGAAGTCAAAATTCGATCAACTTTGTTAATAATAGTACATTTTATACATTTTACATTTTGCCTATAAAATGGGACCCTTAAATTTCCCGAAAAATATAATTTGAGTTTTTTGAAAGCTGTTCTGAAAATTTCACAATGATCGAACAATTAACAGCTAAGTTATAGTCGATTGAATATTTAACAATTACAACACATTAACACGTGATACTAGGGAGATACACGTTTGCAACGAACCTAGCCACTATAAATATGTAGGAATTTTGATAAAATTTTTAGAAATCTTTTCTCATATTGATGTGTTATCATGATTAATTAAACGACGGGGTGAAAACACTTGAAACAAAATGGCGGCGAATATAAAAATATAATAACCATAATAATTCTTCGAACTCAATTTATCGAATCTGTATATCTATTAGTCAAGTTTTGATATGCAGAATATATTGTTTGGTTTACTAATTGTTTTACAATACCCTTCTAGCAGGAGCACTCTCCTGCTACTTCGACTTGTTCTATTTAGAGACTTGTCGCTGGATGTTGATGGTATAGTCCACTGTTATATTCAACGTTTCTTCGGGTTCTCCCGACAATCGAAAGCCATCGGGCCTCTCCATACCAATGGTCTCGATCTTGTCTTGAGATACTTCAGTTTTCTTCACATATATACCTAAGTAAATTGCTTAAATAAATTGATTTCACGATATGATATACCAATTAAAAATTAACTTCCAACTGACATTTAAAAAAAACTAATAACAGGAGCCTTTAAAAAATTACTCCATATGTAACGAATGCCAGACGTAGAGTAACCTTGCATGGTGGTATCTCATTCGGCTACCTTTGATTTAAAAAAATGTTTTAAGGATCACTTCGGTGTAGGGAGGGACTCCCTTAAAAAATTATTAATTTTCAATGAGACGTAAACTTTTGAGAGACCGAAACTTCGGAACTTCCAATAAACTTCGATTATTGTAGTAGATCTTTCTGAAATTCATTGTAAAAAGCCCTGAAAAGCCACAACAAAAAATAGATGGCTGAAACTGATTACTTTCTCTTCTTTGGAAGCCGGTTAAAAATAATTAGTCCTTATGATTGTTATCAATTATCTCTATTACTTGGTCATATTATAGTATGCAACAGTTCAATCACCAAAGTCAACAATTTTGTTTTTAAACCGTTCACTTTTAACTAATATACATAGTGAGGCAGTTTGATTATTTTTTAAATCATTTGATCGAATATTCAGGATAAAACCGTCTATCGAGTAAAAATTTAAATACATGTTTTTTTTTATTGCAGAAGCGTTTTTGATTTTGCACGAAAAGTATGAAGAAGGACAAGATGAAGGTCTTGTTCCTTACACATCACTTTACGATGGTGGCTATGACAACAATCAGCACAGAAGGAGCTCCGAATATCATCCAACAATGGTTTCACGAGAAGACAAGCGAATTGCTGGGGTAATTAACAATCCGTTGAAAATTGGCAATTTTCCTTAACACTCCTCACATCCACCCATTATATGTTTCAATGATACGCATGTGTGCATTGTCTATTGAAGAACCTTCCGCGAAGAATAAATTGAAAAATGTATCTTCAAGACTCATAAAAAATCTTAAAACCACATCTATTTACCACATCATCAATCTTTCTTTATAACAGGCATCTTAGATACTCGTTTCTACATATTTCGGAAGCTACGGTTGACTTAATAAGACGCTTTTGGTGGCGGTATTTAATTCTCTCGGCAATACTAACATTCCGTTTGTAAATAAAATTTTAATTTCTTTCATTCTTTGAGTATGTATGAATGATATTTTGCATATAATCGCAAATATTTAGTGTCTTCTGCATTGCGTATACGCAAAGAACAATGCTATTGACAATCTTGGCTGGCCGACGCTCGATGGCCTTGTGGACTTCTATTCGGATGGCGCCAACGATCATGCTTTCTTCATGGCCACCTTGAGGGCCTCGAACGGATGCCTGAGAGCGATTGCAGAGCAACATCGAATTGATCGATCGGCGTTGCCGAAACATGGAGAAAGCTGTGATCTTGCATTTGATATTTTTGATTGTATATCTGATCAAATAACTGAGTATTGTTTTGATATGTATAGTCCTTGATATGAGTGGAAGATAGAATATTTAAGAAATATTAATCTAAGTATTCGATTGTTTTTGTGATATTTATAAATGAAATATAAATTGTTATTAAAATACTTGAATGTATCCTTTTTCTCTTTCTATTTATATTGACATGTTTTTATATATTGTGCTAATATCTTTTGGTAAGAATTTTCCTTCCCCCAGAATATCGTACTTCCTCCCTTTTTCCTTTCCAGTTTTATGGTTCAATTTAATGGTGAATCTTCCAAGGTCTCTATTTTTACTAGGCAATCAGCAAGTAATATTATTTTGTTGCAGCAGATTGTTATTATTGTGAACTTACTGTGAGCTTCAAAGTTATTCCAAAGACATTTTAAAATTCGTAATCTTTTATTTACAAATAATGATATGTAAAATTTTATGGAGGGGATGGTAGATAACATAAGGCGTCGTGTGAGGATGGCTTTAAGAGCAGAGCAGAACGCAAATCACAACATAATTAAGACGAAAGACTACCCTTTTACTCCAGTGGAGAATCTTGACGCAATGAAGGTTAAGCTGGAGGAAATTCATTTGTCGATTGAAAAAATTTGTGGGAGATATGGAGTGCGGCGAGTTAATGAAGATTCAATACTAAATCGGTTTGGAGTTGCGTCGCCTTGCGAACATTGTTACAGATGAAGTCGAGAGGCATCAACATTATCTCACCCCGAACACTACCATATCAGTCGCGTGACTCGTTAAACTAAGCAATCCTAAGCCGCACTCGATTAGGGTTTTTATTAATTGTACCCGTAGCAGTCATTTAAACGAATACTTGTAGTAATGATTTTTAAAAAGAAGTTCCCAACCATAAATATCCCAAAGTTTGGCGGCAAATACGAGGATTGGATATCATCACATTCTATGTTCCAGAATCTAGTCGATGAGAACACGAACCTATCTCCCGTGCAGCAAATGCATTATCTAAAAGATGCACTGGTTGGTCAAATTACAAAAATATATGGAAGCAATCAAAGGCATGGTATCACAAAAATAAATATAACCCATACTGGTAGATAGGTAGGTTGCTGCGAAAGTATATGCCAAATCAGGTCCGGCGTTGATCGGACAACAACTTAATTTGGAAGGAATGTCTTGAACAACTGGGCCAGCAACATTCGCATCCTGAACGAGAAGGTTCGACACCGTTTAGAGACAAAAAGCGCCCTAATGAGACGAGTTGCGGAGATGTACCGACCGACTTCAATATTGTCCATCACGACAATGGATTGCCTGCAGCTAAAGATGAAGGAGGCATGTCAACATCCGAAGCTGATCAAAATTCTGGCAGCGGTAACGGTGACGACGACGAAGACAAAGTAGGTGAAGAGGATAAGAAAGCAGAAAACGCGAAAAGCTGATTAAAAGATGGGTCGCACAATATTGAACAACTCCGTCAAAGGAGAACGCGAAAAAGCTTTGTTGCGAATTCCGGCGTACCGACTATCTCCCATTCGCAACTTCAACTGCCGCCGTAATATTTCCACCTCCCTTTGGGCACTTCTACCTTTTCCTCTATAAATTTATTTATTTTTTTTACATTTTTCCATTTTCCCTTTAATTTTTACTCCCCCATCATCACAATACCACCCTTTTTCCTTATTAACAACTACAAAAAATAATACATACTGTCGCGTGTTATTGGTTCGCGGCCTATAATTTTAACGTTCCGGGAAAGTGAAAACGCAATGTCTTTTAATTTAAGTTAAAAGAGTTTATTCCATAAAATGCACAATAATCAGTTAACACTTTCACTAATTTTAATTGTCACTATTAAAATTATCTAACACTTGTCCATAAATTTATTATCGCAATTGTCTTCTAAATTACTTCACTATTACGAAACACACTTTCCTACTACTCGAAGAATATCGCTTCCCACACACAATCGCAGTTCTTCTCGCGGTCGAATGAATGATGATCCCCCCATTCATTCAGCTCGCCTTTATATAGGGTCTCTACCTATTCACCCATTTCTCGTACGTTGGCGAATGTTCTACCGAGAGGTACCTGGTAGATTCGAGCAAATTTAACGAATGGAGTGACGTCACCTGTAGATGTTGATCATGCTTGTTGGGTTCTCGTGGTTTCGAGTGAATTCGTGTTCTTCATTGTTGTGAAAACAATTGCGACAGTAGCTCGCAGAATTATTTGTACATGTAATTATTTGTACATGTAACACTGCCCCCACCTCAGTTCTTTTCGCCCCGAAAAGATGTGTCGCTATTTGTAGTCAATTCTCCCTGGGTGTAATATGGGGCAAGACGGTCCAGATGCACGATTTTCATTTTAGCTCTCGGCTTACGATGTTCCTGTATTCGGTATACGACGTCGTTGATTCGCTTTGTAACTCGGTATGGTCCCTCCCAATTATGTTGCAACTTTGGAGACCTACCCTTTCGCCGTTGCGGGTTATAAAGCCACACCAAGTCATCTTGCTGGAAGCCAGGAGAATTAGCCTTTAGATCATACCTGGTCTTCATGCGATCAGTAGCCGATTCGAGGTGTTTTCGCACTGTCCGATGTATCTGGTTCAACCGTTGTCTTAGATCACTTGCGTACTCCGAGACCGTTTGGGGTTTCTCAGGGGTTGTTCCGAACTTTATATCGGCTGGCAAACGAATAGTCTTTCCAAAAATGACTTTGGCTGGGGCTTGGTCCGTCGATGCATGTTCAGCGGCTCTATACGCCATTAAAAATAGTGGGATATGTCGGTCCCAGTCCCTTTGGTTCTCGTCAACCATTTTGGCCAAGTGTTTATTGAGCGTGCCATTGAAACGTTCGACCATTCCATTGGATTGGGGATGCAGCGGTGTTGTCCTCGTTTTCCGTATTCCCAGCTGCTCGCACATTTCGCTAAAAACTAGTGACTCAAAGTTTCGGCCTTGATCCGAATGTAGTTCACAAGGCACGCCGTACCTGCTGACCCAATTTAACACTAGCTGTTCGGCTATAGTAGTTGCTTCCTGGTTGGGAATGGGGTAGACCTCGGGCCACTTGCTGAAATAATCAGCTACAACCAGCGTGTATCGATTTCCCCATTCAGATTCAGGAAAGGGTCCAGCGATGTCAACAGCAATCCTTTCGAATAGCACGCCTACGTTATAGGTTTGCATTTGTCCTCTCAGTCGTCGCTTTGGGCCTTTGACGGAAGCGCAAATTGTGCATCTGCGGCACCAGTCCTCTACGTCTTCTCGAGCGTGGAGCCAGTAGAACCGTTCCCGCAATTTCGCTAAGGTTTTGTTAACACCAAGATGGCCTCCCGAGGATCCTTCATGCATTTCCTTTACCACATCGTGGATTCGGCTTTTGGGTAGTATAGTTTGCATCCTATAGGAGCTGCCATCCGCCGTTTCCCATTTCCGCTTGAGTACGCCACCCTCCACCTGTAGGGAGTTCCATTGTGCCCAATAGCTTTTCAGGGTTGCGCCATGCATCGAAACGTCCTTCCACTCCGGTCGCCCAGTCGTCTCCTTCCATACGAGCAATGGTCCGATATCTTCATCGGCTAACTGGGCATTTCGAATCTCCTCCGATGACCAACCTTCATCGAATTCGGCCGTTATCACTCGCAGATCAACGGGCGGCTCCTTTTCCTCAATCCGTTGGCAATGTTTGCAGTTAGCTGGACATGGATGACGAGATAGGGCGTCAGCAATTCCATGAACTCTGCCCTTGTGGAGCAGTTGGGGCCTCACTAGGTCTGGTCGGATCGTCGATCGGGTTGCACCAGTGTCGTTTGTTAGGGTGCATTGTTCTTCATCAACTTGACCAGGAAGGCATCTGTCTGCTTCTCCACGATGTTGCCTTGGCACGGTGCTGGGGATGTCGATACTCGTGGCCAACGTTCGCCCCACGAAGTTGGCCCTTGCAGTTTGATGGGCCTCCATTCTAGGCTCCTGACACGGTCTGGATCTCCACCACCCTGGACAATAGCTCGGTCTTCTCCCCTTCTTGCAGTCTCTTTGCAGGTGCCCTTTTTCCCCGCAATTCCAGCATCTAGGCGCACCATTCACCTGCAGCTCTCGCTCATTTCCCACGCGCTCACACCTGGATTTATCTGTCACTACCTCGCGAACCCGGACAGTGGTGCGGGTCACATTTTTGGCTGCCTCAAAATTTAAACTATAAGCCAATGCTTCCTTGACTGTTTGCTTTTGAGCTAACCGCACGGCTTGTTGCAATTCCTTGTCCTTTAAGGCGCTGATGAATGCTTCTGCTGCTACGTCATCTCGATGTTCTGGGTCGTACGCTGGGTAAGCCAAAAGTGCCAATCGCTCAATGTCTTGTGCTAGCTGCTGCAAGGTTTCGCCAGACTTCTGCATCCGATGCCGTAGCTGCGCCCGGTAAATCTGCTTCAGATGATCGTCTCCATAACGCATGTCCAGCGCATTCATTATAGCAGCCGGGTTTGAATGCAGCTCAACGGGGATAGTCTGCAAAAGCTCGGCAGCTGGGCCTCTTAGAGCCAGAATTAACGCAGTTGCTCGTTCCTGCTCATTCCAGTGATTTATCCTAGCGGCGGCTTCAAACTGGATTTTGTAAATACTCCAGACCGTTTGCCCGTCGAATATTGGTGCTTGCACATTTCTGGATGTGCTTTGCGCTGCGGTTATAAGCGGGGCTGGTGAAATAGTTACTACTGCCTTCGCTGCTTCCAATTCTTTTTTCATTTTTTCCATCTCATGGTTCATTCTCCCTTCGACCTGGCTGACCTTTTCCTCGACGCCTTTAATTTGTTTGTTCAGGCTGCCGAGCTCCGCTTTTATTTCGGTGGACTGTTTTTGAAAATCTGCCTTGATTTCGATCGCTTGTTGGTCTAGCTTCGCTGATTGTTCATTTACCTTCGCTGATTGTTCATTTAACTTCGCTGATTGTTCATCAAGCTTCGTAGTTAAATTGGATGACTGTTCACTTAGCTTCGTAGTTAAACTGGATGACTGTTCATCTAGCTTCGCAGTCAGACTGGATGACATCAGCATTAACATTTGCATCAGCGCATTTTCTGGCTCCTTTGATTTTGGTGTTTCGCCTTTTTCCGCATCTGAGAGCTCACCCGAATCCAGATTCACGCCTTCCGACTCGATCGCGTCACGCAAGCGTGCAATCAATATGGCCTTTGTACCTTGTGTGGCCAGATTCCGCTGTTCCAACTCCTCCCTGAGCTCGGATATGGTCAATTCATTAATTTTTAAGTTTAAGCTTCGTGGCATTTTTAATGTTTCTTTAAATTTTACTATTGTGCACTATAAAAATGTTCAAATTTTCACTTTCAAAATTTTTCTTTCGCACTTCTTGACACCACTGTCGCGTGTTTTCGGTTCGCGGCCTATAATTTTAACGTTCCGGGAAAGTGAAAACGCAATGTCTTTTAATTTAAGTTAAAAGAGTTTATTCAATTAAATAAAATGCACAATAATCAGTTAACACTTTCACTAATTTTAATTGTCACTATTAAAATTATCTAACACTTGTCCATAAATTTATTATTGCAATTGTCTTCTAAATTACTTCACTATTACGAAACACACTTTTCTACTACTCGAAGAATATCGCTTCCCACACACAATCGCAGTTCTTCTCGCGGTCGAATGAATGATTTTTCCCCATTCATTCAGCTCGCCTTTATATAGGGTCTCTACATATTCACCCATTTCTCGTACATTGGCGAATGTTCTACCTGGTAGGTTCGAGCAAGCTCATGAATGGAGTGACGTCACTTGCAGATGTTGATCATGCTTGTTGGATTCTCGTGGGTTCGAGTAAATTCATTCGTTGACGTTCTTAATGATGATGAAAACAATTGCGACAGTAGCTCGCAGAATTATTTGTACATGTAATTATTTGTACATGTAACAATATATATATATATATATATATATATATATATATATATATATATATATATATATACACATATATATACATACATATATATATATATATATATATATATATATATATATATATATATATATATATAAAAATATATATATACAAGTATATGTGTGTGTATATATATATATATCTATACATATATATACATACATATATATATATATATATATATTTATATATATATATATATGCATATATAAATATATATATATACACACATATATATATATATATATATATCTATATATATATATATATATACATATATATATATATATATATATTGTATATATATATATATATATATATATATATATCTATATATATATATATATATATATATATATATATATATATATATATCTATATATATATATATATATATATATATACATATATATATATATGCATATATATATATATATATATATATATATATAGACATATGTATTTATATATGTAAACATAAAGTTCACTCCGCAATCAATCTCATGAAATTTACTTAAAAATATCCTTCTTAACCGCATCATTCGTTCGCGTTTATTCGATACCCATCGCCTTCGTTTTCAATTAACTATGGCACCTAATTTTCATGAAAGTTTCAAGAAAATCATATCATATAGTTCAATGAAAACTCGCCTATGCATTTTCATCTTCATCTGTAAAGTTATGATCAATTATAACAGGAAACGTATCTCTTTTTAGGTTGCGATTCTCGCCGGTTTTTAGTATGGAAATCACTAATTTTAGATTTCTGGGCATATGTTGTAATATACATATAATATTAACTGGAAAGTAACGAGTCAACTCTATAATTTCCAATCACTCAAACCTTATTATTTCTTCCGGGAATTTTATAATCCTATATGTAACGTTTACTTCTAAGGATGTAAGAAGGATCCTAAACCAAGCTCATTGTTAAGCAAAGAATGAATGCGGAAGAGAAAAGCATCCTGAAATGTTCCCTTTAACTATTGTTAAATTGTACTTATGCCTCATTAGAATTAATTTATTGGTTATTTCCGGTACAAACGATGGACCAAAATGTACCGCTTATGTAGAAAATTAGGGATACTGCCCTTTTTATCATCCGTCACCAAAGGACTCGGTATCTCGAAGAAATCCTTGAACAGTGCAAACTAGTTGGCACTTTTCGTACGAAATATCATTTAAATTCAATTTCTCGACATCAATGTATCATATTTAACTGTTAATAATTACAGAGCCCCTGAAAGGATTTCAATTCTGTTCCGATACATTTTAGATCAATATGTTATCCTTCATTTGAAACCTCTCCAATCAAAATCCTTACACGCCTCGATCAGTTATGCTGAAAAATCGGGGTGAAAGTCGGAATTTTTTAAATTTTAACGCTTAGAGCCCTTTACCGTTACTTGAATGTCTTATCCTTTAAACGAGACCTAACTGGAAGAAAGACATATCATTTGCCAAAAACAGGACTCTTCTATCTATCTCCGTTTAAAAGTTATGCGTGAACATACAAAAAAAAGCAAAAAAAAAATCGGCTTTGCATTTTCATCTTCATATGTAAAGTTATGGTCAGTTATAGAAGGAAAAGTATCTCTTTTTAGGTTGTGATTCTCGCCGGTCTTTAGTATGGAAATTACTAATTTTAGATTTCTGGGCATATGTTATAATGTATAATATTAACTGGAAAGTAACGAATCAACTCTATAATTTGAAATCACTCAGTCCTTATTATTTCTTCGGGGAGTTTTATAAATCCTATGTTTAACGTTTACATCTAAGGATGTAAGAAGAATCCTTTACTAAGCTCATCAGTAAGCAAAGGATGACTTTGGAAGAGAAAAGCATCCTGAAATGTGTTCCCTCTAACTATTGTTGAATTATATTTATGCCACATTTAGAAGTAATTTATTGGTTATTTCCGGTAGAAACGATTGAATAAAATGTACCGTTTGTGCAGACAATTAAGGATATTGATAATTTTTATAATTCGCTACCAAAGGACTCGGTATCTCCATCAAATCCTTGAACAGTGCCAACTAATTGGCACTTTTCGTGCGAAAAATTATTTAAACTCAATTTCTCGACACCAATGTATCATATTGAACTGAACGTATTTAGAGAGTCCTTGGAAGGATTAAAATTCTGTTCCGATACATTTTAGACCAATATGTTATCCTTCATTTGAAACCTCTACAATCAAAATCCTTACACGCGTCGATCAGTTATGCTGAAAAATCGGGGTGAAAGTCGGAAATTTTTTAGTTTTAGGGATAAAAGTCCTTTACCGTTACTTGAATTTCTTATCCTTTAAACGGGACCTAACTGGAAAAAAGACGTATCATTTGCCAAAAACAGGACTCTTCTATCTATCTCCGTTTAAAAGTTATGCGTGAACATACAAAAAAAAAAGCAAAAAAAAAAATATACGCGATGAATTGATAACCTTCTTTCTTTTGGAAGTCGGTTAAAAATACTTAATAACGAATGCTATGGTCCTTTTATGTGTTTTTTATTGTTGTTAGCATATTATAGACTAGACTGGGAAATTCCTAAGAATTAGGAATTGTTGAAAAATAGACGGAGACGGAACAAACTGCCCCCTTTGAACAGTCTTGTTCAAATGAGAGTTACGCCTAACATATTTTGTTAGTGTAATAACCAGATGATGTTGAGTAAAAATAATTTTGAATGGCAAGCTCGATAAGATAACAATAATCAATGTAATGTGTGGTGTGTGTGTAGTCTAAACATAATGTGTAGAAGATTGATCCTACTCAATGGGCAAGAGACAAAGCCTTTTTACACATCGTTTGTAGTTTCCGTTGTTGGTCCTCAGCGTAACTACTCGTACGACGCCATCGTCTCCTGGATGGGTGGCGATGATTCTTCCGAGAGACCATTGTAGAGGCGGCAGGTTATCTTCCCGGATGAGAACTAGCTGGCCAATTTTGATGTGATCCACGAGGTTTGAATGTTGATTATTTCTGGTCAGTAGCTGGTTAAGATATTCCTTTTACCATCGTTTCCAAAAGTGTTGCCACATCTGTTGTGCGTTTTGCCATGCAGACAACCGATTTGGCGGTAAGTCTGTTAAGTCTATCTGTGGAAGGCTTGTTAATGGACCACCAATAAGGAGATGACCAGGAGTTAAAGAATGTAAGTCATTGGGATCAGAGGACATGGAAGACAAAGGGCGAGAGTTAAGGATAGCCTCTATTTCTATTACATATGTTTCAAGTTGCTCGAAAGTTAATAGCGTTTTTTCTATGGTAACCAAGAAATGTTTCTTAAGGCGCAGCCCCCCTAAAACTGCAAATTTGGATATACTTTACAGCCGTTCGCCTCAGAAACGTTACAAATATTTGCAAAAATTGTTTAGCTAGAAATCAGAATGAACCTTTGGCTATTGAATCAACTATTTACATTTTGCAAAACAAATATGGCAAAAGTTATTAAATTCAAACAAAAAAGCATGTTTTCGTTAACAAATGTAGTAAATCTTGGAAACTACTTAACGTACCGAGTTGATTTAAGCTACGTTTGTGAGATCTAAATTATTTACATTGAATTAACTCATTAAAAATCTAAAAAAGTTTTTTAGAAAAAATTTCCTAGAACAAAATCATCCCAAGTTATTCCATAGGAAATTGCATCATTATTTTGGCCTTGACTATAACGGGTCCCAGTAACCCCAAAGGATCAAAAAGTTTCGCTACTTGTGACAATATCGCGCGCTTCATGAACTTTTTAGAAAAATTTTCTAAGTTTACGTGATAGAAAATCGTGTCCGTACGAGAAATCCAGTTAATTCCTAAAGTTTTGAATCCAGGTCAAGAGACATGTGCGTATTATTTGGATTTTTGTGATTGTCAGTAACTAATGTGGGGTCAGTAGAGGCCCACTTTCGAAGCGAAAATCCACCTTTTTGTAAAAGGCTCAATAATTCATCACGTAGATTCTCCGCGGCTTCCCGTGTGTCAGCACCATTTAATAAGTCGTCTACGTAAAAATCTGGCTTGACTACTGTAGCGGCATGCAAGAAGGCAGCTTCTTCGTCTGTAGCAAACTGTTGGAGTGCCCGTATTGCGAGGAAGGAGGCAGGAAAAGTGCGAGAATAGGACTATTCGGGTTGTCACAAAATAATATTTTTTGGTATTTGGCATCATCTGGGTGAGTTAAAATGCGCCGATACATTTTCTCAATGTCAGCAGTGAGAATGACGGCATGAGTTCGAAAACGAGTGAGAATACCCAAGAGATCATCTTGAAGCTTAGGACCGACCATGAGCGAATCGTTTAGCGATATATCAGTAGAGGATTTACACGATGCCTCGAAAATCACTCTGGTCTTGTTTGTAATACTATCTTTCTTAATTACGGCGTGATGAGGCAGGTAAAAACAAGAATTATCATTGCTACTCTGGTTACTAATCGAATGTGTCTTTATATTCTAACAAAAATTCAATGCAATCATTTTTTAATTGAGGTTCTTTCTCGAATCTATTTTCTAACGCATGAACACGTCTCAATGCCATCGTGCGCGATTCACCGATTAAATTCTTTTTTAGGGTTTTGTACTAAAATAAAAAAAAAACCTATTGCAATCACGACCTGTGTCCGTCTGTCCGTCCGTCCGTCCGTCCGTCTGTATGTCACAGCACTTTTTCTCCGAAACTATAAGGGCTACAGCCATGAAACTTTGTAGAAAGGTCAGAAATGGTGACCTCTTGAAAGTTCAAGGGTGGAACAATTTTTCAAAGGCGTTTAAGGGGGGTCTCCCCATATAAGGGGGTGACCCCTCAAAAAAAAATTTTCACCATTGGTAGTCGAGTAGGGTGTCATTGGAAAGGTCTCAATGAGATCTTTTCAAAACAAGTCTTAAAATTGTCTTATAAGTACCGAGGGGGGCAGGGGAAGGGGAAATGTACGAACTTTTTGCGTACCCCCCCTCGCGATTGGACACCTTCCATCCGAAAAATCTGAAAAAAATCATGAATGTAGGCCTCAATGAGTACAACAACAACAAATACATGAGAAGTCGAAATTCACTCAACTTTGTTAGTAATAGTATGATTTATCGATTTTGTGTTTTCTTGAATAAAATCCAAACGGTACCCTTAAACTCAATAATATTTAGCAAACAGATGACTATTTATAAGACTGATCTTTTCGGAAAGTTTCATAAAGATCGAATAGTATTTACCGAAGTTATAGCGATTTGAATTTTCGTGTATTACTATGGAGCAATATGCCCTGTATTACTATGGAAACATATTGCTATGGAGCCATATGCGCTTTTTACCGACTTAGACGCTACAGCTTTGCTAGAATTCGCATGAAAATTGCAGGAGTGATAGGTATCATGAAGATGAGTACATACAATTGAAACAAGTCGAAGAGGCAGGAGAGAGCTCCTAGCAAAAGGGCTTTGTAACCATTCTAGGATTCGAAAAAATAGGCCATGAATCGATGATTACAGTACAGAGGAGTGGCCCCTGAAAAAAAAATTTCATGAAAGGTAGCCGATATGAGTATCAACTGAAAGTTCTCTATGAGAGCTTTTCAAAACAGTTCTTAAACTGACAGTTTTTGCTTCAGTGGGAGCACAGGGGGGGAAATACATGAAAAATGTGTTTCCTCCCTCGCGAATGGACACCAGTGATCTAAAAAATCTGAAAAAAATATCAAAGGAGATATTTATGGGTATAACTATAACAAATACCTCAGAAGTCAAAATTCGTTCAACTTTGTTAATAATAGTATGATCCTCGAATTTCACATTTTCTCCAATTAAATCGTCTTTGACATGTTTCTTGATTTTATTCGTTGCTGGTTACTGCATTTTGTAAGTTGAGTACAAAACCCTTCTGGCATGAGCATATGTCTGTCTACCCAACTTGTTTTCATTAAACGGTAATCTAACCATATAACGACCTTCTTGCGTTCGAGTGGTGTGATGACTAAAATGATCTTCACAGGCCTTTTCTCCTGGAAAGATAGCCTTAGGAGTTGGAATTTCTTCTATTTTCCAAAATCGTGCGAGATCAGCGTCTAATGCGGGTGAGTTAATTGACAAATGACATTGGGTTGTTTTATTTTTGTATTGGAAATTACTAGGTTTACCGACGACAATCCAACCAAGTAGAGTTTTTTGGAGTACAATGTTCGGATGATGTTTAAGCATGATTTTGCCTATATACAATAGCTGATAGAATAATTTAACGCCTATTAAAGCATCTATGGTTGACGGAGTATGAAAGTCGGGGTCGGTAAGTAAAATATATTGTAGACTAGACTGAGAAATTCCAAGGAATTAGGAATTGTTGAAAAATAGACGGAGACGGAACAGATTGTTATTATTGTCAACTTACTCTGAGCTTCAAAGTTATTCCAAAGACATTTTAAAATTAGAAATCTTTCGTCATACAGACACTTTGGGACAGTGCAAACACAAAATGGCAAGTGTGAATAAACTTCGGCGGGCACACACGAAGACGAAGTGGGCAATTCCAAAACTCGAGGATGCGGACATCCGAGACATGACGCCAGTTGAAGTACAAGTGCGGTTGGACCAGCTGGAGAAGACATATACATATATTCTCGAGCTGCAGTCCGAGAAAGAGAGCAAAGTGGAAGAAGAGGAAGGAGAAGAAGCGGTTGCGGTAGAATCAGAGAAGCGAGATGAAGTGGATGAAACATTCCTGAACCCAAAATTACGGTACTGTTAGCAGCGGCAACAAACTGAGGTAACTCCATCACAGGCAGAAAACGTGACCGAAATTATTAAGGCACTCATAAAGGAATAAATGGGGATCAGCGGAATGTTGGAACGGTTGACAACAACGGAAGTGCCTACAATAACACCAGCGACGGTGAAGCTCTCTACTATAAACATCCTAAAGCTTGGTAGCAAATACGAAGGCTTCCATGATATGTAGTAATCGAGCAGTCGCCTAAGCAAACTGCTCAAAAACCGGCATAACACTGATCTGAAATTTTTATTGCAGATTCAAAAAATTTAATTATTACAATTTATATTTTATAAATTATAATATTTTTTTTTTATAAATATAAATTTTATGTTATCTTTTTCCTCTCTATATTAAATTTAAATTTTTTTTACAATTAAATTCTTTCATTTTCATTATTATTTCATTATTATTTATCAATTTTTGTCATTATTATCTTCTAATAATTTAAAAATTCAAATCTGCAATTGAAATTTCGGACATGAGAGCACTGAGATAATACAGCTCAACGACGTATTGCATTGCCGAATGCAATCTGCAATGGCTGAGCTGGAGGCTCATCTTCATTCACCGTTGCGGCGTGACGATACGGTAGACGACGGACAAGCAACAGATAAATCTGCTTGAGCTCGAGAAAACCACCATTGTGGCATGCAGACTACGCTGGCATTGGAAAGGAGGCGAGGAGTCTGCTTTTGATCGCCACAGCGAGCACGCCTGGAGAACCGCGCCGGCAATGAAACACCCAACTTCTACGGCAAATGAAAAAGTTAAATTTCGGGGCTGCACTTGAAATTGTAAAGCAATAATAAAAGATTGCTCGACGGTCGCTTTAAAACAATATTGAGTGAATCCTCTTTTATCTCCTACGGGTACAATATCATGTCCAAAGTGGATGTTTTGCCAAGTGACGCGCGGTGCAATTCGCAATAAATTTGGAAAGGAAAATGCTTGGCCGTGTTGAGATAGGGAAGATTATTGTAGTTTCATGGGTCATACAATTTAGGAGGAAATGAGAGCTTCGAATTTAATAGTAATAGTCATGAAGGAGATGTTAACTTATCAACTAATATGTCCAGTGAATCAAGCAAAAGAAAGAAGAAATGAACTTTTCGGTTGCAGAATCACCGCGTAAGTTTGAGTTAAGAGCAGTTTCGCGTTTTGGTGTGTATCGTTCATTGTCCGAGGAGAAAAGCGTCGATAAATGTGTGCTGCATCTTTAATGGCGACAAAATAAAAGTAGTTGATTCGATTTGTGTTGATGCGCTCGGAAGTTAATACAATTATTTCCGATTTAGCTTCTAACTGCAATCATTTAAGCAAAGAATCCATAGATTACACGCGATACGTAGTAGCTTACTTTTTGGGGATCTTCTATATAATATAAGAATGTTAATTAAAATCAAAATTTTATTTAACAGTGCGATTCGCTGAAAATTCCTAAAAGTGAACTATCTCAAATTTATTATATAGTCAAGTGATCGTGAGGAAACTCTTGCTCCGATGAGGTTATATAGTAAAACGGCTGTCTTGAATTTTTTCTGTGGTAGTGTTAAGACTAAACATCAGGAAACCGGGCTAAACTGCCGGGGAGATACTCAGCTGGAAAAATTCGGTCAAAAACTGTTAGCCCTCGTATCGCCTTACAAATAATTATGTGCAGAACCTATCGAAGAAAACGACTGTGCGGCTGTAATTTGTGAAAAACATCAAATGAGAACATTAAAATATGAAAGGATAAAATTATAGTTGCAGTTTTCTTTTGTTCCGAAACGCACGTCTAGTCACTTCAACTACGAATCCTAATCTGGTATCAAAAGCATAAAGTGTATTGCTGAAAGTTTTCTATCTCGGTTTTGATTTATCAGATAAAGCCTGCTTATTTTTCAAACTCTCAAACCCTACTAGAAAACTCTAAATATTTCCGTGTCAAACATCAAATAGTCAAACTTGTTCGTGAATATGAGCCTATCATAAGTATTTTCATGTAGAGTATTAATCACATAATTAACGAACTAAGTCCCGAAATATTACTGTAATGTTATTGCCAAATGACTTCCGAGCAGACTTAAAAATTAGAGTTGATAAACATTTGAATATGTTCCCCCTACCCGTCTACGAGCGCTTGTCGAATAGGTTGGGTGAGCACCGTTTTTGGTTATCAAAAGAAAACAAATGAAAAGAAAAAAAAATTATATTCAAATATTTACATACTTACATTATTATTAAGAATACAGGGAGTTGATTCATTCACGATTAATTTGACTTCTGTATATGTGTTAAGAATACTTGATCGTGAAAAATTACATATATAGTATAAGTACGATTTTGAAATGATAAAATAAAGTACACAGAAATTTAAAAAAATAAAAATTACCATGAAATACGAGAGTTTGTGGAACAAATAAATTTTATCATTGAAATTTAAAACTCGGTCTTTCCTTTTGGTTTTTGAACCTGACCGGGTATGGGACCCGCCACCTTGGCTCGCCCCACCACTATAATGAGCCAGCCATCGGGTAAGCTCACTCCTTCTTAATTCATTACAGGTGCTCTTTCAAGGTAAGGTGGCCTTCCACTCGCGTGTCTATTTATGGCATAGGGTTATGTGATTCCCTCACATAATACTATGACATAAACTTGCGACGTTAATATTTTTAATTTAAAGGAAAAACTTATTCAAAGTATGTTTGTATGAGTTTTTCACTTAAATGGCTGGGAGGGTGCGAGGGGGCACCGCTTCCACCTGGATGCCCCACTCTTATTTGGCGGCCACAAGTATCGTCGGTAACGACGAAGTCCTCTTAAGTCCGCCTGTTTTCCCCAGATCCGGTTTGTCCTTTGAGTCAGTAATTTTTGACCTTTAGTAGGTTACCTCATTCTCGACATGGGTCGATATTCGTTTGAACTTTTTCAATTCGGGTCTGCGAAATTTCTTTTGTAGTGGGTCCTTGTGCTGGAGAAAAGAACCCACCCCACGACACCCCAACGCTAACCTGCCCGTGCATTCACGCATCCTCAGGCAAGGCCCCACTCTTATTTGGCGGCCACAAGTATCGTCGGTAACGACGAAGTCCTCTTAAGTCCGCCTGTTTTCCCCAGATCCGGTTTGTCCTTTGAGTCAGCAATTTTTGACCTTTAGTAGGTTACCTCATTCTCGACATGGGTCGATATTCGTTTGAACCTTTTCAATTCGGGTCTGCGAAATTTCTTTTGTAGTGGGTCCTTGTGCTGGAAAAAAGAACCCACCCCACGACACCCCAACGCTAGCCTGCCCGTGCATTCACGCATCCTCAGGCAAGGCCAATCTTGGTGAATCCCACTATTCTCTTTTGCCGAGGCAGCAGACCATCGCTGCAATCCTTTACGGACATTTATATACACCAAATTTCACTACAGATATGTTCCAGAATCTAATCGATGGGAACGCGAACCTATCTTCGGTATAGCAGATGCATTATCTAAAAGATGCACTGGTCGGCGAAGCAGCATTAACAATCAAACATATAGCAATCATGGAGTCAAATTACAAAGCTGTATGGGAGCAATTAAAGACGTGGTATCACAAATCCAAATGCATCACCGAAGCGCATGTGAAGTGGATGCTAGGTTATCCACCCATCTCAAAGCCCACGGCTCATGACATACGACAGCTGGTTAATACATTTGAAGAGGCGACAAGAGTTCTTCAAGCGCTTGGCTACGATAAGTCATATTGGGATTGTTGGTTTGTGTACATAGCAAGCCACGTACTTGACTCTATGTCAAGACAACTTGGGACGCGGCATTTAACAGCGGATGAGCAGCCGACATTTAAATCGTTCATACGAGTATCATGCCTTGAGGCTGCTACTTCTTTGTTTGATGATTCAGGATTTTTTTGGACGACTACGTTGCTTCGTTTTCCAGTTTCTATAAGATTAGAAAACTGTGAAAATATGACGAATTATGTGACAAAAATTTTTGAAACGTCTAAACGTTTAAGCGGGACAAGCTTCGCTATAAATGATGAAAGGGTTGGTTCATTGTTACTTGCCGGATTATCAGAGTAATTTATGCCTATGATAATGGCTATAGAGCATTACAGGGTTCAAGTAACCGAAGATTCGATCAAGTCGAAATCGATTGATATGGAAGTGGCAGATACGAGTGAATCGGAACGCAATTCAGCACTAGCAGTAATAGCATAGAAAATCGACTAAAGGAGGCAGCACTAGTACACATGGCGGACAGATATCGAATACGTCAAAATCAACATCATCAAGTGTCAACAACACAAAAACAATAACTTTTTATCATTACAAGGAAATTGGTCACCATCGTAACCTGTGCCCACTTTTGAAGGAAAAACAGAAAACAAGAAGCAAGGCAACGCTTTCAACGTTGTTTTTCTAAGTGGCGGATTTAGTAAAAATGACTTTAACATTGACTCGGGTATAAGAAAAATCCTAAATACGCATCAAGTTTATCAAATTTCATTGGCGCTAATAAGACGAAAGTTCCCGTTTTGTGTTCAGGAGACATAGAAATAACGACGAGGTAAACTATGACATCTCTGTGCAGAATGCGTTGTGTGTAACAAGTTTCACGACTAACCTCTTGTCAGTGAGCGAATTAATTAAAAATGAGAACGGCGTCATATTTGAGCACAATAAGTGCCTCAAAAGAAACAAATTGGATGAGTTAGTTGTAAAAGCTGACCTAGTTGATGGAGTGTATAAGTTAAGAATACTAACACAGAATTGTTTGTTAACAGTCAGTGGCGATACATGGCACAGACGGCTTGGTCACAATGAAGAAGTGTGGATTGGTAGAAGGACTTGATTATACCGATGGGTCAATAACAAGCAAATCTAGCTGTCAAATATGCCATTCAGCAATCACGTGCCACAGAGACTCTTCAGGTAATTCATTCAGATGTCTGTGGACCCATGGAGACGGTGTCAATAGGCGGTGCACGATATTTCTTAATATTCATTGATGACTATACCAGGATGACATTTATTTACTCCCTGAAGACTAAGAGTGAAGTGTTAAATCATTTTAAAAAATTTAAATCTATAGCAGAGAATTTTTAAACAAGAAAATAAAAATCTTGCGTTCACATAATGGCTGTGACCATTACAGCAATGATTTTGAAGATTTCTTAAAGAAAGTGGAAATCATACATCAAAAAACAAACCCTTACACACCTGAACAGAACGGATTGAGTGAAAGATCAAACCGAACCATAGTGGAGAAAGCGAGATGCTTACTCATTGAAGCAGGTCTGGAAAAAAAATGTTGGGCAGAAGCTGCTAACACAGCTGTCTATTTGAAAAATAGATCAATAGTTTCAGGTATTGAAAAGACTCCATATGAGGCTTAGACTAAAAAGAAACCAGACTTACAGCATATACATATATTTGGAAGTCCTGTAATGGTGCAGATATCTAAAGAAAAAAGAACCAAGTGGGATAAAAAATCAAATATGCATATACTGGAGGTTCCAGAACTTATGATCCAGTTAAAAGGAATGTAACTACGAGTAGAGATGTTGTGATTATGGAAAAGCTAAGAAGTATAGAAACTGTAACTGTTCCAGTAGAGGCCACAGATTCAGTGGAGAAATTGTTGCAGGAATCTACGGTTAAGACAGAACCTTCTCATTTTTCAAATAAAGAATGAGTACGTAATGAAGAAAAAGAAAGTGACAGGAAAGAGCAAGAAAATGAAACAAGTAATGTTTCTCAGATAAACTATGAAGAACCAAAGAAAACGCAAAGAAAAAACCAGAAAGATATGGATTTGCAAATTTAAGTACGACACCTATAGGAGAAGATAAACTTCCTTATGCAGAAGCTATCAGCGGTCCTGAGAAACAACAGTGATTGCAGGCAATTTCAGAAGATCTGCAGTCATTTGACGACAGCAAAGCGTGGGAGATTTTAGTGATGGTAGGTATATCAATTGTCCGTTCAGGACTGCAGCGATGGTCTGCTGCCTCAACGGAAGAGTATGTTATGATCCGTTGAGATTGGCCTTGTCTGGGGATGCGTGAATGCACTGGCAGACCAGCGTTGCGCTGTCCCCCCAGCATAAGGACCCACTACAAAAGAATTTCACATCCACGAATTTCTGGGGTCAAATAAATGTCGACCGAAGTCGAGATGGAGGTAACCAACTAAGGGTCAGAAATTGCTGACGCAAAGGACAAACTGGACCTGGGGAAGACAGACGGACTTAAAGAGGACTTCGTCGTTACCGACGATTCTTATGGCCTACAAATAAGAGTGGGGCATCTAGACGGAGGTGGTGCCCCCTCGCACCCTCCCAAACGTAGACGTGGCCATATATTTCCCATTTGAGTGGAAAACTCATACAAACATAATTTGTATGTATTTTCCCATCAAATGAGAAATATAGACATGGCCAATTAATGTTATAGAATTATGTGATGGAATCACACAACTCTATACCATAAAAGGGCATGCGAGCGGAGGGCTACTCTACCCGGCATGAGCCCCTGTTAACAACAAAAAACGGAGGAGCGCACCCGATGGCTAGCCCATATTAGCGGAAGAGCCTGCCATCGTTGTGGGTCCTATACCTAGTCCGGTAAAACGAAATGGAAAGACCGAAGTTTAAGGTTTAACAATTCATTTTTAATTGCTTCATCGGAATTAATATTATCACAAGAAGATGTGCGATATTTGAACTGACATTAAATTATGTGAATGTGAAATTCTATTGCTATTATGGACGATATTTACTTTACTCAAAAGATTTAATTGTAGTTGTTCTTAAATTCGCTGCAGCGTTGAAACATGTAAATTTTGTAATTTATAAAATGCTACGTATGCTTTTTGGCCAAAACGAAAAACGTTTGACTACTTGTTCTGTTCATGAAGTATTTACTGCGGTTGTTTTTACTAGCTCCAGTAATTGCAAATAATATATTTTTTGTAAGGTTCTTCTCACTAAAATCCTCAGCAGCAGCCAACGTATTTTATCAAAATGATCAATGAAAAAGCTACAAGTGTTTCAGTCTAGGCAGATCGCATCATCGATAATAGAAAATTGTCAACTAAAATGTCGCCAAATTGTATTTCTGACCGCTTAGTTAAATTAAAAGCATTCACAAATTGAACACACCTGGATGTTATGTAGCTGGCATAAGAAAAAAAAAGAAAAAGGCTCACTCGGTTTCCTTTTTGTTTGCCCCGCCTACTTAATTCGCTATGTCGGCGAGAGTTTTTCATTCCGACTGACGTTATTACAATAGATCAGGCCAGGATTATATTCAGCAGTTGGCAAATAAGCTTAATATGACTGATTGTAATTTAGCAAACACACCCATAGAAAGTAAATTGAAGAGAGTAACATGTAGCTTAATGTATTTAGCGGTCTTGACACGTCCAGTTATTACATACGCATCTTAGTCAATTCAATTTGATAATCGTTATTCACAATTGCATTGGAATTATGCCAAGAGAATTTTAAAGTATTAGTTAAAAACATAAGACTATGGCTTAAGATACAGGTATTCCAAAGAAAGAGCAGAACTTGTAAGTTTTGTGGATGTAAATTGGGCCAGTGATACCATTGATAGACGTTCATATACAGGATTTTGTTTCATTAAATCTGGATCTGCTATTTCTTGGAAAAGTAAAAAGCAAAGAACTGTAGCTCTCAGAAGTCGTGAGGCAGAGTACATGGCTTTGTTAGAAGATTGAAAAGAAGGTTTATATTTACAGAATTTAGAATGTGAATTGATAGATTGTTGCAATAAAATTGTTTTATATAATGATAACTAGAGTGCATTGAAGATGGCAAGCAACCATTAATCTCATAAACGTTCCAAACATATTGATATTAGAAATAATTTCATCAGAGATGTAATTAACAGTAAAAGAATTGAAACAAAGTATCTGCCAACTTCTAGCATGGAACACTTGGTATTGTTCAAAAGTAAATTGATTATTATTTAAAATGCATAAGTTTATTTGTTATTTTGATATCGTGGGGGTGCTGCAAAAAATTATATCAAAATAGTGCATAGAGAAATCTGTTGATAATTATGTAAACCAAACTGTCAATGCCATGTGCTCTTTTGTTCTTTTTCTCAATAAATAGTTAGTCGTTGTCCTGCAAGAACGTGTTTTACCGTTGCTATCTTACTCAGGCCCATAAGGAAATTAATTAACGTACCTGACGTGACTTCCCGTACTGGAAACAGCTGATCAGTAGCTCTAAATTTTGATAAACAGCTACTTTTGAGGTTGTCAAATATGACATTTCTCAGATGAAATTTAGTCGAAATGATACAAACGGGATCGAAATACATATATTTGCGCGCCAATGTCTTCGACGTCTCATATTTAAAATAAATCGTTGACATAGTACTGATAAAATTTCAAACTACAGTCATATGTGCTGTCAAAAATCTTTAAATAATATGTTTGATGTAAATAGCACTAGATGGCGCTGATTAGGCTACTCTGTAGGAATTAGCTAAACAACTCACTACACAACATGTACCGGATGTATGCTAAGCTATTTAGTACTCAGCTTGTACAATCTTTAGGATGTGACGCATACGACGTTATAAAAGGATGCGGAACTAAAATAATTCTCTCTCTGTTCGCAGTCCTTAAAGTTGACATCACGCTAAGCTCTGTTTTATTTATGTTTTGTTAGTAAATTTTTTGTTATAGAACATGTGTTTATTTGAAATGATATTCCGCTTCATGTAACCGCTACATATTGGTGACCCTAACGTTAAACAAAGATCAAGATATAATAAAAACTTTCTCGCAAAAAGGACACTAGTTTTCCGTCACACTAATAATGCATACTCTCGAACCTAAACAGTTTACTAGAAAATATGACTAGTAGTGCCGATAAAACACTAATCGTGAGTGATGGTGAAAACGAAGTCTTGGAAACAACCGTAAATCCATTCGTGCAAAATGAACAATTTCAAAGTGAACTCCGTGTTGAGGCCATAAGTAGTGTGAAATTGCCGCCATTTTGGAGCCGTAGACCGACGCTATGGTTTACACAAGTTGAGGCCCAATTTAAAATCCATAAAGTGACTTCCGACATAAGCGAGTTTAGTGTCATAGTGGCTGCGTTGGATTCGTCGATTTTGGAACATATTGCTGACGTTGTTGAAAATCCGCCACAAATAAACAAATACGATGAATTGAAGCGACACCTCATTGTTCGGTTTGCTGAGTCAAAAAAAAAATCAGCTCTCGAAAGTGCTAACGGATTTGGAGCTCGGCGATCGGAAACCATCTCAGCTTCTGCGAGAAATGAAAATGTTGGCCGGCGAACAACTCACCAACGATGCTATAAAATCGCTTTGGCTACGGCGCTTGCCTGCGCGTGTGCGTGCTATTCTCACGGTCACGTCGGAGCTGAAAGCGGATGTCCTAGCCGAAATGGCTGATAAAATTCTAGCTGAATACAACATTTGGCCAACAGTGGATGCAATCAACGAATCGCAGCAAGAAAAAGTGCGAAATTCGAAATTGGATCAGCAACGATATTCACTTGAGGATCGCCTTAAACGGATTGAGCAGCAACTGAAGGACCTCCGAGTTCAACTACAAAGAAGCAGATCTCGATCGAATTCCCGAAATAAGAATTTGTGCTTCTACCAGAGCGGTTTCAAGGAAAAAGCTCGCAAATGCCGACAACCGTGTGATTTTAAGCCTACGGAAAACTAGAATCGCCGTCGTCCACAAGTGTCATGGACGACGGCTGCAGTGAAAAGCATCGGTTGATCATTCGAGATATGGGAAGTGGCTTATTGTTCCCGATAGACACAGGCGCTGCGGTATCCGTCATTCCTCGAGGCCACTTGAATCAGCGATCCCAACATACAGACTTTAAACTTTTTGCTGCGAATAACACTGTAATAAATACATACGGTGAAAAATTAATAATGGTTGATCTAGGCCTACGGAGAATGTTTCCCTGGTATTTCCACATCGCTGACGTCGCACGTGCTATCATTGATGCCAATTTCCTGAGGAACTTTGAGATGCTTGTTGATGTCAAAAATCACGGCTGGTCGATGGAAAAACAAATATTTCGAGAATTGCTGAGCTCGCGAAAGATGAAATAAGCGTTGTCACTTCGTTAACCAGTAACACGGATGTCAAGGCCATGCTTAATGATTTCCCAGAATTAACGTCTTCATCTAATTTCACATCCGGATGCTCGCACCAAATATGCCATCGAATACATACAACCGGACCGCCATTTGCAGAACGTGTACGAAGATAGCAAGCAGACAAATATCTAGCAGCAAAGAAGGAGTTTGAATACATGGTTGACGTGGGAATTTGCCGACCATCCAGTAGCCCATGGGCAAGCCCGCTTCATCTAGTGCAAAAGAAATCTGTATCGTGGAGACAATGTGGCGACTACAGACGCTTGAACGCAGTTACAATTCCAGACCGATATCCAGTGCCCAACATTCAAGATTTCACACTTTCCCTACATGGAAAGTTGATCTTCACGACGCTGGATCTAGAACGTGCATACCATCAAGTGCCGATTCATGAAGATGACATAGAAAAACCCGCAGTTATCACACCATTTGGGCTGTTTGAGTTTTGCCGAATGACGTTTGGTTTGTGCAACGCAGTGCTCAAAGGATTATCGTTTTGCTTCGCTTCACCGCCTCCAGCAACGTATGCGAGCACCAACAGCATCTTAAGTGCGTTTTCGAACGCTTATCGGAGTACGGGTTGAAAATCAATCCAGCGAAGTGCAAATTCGGAGAGCCAACGGTGGAATATCTAGGATACATAATAAGCGAAGACGGCATCAAAACCCTTCCTGACAGAGTGTCTGCGATACAAAATTACGAGAAACCACAAACGCTGCTTCAATTGAGAAGGTATTTAGGTGTTTTAAATTTTTATCGTCGTTTTATAAAAAAGGCCGCAGAAATACTTGCACCACTTAACGAAACGTTGAAGGATTCTCACAAACGCAATAAACGCCCAGTTCTTTGGACAGATGAATCGATTAGCGCTTTCGATAAAAGCAAGGATCTGATAGCCGAATCATCGTTGCTCTCCCATCCGAAAAACGATTCACCTATAAAATAATGCACGGATGCATCAAACATCGCTATAGGAGCAGTTCTCAAGCAACTACAAGGAAATACATGGAAACATCTTGGATTCTTCTCGCGAAAATTGAGCAAAAGTCAAGCTAATTACTGCGCTTATGACAAGGAACTCCTGGCGATTTACGAAAGCATTAAGTACTTCCGCTACATGGTGGAAGGACGCCATTTTATGATAAGGACTGACCATAAGGCGATTACATATGCTTTCCAGCAGCGTTTGGATAAAGCATCGCCTCGACAACATCGCTATTTGGAGTTTATCGCGCAGTTTTCAACAGAAATTGTGCATGTTAAAGGACCAGACAACTTTGTCGCTGATGCGTTATCACGGCCGAATTCTCTTGACGTAGTTTCAAACATCGTAACGGCAGTTAACATTGCGGATGCACAAAAAGACGATCTAGAGCTACAGAATATACTTCGCAACGAAGGAAAACTAAAGCTACAATCGATTTCCGTCGACAACTATACCTTGTACTGCGATACATCAGTGGGAATTATTTGTCCGTACGTTCCAAGTTCTCTACGGCACCAGCTGTTCCTGCAGGTCCATGGAATGTCTCATCTGAGCGGTCGAGCTACGAGCAAGCTAATGCGACAAAAATATATTTGGCTGAGTATGCGGAGGGACATTGCAAGATGGGCTAAATCATGCATTTCCTGTCAGCGTTCCAAAGTGCATCGTCATGTTAAAAACACCCCCCAACAATTTGCAGCAGTAGATCGTCGTTTTCAACAAGTGCACTTCGACATTGTGGGACCTTTGCCATCATCCAATGGATTCAACTATCTTGTGACGATGATCGATCGGTTTTCGAGATGACCGGAAGCTGTACCGATCGTGGATATACAAGCAGAGACCGTTGCATTTGCAATATATAATCAATGGGTTTCAAGTTTCGGGACTCCTGATATCATCACCACTGATCGCGGCTCTCAATTCGAATCGGCGCTTTTCGAAGCTTTGGCTAAATTCATTGGCTGCAATAGAACGTGAACAACAGCTTACCATCCGGCATCAAATGGAATGATTGAGCGATTACATTGCACCTTGAACGCAGCTCTCATGTGCCATGAAACGCAGCGTTGGACTGAGACAGTTCCAAACATACTTTTGGGATTGCGGACGGCAATTAAGGAGGATTTCAATTGCTCACCAGCCGAAATGCTTTTAGGAACTTCACTTCGTCTGCCCGGGGAGTTTGTCGAGCATGACACGAACATTATCGACGCTCATGAATTCGTCTACAAATTGAAGAGAGATATGCAGCAACTGCGACCAGTTCCTATACAGCAGCACAATAAGGATTCGCTTTCATTTTCAAGGATCTGCGAACGTGTACTCATGTTTTCGTGAGACAGGATGGATGCAAAAAGTCGCCGCAGCAACCGTACTCAGGTCCTCATCTGATCATTGAACGACTGAATGATTCTATATATCGGATTCAGTTGGCCAATAAAATCACCACGGTTTCGACTGAGAGGCTTAAGCCAGCTTATATGCTTAACCCGGACGTGCAAGATGCTCCAGCAAGCAGAACGAACGCCATCGTTAGACCAACAAGCAGCCAGTTTCGAGGTAATTTGAAAACATATGCAGGACCAAAAACGAAGGCACAACAAATATCAGTGACATTTTCACTTCCGTCTGCGATATAAAAAGTCACTTGGATGGGGATTAGTGTAGGAATTAGCTAAACAACGACTACACAACATGTACCAGATGTATGCTAAGCTATACCTTCTGATTAATAAAATACGAAAAGAGTTAAGCTAGCGTATTTCTGATACTAGTCCACAACTTAAACTCTAAAGTGTGTTCTCCGCGAGCCATCTGGATTTCACTGTAGAAATACGTCTCGAAACCGCACAAAATTTTGAGTTTTCGTTGACACCTTCACAATTATTCATATACCGCCATATAAGCTGGCAAGAAAAGTCGGCCTACATGTGGTCATGTACAGCATATGGCATATGGCTTCCTATCTCACGTCGGTTTTGATAGCGGCATAAGAAGGATGTATAGTAACTTAAAGGTGTTTGTGATTCAAGAACGATCAAAAAATTACACATTTAAATTATTTATCCTTGTTCTGTTTTCATCTTTTCATTATTGGTAAAAAATGTTTGCGCTGTTTTCATACATCTTTGTTATGATGAAAAGAGCTCATGAAGATTTTTGTGCAGCGGTTTTTCGTATTTTTAATAAAATTGCATACTCATAGGCTTTCAGTGATAAGTATTGATATTGCTAAGAATCATTTAAATTCAATCCCCCATTTTATTTTAATTTAAAATTATAGTTGAAGAGTAAACTTGAACATCATTTAGACTCGCTCTTGCTTCTAATTATTTCAAATTTCATTTGAATATAAATTTTGAACGACACTTTTTCATCGAAATTTCGGAAATGAATGACTTACTAAACTGTTAATAGCTTCACTTCTTGGCTGTCACTATCTTTCGAAACGTCAAATTTCGCTTTCATCTTTCATTCCGCGAGTGATTATCGAGTCGATCGAGTTCTCTGAGCGGCATTCGTGAAGGTAAAAATTTAGACATTTCTCGACGCTCTGTCAAATTTGTCCAACTTTTTCCTATTTCATTTGTTTCCCTCTGACATACAGTAGAGAAAATTAGAACAAGTTCCCCCCACAGTTATCTCTCTTAATTGAATTCTAACTGAGTTTTCTCGAATATCTTTTTCGCCGCTTCACCTCGTTGCCAAATACGGAAAAAATTATATAAAAGTGGTTGTGCAGTGACTGACCGAGTTTAGCCAAAATAAGAATTCTCTGCGCGTGGATACTACGTAAAGGAGAATTTCAGCAGTTGTGAACGTCAAAGGTAAGTACTTGGGAGTTGTTTATTCAAAGTTCAAATGAATTTGTGGTGGGTGAAATAATTTCGCCCGCTTGCGTAATGGTTGTTTGGTAAGAAGGGTGTTGAGTGCAGTGTGCTGCGGGGCTCAAGCACTGTCATGTGGCAAATGCTCAAGTTCCTGCCGCCAATCAAGATTCTTCGAAATCCGCGGGCTCGGCCGCATGTGACGTAACGGATGTGTCGCGGAACGTCAGAGGGAGGATAGCACCTGCGTGTCAAACACCGAGCGGGTTTTTCGTATGCATGCATTAGTCATGCATTCCATTTGTTTTGCGGTCAAGTGGAATGGAGGATGAAGATATAAATTGGCTTAGAAGTTAACCTAGTACGCTTCGTTGCAGCCGACTAAATTCAAGCTGCATGCTGGAAGGATCCTGGTTATTTGCTCCTTCGACCAATATTCAAATGCAATCACGCTTGTGATGTGTTTACTTTGAGAAAAAATGGAATTCAAACCACTATACTCTGCATCTGACTTAAATTTGATTAACAGTTTTACTATGACACAGTGATCATCATCGAATTATGATAAAACTTTTTTTTTATAACACTTGCGAATCACTGGGTTATTGCGCTATAGTAAATATAAGCTTAATCCCATGGGGCAACGGATTATTGAGGGCATACCAAACCACACTCACAAATTACTATTTTTAAATTATTTTTAACTTTGTTGGTTTTAAAAAAATTACAAAAGAAATCAAAATATTCAAATAGAAGAGTTTTTTTTTATAAGTACTTAACAATTTTTGTTTTGCTGTTATGAATCAATTTCCTTATATGCCAACTATTGTCTAATTATTTCATACATTTCATGGTTTTATTGGGTTTGCCATTGGCCCCCGTCTAGCTTTGCTCCGATAATTCGCCTCAGGACCCGTCGCTCAGAGGCGTTCGAAATGTTTGCCGATGCTTGCGTTAGGCTCCATGTTTCACATCCATAGCATAGAACAGGTCTTATCACAGGTTTGCAAACTTTGCCGTTTTTCGCCGTTCCTTTTACTATGATTTGATCGTGGGATAAAGGATGGGGAATCATGGAAGCGGTTGGTTGGAGAAACAAAGGGATCCCTCTTCCTTGGCATGGGACTGTCTAAAGCTGAGTTACATCAACATGTTTTCCCTATTCTTTTGTTTGAAAGTAATGTATTTAGTCGTTGTAGTATTCAATGCCAGCTTATTATCTTCTTCTTAGCACTACAGCCCCTTTCGGGCCTTCGCTTCCTGCAAACAGCGCCTCCAACTGTCTCGGTCCGTTGACCGCGTCATCCAATTCCGAAACCCGAGCAGCGATGAATTGTCTTCGTCAACTGAGCCAGACCAGCGTTTCCTCGGTATCCCCACCGGTCTCCGGCCTTCAGTTCTCCCAGCGAATACCTTTTTGGGTATCCGTTGTTCATTCATACGATTCATGTGTCCAGCCCATTGCAGCTTCCGCAGTCTTATAATCCTTGAGACCTCCAGTTCGTCAAAAATTTCATACAGCTCATGGTTGTATCGAATTCGCCATTGGTCCCCGTCTAGCTTCGCTCCAATTATTCGCCTCAGGACCCGTCGCTCAAAGGCGTTCAATATATTTGCGGATGCTTGGGTTAGAGTCCATGTTTCACACCCATAGCATAACACAGGTCTTATCACAGATTTGTATACTTGGAGCTTTGTTTTTTTGTGTATGCAGCTGGTCTTCAAGATCGTCAATACTGAATAAAATATTTTACTTGCGAGCTGTATTCTTCGGCGTATTTCGTCTCTTTCATTGCCCGTTTTCGTTATTATGGCGCCTAAATACACAAATTCGCTAACATTTTCGATATTGTATTCGCCAAGTGTGATATTTTGTGTATTTGGGGTATTTTTCCTCGACTGCGTCATGAGCTTTGTTTTATTTTCGTTGATCTGTAGCCCTACTAGTTTTGCTTCGCTGTCGAGTTTCAGGAAGAGTTCTTTGGCAGTTATTAGTGACCGTGACAGAATGTTGATGTTGTCCGCATAGGCCACCACTTGGCTCGACTTGTATAGTAACGTACCTCGCGTATCGACAGATAGCTTCCGTATGACGTACTCCAGAGCCAAATTGAATAGCAATGGGGCCAGCCCATTTCCCTGATTCATTCCGATATTTGTGTCATAGGCATCGGTGAGTTGGTTATTGATGCGGACTTGGGAGGCCGTCGACGTCATTGTCATTTTGGTAAGAACTACTAATTTGGCTGGGATGCCAAAACCAAACATTATTTGGTACAGTACGTTACGATCAATACTGTTGTATGCTTGCTTGAAGTCAACGAACGTGTACGTCTATGTTGAACTCCCAGCATTTTTCAAGTACCTGCTTGAACGTGAAGAATTAATCTGTTGTCAATCTACCTGCCCTAAGACCACCTTGATACTCCCCAATAATACTGTTGGCGTATGACCCGATTTTATATTCTAAGATTTTAGAAAATATTTTGTCGCCGTACAAAGTAATGATGTGCCTCTATAATTTTCGCACTGTAGCTTGTCACCTTTTTTGTGGATAGGGAATATAATTGATTGGCTCCACTCTTTCGGCATATGTTCTTGTTGCCAAATGTGCTGGATGACTTTGTGAATAGCTTGATGAACACTACTGCCGCCATATTTTATGATCATCAATGCCCCTAATTATCTACTAGCCACAAATTATATATTTTTAGATCGTCTTAGATGATATTTTCAATGTAGTCATTGGGGCATCCCAAGTAAATTAGTACAGCATCATCGGTGTATAATGCATAGTAGCCATTTAGCTTACATGTACTCAAACTATTTATGTATAGCTGAAATAAATTCGGGACAAGTATGGAGCCTTGTGGAAGTCCTGATTTCATAGGTGCCGGATCACTAAGAACATTATTTACTGCTGTTCTTTGCAATCCTCCATTTAAATAATTCATGAACAATAGATTTGGTGGGCCTTTAATACCATATGGTAGTCCGCTTGCCGAAGGTCCCTGGTTCGACTCTCGTTGGCCGCATGATTTAATGTTTGTAATTGATTTAATTTTCTCAAAATAATAATTCCTTTTAATTTTGCGTGTTTAATTTTATTTTCGTAATCGATTTTCGACCGTTATCCTTCGATCTTCTTGACCGATTGTTTCACTTAACCTAAAAATCCTATTTATATACTAAGTCCTTAATTACATTGAGGGATGTTTCCTAAAGAGGGTAATTAAAAATTTTATTCAAATTCCTTTTGCTACATTTGAAAATTACTTAACTAATTAGCATGAAGGGCCAATATTTACATTTACCTGCGTCGTTGTTCATTAGCACGGCTTTTTCTCTTGAAATGGCGAGACTTTCCATTGCATCCAGTTCTCTCACATCTCTTGCTTCTCATATTGGTGTTGCGTCATCCACTGTGATTTCGTGTCCTTGAGTTATAATATGCTCCGCTACTGCTGATCTAAAGTTATTCTTCTTTCCTTTTTTCCTCGCTGCACTTGCTTCGCTTAAATATTCTCGCACACTGGTGTTGATTAATCTTCTTGTTTGTCCAATGTGAACTTCGTGACAGTCGGGGCATTCGATCTGGTAGATGCCTGATTTCTCGTGTGGTTGCCGTTTATCCTTAGTTGACACGAAGATATTTTTTAGCTGATTTTTGCTACTTGATTCGATTATTCGTATGGACGCATGATGTTTTATCCTCCTTTTTAATTGATCTGTGACACCTTCGTAGTAGGTAACTGCCTTCAAGTACACCTTTTCAGAATCCGGGTTGAGGAGTGTTGACCGTTCTTGCTTTTGCCTTGTTTTTCTGATTTTGTCCGCACTTATCTTAATTGTTGAGAGCTTGAATCCATTCAACTTCGTAGTGTCGAGAATATGCTGCATATCCTCTTTCCTGGCTGCCGTATTGAGTGGTAGATTATACATTCTGTGAATCATGTCTCGATAAGGTGAAACATTCACTTGTTGCGTGTGGTTCGGTGTATTCGGAATCGTCCGTTCTGTATCTGTTGCCACTCGTTCTTGATTCCAATGTGTCCAGGAAAGCCAATTTTCCATCCTTTTCTTCCTCTACAGTGAAATTAATATTTTTGTGCGCATTGTTCAGTTCCATCAATATTTATTGCAGGTCTCCTTTCTTGACGTAAGCGAAAACATCATCCATCATCCTGATCCATCCCCCCAGTAGCGTCATAAACATTTCACTGAAAAACGGTGACAGTGGATTTCCCATAGCTGCTCCTCCTTTAGTTTTGTAGAATTTACCCTGGAACGTAAAGTAGTTCTCTGTCATACACAGCTTCGATAACTGGAGATACTATCTCGTTTTCGTCGTCTATGCCATAGAATTGTCCTGTTTTAGTAACCACTCCTCGATGTAGCCAAGTGTTTCCACGACTGGTATACTGGGAAAGAGAGCTTTCACATCAAACGATATCATCACGTCTCTTCTGTTGTCGGGCCATATGTTAACAGCTTTTCCGTGAATTCTTTGGTGTTTTTGACGGAGTTGCTCTTAATCGGTTGCATATTTTTGAATTCCTCCACTAGCTATCTTGTGGTTTTTGCGGTTGAGCGTTCACAGCTATTATTTCTCGCATCTCATCTCCTTCCTTGTGAATCATGGGCAAGCATTTGATCCTTGGTAAAGTTGGGTTCGTTACTGTCACTTTCGTAATAAATCAGCCCTACGCCACTGACAACGATCAGCAGGTCGCTATTGACGTCGACGGTTCGGGAGCGATCCTTTAACCACTCGCTGACACTTAACCGCGTCGGGGAAAAGAAAAAGTAATTTCGGGAACGCGGAATTAGATCCAGTTTTTGTTGTTGTCTGACTGAATGGAAGTTAAATAAGGAATAAAGTAGAAATAGGTTTCGTTTCCGTATGTGTTATAGACGCATTTGAAACGGGCTCGTAATGGTGGCTGAATTAATGTGATCGAGCGTAATCCATTTAAAAGATCTACAACCGAAATCCTCTCCGAACTAGCTGGCCGACAAGCAGCCACCGCGAAATGGATTACGAGTGCACGGACTGGTTGACCGATTGGTACCATTCGTTGGCACGACTCAGACTTTACGTCTAGAACCGATGAGAGGTCGGTTCTCGACGTTCGAGACGAGTACGAGTTTTTTTTTAAATAAAATCATTACAAATGGCGCTCAACGTGGGGCTCAAACATCCTAAAGAGGAAAAAGATTTGCGTCTTCCGACAATTTGTTCCTTTACAGAGGATGTAAGGTACCTCGGTACTCGAGCCCCACGGAAAGGAGTAGTGGAGTTGTGTTGTACACCTATTCAGTCACTTCACGTGAGTTGTAGCTTCCGCTCTCCTTTGTTTTTTTTTTTTCTTCTAGCGACAGAATTCTTACGATGTGTTGTCCCAGGGTAAAACCTGTAAGGACCTTCTTTTTTCTTGATGGAAATTGCTGTCACATGCGTTCCTCCTATCTGCCTGGACTCTCAAGAAAATAGAAGGTTACCTTGCCTTTATATCACGGAAGGATTCTATCCATCTTTTTATGCGTGATAGATGAGTGGTTTCGGTTCGACTTTCGGTGGCGTATGCTGGGGTTGCGAAGCCCGGAATGCTTTCACGTGTCGGTATTTTCGACCGCGTACAAAACTCGTTACGTTGACGCTATCACTCATCTCGTCGAGTCATTTAACGTAGATTAAAGACGTTTATTTTTGTAATGTATTTGGGGTTGGGGATAATTTTTAAAATCGGCCAGAAGCACCCTCTTTTCGGCGGACCACCATCTTCTCTCATTTTACTTTGAAGGAGTCGGCGCTGCTGGAAAGAAAAGAGTTCAAGCAATAAGTTTTTTTTTTGATAGATCACATAGCTCGCCACTATCGGCCACTTAAAATATTGATGTTTTTTTTTTGGAGTTAGGAGTAGTTTTTCTCTTATATACTTGCATTACCATTACGGAACGAACTATGAAAACGAAGCGGACTCCGGAAAAACGCTGGACCCGCTCCAAAACAGGGCAACCAGCCAACTCTGTTACGAGGACGTCTTAGAGGGCGTAACAAGTCTGAAATTGGAGTGCGGACACCTGTTCCATCGTATTTGTGTCCAGCAGCTCTTGCAAACATCCGATCTCTGTCCTTTATGCAAACGCCCGATCGAGAGAAGTGCCCTAAACGACCCCCTCGGAGGGCACGCCCCTATGCGTGGAGCCAGTGGCAAAAGACCCCCGGACTAACGAACAGACACAACCGCTGTCGGACAACCAAGGAGCCGTGGGCGGAAAAGCTCCAATTATAGGAGCACCGGCAGATGCCACGAAGCGCATTCAAACAGCACGGTCAATGACATAATTTTGTCCTTATTGCAAGGGTTGTCTTACAGGATCGGACACATGGAGAGAGATTTCCAAGACCTCAGGAGCAGCCAGCACCCGAGCCGCGCAAGAGCTCCACCTGGCTGGGAACCAAATCCCAGTGCGGCTATGCCCACCTCTAGACTGGTTGATGATTGAAATCTTGCCCGAGGGAGCTCGGGAATGGATCCCAGAGCCCCAGAGTATCGACCTCGGTATAATACCGCACCCTCACTGATACCTTAAGGCAGGCCTACCAATGATACGAATCGCCTCGCGAATTTCGCGACTCCAGCCCGAGACCCAACACCTCGCATAACGGAGAGTTGGCGACTCAGCTTCACCGGCTTTAATTCGGCGACACCAGTGGACAGGTTCCTGTTCCGGATACAGGCTCTAGTCACCAGTAGGCTGAGAGGCGACTTCTCGGCTTTTCTTCGACACACACACACCTCTTATTCAGCGGGGATGCTGTCGAATGGTACTGGAGTTTCAAAGAATACGTAACACGCCCCGGTTGGAATTCCTTCTGTGCAGCTTTTCGCAACCACTTTGATGACGGCCTCACTGAAAGATAATTGTGTGAACAACTAGGGAAACGCGAGCAAGGCTCCCACGAACCATTCGACCAGTATACTACGCCTAAGCACTCGGCTACGAACACTCATGCCCGAGGACGAACTAGTGGAAATCATCAGGGAGAACATGCGTTGGGAGCTTCAAAACAGTCCCCTTCATGTGCCAATATACACCGTACAGGGCTTACGCCTCCATGACCGTAGGCAAAAACGGCTAGATGAACGGCGAGGAACCTTTTGTCCACAACCTCGCATCACGGGACCTAATCATCGAAGCAACCATACTGTAAATTAGTAACAGCTGATCACGTAGATACGGAGCCGACACACGTCCTGAGGAGCGGAGTACCCCTGGATCGCGAGTTCGAACTAGCAACTAACCGACCTTTCGTCGAGGTAGTTGCAAGCCCGACGGTCTGTTGGAACTGTTGATAACCAGGCCGCCGGTTCTCTGCATGTCCGGCGGACACGTATGCCCTAGATTGCGCAGATTGCATGTTGCGGAAAAAAACTTGCCAGCGAGTGCCGCAACCACCCGTTGGCACTCCTAAAGCCTGAACGGACAGATTCCGAACGCGTTGCCGAGCCGGGCGTTCAGGGGAATGGTAATGAGACGAAGGTCTCCTGGCATGTTAAGCCCTTTCATGTTAGACTGCGGGATTATCCAGCTACTCGTCAGCGCATCTTCAATGAGAAGGTGCTTATAACTACTCCTCCGAGCCACGCGTCGGATGCGGAGCTTCTGGAGAAGGGTCAGACAGTCGAGGAAGACGTTGCGGGCGACACACTTAGACGAATTATTGAAGGACGACGTTCGCGTTAGTACACATCCTGCAAAAGCGACGGGTGGGGTTGATTGGCACTGGAGCCAGTGTGAACTGAATATCAGCCGATTTTGCAGGAGAGGTCCTGACGAGTCACGCAGATCAAATCCAGCATTTTACTACCTGGTTAAGCACGGGGAACGGAACTCGTCACTCCGTAGTGGGGAAACTTACGACGGATGTCATCTTTAAAGGGGTGTCCAAGTCTCTGGAATTCTACATTATACCCCAACTAACACAGAATCTTTACCTAGGGGTGAACTTCGTCCGAAAATTTAATTTGGCCCCGGCATTATTCTCTAGCACGACGCGACCCCAACTTCTAATTCACTTGAACATGCACTCAATGCGAAGCAACAACTGCGACTTGACTCGGCTATATCGGCTTTTCCATCGCATAAGAAGGAAGGTCTCGGCAGGACAATCTTGGTGTTTCAGGATGTGGGGGATTCTAAACCCCTAAAGCAGAGACATTTTGCCATATCTCCGGCGAAGGAAAAGTTGTTATATGCCGAAGTTGGTCGAATGTTAGCACTAGTCGTGATCGAAGAATCGCAGAGCGTATGGGCCTCACCGGTCACTTTACTTGTTAAGACGAACAAGGTCCAGTTATGCTTGGATGCCCGACTTTTGAATGCCGTCACTGTCAAGAACGCATATCCTCTACCGTTGATTGAGGGTATCTTGAGTCGATTACCTAAAGCCCATTTCATTACGAGCTTGGACCTCAAAGACGCTTTCTGGCAAATCCCTTTAGATCCTGGCTTAAAAGAGAAGACAGCCTTCGCGGTCCCAGTTTGCCCACTGTACCAATTTGTGGTCATGCCATTCGGACTTTGTAATGTCCCTCAAACAATGACGCGCCTTTTGGATAAAGTGATACCACCGCATTTACGGCACCAAGTTTTCGTATACTTGGACGACCTACTGCTTATAACCGAGACCTTTGACGAACACATCGGCCTGCTTCAGAAAGTGGCTTTGCACATCCGGAAAGCAGGGTTAACCATCAACATACAGAAGTCAATTCGTAATGACGGAGGTAAAGTATTTGGGTCACATCATTGGCCATGGCAACATCAAAACCGACCCGGAAAAGGCACAAGCGATTGATGCTTTTCCACTGCCCGAGACCACCAAGCAGATTCCTAGGTTTATGCGGATGGTACCATCAATTCGTACGTGACTACGCAACCATCACCACACCCTTGACCGACATGCTGCGAAAGTTCGACAACAGCCCCCGTACTACATAGCCCGAACTTTGCTAAACCGTTCTCAATCCAATGTAACACTAGTCAACATGGGGTGGGAGCAGTCTTAGTCCAGGTTACGCAAGACGGCGAGGAGATGCCTATAGCCTTTATGTTTCACAAGTTGAACCCGGCCCAGCGGAGCAGGAATGCTTGGCGGCGGTGTTGGCGGTGAAACGCTTTCGAGCATATGTGGAGGGACACCCCTTCGAAATCGTTACGGATCATACGTCCCTGAAATGGCTGATGAGCCAAACTGATCTCCATGGCCGTTTGGCTAGATGGGCCTTGCAACTACAGGCGTTTTACTTTACGATTCGACACCGGAAAGGAAGCCAACATGTGGTACCAGACACCTTGTCGAGGATGTTCGCCCTGGAAGGAGCCGAGTTGGCCCAGGAGGACGACAGCCCCCTATTGATCGATCTGGACACCCAGCTGATGCATACTATTCAGAGCCAGTTACCACAGTTGCCAGAACTGCGGGTGACGGAGGGATTTTTATACAAGCGGATGAGACACGCATCTTGAGAGCCCATACAAGAAGAGGAACAGTGGAAGTTATGGGTGCCCGAAGAATTGACCATCGATCTTATTAGACGTGCTCAGGACCACCCATTGAGTGCGCACGGCGGATACGGTCGTACGCTTCGGGGGCTGAAAACCTATTTCTTTTGGCACAGCAAAGAAAAGCGTATGTAGCCGCCTGTGAGTTGTGTAAGTGCACCAAAGCCCCCAATAATGTCCTTCGGCCTCCGATGGGTAAGTTTGAACTACCTGAGCGTGTGTTCCAGCGCTTGTATATCGATCTCATCGGTCCTTATCTTCGTTCGACTTGAAAGATCACACGGTGTCGCTTTTTCCGATTAATTTTTTCGGTACTTAAAACTTGAAAGGGCAGACCTAGATTTTTTTTAAATATTTTTCTGTTAACTGTCATGACTTGGCCTATCGAACGTTATCGGCTTGACGTTGATTTCTGGGAGATCTTACCTAAAACGAAAGGTAGCACTATCTTTGCAAATCGAGATAAAAAAAAGCTGTCACTAGCAACAAATAAAGTCAAGAAACATGTCAAAGATATCTGCACGTTTAAAAGAAAATCCATTGTTTCTCCATTTCAACGATCACCATTTTGTTGCAAACTAACAAAAATCATTCAAATCATGAATTCCTGCAAATATTTATGTTATTGATCTTATCTGAAAATATTAAGGGGATCATATCAAAACCGCAGTATCTGATTCGATGGAAAGCCCATAAAATACCAAAATAATGTCTTATTTTTGTTGTAATTGTAAAAATTTCAAATGGCTATAACTTCCGTGAACATTCATCGATTTTCATCAATCTTACAGAATATTAGGACCTTTTGTAAAACTACTTAACCATCGAATTTCGTTGAGTTTAAGGTTATCCATAGGATTTTATTGGGGAAAATGTGAATTTCGTAGATTATACTAATATAAACCCTCCGAGTACACACCTATTTTTTCGATCATCGAGTACATATGGGGTCAATTTGACCCCAACCTTCTTTGATCGTATACAGTATCGCCCCCACTACAAATATTAGTTTGAAAAAAATTCCAAAAATAAAATGAAAGCTCTTTTAGTAATTCTCATACATTAGAGAGGCCTTAAATGTCCTTAGCCTACCTAAAAAAATTCGCGAACAACCTGAAAAAACGAAAATTAGCACTTTTACATAAAAAATCGTAACTTTTTCAATTTATAATATTTTTGGCTAAAAATTTACGTGGAAACTCTCAAGACATAACAGAATAAAGGAAAAATGAGCCCTATAGTGTCCCTTAAAAAGAAAGTATTTATTTTGCATATTTATATATTCCAACCTGATAATCTTTAACGAGCTCCCATTTTCCACTTGGTCTTATTTTTACTGATCAATGTTGATGTTGGTCTCTCTCGTGCGACTGAATTTTTACGCTGTTGTAAAAGGCGTTCACTGAGAATTGCATTCTCCACATCATCATTTTCTGAACATTCAGAAAGTTCATAATCAGATACTGATGGCTCAGAGACGTGGTCGTCTTCGTAGGAACCACTGCCGCCAAAATCATCACCGTTGTCTTCAGCCAACAAACTATTACGCACACTAGATCGCAGATTATATTCCATATTGCTTTAAAAAAAAATAAAAATACTTTCAAACGTTTTTTTTGTCTTTTTGAATTAATCTATCCATTTATAAAGGAAAAAAAATTCAATTTTTACCTTAAAATTGACGTGGAGTACACAAAGGTTTCTCAACAATAACTAACGTCATCGAAAGGTAAACAAACTATGTAAACTTATAGTCAAGACACTAAAATATACTTAGGAGCCCATAATACCGCTATTCTCCCGCAGGCCTAGGCGCTGCAATCGGTCAAAGTAGCGTCTGGGGTCAAATTGACCCCATTTGTACTCGGAGGGCTAACAAAGTTCAGGGAATTTTGACTTCTAAGGTTGTTGTTGTGCTCATAAACCCCTGCCTCCATAATTTTTTGTTCAGATTTTTCTGATCACAAGTGTCCAATCGCAAGGGGGTTCACCGATATTTCGTATAGTTCACAGCAAAAAATGTCAGTTTAAGTCCTGTTTTGAAAAGTTATAATCCAGACCTTTAATTTGATACCCATATCGGCGGCCTTTTTTGAATTTTTTTTAACGGGCCACTCCCCTGTATGCGGGTGACCCCCCTTAAATACCTTACAAAATTGTTTGTGTAATTGAATTTTGAAGAGGGTACTACTAGTGTTTATCAGGACTGGTAGGTCCGTTAAAGACTGCAGCCTCAGCGAGCCAAGATATTTTTGCTCGCCGGAATTTGCCTTGTCTGAGGACGCGTGAATCCGCTGGCAGGCTAGCGTTGCCGTGTCGTGGAGCGAGTTCTTTCTCCAACACCAGGGCCCACTACAACGAATTAGATGCTAAAAACGTCTGGGTTCGACGTTGTCGAGGCCGAGGTAACCTACCGAAGGAATGAACTAATGAAACGCGACTGATCGAGCCTGATTAACGCCCGCGAGATATTGCAAAAAGTAGTATTGAACAAGACTAAAACTTTATGGTCACTCCGAAAAGAAAACGCTCAACAAGATGTTGTTAATTAAGGTCTTATTTAGATTGATTAATCAAAGAAAAAATCTCAGGTCCTCAACAGGTCAATAGATAAAAAAGTAAGAATGAACGTTCTTGTAGGTCCTTTCACATCCGGTATTCGTACGAGTTAACCTCGCGATCGTAGAACCGCACACCGCTAACTGTTGCACTTCTGTGACCAGACTGTTGTACTTCGCCGTTTTTGGTGACTTCTCTTGGCTGCCTGGTGCAGGCGTTTCATTTGACGTGTCGCGTCCAGCGCACCTTCGTAGTTGACCCAACCACGGCATACTGCGTCGGAAAACTAATTTATTATTGCACTTGCACTCGTGGCAAGTCACATAAGTAAAATGCAGAGGTTTCGTTTGAAGAGATATTTTTCCGAGACTTAATTCCCCTGCAACATACATCCATAACGTTAATTTATCTTCCCCACGATCCAAACGTTCGATTCCAGCGTCCTAATCGCAATCGGCTGGAGCTTGTAAAGCTTTTGATTGTTCTCACTGAACAATATGCAAACAAGACGGAACAATTGACGGCTTTGCCACTTAATCGAATAAGCGAACGGCGCGCGTTTCAGTAGACGGCGCGCACTTGTTATGGGAATTTTTAAATGCAAACTAAACGCGTTTCGACCAATGAATAGACGATTTTTCCCCTCTTCAAAGAGCAGCCGGACATAGAATCGGGGACACTTTTGGAAAAAGCAAGTAGCATGTGTAAACTTTTATCACTGTTATTACACTTTTTATTCTTCCCCAAAACTACCACTAAATTACACTGAACTTCACTGATATCCTTTAAGTGAAAAGTTTCCGCACAATGTTTCATTTATCAGGGTTGCACTTTTTCAATTCCAAACGAGCGAACACTTAATAATCGTCTACGTACTATCTATCTACTTTCTTTGTCTTGCCCGCAAGATCTTTATACTCCATAACCTCACATGTTCACGCGATTATTTACCCGAGCCAAGCGCATTTTCTAAACGTACTCCCCTTACACGAATATCGAAACTTAAGTTTTTCTTCCACGTATCTACGCCAGCTCCAATTGCTAGCCCCTCAACAAACGACAAACAAAATATGAAAGCTACGCTCCAATCACACTTGAATATCCAGCGACGGTGTAACGCAAATACCCCCAGCGGACTCCGTACCAACATTTTACATCCACGGCTAATCGTTTTTCCCTGCAATCATGCGAGAACGGTCTTCGATCCGAAAATCTGTTCCAAGAATCGCGCACGCAGCGACTCGATCTCGTTAACAACCCGTTATTTCCTTCGACCAATTCCTTCCTCTCGTTTATTAAGACACAAGACCAAATGTGAAACAACGAACAATATAAAGATAGCGCGATCCGAACCAGATGTACATAAATTCCGTACTATCCGCTTCTCGTCCTCCGCCGGTCCGGGATCAAGTTCCAATGCTATTCGTCGTTTCACTCCCCGAGCGCTTTTTTCGCATCCAGTTGCTCGAGTTCTCGTGATGGCGGTAAAGGAAGATTCTGGCTCAAGTAGAATCATTAGATTGCTTCGCTAAATCTAAGCAATGGTGTTGCCATTATCAATGTTTTTGATCATTGTTATCGTTTTATTTGTTAGCGATTATTTGATCTGATTTAGAAATTCAATTCCAGGTTTATTATGACCGCTCTTCAGACTAACTGGTATAAGTAAATTTGTGATTTTTTTGCTCTCTATATTATTGTTAGTGAATTGAAATTTTCTTGTAGGCTCAAAGAGTAGGGATTGGAAAAACATTGTATCGATAATGGTAGCGATGATAGTGGCGTGTTTTATTTCGAGTTGGTAAGAATAATATTAATACGTTGCGTATCAAATTGCTCCACACTTATTGCGTTATTATTATTATGAAGTTGCTTCTTTTCGTGAAGGTCCCTCGAGCAATTTGCCTATGCGGGCTGCTCGATTACTACACACTTTACACCTGCGGACAAAATTTGATGTTTCTAGATTATATGGTTGAAAAACGGCAATGATACACGGCCGAATAGACAATTCACGATTATAGTAAGATTTTGTGCAATTATTTTACAAAACCCTAAAAATGTGTTAATACAATTGCCTTGATAAGGCTTGAAAACGACGTTCATGCACTATTTCCTTTGAACAATTCTAAAAATCTACATCTACAGCTGTGTTTTGCTATGATGTATTGTCATAATCATATTACTAAGGTTAAGCTTTCTGGAAGAATGCTCAAATCTTTTAGCATCTTACCGACTAAATAATTGACTACAATCAAATTAATTGTTGTCACATTAAACGAAAATTTGCTTGATAGCAATAATAATTAGTTCCATATTTCCATTTTCCAAGCAACAAAATGTTATTTCAATGGTTATTTTTACCCTATAATACTCCGTCATCGCTACTCGCAATTTATGCAATTGACCTGAAGAAAAAAATATCGATATGCAACCTGGTAACAAATTTAATTAAATTGCACAAATTTAAACTAATCTTGAAATGCATTTGTGCATTAATTGTGCCTGTCACCACGATCAAGATAATCGAGAAAGATATCAATATTCTTTGCCAGTGGCATTGCAAAACAATAAAAGTATCGTTACTTCATTTAAGTTGATAAAAAAAACTACATGAAACACTTTAGTCATCTCATCACGTGAGTTCCCAACCCCTGAAGCTAATTAAAAATACTTCACTGCCCTGACTAACGTTAAAACGCTTCCATAATTAAACCATTCATTAATAATCACAAAATTGATTACTTCCGCTTCGATTTCTTCACCTTCACAATGTGTGTAAATGCATTTGAAGGTCTGAACTGTAATTTCTCACTACAAAAAACTGCATTTCAAACTCGCATTATTTCCTGAATGAATTTTTCTCCGGCATACTTGCAATATCAAAAAAATTATTAGTTATATTAACCTCAAAAGAAATCATATACTATATATGTTATAATAATCAATGCTAATTTCATATGTTCCCCGGACACTTAACATGATAGTGCCGAAAGAAAATTTCTCTGCTTGAAAGACGGCTAAAAGAATCAGTGGTTGATCTTGACCAACACATCATTTAACATACGAGTATATAGTTATGGTCGTTGCCGTTGAATTTATACAACGCAATTGAATTTAATAGGAAAATATGTTATGTAGAGATCATTTATTGTATCAGTGATATTCGCATGCTAGAAGATTTCAAGAAGTATTTTACGAGTAATATCTAATCTTTTATTTCTATCTTTGTACCGACATTCGATTCAATCATTTATGATAATCAGGGGAAGTTGTTCTTTATCATGACCTTGGCATTGTATTCCTTGTTATCGTTTTGCAACAATCCATTGCAGTTTAATCAATTACCTATCGCAGTTATACAAGTACATTGCAAAATTGAATATAGATAAAAATCTAATTTGTGTACTTTAGAAACGAAATTTCCTTACTGGTTAAAATAAGTTTCACGGTTAAGATCCATCGAGGAATGAAAACAAATAGGAAGTTTATGCCGATTTCGATAAATCATTTTTTATCAAATATAAAGGACATTTCATTATTAAGGCATATGTATACGGTTTTCCATTAAGGACATAACAATTTTAACTATTTATAAAACACAGAAATATTTGAGGTAATGAGCTCAAATTTATTGTGGGTGTAGTGCAAGCATTACATTTTGTGAATGAAATTCGGTTTTGGTTATATGACCACCACGAGCCCGTTTACAGCGGTCGATTCTTTAGACCCACTTTTCCACCACCCTGGCACACATTTCGACCGGAAGGTTGGCAATTTCGCATTGGATGTTGTCTTTGAGCTCGTCTAAAGTTGATGGCATGTTGGCATGGACCAGTGACGATATAGCCCCATAAAAAGAAATCCAATGGCGATAGATCGCATGAACGAGGCGGCCATTCGACCAGAAAATTTCTCGAGATAACACGTTCACCAAATTTGCCTTTCAATAAATCGATAATGAGGCGTGCTGTGGCTAGTAGCACCGTCTTGTTGAAACCACATATCGTTGATGCCAAGTTTTTTCAATTCTGGCCACAAATAATCTTCCAACATAACACGATAGCGCTCCCCATTGACATGACATGACGGTTGTTTGCATGCACAAAAAAATACGGCCCAATCACACTTTCGTCATGAAAACTGCACCAAACAGTAATTTTTTGCGGATGCAACGGTTCTCAAGAAGCAAATGTGGGTTTGTTGCTGACCAATAATGCATATTTTGCTTATTAAAAAATCCATTGATCAAAAAATAAGCTTCATCGCTGAAGATGATTTTTCGATGAAATTCTTCAGTTTTGGCGTTTCGAATGATCAAGCGGCTATAGTTCTTGAGTCAATTTGATCTTGTAATCATGTAAGCCAAGATCTTTTCGCAGAATACGCCACAGTGTCCGTAGAGCGATGCCCAATTCTTGAGAACGACGTGAAATTGTCTGATTTTGCACATTTTAAATCGATGTACTTATGGCTGCGAGATTTTCTTCGCTTCGAGCGGTAAGACGTCTTTTTGGCACCGAAACGTCCAATAGTGAAAATTTTGACTTGGAACTTATCCACTATAGCACACAGAGCCTGTCGGGTGGGACGATTATTACGGCCGAAAATCGGAGTAAGTGCTCTTAAAGTTGCGACCACCGAAGATTAAGGCGAGGAATAAACGACCCGAGCGAAAAAATTTATGAACTTAAATTATATACGTCCAATGCGTTTAAATTCAGATTTACTACGAGAAAATGAATAAAACAAAAAGAGAACGACTCATGTATTTGTGTATGTGAATGAAAAGATGAACTCCGCCGTAGACGGTCCCAAGCCCGTTTGAGAAAGGAGGAGGGAATCCCTTGTATCCACAACCCATAGCTTCCATGATTTCTCATCCCAAACCCCATCCCCCCAATTAATAAATGGTAGTCAATGCTTTCTGGGCCGCACACTGGGTTTACTGGTTCCCCAATAATGGGACATTAAATGCCGACAATGCTAATAACTGTAAATACATCGACAGCTCTGCTACTAAATCCTGCTTACAGCTCCTTTGTGACGACGTAAGAGAGTGAAGGCGAATCTTCCCCGCCTGATAACGGAATCGGCGTAATAACCGTGCCGCCAGAACGAAGGTTGGGCGACGGGCTAACTCCCCGTCCCTGGAAAACCTTAAAATGCTTCAAAACCTGCAGAAGGGCCTCGGAATGGATCGGACTCACGACAACGACCTCGCAACCGAAAAAAGGACTATAGCATTGCATCCTGGAATGTTAGATCACTCAATTACCCTGGCGCTGTTAAGGACCTTTTACAACAGGTTAGTCAATATCAATTAAAAATACTGGCAATCCAAGAAACGAATTCGACTGGAAACGACTTTCAAGGCATAAGATCGCACACTATATTCAAAAGTGGTAAGCCTACTTGAAAGCGAGAATTCTGAGTGGCTTTCGTTGTGGATAGGGAGTTCAAATCGTACGTGATTTTATGGCAGTCAATGAACGGTTGTGTGCGATCCTATAGTGAATTAGGTGGCATATTAGTATGTCCATGCAGGACTGCAGCGATGATCTGCTGCCTCAGCGGAAGAGGATGTTGAGATCCGCCGAGATTGGCCTTGTCTGGGGACGCGTAAATGCGCTGGCAGGCTAGCGTTGCTGTGTGGTAGGGCGGGTTCTTTTCCCCAGCACAAGGACCCACTGCAAAAAAAGTTCGCATCCACAAATTTCATGATCAAAGAAATATCAACCGAAGTCGAGAAGGAGGTAACTTACTAAGGGTTGCAATGTTTGTTCGAAGAACGAATTGGGCCGAGCAAAAACGGACGGACTAAAGGTGACTCCGCCGATACAGACGAGACTTATGGACCAAAAATAAGAGTGGGGCATCCAGATGGTAGTGGTGCCCCCTCGCACCCTCCCAACCGGATCAAGATCCAAACGTAGACGTGGCCATGTATTTTCCATTTGAGTGGAAAACATACAAAAGTACTTTGTATGACCTTTTCCCTCAAATGAGGAGTATAAACGTAGCCGATTTATGCCATAGCGTTATGCAATGAAATCACATAATCCTATCTCATAAATGGGGACGCGAGCGGAAGGCCACTCTACCCGGCAAGAGCCCCTGTTAACAACAAAAAACGAAGGAGCGCGCCAAATGCCTAACCGATATTAGCAGAGGACCCTTCCATCGATGCGGGTCCTATACCCGGTCAGGTTGAAAGAAATGGAAAAACCGAAGGTATAAAGTTTAACAATTCATTTATTCTAAATTGTAGCAAAAACATTTAACAAGGCCATTTTGTTATTTCAAAAGTGTTAATATAAAATGAAAAGAAGAAATATTACAAGTCGATATACAAAAAGAAATGTTCATCAATTTGCATTTTAAATACTCTACGATTATCATAGAAAGTATGATAAGGCAAGATGCATCTGCCAATTTGCGGCGGGTTGAAGGTTTGGTCTATGCAATTTGAAGATATAAAATTTTTTTTTTCTCAAGTCTATAAATTGATTAAATTTTAGTGGCTTCTTCTGTTTGTTTGAACTTTTTATGGATTTGTCTTCTTACAACACAAAAATTTTAGATTTGGCATTTTACAATCAAAACAAAAATAGGAGAAAAACAAGAGAGTAGATTAGCCAGTAATAGTATTGAGAATGAAAAAGTATTTGTATCAGGTAAATTTTTGTTGTGGTTTTTATTTTCTATATCGCTTGTATCTATTTGACGATATTTTGCATTATTTTACTTGTTGTCCCTCTCCTGATTTATTTAATAATTGTTTCAAAAGATTTAATTGTAGTTGTTCTTGAATTCGCTGCAGTGTAACCTCCAACTTCTTCGCTTTTAGTGCTGCCAAATGAAATTTCGTTGGCAAGAAGTGATTGTAGCACAGGTTCGAGCAAGCATGATGAAGAGTAGTAACTTTATTCCCTTTACGGGTTTCATTTTGATTCCTATATAATTGAGCATTTATCTTCTTTGATCCTCGCATGCCGTGATAGACAAAAGAAAACACAAATACAATTCGAATGTATAATTAGCGATTCACTGCCTGAGAGTTAACTTTTACCAATTTGAAATATAAATGTTCGCAATCCATAGTCTTAACGCCACTAAGTTTCATTTAAAAATAAATCTATTCGGGCACCATCACATATACGCAGATACACCGGTATCTGACGACTGAGCAACCACGCATTATCGCAATCACAATGGTTTTGTAATAAAATTTGAAGGCTAGTTATAGTGATCAACTCCAGCAAATGCTTCGCTCTAATACATGCACTTGGCAAGGTTATTCCAGTATGGCTGATTACTACCTTCTCACTAATTGCGTTGCTGTGCCATGCTTGATTTTGAGAAGTCCCTTTCCTCAGCCAAAACCACAGTACGAACCATTCATCGCAATGCAAGAAACTGAAGTGAGTTTGGGGCTAAGGCCGTAAAAAATCCACGGGACGTTGATATCGCCAAATTGAATTAAAAGCGATCACTCACCAGGTCTCGTTGAAAGCGCGACTGTGACTACGATGAATTCCATCTCCATTTACGTCAAGACTCACCGAATTTGAAGAGCTATTCGCAAAGAAACTTTATATGCTTCCGTCAAAAGTTTCTAATGAATTTGCCCCGCAGTGCTGTATACTCGGACACTTCAATTTCGGTATTCCTGTCTTAATCGCAGCAACCACAGTACAGCGCTGTTCATTAAGGGGGAAAATAACACTTCAGGTCTACAAAGAAATTAATTTATTTTGTTGCTATGAAAATGCGACACTTGGCATTGAACTAGTAGACCATTTTCGCTATGATAAAATTTAACACGATTCTAATTTTCCAAAGACTACTTCAATATAAGAACAGGTTAACTGTGAACCGGTGAATCTGCTTTTACTTTTGTAACTACGTAAATCAATTCCCGAACGAACAAACAAACCCATAACGACTCAATTGAAATCGTCAACCAACCGATTCCCACAGATAAAGTAGGTAACACAAGTTTCTGAATTAGAATAGATCGAACAATCACAAGTCATGGAAGTCCAACTAACGCGACGATTCTTAGTGTTCCGCATTTTGCGTCCATCCCGTTTCCCCTGTCACGATGCCTTTTACCACGAATGCCGTGCAAACTCGTTCCCGAGTTAGTTCCCAAATAGAAAATCACAGCGTGGCGAATGGCCAACGAATAAGACGAAACAACTTTCGAGACGAACGGCAGACAGACACGGTCACCGTCAAAGATGTTGTTCCCGTCCTAAACAAATGTAATTTTCCTTGGGAGCACTATTCCGCAGGGGGGTGGTAATGTTTTGAAGTAAAAAGGGTGAATGCTTTGAAACTGTTTTAATTTAAATTTTTGAATTTACTACCCGATTTTAAATGATTTGGACTGCACTTTTACCCTCACTTTTTATACCGAACGTATTTTGCACCGCGGCCGTGTGCTCACTCTTTCTCGGGTAGCGGCTGTAATTCGACTCCTCGATCCGTGCAAAACTTGTCTTTCTCCCTTTCCGTGTCGCAACTGTAAATTGAATCAGCTGAGTTCGATTGCATTCGGTAATGAAATGCCGTTGAGATGCACTAAATCAGTGTTCCCATGTCCATAATTTTAATTGGCAAATTTAAAATTTCTCAAGGAAAATTAACTGAAGTGAAGAAAAAAAAAGATTTTAAATACAATAGTAATAAAAGTTAAATCCCATGAATATAATTAAAGGGAAACGTTTAAATTTAATATAAAGGAAAATTATTATAAAATTACATTTAATAATAATAAGAAAGAAAACTATTTTATAAATTACGATTAATTAAATATTTTTTTTTTTAAATCTGCAATTAAAATTTCGGATAGGAGTTAAGGTTTTCGAGCAGTTTCCTTGTGTGACTGCTCGATTACTACAATCCTTATAAATACGAAATTCTTCCAAATTTGGCTGATCAATGTTCATGCCCGACCGAAGAAATGAAGGAAACCTTTTTCAATCACCAGGAAAGACTTGTCGACTTATGGTCTACAAACGACACGAAAATAATTCTGTGTGATTTCAACGCTAAGGTTGGCAATGAGATATCTCATCGGGGAACGACTGGAGGATATAGCATCCACGATGAAACAAACGACAAGGCCAGCGCCTGATTGACTTTGCATGTAGCAGAAATCTAGTCTTATGTTCGACTTGCTTCCCACATCGACGAATTCATAAAATGACCTGGGTATCACCAGATGCCAACATACAAAACCAGATCGACCATGTTCTGATCCAACAACGTTGGACCACGAGCATACTTGACGTCCGTACATACCGAGGAGCTAATTGTAACTCAGATCATTACTTGATCAAATTAACCTATCGATGTCGTATGTTAAAGGCGTATTCATCAAAGACCAGCCCCCCTACAGAAATTTGACATCGAAAGGCTCCAAACGGCATCTGTGGCAAAATTTTCACGGAAACCCTGACGTGCCCAAAATGTTATGGTTTTTTTTTCCGACAAGATCAAGATCAAAGATCAATCGCAGAAATGACAGATAGCTCCCAAAAAGATCCGCACAAGTAAAAAATGTTCCTCCTTTCTCATTTTATAAGGCAATTAAAAACGGGAAAATTTATTTAAACATTTTATTATGAGCAGAACATAACAGTCTTACAGATCACATAAATAAAAGAGTTTCTCACTTTAAATATACCAAAAAAAAGAAATTCCATGAAAAAACAGAAAATATCATCCCTCAAAAAAATCCGCACAAGAGCTAAATTGTAAAAGTAAACAAAAATTTTAGTAAGCTAGCATTTTGTTGCATGTCCGTTTTGTTCAATGACACATTTTAGTCGATTTGGCATACTGGAGATGATTTCCCACAGGTATTCCACATCCATTTTCACCCTTTCTTCGCGAAGCCTTTTCTCGACCTCCCTTTTTGAACAAATTGGCGTGCTATGAACTCTACGGTCCAATTCATCCCAGAGATTTTCAATGGGACTACAATCCGGTGACTGAGGAGGAGGATGAACACTTTTGGACAATTATACAGCTGCCATTCTTGAACAATGCGTGCCTTATGTTTGGGATCATTGTCTTCGTAATATTTGAACGAATCCAAAATGCCCATTTTAGCAGCGCTTTTTCGCAAATTTTCCTTCAAAATGTCTTAATATCGACGGGAATCCATGATACCATCTATAAATACTGATTCGCCAACATCACGAGTAGATACGCATCCCCAAATCATCAAACTGCCACCTCCGTGTTTCACTGTAGGCCTGAGGTTAATTGGACTGAATTCTTCATTGGGCTTGCGCCACACCATAACACATCCATCCGAGCCAAAAACATTGAATTTGCTTTCATCGGCAAAAATCACATCCTCCCAATTATTGACTTCCTTTAATATAAATTCTTTAGCGAATTTAAACGCTTTTTTCTATTCCCTTCGCTGATGAATGGTTTCTTCCGTGCAACACGTCCATTGTATGGAGCATTTCTCAAAACTCGTCGAACTGTTTCACATCCTACTTTTTTCTTAAATTCTGCGAACACTTCACTCACAATTTTTGGAGCACTCAGTTTTGGATTTTTTTTTATTTTCCGGACGATAGAGCGTTCTTCAAGCATCGTTAGAACCTTTGGGCGACCAGGACTATGCTTCAAGTCTATTCTGCCTTCCTCTGTATACCTCCGGCGAATGTCGTAAACAGTTCTACGTTTCATGTTGAGGCTCGAACATATTTCTGCCACATTTTTACCTTCCATATGGTTAGAAACCACCAACTAGATCTTCTCTGGAGACGTGTATTTGCCCATTTTAATTTAAAAAGCACAACGTTTTTTAAGCTACGAACAACACGCGGTTTGTGATCAATATTAGATTTGATCTGCCCGGATCTATTACGACTTTATCACTGAAGGCAATATGCTATAAAGAGGTCACTGTGTTCTTTTTACATAAAAATGCACATGTTTGCCAAAGTTTCCTTGTTGTGCGGATCTTTTTGCGGCGTCATATTTTTGTGCTACTTTTTTAATCCTCCGTTTTACTTCTCATTTTGCGGTACATTTTCTAGTTTTTTGAGTAAAATTATCGAGCTGATGTTTTGTTCAATTAATATTTCCTTTTTATTTTTGTGTCATGGGTTGAAGCATAAATTGAAAAAGAAGGAACATTTCTTACTTGTGCGGATCTTTATGGGAGTCACTGTATGTTCAAATCCTACGGAGGTCCCTGTTGTTATGCACTCAAAATTTCCAGCCACTGTTATGGTTTTATCCGTTGTCAGCAACGAAGGACATGTTATGCTACCACACTTTTTTACGCAAGGACTTCGAGTGAACTCTGCTGCATACATCGAGGTTTTGGAGACGGTAGTGAAACCCTGGATAGACAATGTAAGCGGAGGCAGACCATAAATTTTTCAACAAGACTCTGCTCCTTCACACAAAGCGATGACGACACAAGATTGGATGGTCGAACATTTTCATGATCACATAACACCGAACCTATGGCCACCTAGCTCCCCAGGCCTTAATCCTTTGGATTATTACGCATGGGACGTAGTTGATCGTGAGACCAATAAGCGTCCTCATAATACCACTCCTTCGCTGAAGACTGCTATTAATGCCATTATGGTCAATATAAACTAGGAGCATTTGATTCGTGCATGTAATCGTTTTCGGACCCAGATCGAAGAGGTTATTGCTGCTAATGACGATTTTATTGAATAACTTTATAGCCATATATTAGTTTAACGTTGTATAAAAAATTCCTGAATTTTCATTAAATTTTGTTAAAAATACAAGCTAATTAATTTTACTCTCAAGTTGTCCTCAAATACCGTACGCACCCTGTACTATGAAAATCTCAGAAGGGTAGCGAATAAGATAATTAAAATTTAGAAAAGAAAATACTATGACGACGAATTGAGAAGTATTGATATAAGTTTAGTGAGCAACAACAAAAGACAAGCATACAAAGTAGTGAAAAGCCTGAAACGTGGGTATCAGCCCAAAACCACGCTCTGTCGTGATGACATCGGCAATATCATTGCTGATGAAACCAAGACTAAAGAAGGATGGGCATCATACTTCAAGAACCTTGTAAATCCTCCGCACAGCTCCACAATATCGGAGCCTATATATTTTTCCGGAGAGCTTCCATTGGCCCCACCAAATTTGGATAAAGTTTGCTCTATCATCAAAGCCCAAAAGAACAACAAAGCGCCGGGTATCGATGAGATTCCAGTGGAGCTCATCAAATATCATGGCGGCAATATTCATAAAGCTACTCACAAAGTCATCTAGCACATTTGGAAAGAAGAGCATATGCCGACAGAGTGGAGCTAATCAATTTTATTCCCTATCCACAAAAAAAGGTGACAAGCTACAGTGCGAACATTATAGAGGCATATCCCTTCTTTATAGAGGTATATCACTTCTTTATAGAGGTATATCACTACTTTGTTCGGCGTACAAAAGGTTTCAAAGATCTTAGAAAATAAAATCTGATCATACGACAACAGTATTATTGGGGAGTATCAAGGTGATTTTAGAGGAGGTAGATCGACAATAGGCCAATTGTTCACTGTCAAACAGATACTTGAAAAATGCTGGGAGCTCAACATAGACATACACAAAATTTTCGTTGACTTTAAGCAAGCATACGACAGTATTGATCGTAACGTACTGTACCAAGCAATGCTTTGCTTTGGCATCCCAGCCAAATTAGTCCGTCTTACCAAAATGACAATGACGTTGACGACTTCCCAAGTCCGCATCAATAACCAACTTACCGATGCCTTTGACACAAACATCGGACTAAAGCAGGGAGATGGGCTGGCCCCATTGCTATTCAATTTGGCTCTGGAGTATGTCATGAGGAATCTTCCTGTCGATACACGAGGTACATTACTATTCAAGTCGAGCCAAGTAGTAGCCTATGCGGATGACATCAGCATTTTCTCACGGTCATTAACAACCGCCAAAGAACTCTTCTTGAAACTCGACAGCGAAGCAAAACTAGTAGGGCTACAAATCAATGAAAATAAAACAAAGCTCATGATGCAGTCGAGGAAAAATGCCTCAGATATACAAAATATCGCACTTAGCGAATGCAGTATCCAAAATGTGAGCGGATTTTCCGTATTTGGGCGCCAAAATAACGAGAATCAGTAATGAAAGTGACGAAATACGCCGAAGAATACAGCTCGCAAATAAAAAAATTTATTCTGTATTGACGATCTTGAAAACCAGCTGTATACACAGGAAAACAAAGATCCAAGAATACTCTGTGATAAGACCTATGTTATGCTATGGGTGTGAACCCAAGCATCCGCAAATATATTGAACGCCTTTGAGCGACGGGTCCTGAGGCGAATAATTAGAGCGAAGCTAGACGGAGACCAATGGGGAATTCGATACAACCATGAGCTGTATGAAATTTTTGACGAGCCGGAGCTCTCAATTGAACAACGGATACCCAAAAAGGTATTCATTGTTAGAACTGAACCCCGGTGACCAGTGGGGGAACCGAGGAAACTGTAATGATTTAACAATTTACGTCCGAACGCGGAACAAAATCTAATTTTTATTTCGCGTTCCCGAATTCCCGACGCGGTACCGAAAAGTATACTACGTTAACTCAAACCGACGAATGCTACGTTAAGGAAAAATCAAAAACAACTAATGTACCGCGTCGGGAATTCGGGAACGCGAAATAAAAATTCGATTTTGTTCTTTTTGACTGGTCCTGAGAAGAAATACGGAGTAACGTAGAATAGGTTTCCTCTCCGTATGGTTTTGTTTGTAACGCGTTTGAAAACGGGCGTGTATAGGTGGCTGAATTATGTAAATGAGCGTAACCCATTCGGAGACCCGCGACCGAAATCCTCTCCGATCTAGCTGGCCGACAAACAGCCACCGCGTGAATGGGTTACGGTGCACGGATTGGTTGACCGGTTAGTACCATCCGTTGGCACTACTCAGACTTATCGTCTAGAACCGATGAGAAGTCGGTTCCGCGTTCGGACGTAAATTGTTAAATCATTACAAATGGCGCCCAACGTGGGGCCTAAAACATCCTAAGGGGGAAAGAAATTCGCGTCTTCTGACGAGTTGGTCCTTTGCGGAGGATGTAAGGTACTTTGGTACTCGAGTCCCACTATCAGGAGCAGTGGAGTTGTGTGATACACTCTAGCAGTCGCTTCACGTGAGTTGTAGCTTCCGCTCTCCTTTGTTTGATTTTGTTTTCGCGACAGAATCCTTCCGATGTGTTGTCCCAGGCTAACCCCTGTAAGGACCTTCTATTTTCTTGATGGAACTGCCAGCCTGATGGGTTTACCTATCAGCATGGACTCTCAAGAAAATAGAAGGCTACCTTGCCTTTATGTCGCGGAAGGATTCTACTTATTTCGTATGCGTGATAGACGAGTGGTATCGGTTCAACGTTCGGTGGCGTATGCTGGAGTTGCGGAGCCCGGAATGCTTCCACGCGTCGGGAATTTTGACCGCGTACAAAACCGTTACGGTAGCTCTACCACTTGTCTCGTCGAGTCATTTAACGTAGTTTAGAGACGGTTTTGTAATGTATGTGGGTTTAGGGGATAAAGTTTGTAAATCGACCGAAAGCACCCTTTCTTCGGCAGATTACCACGCACTCTCATTTCCCTTTGGAGGAGTCGACTACTGGAAAGGAAAGTGTGTATTAAATACATTTTTTTTTCTCCATTCGATATAAATAGCTCGCCACTATCGGCCACTAAAGTATTAATAAGTTTATTTTTATATATATACGTATAGTTTAAAAATAGCAGTAGGAGTCAATTAAATTTTTTTTTTCTCAGTATTACATCGTACCCACACTCATAGGAACCCCACACATGGCGACGAAACGAACACCCGACAAACGTTGGACCCGATCCAAAACGGTCCAACCAGCTAACTGCGGGATCTGTTTCGAGGACGTAGTGGAGGGGGTACACAGCGTGCGATTGGATTGCGGACATCTATTCCATCGTGCCTGTGTCCAACAGCTCCTCCTCACGTCCAAGCTTTGCCCGTTATGCCGGCGACCCATCGAGCGGACCGCCCTAGACGTCCCCCTAGGAACGCCCGTCCCAACGCGTGGAGCAGTGGCGAAAGGGGTTCCAGAGGCCGAACCGCCCCAACCACTGTTGGACCTTCAAGGAGCCGTAGGCGGTGAAGTTCCGGCTGCAGTTGTCGTGTCCGAGGTGACCCCCATGCCTTCCGCCCACTCCATTGACACCCTCGTGACGTTGATGCGAGATATGTCGGAGAGGATTGGCAACTTGGAGGGAAAGCTCCAGAATCTCCCCATGAGCCAACCACCCAGCCGCGTGAGAACTCCGCTTGGCTGGGATCCCAATCCCAGTGTGGCTATGCCCCATTCTCGACCATCCGATCAATGGGCCCTACCTCCAAGGAACTCGGGAATGGATCCCAGAGCTCCCGAATATAGACCACGACACAGCACCGCACCTCCGTTGGTACCTCCAGTCCCCGAGGCAGTTCCGTACAACAGGTCAATCGAGGATGCGATCCCCCCGGGATCGCATTGACACCTTTCCGAGACCCGACGCCTCGTATCATGGAGAGTTGGCGCCTGAACTTCACGGGTTTCAACGATATGATATCGGCGGACCGGTTCCTTTTCCGGATTCAGGCGTTAATATCCAGCACCCTGGTAAGTGATTCCTCGGCCTTCCTCCGGCATGCACATCTTTTGTTCAGCGGTGACGCTGCCGACTGGTACTGGAGTTTTAAGGAATCGACGCCACGTCCCACTTGGAACTCTTTCAGTGCAGCCTTCCGCAACCGATTTGAGGATGGCTTCACTGAGAGAGAACTAAGGGAACAATTAAAGAAACGGAAACAAGGCGCTCACGAACCGTTCGGCCAGTACTACACAAGTATAGTGAGATTGAGCACTCGCTTGCGAACAACCATGCCCGAGGACGAACTGGTAGAAATTATCAGAGAGAATATGCGTTGGGATCTTCAGAACAGCCTTCTGCATTTTCCCATCAACACCATACAGGGATTGCGCCTCCATGCCCGTAGGCAAGAACAATTGGATGAGCGGCGAGGTACCTTCCGTCCACAACCTAGCATAACGGGACCAAATCCCCGAAATCATCACACCGCGGAGTTGATGGCAGCGGACCACCTACTTGCTGATCCAGTACCAGTACCGAGGAGCGGAGCACCACAGGAGCTTGAGGACACAGCAATGATTGATAAACCCTCCCTTGAAGCAATTACCAGCCCGACGGTCTGTTGGAACTGCCGACAAACGGGGCAGCGGTTCTATGCATGTCCAGCGGAGCCGACGCTTTTCTGTTACCGATGCGGGAAGGCCGACACATACGCACCTGATTGCGCAAATTGCAAACTGTGAAAAAACTTGCCACCGAGTGCCGCGACCACCCGTCGGCACTCCTAAACCCCGGACGAACCAATCCTGACCCCATCACTAGCTATGACCAAGCCCCCGACATGACTCCAATTCTGCTGACTCGCACCGCTAAACACAGTTCTCCCGAAGTTCCACAACCGACGCCATCCTTCGCCGAGGCCAACGCGCAGGGAAATGATAGCGAGGCGAAAGTTCCTTTGCATGTCAAACCTTTCCACGTCAGGCTGCGGAATTATTTGGCTACTCGACAGCGCATCTTCCATGAGGAGTTGGCTACAACTGTCCCACCGCGAAGAAAGCGAGCCACACGTCGGATGCGGAGCTTCTGGAGAAAAGTCAGGCAGTCGAGGAAGGTGCTGAAGGACATACACTTAGACGAATTATTGAGGGATGACGTTCGGCCATATGCGTCAGTACACCTCCTGCAAAAACGAGTGTCAGGTTTAGTCGATACGGGAGCCAGCGTGAATTGCATATCCGCCGATTTCGCAGGGGAGGTACTGGCAATGCACGCGGATCAAATTCACCATTTTACCTCCTGGTTAAGCACGGCGGATGGAACTCGTCACTCTGTAGTGGGAAAAATTACGACGGATGTCACCTTTAAAGGAGTAACTAAACCTCTGGAATTTTACATCATACCTCAATTAACCCAGAATCTTTATCTAGGAGTGGATTTCGTTCGAAAATTTAACTTGGCCCCGGCACTGTTTTCCGGTACGACCCTGGAGTCCGTCACCACAGTTCCTGACCAATCTCAAACCACTCATTTATTACGACATACACTGGATGTAAATCAGCAACTGCGATGTGACTCGGCTTTTCCATCGCACGAGAGGGAAGGTCTCGGGCGGACGTAAATTGTTAAATCATTACAAAACGCTGGTCTGACTCTGTCGACGAAGACAGTTCATCGCTGCTCGGATTTCGAAATTGGAGGACGCGGCCAATGGGCCGAGACAGTTGGAGGCGCTATTTGCAGGGAGCGAAGATCCGAGAGGGGCTGTAGTACTACTAAGAAGAAGAATCAAAAAATGAAAGCGGAGTGAAACAGTTGAATATATATTATAACAACATTTTAGGTATTTTCATGTGCCTGTTCATATCAAGGGAGAGTGAGAGAGTAATATTTTCACGTACACATATACACATCATCGCATACATAGCTGATCAAAAATTTATCGTTGATACTAACGTAAGTGTAACAAGCCCTCCAGGGGAAATTTGCAGTTGAAGTAGTTAGCCCACCTGTGGCCTGCTCTCGTGGACTGTAAACCTGCTAAAAGCAAATGCTTGTATGGCGTAATATATATTATTTTTCACATGAAAACGTACATAACATTCTTGCATGCTTAATATTCATCTTGCACTGTCCATTGTACACCTAGACTAGCCTAGAACAGCCAAATGAAACACACGTTCAACTCCTTCTGAAAGCTAGCTTAAGAAAGTAAAGAAAATCCCTATTCTTTTAACTTTGAATCTCAATAAAACATGAGCGATAGTTTCCGTTGACCGTTTTGATTTCAACGTTGAAATTCGCCTCGAAACTGCACAAACCCTTTTTTTGTCGACACTTCCATTATAAATAAAAGGCGATACTTTGCAACTCCGTTTATTTATCCTTGTTTAAAGGCTTCCAACCAATTTTCTACAAATACAATGCCAAGCAAAACTATATTGCATTGATTCGAAGCCGCAATTTCTCGGCGGTGCAACTTCGACGTGTTGTCGACGAATAAAGTAATTCCATACGCTCATCACTTTCTTATGGAACTAAACACAAAATTTAGAATTCATGAATGAATATTAACAAAAACAAAAAAAGGATTAAGTCTGAAAATAGAAAAGGAAAAGCAAAAAAAAATAACTTCTGATGTTATGATGCTGTTTTGTTCAAATACATATAAAAGAATTGAAATTTACAACAACAAAACTAATGAATTAAAGAGAATATCAAAATCTTATTGATTTCATTATATTTTTGTAGCGTAACCGTAACAGTGCTATGGACTTGAACTGTTTCATGGTAATAAATGATTAGAAATAAAATGAGGCACTCTGCCAAAATTTACACTTTTTTACAAATCAAACTTCTTCTTTCAAAACGCTATCAGATTCAGATTAGTAAATTACTGAATATTATTAGCAATGGCTAGACAATAATTTTCCTCCCAACATTTGCAATCTTTCGACACATATTCACGTGATTAGCTTGTTAATTGCAATGTCGCCAGCTCAAATTTTTTTTTTGAACGTGACATCAAAATTGAAAATTAAGTATTGGCCCCAACTCGATTGTTAATTGACTTTCTAGAAAATTGTTCTGCGAAATGCTTAACAATTTAAATATTCAAATCGGCCCTACCTAATATTTGAGAAGAAAATTAGTCGTTTTAAACAAAAGTGTTATTCCATTGTATTGTATTGTTTATCTTTAATCATTTAAATAATGATAGCATAGTTTTCATTCCGAATCCGATTTTTCTGGAAAATATGAACCGAAAAGTGAGAACTGAAAAAGCCAACAATTTCAATTAGAAGTGCATTTTTATTGTGGCTGGATAGGCTTTCGTGCTGTATAGTAATTAAGTGTGCTGTGTTAAATATTTAGCAGGCAAGTAGCTAATTCGATTTTAATCACATTGAAGGATGAGCTGGAGTGAAATTTGACTGGCTTTCTTCATCATTAATATATTATTTGTAAAATATGAATATATTGCTGCCCGTGAAGTAATATAAAAGTAAATAAGTATAGCTTGAGACCAAAAGAAAAATATAAGCTCAAGCTAACAAGCTAATCATGCGAGCAAAAGATAATTTAATTATCTAATAAAACCCGTGGCATGTTAAGTTTTTACCAAATGAAAGTCGCACTTATTTTTAATATGGTTTGTGCAGCATTTACTAATTAATTCAAAGTGCCTGATTATAATTGAAATTAAATTTGCGAGTATAATTTATACGTGTAGATGTGACTTTATTTTGATTTCAGAAGGATCAACGTGTACTAGTGGTTGTTTATTAATATCTTTTCAACCTGTATTACAATTAAAGTTCAATTGGTAGACTGCCTCCCTAGACCATGATAAAGCTCTGAAAACAAATTTACTGATTGCGTTAAAACTCGTGCTTTCCTATAAAAATAAGTGCTCTGCATGCGTACTTATGAGCAACCGATCCTTTAAAATGATAAATTGGCTAATTGGTAATGAAATTTACTAACAAAAGGCCTTTTGTCATTTCGATGATAAAATAAATTTCATTGTTATTGAAACTGATAAATATTAAAATTGATAGAGGCCATGACAGTCACACGATGCCATTCCCACTAATTATGACGTCTAGCTCAATTCTATTAGCAACAACTCATTTCATATGTAGCCAAGCCCATTGCATCTTATCAGATTTGACTATTATCTGAAATATTTCAATTTTGAAAAAAAATCCTACTGTAATCACATTTTAAGTCCAAAGTTGTAAATTGTGTGTGTTCGTAATTACCACGCTTTCACTAGTGATAACAAGGTCTGACCCATTATAGATCCTTCACAGAAAATATCGGCAACAAGCAAACGCAACATTCAGTGATAAGATTCGGTGAAGTAAGATTGTCCATTGCGGGTAGTCTAAATTGAATACTTAGCAATAAAAAGCCAATGATCTTTTGCGTAGATACAAACCAAATATTAAACGTTTTGCTAACACCTCAAATTACTGAGTCAGCGTCAGTCCTAACCAGTTTCGTAATAGTGATTCCGAGATAAAAGAGTGTGACGTCGAAATACCATTTTTGGAAACCGGTCAAAATTTTGTGAATTTAGAATGATGCTGATGTGCTAAATTTAATTAGTCACATTTCTTTGTTAGATGAAATGTATACTCTAAAAAAATCATTCAGTGGAATTTTTTGGGCCTTATCATTAGCACATTCACCGATTTGTATGATAATCATACGAGAATATGTAAATATGTACTTATAAATGAATCGGAATGTACCAGACAATTGCAATTTTTTCCGGAGATAAATTTGCATTCACCAATTAGAGTATGTGATATAATTAGTTTTATTTGGTTGAATTTATAATTCAGAAGCGTTGTGAAACTTTTCTATAAATATATTTTCATATTCTTTTTTATGTTAAAGTTGAAAAAGTGGCCTTAACGGAATACCACCCACATTGTTATTGAAACGAATGTTACTTAAGAGAACTTGTTGCATATCATAGTAAAATCTATTATAAACATCTTCATACTTTACACTTATCTTAGCATAGGAAAATATCAGATAAATCATCAATGATTCTCGATTTATTAATAGGTGTGTCCTTATACGAGGGTGGGAATCAAATATTAACGGTAATTTAGCTTTTCTGCTTAGAACGTACCTCCGAACTAGATGAACTACAAGGTGCGTTCCAAAATAAACGAGCCTTTCTCATAAATTTTTTTTTGTGCCATCTGTGAATGCGTTGCGTTGGAAAGTTACATCCCTACCTGGTTTCCAGTGAAAGTTGGGTGAGATTCGGTTCAGTGGAAGTGAAGTTATTGCGTCTAAAATAACAGTATTTTTGTGTCATCGGTACAAAAATGGGATTCGAACAAAGAGCTAATATGAAATTTTGTTTTAAAATCGGTAAAACGTTTACCGAAACATTTGAATTGATGAAAAAAGTTTATCGCGATGATTGTCTATCTCGTGCCAGAGTTCATAAGTGGTTTGCACGTTTGAGAGATGGTCGTGTGGACATAAATGACGATGAACATACGGGCCGCCCAAAATCAGTGATCACCGAAAACTCTACGAAATTGAGCGTGAATTTATCACAGATGAGCCGAAATTATCGTTCACATTCATAGAATCAGAGTTGAATATCTCCAAAACATCGTTTTATCGCATTTTAACCGATCATTTGGGATTACGAAAGGTCTGTGCACGTTTCGTTCCAAAATAAACGAGACGTTTGTGATAAAAATCCACTCTTGTGACTGATTTTTTGACTAGAAATCACATTTTAATCATCAATCACTCACCTTATTCGCCTGATGTAGCTCCCTGTGACTTCCACCTAATCAAAAAATTGCATTTGGCCATGAAAGGAAAACTTTTTGCGTCTGTAGAGGGCATCCAAAAGGCTTGTACCGACATTCTGAAGGACATTCCGGTCAATGACCTGAAACACTCTTTCGAAAAGCTTTGGGATCGCGCAAAACAGTGTATCGAGGCCGGAGGAGACTATTTTGAATAAATAAACTCGAATTTATCAGAACAAAGCTCCTGTCGTTTCTATTTTAGCTCAGTCTCGTTTATTTTTGAACGCACCTTGTAGTATAGCGGTTGGTGGCTCGTTTATAAGGAGTGGGGAAACCAGCTTAGTTAGCAGCCACCCACAGCTCTGTCCTCAGTACAGCCAGGACTGAGCAAGAGGTACATCCATCTGTCGCGCAACGCATCATCATAAAGCTTTTAACCAATGAAGGCGTTGAACCGTTAGAAATTTCTACTCGTTTAAGTGCGCAGTTCGGGTTCACTACATTGTCTCAGAATTGAGTGTATACGTGGGCCTGGAAATTTAAGGGTGGGCGAGAACGTGTCGAACGCGACAAGTTTTACAGACAACATCCGTCCCGCTCGAGAGCTTATTGAACGTGATCGTTAGCGAAAACCTCCTATCGAAACAAAAGGCGAGGGATGCCCATTAGAGATGTCATCCTTCTCCATGATAACACTAGCGCGGACAACGTGGCTATGATAAGGGATAAACTGGAAGAAATGGGCTGGGAAACACTTCAACACCCTCTTAATAATCCTGTTACAATACCCTGTGTATGCTGGTACGAACCGGGAGCTTGGTATGATGTGTATCCTATATACGCAACAATGCTCCCGAGGAGAGAAATCTCCCTGCATGCAACTACCTGCTTGCTGCATCCATATTAAATAACTCAACAAAGAATTAGGGTTTTTTCATGATTTAATTTTATTTATTTTTTGTTGTCTTAAAACAATAAACAAATTGATTAACTACATTTTCATTTGTTGAATTTATAACTTAATAAACCGTAGGCACCTGAAACATTTTTGTAAATCCTTTTATTTCTATTATATATTCTTAAAATTTAAAAAGAATCCTTTTAATAGTATCAATCCACTTTTTCCATCAAATCTTTTATTTGTTTTTGCTTTTACCGTCTTAACCAAACGCACTTGTTGGACTCCTTTCATTCAGCCTCCCAAAATTACAGCCCAATCTCTCACCACGTCAATTTCTTACTCCGAAGAAACAATTCACATAATTCTGTCCTCTCTTATGCACTTGATTGCTACCCAGAAACAAAAGTACAATTCTCAATTCATTCAATGACTTTAGAAAGCAATTTTTAGGGTTTTGTTGCAGAAACAGTAGGAACCGCAATCGCAGATATTTGAAGGTGGCAATAGTCCTGGCCTCCCGGCAAATATGCCGTCGGGAGCCTTTCTGAAATCATTCTGTCCGTGCTAGGCTACCTACATAAAATAATCCACACATATCGAAGGGAAAGGGGCAGCGTAAATAATTTGAGAAACGAAAGATTAGTAATTCATCATTTTTATTTGAGAATTACTGCTCAAATGAAAAATCAGTATGAAAATTTATGAGTACTGGTTTTAAGCTCCCATAACACATCAAATCCATATAAAATAATACTTCAAGCTAAGTAAATAAATTTTACTTTTGAAACTAAAAATATTGCTAATATTACTTCAGTCTTCGAGCGCTTAAAGAATTGATGCATTTTTTAAGCTAAGCGTTTACTCTTGAAATAATAAATAGCTACAACGTCCTACTAATCAACTAGTGGAATTCAAAACCTCGTAAATTTTCACAAATTACAAGATACGCAAGAAAAGGTAATTTTTGATTCTCGTGACATTCAATTGATCATCAATGCTTTCACCGTCTAAAACCATCACATACTACACTGCCTCATTTAGTGACGATGCACACGAGCGGCATCACAAATGTAAAAACAAATGTATGTACGGCAGCGCTGCGGTTTCGCAACTTAAAAAAACGCTCGTGTGCATCGGTCCTTAGCCTCTGCTCTTTTTCATTTTTACTTCAATTTCCGTTTCACTACTACTCGCTTCTGCTCATCATCATCTATGGCGCGATAGCCCAAGCCGGGCCTTGGCCTCCAGGATTAATCTCCTCCAATCGTGAAGTTTCTGAGCCCCTTCGCCAGTTGATCACTACCAGCAAAGATCTGCTGTAAGCTTCTATCGCGTCTTCCCATCGAGTCCTTGATCTTCCTGCTGGACTTCTACCTTGTGCTCTTTGCTTTAATTCTCTTTTGGGTAGCCGGTTGCTACCATTCTTTCTACATTTCCCATTGCAATTTGCGTAACTTTACGCAAGTAGTAGATAAAGGTGGTTCGTCAAATAGTTGTTTCACTGGGCCGTCGATTTCTGGAGCATTTTGCATTCAATATGTCCACTGCCTTTTCGGATTCGCTCGTCAGGGTCCATGTTTCCAGTGATTTGTAACCAGTGATTTATAAATACGGAGCTCATGTTGTCTGTGTACAGCTCTCGACCTTGGAATGGGAAGTACGGAGTAATAGGCTTTATTTGCGGCATCTAATCTCATCCTTTTTGACGCCTGTTCTATTCAGGTTAGCACCAAGGTACATAAAGTTAGCCACACTTTCAAAGTTATATTCTCCTACGGTCATGTTTTGTCGATCTGGATTGTTCTTCCTCGTTTGAGTCATGTACTTAGTTTTACTTTCATTAAATGGTAGGCCAATTCGGTTGGCTTCTGATTCTACGCTCAGAAATGCTCCTTTGGCATCTGAGATTTATCGTGCTGTAATATTGGCGTGATCAGCATACGCTACTAATTGTGCGGACTTGAAAATTAGTGTATCAGACGTTACACCTGTTGTCTTCCTGATGACGTGTTCCAGCGCAATATTAAAAAATATTGGGGAAAGCCCATGCCCTTGTTATGTCTGATTCCGTTTTGAAGCTGCCCGTTATTTCGCCGTTTAACGGGACTCTGTGTTGAGCATCGTGAAAATCATGCATTATTTTGTGCTGGGTATTCCTGTCGACACGATCGTTTGCTTGCTTGAAGTCTACAAAGAGTTGGTGAACGTCATATATTCCCAGCACTTTTTGAGCACCTGCTAAACTGAGAATATTTAGTCTATTGTAGACCATCCACTTCGAAAGCCATCATGATACTCTTCTATTATATTTACGTAAAACGGTTTTAATTTTCTTTCTATGATTTTTGAGAGAACTTTATATACCTACTCAATAAAACGATGCCTCTATATTTTTCACACCTTAACTCTTCTCCCTTTTTGTGTACAGGAAGGGCATATGCTTTTTCGCCAGTCCTCTGGTAACTGCTCCTCTGACTATATTCTGCATATTAGTCGGTGAAAAATGTTGCTTCTGGCTATCGCATGTGTCTTTCGCCGGTATAACGTGGAAACAATTCAAAGAATTTTTTAAGGTCGAATTCGATAACATGAACACATTTGCGTCAATGTTCCTGGAATTCAAAAACGTGCCCGAAGAAAGGCGAAAAACTGGCGGCATATGCTAATCGAGAACCCACCACGATTATTTCGCGATGTCATCTGAAGAGTGCCTATTATGCTTGCCCATCTGGCCTCCGGCGATACGTGTCTACGTTGTTTGGCGTGTATGGCAGAAATCGATTCCAGAGATCGACTCGTAAAGGAATTAAAGACAATTCGTTCATTCAAGCGAGCCGCAATTTCGTTGAAAGACAAATCGGCAAAACGAGCAGAAATATCTTTGCCGTTTTCTAAATGTGTATACTTCAGTTAAAAATAATAAATTTGCGGATTGAACGGAGAAATTGTCAAGTCCGGATTCGAGCCAATCATGAACATCCAAACCGGCGACGCCGACTGCTTCGGTGCCGTGGTGGGAGCGAAAGAACTCGGAGAACTATCATCTGTATTCGTTCTGGAGAAACCAACCATATCGCAAATGCCTATAAAAAGGGCCTGAAGAAGCGAAGAGTGGAGATTTGTCATGTGAATCCCTCCGGAGTCTTATATCGAAACCATTGAGTAATTAAATACGACTGGACTGGACAACCACGGGATCCTGTGGTCGCAACAACCCCTGCGACCACTTTTCCTAATGCTACGCTCTTTTTTACAACCTAAAAGAGAGCCAAATTGCACAAGCAAATATGGCTGCTGCTCAATGAAAACAAATTTTCATACAATCCTAAAAATTTGTTTTCTATTTAAAAAACCTTTACCATTATGAGGAAAACATGCAAAACATTAACCTATTAACTACTTATCTGCGAAAGGAAACACCTACAGATCCTTTTCGACTATAATTTTTACACGAAGGCACTACACATTTCACTTTGAAATTGTAAAGTAATTTCCAAGTGTTACACGTTAAAGTTATTCGGATTACAAAGCACAATAGAATATTTAAACACTTGGAATGAATTTAGATCGCGAACACTATTCACAGTTTTAATATCGGATAAAATTCGCAACAAAACTTGCAATTTGCCATTTTGGCGTTCAATTTGGATCAGTCAACTTGAGAGACAGATCCAATTAAGGTAGCTTCTGGAACAAAAAAGTGAGCGGCAAGAGGCAGAGGGAGGGGAAATGACAGACAGATCCTTTGAAAGAGAGCAGAAACCGGTCGCATGTTCTCCTATCCACTTTATATGAGCTTAGCCCATCCAGTTCTTATTCATCTGAGATCGAAACGGTGAGATTTTCTCATTCATTTTTGATTCGAGTTCCGAATGCTCTTTCATGCAAAACCATTTACGAGTAGCGTTGAAATTCACTGAGTGGTCTGGAAGAATCTAGTTTGGTGTGTTTGAACTTATTTTATTCCAGGTTACTATAGATATAGTTCGTTTAAAAATTTGTTTCCATATTTTACCTGACACACAGCTTCGCAATAGCATAATGATAGGCAAGGAAATCCTCAATCAAGATTTAGCGGTTATAAATAACTTTAGACGAAATTAAAATTTTGCCTAAGAATCGTGATAAAATTGTCAAGGTAATTACCATTGACGAGAATTTATTGAACGAAGTCAATACCGATTTCTCTCCAGATCAGAAACCGACTCTACGTGCATTCGCCGTTTTGAATCATTTTCAATTTATTTGTGACAAGTATACCGTGAAGACGGATAAACTGCTGAGATTAGAAATAAGGTTAAAGGGCTCCACTAAAATCGTTCAAAGGCGGCCATATTGGCTTGAATGAAATTCCAGAATTAATTTCCGATCAGATTGCTAGGTTGGGCGAGGCACATTTTTTTCATGCTTAAAAGTGGCCAGCGGGTTTCATCAAATTTCAGTACACCCCGATATTATCAAAAAGATTGCATTTGTTAAGCCTGAAGGTCAATAGGAATTCTTAGCGGTTTCTTTCGACCCCCTGGGAATGCTCCTTCCGTCTTCCAGTGTACAGTCACGAGTGCACTAGGTTTTAATCGTATCAAAAACTGTTGAAGAGGATATAAAGCGTTTAAAAATTATTCTTGTTTGTTTCCTTTAATACTTTTAAATGTTCGTTTATTATGAAACTAGCTCAATTCCTAGGATATGATGTCTCTTAAAATTCATGCGTTTACCAAACTACCACCACCTAGAACAGTCACAGGCCTTTAGCAACTGATCGGATTAGACTCGTATTTTCGTCAATTTTTTCCAAGATTCTCTGAGAAAATGGCTCCTCTTTATAAGCTGACAGGATCAAAAAATAGCGCGATTGCTTGGTTGTGTGACTACGTAGTTATCCGACGAGACATTCTCTCGACTGACGAACGAACTGGTGCTAATGATTTTTTATCCCAATTACACACCGATGAAAGTTCGATCAGCTATAGTGCCATTTCACTGCAAGTCGTAGATGGTAAACCTAGAGTTATTCCGTTCTTTAGCAAGTGTGACAGTCTTGGAAAAGTAAATATCGTTCTTTCGAACTCGAAACGCCGTCAAAAATTTCGCACATATGTCTGACAGGTCGAAAATTCACTGTTGTCACAGACTGCAACACCTTGAAGACTTCTCAGGCAAAAAAAGATTTATCCCCTCTCGTGTACATCGATGGTAGGCTTTTCTACAAGCATTGGGTAAGAGTATGGCACTATTAGTCCCGAAAGCTTCTGCAAAACGAAAACGGTGATTCAAGATCCAACTCTGATACACAAAGACCCTAACAGTAAGATGGAATTAAAATATGTAGACCTCACCACTCTCGATGTTGAACAAAGAGACGAAGAAATTTGTAACATTCAATGGGAACTTTCTAATGAGCAAATGGACGAAAATCTAAGAATACTATGAAACTCGTTCAGAAATTTTGTTTGGTCGCACTCGTTGCTTATCCATTGCTCCCCGCGCACTTCGATAGTCAGTAATCAATCAAGTGCATGAATCACTGATGCACCTAGGCTGGGAAAAGGCATTAGAAAAAGTATACAATCATTATAGGTTCGAAAAAATTTCTAAATATGTTCAAAATTTATCGATAATTGCATTCAATGCAAAGTAGCTAAGTCTCATTCTGGTAAGGTTCAAATAGTCATACATCCCATCCTAAAGTTAACATTCTTTGGCATACAGTTCATATTGGTGCCACAGGGAAACTTAGCGGTAAAAATGACTCAAAAGATTTCGTGATGTTTTTTATCGATTCGTTCACAAAATAATCGTATCCAACTTGCTTTGTTTGGGGTTCCTCACGAGTAAAAGCGGATCAGATTCGCTGTTTGGCGAGCAAGGTATTCAAATATTTTTGCGGCTCTCACGGTATTCAGTTACACCTTATTGCCACTGGTGCCAGCCGCACTAACGAGCAAGTAAAACGTGTAATGTCCACATTGAAAAATATGCTTTAAATCCTTGAATGTGATGGAGTGCCATGAATTGAGGTGCGTTTCAGTGAGAATCATGATTTCAGGCTTTTGCTAGACGATGAATCCTAGGAGATAGTCACGTCGATGTAGAGTAACAATAGAGTTGACGCTGACCGAGATGAGGTCAAGCCTATCCATAGGAATGTGACTAGATGAGAAGTTATTTTGAGACATTTGAAAGCTCTAAACGCTGAAGCTAGTTTTTGAACCTTGGTTGTTAATTCTTTCCGATAAAGAATTAAGTTGCTGCTAAATTTGAAGAAGCAGCTCATTGTTTCTGCTTACATTATTGACAGCATTTTCTGTTGATTCACTACCGGCGTATGCAAATGCTACCCCGAGCTGACGAAATTGGAAGGCATCACACTGCAGTATACTTGCGTGTGTTTTGGAATAAATTAAACTTTATCATCTTGATATCGGGGGCATCCTGCATATGATGCTGTATGACCAAATGCTTCGCAGTTAACACAGCATTATTTTCCTTTAGGCTCCGTCTGGACTAATTTACACTCACTGGGGGCATGAACGCCTTTGCATTTCACGCAACGATAGTACATGGCGCATTTGTCACCGGTAAAACTGGAGGCGTCCCCACCTCACCACTCTGAAATTCAAGTACCTTATCTGATGAAAGGTACTTAAACTGTGTTTATTAAAAATTTGTACTAGATAAAGTGGTAAATTCTTCTTTTCGATGATCGATCTTCTTGTTGCAATAGTTTTGAGAGAAATGAATTTAATTTCTGGTGCAGCTTTCTTGAGCGCAAAAATGAAATCGATCGTATCCTCTCCGCAGTCCAGACCCTTCAACAGAAAGGCCTGATTTTTTTCACTTTTTGGGGTTTAGGTGAAGTCTGGAACCTCCCCAAAATTCAGAGCATCTTTGGCTAATTTGAAGTCAACCAGCGATTTTTTTTTTAATAGTTTACTCTTTTGATTTCGAAAATGCTTAATTTTTTTTTTCCAATAGCCGAAGCATATCTCTTCCATTTTGTCTAAATATATTTATTGACGGACCTTTTTCTGCGTTGTTGCTGGCTTTTTCTGAAGAACCAGCATAATTGCGAATTGGTTTCTTTTCTTATTTTTATTTATTAAATATTGAATAAAATTGATATTGGTATCTTTATCGGAATTACCTTCGACACTTTCTTCAGTTTCCATTTCTTCTGCCAATCCTTCCTGCGCTGCAAAATAACTTTGACTATTATTAGTGCCACCAACACTTATAATTTCTTAGTTGTTTCCACACTTTTCTTCACCATTGCTTCTTGTTGGATTTGCTTTTGGTGCTGCGACCTTTGGGTCGTCATCCCTTTCTTGAATATATCTTCTTGGGACTGTATCCGTCGATTTAGTTCATAATAGTAATAGTAGTTTTCATAGTTTAATTATTTCTTCTTTATATGCGATGATTTGTAGTTTGCATCCACCATCTGCATTTTTTTTTTATCGTGTTTTTGTTTTGTTGATGATTGTCGCCAGCTTCGTATTTGACATTTCCTCAAGTTCGATGAGAAGCTGTCCGGCTCTTACATGCCAGTGGTCCCGAAATTGTCATTGGATTCTCCGCTTTTCTTTATATATTGAACTAAAATTATAATATTCGATATAAAAGGCTTGGCTCGTTTGCTTCAATGATATAAGCTTTTTTCAAGAAAAATTAACTTCGGACTGACGTCCTAAAAAAATAATTTAATTTTTGAAAACTAGTCACAGGAGCGATTTAAAAACATGTCTGTGCGCAACGAATGCAAAACGTAGAATCAGAAGGGTCCCTGAGCACGGCTCAACATTGGCCGTGTCGTACAACGAGCGCGAGAGTCGTAGCAAGTAATGAGTCAACCGAGACGCAGGAAGGAGAAAGGTAGCGCCAGCATTGGGAACTGAAACGAAAAGCCACCGAACGATGGGCAACAAGTCTGAAACAAATGCTCGTAAGAGACGGGCAATTCTGTTTCCTTAAATAAAGTGCTTGAAATTAAATTCTTCTTCCTCTTCGTAGCACTACAGCCCCTCTCGGGCCTTCGCTTCCTGCAAATAGCGCCTCCATCTGTCTCGGTCCATTGACCACGACCTCCAATTTTGAAATCCGAACAGCGATGAACTGTCTTCGTCGACCGAGTCAAACCAGCGTTTCCTCGGTTTCCCGACTGGTCTCCAGCCTTCAGTTCTCCCAACGAATACCTTCTTGAGTTAGGGTCCATGTTTCACACCCATAACATTAAACAGGTCTTATCACAGATTTGTATACTTGGAGCTTTGCTTTCCTGTGTATGCAGCTGGTTTCAAGATCCTCGAAACTGAATAAAGTATTTTATTTGCGAGCTGTATTCTTCGGCGTATTTAGTCTCTTTCATTACCGGTTCTCGTTCTTTTGGCGCCTAAATATACAAATTCGCTCACATTTTCGATACTGTATTTGCCTAACGTGGTATTTTGTGTACTTGAGATATTTTTCCTCGATTGCGTTATGAGCTTTGTTTTATTCTCATTGATTTGCAGCCTTACTAGTTTGGCTTCACTGTCGAGTTTCAGGAAGAGTTCTTTGGCAGTTGTTAATGACCGTGACAAAATGTTGATGTCGTCCGCATAGGCTACTACTTGGCTCGACTTGCATAGTAAGGTACCTCGTGTATATCGACATGTAGCTTTCTCATGACATCTTCCAGAGCCAGGTTGAATAGCAACAGGGCCAGCCCATCTCCCCGCTTTAGTCCGATATTTGTATCAAAGGTATCGATGAGTTGGTTGTTGATGCGGACTTGGGAGGTTGTCGACGTCATTGTCATTTCGGCAAGACGGACTAATTTGGCTAGGATGCCAAAGCCAACATCATTTGGTACAGTACGTACCATACTATCGTATGCTTGCTTAAAGTCACCGAAAATTTGGTGTACATCAATGTTAAACTCCCAGCATTTTTCAAGTACCTACTTGTCAATAAAAAATAGGTCTATCATCGATCTACCTGCTCTAAAAGCACCTTGATACTCCCCAAAAATACTTGTACTGTCGGCATATGATCCGATTTTATTTTCTAAGATCTTTGAAAATATTTTGTACGCCGTACAAACTAGTGATATGCCTCTATAATTTTGGCACTACACCTTGTCACCTTTTTTGTGGATAAGGAATATAATTGATTGGCTCCACTCGTTCGGCATATGTTCTTGTTGCCAAATGCGCTGGATGACTTTGTGAGTAGCTTTACGAACACCGCTACCACCACATTTGATGAGCTCCACTAGAATTCCATCGATGCCCGGCGCTTTATTATTCTTTTGGACTTTGATGGTGGAACAAACTTTATCCAGAGTTTGTCGGGCGAATGGAAGCTCTCCGCAGACATCTATAGGCTTCGATGTTCTGGAGCTGTGCGGAGGATTTAGGAGGTTCTTGAAATATGCCCATCTTTGCTTAATCTTGGTTTCATCAGCGATGATATTGCCGATGTCATCACGACAGAGCGTGGTTTTGGGCTGATAATCACGTTTCAGGCTTGACTTACACCAATACTTCTCAATTGGACGTCATAGTATTTTCTTTTCTTGGTTCTAATAATCTTATTCGCTACTCTTCTGAGATTTTCATAGTGTTCTGTTTTCGTCCTGGTTTTCCTACCTACGTAATCTTTGTCAGCCTGATTCGTTTTGTCTGACGCATTCTGGCACTCATCATCGAACCTGTCATTTGTCTTGCGCTGGGCTTGATGTCCGATCGTCTGTTCTGCCACCGTCTTAATAGCCGCTTTCACTTCCATCCAGAGCTCGTTGCTTGTTTTCAGCGTTGCGTCTGATAAGATGGGAGCCAGCTGTTTGTCGAGGGTTTCCGTGAATTTTTTTGTCACAGACGCCGTTTGGAGCCTTTCGGCCTCAAATTTTTGTAGCGGGCTAGTCTTCGGTGAATACGCCTTTGACATACGACATCGATTGGTTAATTTGATCAAGTAATGATCTGAATTGCAATTAACTCGGTCTGTACGGACGTCAAGTATGGTCGAGGCCAAACGTTGTTGGATCAAAACATGGTCGATCTGTGTGTTTCCATCTGGTGATGCCCAGGTACTTTTATGTATGCGTTGATGAAGGAAGCAAGTCGAACGTATGACTAGATAGCTGGCCGTTGTCATTTGTTCATCGTGGAGGCTATATCCTCCAGTCGTTCCCCGATGAGATATCTCATTGCCAACCTTAGCGTTGAAATCACTCAGAATTATTTTTAAGTCATTTGTAGGCAATTAGTCGACTAGTCTTGCTAACTGGTTGTTGAAAGTTTCCTTCATTTCTTCGTCCTTTTCTTCGGTCGAAGCGTGTACGTTGATCAGCCAGATTTTGAAGAAATCCGCTTTTATACAGATCGCACACAACTGTTCATTAACTGCCTTAAAATCAATAACGTACAATTTAACTTCCTATCCACAATCAAGGCCACTCCAAATTCTGGTTTTCCAGTACGACTTCCCACTTTTGAATATTGTGTTCGATCTCATGTCTTGAATATCATTATCAGTCCAGTTCGTTTCCTGGATCGACAGTATTTTTAATTTATATTGACTGGCCTGTTGTAGAAGGTATTTAACAGCGCCAGGGTAATTGAGTGATCTGACGTTCCAGGATCCAATACCATAGTCCTTTTTCTGTTTGCGAGGTCGTTGTCATGAGTCCAATCCATTCCGAGACCCTTCTGCAGGTTTCGAAACAATGTAGGTTTTTCCAGGGACGGGGAGTTAGCTCGTCACCCAGCCTCCATTCCGATGGCATGATTATTACTTCGATTCCGTTATCATGCGCGGAAGACTCGCCTTCACCCTCTAACGTCCCCACAAAGGAGGTGTAAGTAGGATTTAGTCGCAGAGCTGTAGATGTATTTACAGTCATTAGCATTTCTCGGCATTTAATGTCCCATTATTGGGCAACCAGTAAACCCAATGTGCGACCCCGAGAACATTTACGACCGGGGTTTATGATGAAAAATCATGGAAGCTATGGGTTGGGGAAACAAGGTGTTCCCTCCTACTTTCTCAATCGGGCTTGGGACCGTCTACGACGGAGTTCAATATTAAATTAACAGCTTTATTGATGGCGACGACAAATTTCGCAAAATATGCAATTAGTTCTATCATCAAACTGACTTTACAGAAAATCTAAAATACCAGTGATCCATTACTCAAAATTTTATCAAATAACTCAATAGATTTATTAGCATATCAAATTAGCATAAATAGCAACAAAAAATATATTTTCCATCCAAAATCTGGTTAAAACCAAATTTCGCCAACCCAGGAGATAAAATATTGACACTTTAATATGTAAACCAATTCAATATTTACGTAATCACGACCATATCTTCATTGATTAATTTTATTATCTAACTCAGGAATTTGCTACTGAATTCTGATATTGATAGTTTGTAGCTTAATATTGGAGTGTTATATAAACATCTCCAAGAAACAACACAATGTAAATTTTAAATAAACAGCATTCATTTCGTTCGAATTTTCTCATATTTGGTGTAAGATTATGATAAGGGAGGCGACGTTTATCAGTTGTGGTGAAGAAATCGTGTTTATTATGGACATTTGTGCAGAATGGATTTAATTTTCAATAAAATGACGACTAAAAATGATCATTTTTCAATACACAATTTTCGTTTAAAATGATCCAGATATCACTACATGATTTGAAGGCGATGGCGGCGACGTTTTCTTTTAAATATTGTTTATCAACCTGTTATTGGTTCGAGAGAAAATCAAAAAAAGAAGGTATAATTAGGCGCCGACCGGGCTGCTTACTTTTTTGGTTTTCTCTCTAATCAATGACAGGTTAATAAACAACACATATCAAATTTCCACACTCGTCACCGCTCTAAAATCAAGTGGGCAATCAGAAACTTCATCTGAAAGGATTTATCATTTTCCCGAAAACTAAGAACCTTTCGCATAAATGCTCAAAACAAATGCGATTCCTTACACCAATCTCGATTGAATGCTATCAAAATCACGCTTCGCTTCTCTTAACGTAATTGTACCTCATATTTTCCCTCGCCATCATCTATTACCTCCCAAAATGCCAAGCAGTCCCATTAAAATAAATCAAACGCCGGAACATTATTCGTGAGCATTAATGTAAAATCATGTGGTAGTATTGTTCATTAAAGCTTACACTAGGAAAAAGTTTAAGCAAGAGTGAAATGTATCTTTCAGTCGCTCGCTAAACTTGGAACGCGGAGGCACCGTTAGCAAAGCTTGCCTACCGGTGAAAAATTCATTGCTCACCTTAAACTTAGAGCAATGCTGCACAACAGCTAAATTTAACACGTACTGTCTATTGTACAGTCAAGTGACGAGATCTCGGTTGCTCTGTAGATATTTCTCTAAAACGTTTCGTTCGCCACTAACCAGTCCGGTTTTTCGTGAAAAGCTCGTCGCCGCGATATTAGTTTAATTTTTAACTAAATTATCACTTTGTTCCAAGAATTATCGAAATTTATGGTGCTTTTTACTCTTATCTGAATAGTCTGGACCCAGTACGAGTGCCTGATAAAAATAAAATCGGGAGTGTGTTCCAGTTCAGTGTTTTGACCCCTTTTCGAAAGCCCCCTATTGAAATTTTCATGATTATATAAGGCACAATCAGAAAAGATTAAGAAAGTGAGAGGAGTGTCTTAGAGAAAAGAAGAAATAGAAATAAAGAAAGGACTGTGTAAAATTCGGCTGTGATTAGTTTTGTATCGAACCTACGAAATTTTTTAAATAATTGTTACTGTTCAGCCTTTAAGAAAGGATATATTGATTTTTGCTTAATTAAAAGTAAGTATTTGCAGCAGCCTCCATTATTGCGTCTATAAGAAATAAAATTTTGCGGGGATTTTTGTTGGCACCATTTCGAGTCCATTACGTAATGACCAAAGAATAATTCTTCATTTGTTCTAGAGATTTGCATATATTGTGCACATAATTTCTTGCATTTTGTGTACAAATCAATAAAGATTACATAAAATTGATCACTCTGTTTTGAAATCATCGTTTAATAACGAATAATTCAAATTTTTGTGAAAATAAATTCACTACCGCTATGCCCCATCTAGTTTTCTGCTAATCAAATACTTTAAATCGAAAGCTCTATATGCAAGAAATTGTTAAGGCCAAGGTTAATCAGAAGCAGAAGTATCTTAGATTCCAGTGACAGATGTAGCGCAAACTCTGTAAGGTTGGGCGTTCGGCCTTCCCAATTGTTCCGTACACTTATTTACATAATGCGGACGAGTCACGTGCTTTATCACAGATTACTCACTTTCCCACTAGAATGTGAATCGATTGTTTTCGATATCTTTGTCGTCCATTTCACATGTGAAGGTCTTCCGTACATGGGTAATTAATTGATAGTAATGACGTCAACAGGTGCTATCACGCCTATCGGAAGTTATTGATTATCACGAGTGATAGCACTATCATATTGATGCAATCAAAGCATATGTTGACTTTGATTTTTCCCTCTTTTCATTTACTGTCTAGTCTAGAAACAAGATTAGGTTTGGAGTCAAGAGACTGTTACGTAAACAAAAATCAATTGTCCGATGTCCAATATTTATTTGCTCTTTTTTTCTAACATACGTATATTACTTATGTCTCTTAATACATTTATAAAGCACTATCAGATAGCTATAAAGTGTCTTCCACGAATCTGATTTTATTAGCTGACGTCACATTAAAGTCGAATTTAAAATTTAACAGGAATATAGTGAAAAGCTTTGCCAGCTGCAATTAAATTCTGGAAACCCATAAACATTTGAGTCATCCTTGTCAAACAAGTTGTATTCTTGATTAAACTGTTGACATTTACTCGTATTTAGTCTTCAACGAGAATTTTTTTATCTGATATACTGTAATATGATTTTAGTCTGACATTATTCATATCAACTTAAAAGATATTTTGCATTACATTGACTAACTTTCACAATAATTAAATTTACGAGTACATTTTTCGTGTAACAATTTTGGCATGAATTCATCTTAATATCTTTAAAATCAGTGAAAGTGAATTCAACGCCAAATTTCATTGACAGTCTTGTTTGCATGAACATCGAAGTGGTGAATAAAAAATAGTTTACATACGAATTTTGCAGTTAGATCTCTAACATAAGCATTGTGTTCGTCATATAGATATTGTTAGTATTATTTAAATTCCCACTTTACTTTCACATGCGCAATCACGCTACAGTTTGATTTTGAATATGATTGACAAATAGGTCAAGGCGTTTTGAATTAATAAAGCAGAATTCATTTATGATCCCAGGTGTGCATAAAATATTGATATTTGCTCACATGTGCTGCAATATAAATATAATAGTATAATATTTCACTATTGATGATAAAAAATAAATTAAGAATCCCCGTTGGCACCACCTCCCGGAAAGGTTTTCTCGGAGGCATCTTTAAATGAATAAACAACCACTAAACTCCGACCTGAACTTGCCTAGAATCCTTTTGATGCATCCACCATATCGTCCATACCTTGCAACATCATATTACTATTTGTTTCGGTCCCTGCAAAACTTCCTTAATGAAAAGAAATTCACTTCAAAAAGAGACTGGAAAAATCACTTGGCCAAGTTTTTCGCTGATAAACCACAGAAGTTCTACACAGATGGATTAATGGCTCTACCCAAAAAATGGCAAAACGTCATAGATAATAATGAACAATATGTACTTGCATAAAATCCATTTTAGATAAAAGAAATATTCAATCAAAAAATTACAAATAAGGCTCAATTCATATTCCCACATTAAAGCATTGCAATCTATAACGCCATTGGTACTCATATTTTGAAAAAATGATAAGAATGTTGCTAGAAGAGAAGAGTAATTTGATCGCAATGAGCTGCAACATTAATTTTAATTATCTCTTCTAAGCAAAAGATAAAATAGAATTTAAAATTTTATGATTTTGAGCAAAAAATTCGATTAGTAAAATTTTTTCGTAAGGGTTAAGCATGAACTTACGGGAAAATAAGCATGTTTATTCCAAAATAATAATAATGTTAAGCTCAAAAATAAAATTTAATGCTCATTTTAAAATAATTACTTCGCAGCTCAATAGTTTTTAAAGGTTTGGGAAATTACTTCCAGATATACATTCAGCATAAATCTAGGTGAATATTTTATTGCAAGTTAATGTTGCCTCTAAAAATCATGTAATATGCAATAACAAAGAAAACCGACTTAAAAATGCGCTGAAAATGGTGAAATAAATTTAATGAAATCGGTGCCAATTCAGTTTCTCCGCTTTGAAAAAGAAACTTGAAACCATTTATTCACCAATAACAACCTATTTCAGTACATTTTGATATCGGTTGCCTTTTAACTTATAAAAGTATTTTATCTGTTCAAATTTCCCATATACTCTCATCGAACAATATTTTAAATTTTGCCCAAGTGACGTCACAGTACTCGTTTATGTCACATGATTTCGACAACTTACCTTATATTCTATTGACCTTGTGCTTAATGACTATATGACATTTGACAGTATATGGATGTCAATTAAACTTTGACGGTTGGAATATAATACTTATATTACATTATTGCTTTTGGATTTATAGACTTTGCAATTTGCTCTTGTGACTTACGACTTGAACCGTTTGACAAATAAATACGTTAAAACTTAAAGTAAATCTAATCCTAATATAAATTAAATTTATTCCTACATCTAATCTAAAACTATAAGCTGTTTAGTACAGCATTCGTTCTTACACTTATATTTATCTAGAGTAGATTTTATTTTATGACACATATGAACTAACAACATTTACATACGTTTTGTTTAACCGCGTTATGTAATTGGTTCGCATGAAACGAAAACGCCGGTTTATTGGTACTTACAGAATTATTAGGATGAGAGGAGTGATTTCACCAGCAATATGTGCCTGCACATTTCTACTTTGAGATACAGCAAGGCGTTGCCCTCTCCCGCTGGCATTTCTAAAGCAGATCAGTTCCGATTTGCTGGTTTTATTTAGAGCCCCCAATCCTTTAGATATTGAACGATGTTATGGACGGAGCGCTGAAGCTTTATTTGAGCCATCGCTGGGAGGCAGTGAGGAGGGTGACAGTGAGGAGGATATCATCTGCATACATTGCTATATCGATAGTCGAGCAGTTCGGGCGTAGGATATCATGAAGGAAAAAGTTGAACAGGGCGAAACCGAGGATAGAGCCTTGTGGGACTCCCGATCTGTTAGGGATATGATTTGAAATGAGATTCCCCAGGTTAATTTGGGATGTTCAATCCGACAGGTAGCTATATAGGATTCTGAGGATTGTGACCGGGCAGGATGACATTTTTCAATTTGTACTTGAGACCGTTGATGCAAACTGAGTCGAATGTCTTTTTCAGGTCTAGAGCACAGGCCCTTGTGCATTCTTTCCACGAAAGATTGCGGGTGACTCTTTTGTGCAATAGCATTATTGCATGCTCCGTAACTGGCTCGCCTTCAAATCTAAACTGAAAATCGGGGATCAGGAGATTAGTAAAATTGTTCAAGTATTGCAAAATAATCTTTTCAAGGGGTCTACCCATGTTAGGCAAAAGGGAAATCGGCCGAAAATTATTAATGCTTCCTTCGCCGCCTGGTTTTGATATTGGGATTAGTTTACTGACTTTTCAAGGTTTTGGAAAATATCCAATTACTTGTATAATATCGTCAAGAAGGAGGAGATGGTCTTTCTGCACTTCTTGAGTATTCTGTTCGGGATGCCGTCAATGCTGTGAGAAAGCTTACTATTTAAGGCATTTAGGAGATCTTCTACTTCCGTTTTCGAGGTGAAAAATCCCGGCGAAGAATGGATGTTGTGGAGATATTATAACTGGAGAATACAGTTAAATAAGATCCCTCGTATCCTTCCGTCGTTAGTAAAACCTCTGCTCTAGCGTTTTTATTCAAAGCTGTGTTGGACGACTCACGGCGACGATATAGTTATTTGAAGTATCCCTCACATGCAACGATCTTGTCAGATTGTGCAGTGAAGACTTTATTCCCTCGCTTTATAGGGTCTTTCTCAATATTGAATTTGGAACTCTTACGGCCTGTGAGTTGGTCTATAGTTTTAAACACATATGAAGATGGTCGAAGTGACCTCAATCTGCTTTTATAGAAGTTGACTTTGGATTTGTTGCGTTTTTGGTTTTCACAGGAAATGCTTGTTATTTGCGTTTTAAATTCCAAATACTCCTCATTCAATCGGTTAAAGCTTCGATGATAAATACGTTTGAGCCGTCGGAGCATATGGTTCCGAGTTTTTATTAATTGAAGAGTCTCGTAAGTTAGACATCTATAAAGCGGGCTGCGTGGTTTCTGGAAGGGGACATGCTGGTCTAGACACTAATGGCAAATGTTAGTGCCGATATATGAGAAACTATTTTTGCGTTCGAGAGAATGATACTTTACGATTGGAGATTCGGAAGGAGGACTTTGAGGTCTTTTCTGAAGTTTGGCCAGTTTTTGGAATTAAACGATTTCAAGTGAGGTGGGCAAATAGGAAGTGGTATGTGTGATTTAGTGGTTATGGTGAGATGGAGTCCATGATGGTCCGATAACGAGCTAAATGTGGAACAAGTAAAAGGAATTGTGGGATCGTTGAGGTCAGATGATATTATGAAATTAATATATCTAAAAATGAACTCCCTCTGGGAAATATTCGGCGTTCGCATGGAGCCATTCGAATAGGTAGTTCCCGTTGGTGTTCCTTGTGGAGTCTCCCCAGATTGCACGGGGAAGGTATAGGGAGCCAATAAGAATTTTGGCTGGGTTTCCGTTAGGTCGTTTGGTGTTGAGAGGAATTATTTTATTCAAAGGGGATTTGATGGATGTCTAAATTATCCCGAAACAGTATCGCAGTACCTCTACCACTGTCATTCGAAGCACATTGTAGTTCTCCACACGGACTTTATGTTGAGGATTAAGAACTATCTTGTTTAGAAGGAGGATGTCGGGTTGGAAGGATCTGACCAAATCAGCAATGTAGAGCCTCTCATGTGAAATTAGGAAGTTGTTATTTAGAGAAAGAATTTTAAGTCTATTTCCAACCATAAGGATTGAAATAGAAATTGAGGAGAGCCATTGGTTTCTCTTGGTCAAGAATGGCGTCAAAGAATGGGAGGAAAGCCCTGACCTTGGATAGAAGTTCACTAGGAGAGAAAACTCCATGGTTATCTGTTGTAGGTGCTCGACGGGGTTAAAAGTCGGTGAAATCAAAGTGTGGTGCAGAGTTCTGTTTCTTAAGATTTCTGAATATGAGGTCCGGTTGGTAATAAGAGCAGAGTGGTGTGGGGTTGTAGGGGTTGGTGAACTATTTTAATAGATGGGTAGCGGTGAATATAAGATTGGAGGTGCCGTCCGTTTGACTTTAGCTTCGATTGCTCTGTCCAACAATCTTTTTCGTTGCGGGCAGCCGGAAAAATTTGCTAAATTTCCATGTATCTTACTCATAGTCCAGAATGGAGCGGTTTCCGGCTTTTCCATATTTTTCCTGGGGCATTTTTCTGAGCGATGCTCCTCTCCACATGCTACACATCGCATTTTGACAACGGTAACATTGAAAAAGATCGCTCCTTTTGAGGCGTTCCTATACGGCTCGTTGGTTTAGTATGTAGCGCAACTTTAAAGCTGCGTTGTTATCTGCTTCCGATGCCACTGTTGGCCTAATTAAGTCCAAGTTGATCCTATTTGCCCTCGGCCACGCAGTATTAAGTAGACTGACCGACTCGCGGCTTAAATTTGGTATTTGGTTGGTTATGTCCTCTCGAACCGCCTCAGCTCCAAAGTCTGAGCGAACTTTTTTTCTTTTGAGGTGAACGGGTACCCCACTGCTTCGATGTTCTTGAGCAGATTCATTATGTAAGCGTGGGGCTCGAGTCTGTCCACTGTGATTTTCAGTCGGAATTTCGACGGCTTTGTAATACTGTACTCTAGACGAGTACCATCGGTAGGGGTATATCTATCCATAATGACTTTAGCACTGTTGCCTTTACATTCTCTACGAAAATTGGCAAGAACCACACCTTTTTCATCCGAGTGTTATTTGCGGTTGTTTGATTATTTTGGTTATCATTCGCCAGTGCGCGAAGAAGATTAGTGCTACGTTTGGATGGGATTGACAAAGGAGCCGGGGCTTTGCGTTTTACGACTAATTTACCCTTCGCTAATATAAATTCATTTACGTCTTGGTAAAAGCTTGAATTCTTTGCTGTCGTATCGTCCGCATCCATCAAGTCGGAAGGAATTTCCTTACGGGCGGCTTTGGTCTTTGGTTGCTCCGCCATTGTGTTTGCTTGACGACAATAACTAGTCCTTTTTTTCTGCCTCTGAAATTCTGTTCACGGTATATCCGATAGGCGCTTGCCCAAGATGAAGTTTCTGCTTTCTTCCGGTCTTCAAATTTCAAACTTTATGTATATAATCTTTTCGTTACCTAATAAATTTTTTATAATTTCGCACTCGTGTTGACAGTTTCAACGTCCAAACGTCAGTCGATTTCTTATCTCTTGCAATGGCAGCTCATCCATAACCGCCATCAAACGCTTCTAACACTTCTGTATAACTGAAGGCTTAGCCTTGTCCCAGACAATAGACAGAAGACATACAGCATGCCTTAAATTGAAATCCTTAATTTTACCCTCTAAATATGCCCCTCAATTCCCAACTAAATTCACGAAAAGTCCTTTTTAGGGTTTTTTAAAATAATTTTACAAAACCCTACTAAAATCGCGACCTGTCTGTCCGTCCATCCGTCCGTGTGTCACAACAATCTTTCTCGCAAACGCTAGTAGCTAGAAACATCAAATTTTGTATATAGGTGTAGAGTGGTGCCCTCTTCAAGTTCAACTTCAAAAAAAATTTATAAGACATTTAAGGGGGGTCTCACTATACCGGGGAGTGGCCCCTGAACAAAAATGTAATCAAAGGTTGCGGATATGGGTATCAAATGAAAGGTCTTGATGAGAGCTTTACGAAACAATTCTTAACTGACAGTTTTTGCTTTAGAGAGGTGTACAGAGAGGGGAAATACACGAAAAATCGGTTCAAAAAGTTTATATATGATCCACGTATTTTTGTTGGTTTTGCAAATGACAGGCTTATTTTTGAAGTTCTTAATGCTCTAAGATTTGCAGCTTTTCCAATGACCACCAGATACATTAGTGCAAGCTAGAAAGGTGGTTCTCTCCTTGCATGCTTTCCGATCAGGAGCAGTACCTTCGTTACAACCCACAAATGGTTTCTATGGCATGTACTTGAATAATGAACCAGACTCGTCCGCGTTGTAAATTTGAACTGGTGACAAATTGAGCTTTTTTATTCTATTTTCGATATGAATCAAATACGGTTCTACCAATTGTGGTTCATTTGATAATTTTCCCCTGCAAATGTTCAGCATCCGGATTCTATATCGGTTTTTGAAATTCGAAAACCATCCATTACTGGCATTGAAACCTGATTTTTCTTCGATTTTTTTGATGAAGAGAACATGCTGTTGATTTAAGAACCTCTGCGGAAATTGGAACGTTTTGCCTGCGTTGCCTTTGGAACAAGCTTCTTAGAGTTACGGGTTTTCCCAGTCCGCTCTCAGAATTCGATACAAAGTAGTTAGCGCATCTTTTAAGCTCTTTAAAACTTTTTTATAAAAGCCTACTAGTTTCGCGACCTGTATGTCCGTCAGTCCATCCGTCCGTCCATCCATCTGTCCATGCGTCACAGCAAGTTTCCTCAGAAACTATAGAAGCTATAATGATCGTATTTTGTGAAAAGGTCAGAAGTGGTGATCCCTCAAAAGTTTAGGTCTTACCAAAAAGTAGCCGTTAAAATTTTGTTTCTAATCAAAGGTACTCGAGTGGGATATCAAATGAAAGGTCTTGATTAGAATTTTTAAAATTTCAAAGAAAGAGGCGGGACCAGTTTGAGGCAAACTTTACCAACATGTTGTGTCCCCCCCCCCTGTATACCCCCCCCCCCCCTCGGAGGCAACAGGGGCAACAAATACCTCAGTAATCAAAATTTACTCAACTTTGTTAATAATATTATGATTTGTAGAATTTACATTTTCGATCATAAAATCAAAAGGCTATCCTTAAACTTGCAATAATATGGATAATATAAAATCGATATGCTTACAAAATTTCATCGAACCCTAATCAATTGAGTTATAGTCATTTCAATTGTATGGAATTACAACAACAATAACACGTGTTTATGGTTGATAAATATTTCAAATTGACCTAGGCACTTTTATCTTCTTCCAAAATTCATGTAAATTTAAGGAATAGTGTTTCATTTGAATATGTTCAATTGGCCGAGCATTCAGAAAAATTATTTAAGCTGGACCAAATGGCAGCTGCATCTTTTGCATAAATTTGAACGATTTCTTATCTAAGTATTGGATGAATAATTCAAGTTATCGATTCAAGCTATTAGAAAACTTGTTTCGAATCCTAGGATGGTTACAACAGCCTTCTGGTAGGAGCACTCCCCTGCTTACTCAACTTGTTTCTTTCTGATTCTGCTTATGCTTGATTTATTACACTTTTATGTAGCTTAACTGATACACCTTCACTCAATTTTGGTAAAATCTCAGCCATCCGCTTTATAGAAAGCTTGGGAGCTTTTATAACGATTGCCATACTTTTTCGAATAAAACTACAGCCAGAGAAAATAAGCTGGCCACTGGAAAAAAATAAACCCAAATGTTTCTACGAATGGATAATTTTCCGAGAAGTGTCTGTTCAATTACTGCCAATTACAATTAAAAATCAATCATGATGAACAATAATAAATCATGGAGGGAACGTTGTATCAACATTTTTTGAAAAGTTGCAATTACTGAGTTACTAATGGTGAAAATTTTGATGTCGCCTTAACTGAGGTATTGCGTTGATCGAGTGTTACTTTTAGCGAGGGCGTACTCTATAGGGCTCTCCATTAAGGACATAACAATTTTATCTATTGAAAAAACAGAAATATTTAAGATATTTAGTTTATTGTGGGTGAAGTGCGAGCATCATATTTTATGAAGACATTCGATTTCGGTCATATGACCACCACGAGCCCGTTTACAGTGGCCGATTCTTTGAACCCAATTTTCAACCACTCTGGCACACATTTCGACCGGACCGTTGGCAATTTCGCGTTGGATGTTGTCTTTGAGCTCATCTAAAATTGCAGGCTTATTGGCATAGACCAGTGACTTGATATAGCCCCATAAAAAGAAATCCGATGCCGTTGGATCGTTCTTATTTTTTCCACCATTCAAAAAACCACGAGACATTCCTTTTCACTCGTGAAATATTTCCTCTCTACTTTCGAGAGGCTATGGTTTAGATAGCAGACCACCTTTTCACCCTCCAGATGACACTTGCTGGTGCCTGAGGTGTCCGTCTGCATGTTAGATGGTAGAGAAAAACCTGGACAGAAAAACCTGGCATGTTAGATGGTAGAGAAAAACCGCACTTCACAACTTTGAAACCACATAAATTTCTTGTGTTCTTGTTTTCGACCGGACCAATTCTCGAGATAATACGTCCACCAAATTTGCCTTTCAATAAATCGATTGTAGGCGTGGTATGTGACTAGTGGTACCGTCTTGTTGAAATCACATATCGTTGATGTCAAGTTCATCCAATTCTACCCACAAATAATCCCAACATAACACGATTGCGTTCTCCATTTTGACGGTCGTTTTCATCCACGAAAAAATACGGCCCAACCACACCTCCGGCATGAAAACCGCACCAAACTGCTGATGCAACGGTGTCTCAAGAAGCACATGTGGGTTTGTAGCTGACCAATAATGCATATTTTGCTTATTCATAAAGCCATTAATCCAGAAATTAGCTTCATCGCTGAAAATGATGAAGCGCTCTTAAAGTTGCGTCCACCGACTCAAAATTTCGGTAGTACTTTTTAATAATTTCCAAACGTTACTGGTTCGTGAACATTACCATGATAAAAATGTTAAAATATTGACTTTAACTAACGTTTTGATGTTGACAGTTCATTAAAAAAGTTTAAGGATGCATTCGTATAAAGATACTAAATTGTTATGTCCCTAATGGGAAACCCTATATTTCGTTGCATATAAAATTTGAATTTCAGTAATTTGAATAATTTCCTGAGAAAAATTTAGTGAGTACTATGGTTGTTATTAAAATAAAAAATTGCGCTTGTTTTCTGAACTCTGAGGGGCCGACATTTTGAATCTCGAAGTCTTATTTTAACTTTGCAATGATCCATCACTTAAACCATTATGCCAAATTTCCTTCAAATCGGAGGTTTACCTGGGTAAAAGACAAACTATCAATTTTTAATGAACATGGGAGCTTAAATTATTTGTTAATTTTTTTTTGTTTTGGTACCTCTACAGCGATAGTTTAAGCATTTCATTCTTCTTCTTAGCACTACAGACCCTAACGGGTCTTTGCTTCTTGCAAAACACGTCTAGGTCTATTGACTGAAATCCGAGCAGCGATGAACTGTCTTCATCGACCGAGTTAGACCAGCGTTTTCTCGATTTCTCCTCTGATCACTGTCCTTCAGTTTCTACAACGAATAACTTCTTGGGTATCCGTTGCTCGTCTATACGATACGCACGGCCAACCCATTGCAGCTTCCGCACTCTTACAATCGTTTAGACCTCCGGCTCGCCAAAATATACCATGTTTTCAACACCACTTCTATCTGTTTCTCTTATGAAAAACCTCTACATAATCTTTAGCTATGCTTTGGATCATTATCTTTTTGAAAAATGAATCCACTACCGATTAAATATAGATCAGAAGGAAAAGCATTGTTCTCTAAAATCACTTAGTACTGCTCCTTGTTGATAGTTCTTCTGATTTGTTCTTAAAAATTCCTTCAATAATGTTAAAACGGGTAGTGTAGTATCAGCCATCGAAAGATATGGAATTGCTCCATATTTGACAAAATGGTTGATAGAACTCTTAACAAAAATAAAGGTCATAGCCGAGGAAAACAATGTAACTTTAAAGAAATAGACAAACATGGGTACACCACAGAGTGACATTTAGTGGTATCAATATCGTAGCTACTCACTATTAACCAAATAGTTGAAGATCTCAAAAGATGGGGCTTCAGAACGATTGTGTAAATCAACGAGATCATTATACTGGTTAGTTGTAAATTCCTAGATATGCCTGATCTTATCCAGACCGCGCTTTCCCTATTACATAAATGGACCAAGATAAACTTATTGAATATCAGCACTAACAAAACGGGGCTGATTCAAAGTGCCGAAAACCGACAAATTTCCACCTTCCACAGTAAAAGCTAAACAAATTAGTTTGGTGAACAACGTAAAATGTTTAGGGATAACCCTGGACAGCAAAGTAACGTGCTCCTCACATAGCAAAAGGAAGACGAAAATGGATAGAATTGAACAAAAAGTGGACAAATGTCCCTTATAGGGTCAATTTGTCGACTATAAGAAAGTGGGAAACGGTGCTAGATTTTCAGCGAAGGCTGTAAAACGCCGAAATTTATTACCACAAATATCCACATCTCAACCGAAGACACACAGTAGAGACCCATATCATGTTCTTCCAGTCCCAAGAATTTACTATTAAGCCAGCCACAGAAATAGCAATGAGGAACCTCAACTGTGGTCGTAAGTCGGCACTTAAAGTCAACTGCGTAGCATCACCGCTAGTGCAGGACTTGAGGCGATCTCTCAAAGCTGTAGCTAACCGAAAGGAAGTAAAACTAACCTGAGTCCCTGGACATAGAGATGTAGAGAGAAACAAACATTGGATATGCTAACAAGAGGTAAATCAGCCGGTTAAAATGCAGCAAGAGTGAATGAATGTAAGAAAAGCCGAAGATTATGGCCTCACCCTAGCGAAACGAGGACAATGGAAGAGCCGAAATGGCGTAAGTACCCTAGTAACTGCTTTCTGATTTCCACATACCAAACGCATAGGTATTGCAACGGATGATATCTGCCGAGCTTGCGCCTCATATTATAAACCTCATTTTGAAAGTTTTGTAAAAACAATTTACGATATCTATCTTCTAATATCTTCACCTTTCAAAAGGAATTCAAGTTATTCCAAAGGCCGTTGTTACCTATACCCAAAGTTTAATGATCGAAAAACTAAGACCAAATTAATTTATGTGTAATGAACATCATAATAAACTTTGTGATTTGTGTGCAAATGTTTTGTTTGTTGTTTTTGCATTACAGCATTGCGCCTCTTTCGGACGTTCGCTTAGAGATAGTTAAAGTATCTCATTATCTTGATCGCACCGCTTCTCGAGGTGATATGGGCAGCACTAAAAAAAATTCTAGTTCTAATAGATAAAAACAAGTTGGGTAAACAGACCTACGCTCATGTCAGAAGGGTTTTGTATTCAATTTACAAAATGCAGTCGCCAGATCGAATAAAATCAAGAAACATGTCAAAGAAGATTTTATTGGAGAAAATATGAAATTCGAAGATCATACTATTATTAACGAAGTTGAACGAATTTCTACTTCTGAGGTTTTTGTTATTGTTTTAATCATAAATATTTCCCTTGATAATTATTTCAGATATCCATTCGCGACGGAGGAAACACATTTTTCATGTATTTCCCCCCTGTGCCCCCACTGAAGCAAAAACTGACAGTTTAAGAACTGTTTTGAATTACTCCCATGAAAACTTTCATTTCATATTCATATCGGCTAGGTTAGATGAATTTTTATTTTCAGGGGCCACTCTCCTGTACTATAATCATCGATACATGGCCTATTTTTTCGAATCCTAGAATTATTACAAAGCCCTTTTGCTAGGAGCTCTCTCCTACCTCCTCAACTCGTTTCACCTATGAGTATTAATTGTAGGTACTCATCTTCAGTCATTCATTAAATTGAATCAAGTGTCAAAGCATGCACCTTAAACGTTGAAGTTGGGAAAAATTAACTCAAAATTATTCAATCTTCGCATTTAAAACAGCCACTATTTTGTTTTACGATTACGGATACCACTAGCTGAACTGATTCTCAAAGATATTCATGACACCTATCATTCCTGAAATTTTCATGCAAATCCTAGCAAAACTGTGGTGTCTGAGTCGGTAAAAAGCGCATGTTGTTCCATAGCCATATGTTGCCATAGTAATAAATGCAGCGCATATTGTTCCATAGTAACACAGGAAAATTCAAACCACTATAACTTCGCACCATATGATTCAATCTTTATGAAACTTTCAGAATAGATCAATCTTATTAATATTCATCTGTGTACTGAATTTCATTGAATTTAAGGGTACCGTTAAGATTTTATTCAAGAAAACATAAAATCAATAAATCATACTATTACTAACAAAGTTGAGTGAATTGCGACTTCTCCCGTATTTGTTGTTGTTGTACTCAACAAGACCTACATCCCAGATTTTTTTCAGATTTTTCGGATCACAGGTGTCCAATCGCGAGGGGGGGACACAAATTTTGCGTGTATTTCCCCTCCCTGTGCGCCCCCCGAAGCAAACTTTGCCAAACAAAGACCTGTTTTGAAAAGTTCTCATCAAGACCTTTCATTTGATACCCATATCGGCTACCTTCAATGAAACTTTTTTTTCGGGGGGTCACTCCCCTACATGGGGAGACCCCCCTTAAATATCTTATAAATTTTTTTTTATATTTGAACTTTGAAGAGAACACCACTTTACACCTACATACAAAATTTGATGTTTCTAGCTTAAGTAGTTTCCGAGAAAAACTGCTGTGACACACGGACGTACGGACGGACGGACGGACGGACAGACAGGACGCGATTTTAGAAGGGTTTTGTAAAATTATTTTACAAACCCTAAAAAATATGTTTACTTACACCTGGCGACTACGAGGATAAGTATTTTAGCGCAACTATCTAAAGGGTAAACGCCTTAAAACTTTATAAACTTGACTGGCCGTCATTTTAAAACTTGAAACCTGACCTTGAACTTTTTTATTGTTCTCTGTGTACTTTAGTTTCTATCACAGTGCTAAGTTTCATCAACACCGGTTGAAACGTTTGGTCAAAGTTGCACTAAGAAATGTCTACATGTTTTTCGAAACGGTCGCCATTTTGTTTCAGACGGTGCGACATTGGTTTTTTTATAGTGAGCTTGAATATACAGTCCAATAAATCTCCCAAATTAGAGGTATACTTTGGTGAAAACCGTAATCACGCCATTTTTCCCCTTGGGCGATATGGTTGGTTAGCGAACCTAGCCGAAATATTTACTCAACACACCTGTCCTGAAAATTTGGTCAAAATCAAAGCAATATTTTGATCTCCAGCGTGCTCATAAGTTTCGTTATATATAAATAAGTAGTAGTAGTAGTAGCTGGTAGCTCATATGAAAGCTATGAGTCGTGACCGTAAAATGCTTTATTCATTCACAACAAATCATAAGTCAATTCATGTACTGAATATTGTATCGGTTTCAGTGTCTAGACTTGAAAATACCGGCTTTTGGCTTGAAGTGGCGGGTATTAGTATCGGTTTTTAAAGTACCGGTACTTGTACCGATTTTTTGAGTACCCAGTACTGGTATCAGATTTTTGAGCATTCGCTACCGATTTTATGAGCACTCGGTGCTGGTACCAGTTTTTGAGAACTCGGTACTGATACCGGTTTTATAAGTACTCAGTGCTGGTACCTGCATTTTGAGTAGTTGGTACTGGTACCAGTTTTATGAACAGTCAGTGTCGTTATCAATTTTTTGAGTACTCTATACTGGTACCGGTTTTTGAGTATTCGGTACTGGTACCGGTTTTTTTAGTACTCGGTATTGGTATCGGTTTTTTGAGTATTCGGTACCGGTACTGATGTATTGAGTACTGTACTGTTACCGATTTTTTGAATACTCGTTACCGGTATCGGTTTTTGAGTACCCGGTACTAGTACCAGTTTTTTTAGTACTCGGCACTACTACCGATTTTTGAGTACGCGGTACTGGTATCGATTTTTTGAGTGCTTGGTACTGGAAAAAACCTCCTTGTAGTTAAAAAAAATCGGTACTAATACGGTATTGAAAAAGACCGGCTTAATTGTTAAAAAAAACCAATACTTACATCGGCTTCAAAATGAGTACGGGCGAGTACAGGTATACCGGGTTAAGTACCGGTGCTTGAAAAACTTATATCAGTACTGAGATCTCGGCACCGAACAGGCCTAATTTACAAGGTCGCCGGGCCAGTTGAGTGAATTTGCTCGAACCTTTCCTTTTTAAGGTACCTAGGACCTAAGTATATTTCAAGAATTCATTAAAAAGGTATAAAAACAAGAAATTTAATTGAAAAGCTTCCGCTCTCTGTGTAATTATTCATTGTTAATGCGAAATCACAACAGCAGGCCTTTTTATATCCGGTATATTTGCCTTCAGGCACTTGAGAGTCCAACTTGAAATTCTCTCGAAAGTAGTAGTGAGATAATTCAAATATTATTCATGAAAGCTCTGTTATTCCGATATTTGCTGACAAAACCAAAATATTTATCTACTACTCAGTTGCATTTGCATCATGCGACTTAACCACAGTCTAAAGTTTAATGAGGCAGAGTCCATATGGAGAAATATTACATGTTCACATTACGTAAAGGATTCCTTACTGGATTTTAAGAGGAGACTGTTCACGTGTAAACAATAGAATTCCATAAACTCTGTGAACTTTTCCATCTCTATTATAGTGAAATTACATCAGAACAACCAATTAGTAGATCAAATCGTCTGTAAAAACAGTTTTATATGAATATAAATACCGAAAAAAAACATTCAAATGGCGTGCCGTCATGTAATCAGTAAAAAAATAACTGCTTGTCTACCTCAATTAAACCTGACCTTTCCAATTGTTTTCAAAGTAGATTTGATACAAACCCAGTTGCAACAAAGTCGTTCCAGAACGAAAACCAACAAGTTGGGTAGACAGACCTATGCTCATGTCAGAAGGGTTTTGTACTCAACTTACAAAATGCAGTACCCAGTAACGAATAAAATCAAGAAAGATGTCATGTTCGAGGATCATACTATTATTAGTAGAGTTGAAAGAATTTTGACTTCTGAGGTATTTGTTATAGTTATACCCACAAATATCTCCCTTGATAATTATTTCAGATTTTTTAAGATCACGGGTGTCCATTCGCGAGGGAGGAAACACATTTTTCATGTATTTCAAGAACTTTCAAGAGGTCACCACTTCTGACCTTTCCACAAAGTTTCATGGCTGTAGCTTCTATAGTTTCGGAGAAAAAGTGCTGTGACATACAGACGGACGGACGGACGGACGGACGGACGGACAGACGGACACAGGTCGTGATTGCAATAGGGTTTTGTATTTTAGTACAAAACCCTAAAAATGAAAAATTACAATGACAAATATAATCTTTCTTGTCATGTGAAATTATGATTCGTCCAAATATTTACAGCCATATGATATGATGAAATGCCATGTTGAATTAATCTACATTCTTAATCGGTACATTTTCGCATGGGAAGCAATAAAGTCGCAATGTCATATAAACATGAAATTATGTAAATTAAAACCGATAACAACAACATTTTGTTCATTCTAAGTAGCGAAGGGGAATGTGATACGAAAACATTTACGGAAATACGTTTTTCTACAAGTAATTAATCTGTGAAATCAACCCCCAAATTAATGAAGAATAGGTTTTTTTGTATGCAATGATAAGAGAATGTGAAATAAATAAGCAAATGGCTGTCATCAACACAATGTAATCGGGTCAGGAATGATGAAATAATTGTTTATTAGACTTTATTCTACGCGTTTTTATCACCTGACAATCTTGTGTCGTATGGTTACCAATTTTACAAGGTTTACTAGAGGTATTCGAAGACGATGTGATTAAAGCATGTGACATAAAAATTTTTACATTGGCCTTGCATGTAAAAAAGAGCTTCTGTTTGATTCTCTCTTAAGTTAGAATGACTTGGAAATTTTTCACTCTGTGACAACTCATCCTGAATCTCAAATGAGTCGCAATGACATTGAAAATCACCTTTTCCACCCATCTTAACAAAAAATATCCATTTTCGAATGCTGTATTCACCACATATTAACAACAGCCACACCCTCTTGTGGTGTCACGTGCTTATACTTCCGTATCACTTTCAAAAATTGTATTTTGCTTGACTATCGACAAATAAATGGGCTTTTCTACTATCTTCCCCCCAAAAGCCTTGCTAATAAAATGGGATGAGAACTGACAAATTTTATTGCTTACTCATTCTCCCCGAAGCAGGTGATTCAGATAATAATTTGTTAATATTTTCTTATCGCAAAGAAAATTGCACATGAATTATTTATATAAACCGAACATACCCTACTCCCCTTAATATATGTGTCATTATTTTTTTTTTTATTCTGATAAAAGTAGTTTAACAAAACAGCGCAAAGAAATCATTTTTATCAGAATTTCCAGAAGATATAATCACTTAAAGACAATATCAGTTAATTTGTAAAAATAAATATTTACTAATTTCCTGTTTTCCTTCTTTACAGACCGCATAATCTACTAGAAAAATGTATCGGGCAAATACAGCTTTAAGATTAGTATCAGTGCCTGCGGGCCAGCAAAACATCGTAAAAAAGGTAATTTCTCGATGAGTCTTTTTTTAAAGCATCAATTTTCGCCATTCATGACATTTTCAATGTCGAATTGTTTACTTGAATTTTTTCTGTAACATAGCTTCTAAATACTTTTATATATATATCACTCTAGACAAAACACTTTCATTGTATGTTATGTAAGATAAAAATAGAGAAAAACCATTTTGGTAAAATCCCAAAGTGCTTTTTTGCCAATTGATTTGCGTAGATTTTCATTGACGTTTTTCCACGAGTAAAGTGTGTTCAATTTATTTATCCATGATTTGTTTCAAAATAAATACTAGAATTTATTACTTTGTAATATATTTACCTTTAATTTCAGCTATCGAAAGATTTTATTGCAGCATCTGCAGTAAAAACATACAATTCAGCCGCTGCAGAACCATTTCTAAATGGATCAACATCAAGCTATGTGGAGGAAATGTATAATGCTTGGCTACGTGATCCTGCATCAGTTCATACGGTAATTATTTATAAAAATTGAATAAGTTGAAATTTATAAAATTAAATTATAGGAAATTTTTGGAATAACTTACACTATAAGATCCCAAAATAAATTTCATTTCAAAAATCTTTTATACGAGAATGTATAACATATTGAGAATGTTATGCGTAGATTGTAATCTCGATATTTCATTTATTCATTCGTAACGCTAATATTCTGCGCTCTCTTTCAACAAGAGAGGAATATTCATATTTATTAAAATGGCGATATAGATTTATTGGCATTTAGATTTATTACGACCATTTAAGCAGTCGTTTTCGGTTGAAAGAGCTATTTATCAGTTTCAAACTTTGCACATTAAATGAGATCGTCTCATAATCTAAAATTGAGCCCTCATCTTGGTTGAACCTCCAATTGACCAGACTTGAGGACATAATTTCGTATTAGAGGTCGTTCACAAATTACGTTACACTGAATTTTGGAAATTGTCTATTTGTTATCTCTCACCAATAGACAATAGTAATCGTAAGGTATAATTTTAAATTTCGAATCAGAAGGCTTAATTTCAAAACACAACCTCAAAGCTGGGACTCAATTGGATACCTTCTTGATATTGAGGAATGTGAGGAATAAAGCTTTCTTTGATTTATATACCACCAATGACTGTTCTCCGTTTCTGGAAATGCATCATCTTCTGGCAAAATATATTTAGCTGTCACTGGGTACTTATCAATGTCCATTTCATGCCATATTTCAACAAGAATCTTCCCGGCGTATTTGAAATACTTCTTTACCAGCTTTAGATTAATAGTTTTTCCATTTGAATCGAAATGCGTTCCAAATTGGTTATGAGAGAGGACAACCCCACATAATTGTCTACTCAGTGGCACGATTTTCCTTTCTACGTGGTTGAATGCGCTCCTCCCCGTTTGTAGCCAAAAACAAAGCATCAAAATTTTTCTCTTTGAAAAAGTCAATAGCATGAGATATTACTTGGTAAATCGAGATTTTTCACCTGGTCTTCCTTCTGTAGTTATACTTTACACCGGTTTGACCTGCTGGTCTACTGTTTTTAAAAAAACTGGCGAAGGAACTGGATGTTAAATAATTCTATATAATCATTAAAATGCGTATGAGATGTTGAAGATGAATATTTGGCCCTCCGTATGGCTATAAATGTAGGACCACAATTTGAAACTGCTTCGGGGCTCCCCATCTTGTCTTCAATTTAAATTGCAGCATAAATTGAAGGAATCAGCTTGATTCAGCTGTCGACAATTAAATCACGGTCGGGCAATCTAACTTTGTAATCCATGTGAATAAGGAATAATGACTGAGCTTTTGAAGTTGTTATTCCAATTGGTGTCCATTTGAATGCCGTTTGACTTGGACCTAGAATCGAAGCTATAGGCTCCAAGTCTTTGATTGTATGATTATAAAAGTTTTGATCAGCATGATCTTTATGTAGATTAGATTGAGCTCTACAATATCTTACAGGGACCGTTTTAAAGTGTCTTTTCAGTAGACGATTACCACGAAGCTTTACATTGCTTATTGGAATGATTAATGAGCCCCATGCCGGAGACAGAATTCTTAAGTCTCTTTGGGGAGGGAATCAGGTTGGAGTTAAGGGAACGATTGGTCTTTGCTCCTCGCTACAACATAGATGCGCTTCGCGCTACAGCAAAGGAGCTCAAAGCCGTGCAATACTCCCAGCGATCAACACCTCAAAGCAAATTCGTTAAGGGAAGGGAGTAACCGGAATGACGCACAGTGGCTGAGATCGAACACAATGTGCCTACCCTACCCGCACAACCTGGTCTCATTCCACCCATAATGAAGAGCGATTCGGAGACTGTATCTCCATCACACACGGAATTGGACGAAGCCCATCAAAGAGAAGTCCAGGAACTGGCATCTAAGACACGACTCGCCACCTGTTGGAATTGTCGGAAGACGGGACTTCGCTTTACCGCATGCCAGGCAGAGGCGAACATCTTTTGTTTCCGTTGTAAGCCAGATACATATGCGCCAAATTGCACCAATTGCAAGAAGCCAAAAAACTTGCAAGCGAGTGCCCACGACAGCTAGCAGCACTCGAGACAGACGCAGCAACGGAACGTCACTCCGTCCCATCTACTGGCAGTTCCACTACGGCAAGCCCTTTGCCAGAAAACACTCTAGATACAACCACATCAACACCTTTGCTGGTCCATGCAGTTAACACATCTCTTCCGGAGGCCTCTTCAAAGAGATTTTTGAAGCGACCACCTCTGGTACTGTCTGAAGAACCCCGACAAATACAGCTTCGTGCATTGAAACCATATCACATTCAACTGCAGGATTTTCTAGAGCGAATTTTTACTTCAGAAGAGGTCACGTCACGCCAGCACAAGACAAAATGAGAATGCCACCAGACCTTACGCACCAATCAAAGTGTTGGACGAAATCGCTGTCGCGTTAATTGCCACGGGTGCAAGTATTAGCTGCTTTGCGTTGAACCTCAGCTCAAAGGTACTCCATCAGCAGCTGACGGGACCAAACATTCTGTTAAGGGGAGGTTCACAACACCTGTCATGTTTAGAGGTCAAACTAAGGATATCACATTTTTCCTCATCCCATCACTGACCCAGAACGTGTACCTCGGCTTCGATTTCGTCCTAAAATTAGGTTTGACTACCGATTTATTTTTAGATTAACGCTTTAACACTAGACACGTCTATAAACTTACTTCTATGCCCGACAGACACGAATTAACTTTTAACCAGCGACAACGCCGGGAAGCAACCATCGCTGCTTTTCCATCTTACGCTACGCAAGGCCTTGGCTGTGCTTCTTTGGTATCACGTGTTATCGAAGTTGGCAATAGCAAGCCCATAAAGTAGAGGCACTACGTCATCTCACCAGCCATGGAAAAGCTAATGTATGCAAAGTTGGACGCGATGCTAGTGTTGAGGGTTATAGAGGAATCTCAAAGTGCCTAGTCCTCCTCGGTAATCTTAAACCAGGTAAAGTTCGTCCTTGTTTGGACGCCCGAAAAGTCAACGCAGTGACCGTTAAAAACGCGTACCCTCTTCCGCTCATAGATGAAATACTGGGAAGACTGCCGAAAGCAAACTACATTAAGAGTCTCGACTTGAAAGATGCCTTCTGGCAAATCCTACTCGATGAGGGGTCGAGGGATAAACCCGCTTGCATAGTGCCTGGACGACCACTATACCAGTTCGTCGCAATACGCTTCGGCCTGTGTAACGCCCCGCAAACGGTAACCCGGTTGATGGACAAAGTTATTCCACCTCACCTGAAACAGCAAGTGTTCGTTTACCTGAATGACCTTCTACACGTCACAGAAACGTTTGACAAACATCTTCTACTGCTGCAAGAAGTAGCCCTGCATATCAGCAAGGCGAGACTCGCCATCAATGTCCAGAAAAGCAAGTTCGTCATGACCGAAGTCCGATATCTAGGACTTGTCACCGAACATGCTACCGTCAAAACAGATCCGGACAAAACTCGGGTGATTGATGGGTTTCCCTTACGAAAGACCATTAAGCAGCTACGACGTTTCCTAGAAGTGTGCGGTTGATACCGAAGGTTCGTTCGGGAATATGCAACGGTCTCAGCACCTCTGTCGATCATGCTCCGGAAAGGTAAGTTCATCTGGTCCGAGCTCAGCCAAAAAGCATTCGAAGAGCTCAAGCAAGCTTTGACATCTGCCCTAAGTCTTGCACAGCCCCGACTTCCAAAAACCCTTCTCCATTCATTGTGACGCAAGTCAACATAGAATTGAAGCCGTTGTAGTGCAATTAACCGAAGAGGGGGAAGAAGCTCCCATTGCTTTTATGTTCAGTAAGCTGAACTCGGGACAGAGAAACTGCACCGTATCCGAACAAGAATGTCTGGCAGCGTTGATGGCTGTCAAGAAGCTCCGAGCATACATAGAAGGTAACCCGTTCGAGATCATTACCGATCACACTTCGCTACAATGGCTGAAGAATCAAGCGGACCTAAACGGACGCCTGGCCCGATGGGCTCTTAAACGGCAAGGGTTTAAGTTTTCCATTAAACACCGGAAAGGAACACAAAACATCGTGCGATACTCATTGCAGTAAGAAAAGTCTTGGAATGTTTGGATGCCGGAGGAGATGACTCACAATCTGATCCTTCGTGCACTCTACCATCCTCTTAAGTGCCCACGGCGGCTACAGCCGGACGCTTCGGCGCCTTAAGAAATACTTCTTTTTACCTAATATGTCCGCCCATGTCAAGTAGTATGTAAGCGCCTGTGATACCTGCAAATGCAATAAAGCTCCCAACCAGTCTCTTCGACCTCCCATGAGCCCACTCAACGTTCCGGAGCGCGTATTCCAAAGTCTGTATATAGATCTACTCGGTCCATATTCCCGTTCTTCTATGAGACACGTCGGAGCTCTCGTTGTTCTAGATCAGCTATCTAAGTTCCCGCTAGTGGAATTTTACGACCCCGCTGTCGTAAAATTTTTAGAGAGCCGAGTATTCCATGTGTTCAGTGTCCAGGAATGCTTGTATTTGGGCAACGGAGTATAGTTCCGATCTCGGCAGTTTAAAGGTCTACTCGAGCAGCACGGTTTCGGTTGTAGGACCTGGTCGCTATCTCCTCACGGATCTGTCTGGCAAAGAAGTGGGTGTATTCCACGCAAAAGACCTGCGTCGATAATAACTAGTTAAATACGTACGTTCATTCGTCAGACTGCACTTAGCTTAAGCACATAAGTCTGTTTTTTCTGTCCGTAGTTTACATACTATACGTTGGTTTTCCCGTCTGCAGCAAGTCGAAAGCATTTGCGTCGCTCTGTCCGTCCGATAATCGTTTTCTTTTTTTTTTTTTGTTTTTGCTCCCTATCCCTGCTCTGAAAACAATCGGTTATCCGTCTGAGGATCCTTCAGCTCCTTTTTCGCAATCCCCGTCTCCTTATGATCACGAGAAAATTAGCTGCCTTGTAATAATCTGAGGAGGAGCCATCACGAACAGGACAATGGGAGATAAATACTATTCACAAATGCTTCCCGCCACTTCTACCCCTCATTCCACCTGACCTCTTATATCAAACGCTACATTAATCCCGAGCTGTACACAATTCAGATAACCGTATCACGACCAGCGACAGTAAATGCTGATCATCACCATCATCATCTATGTTAAAAATATAATCAACGACAAACAGTCATTAATGAAATTTTTCACATTATTTAAATTTTGCATAAAAAGGAAAACCTTTAGTATATAATACAATGTCGAAATGTTACACACTCATTAAAGCACGAATTCTCTGTAGATTAAATCAAATTATCTCTTTTAGACCGCAATTAAATCAAACGTCCTTTGCTATAAATTTAAATCATTTAGACTGTCGGTTCCCATTCTCTTAAAATCACTACAAGAGAAGCACGTCATTACGAACCTAATCGTAAGACATTCATTCTACCTATGACCACATAAGACTAACCGTCTGTTAACAATAACTAAGCAAAATTATTGGCCACTATGTAGAAAAACAATAGTGCCTAGGGCGATTGTAGAAAATTGTGTTTTTAGTGCTCGATAAAAACCAAAGTCATTAACATTAATATAAAGACAGTAGTTCACGTAGTGTAGTGGTTAAAGGACGCATTTTTTGGGAATAATGATCAAATCAAATTTGTGAACTTAAAAACGTATACACCACACAAAAAAGGGGAGTAAATATTCTGTTCGTAGTCCGCGTGGTCTAGTTGTTAGAGCACTAAGCCCGTAAGCCGAAGGTCTCTGGTTCGAGTTTCGTTGGCGTCAACGAGATTTAGTTCGAGTGATTCTTCGGACGGACTTTAAGCCCGTTCAGTTATGATACGTGCTGGTTTAAGATCAGAACGTATCGCAGCTGGGTGGACGGTACACACGGCCAAAGCGTGATAATGGTCATATCACCTTGTGGAGTGCCGATACATTCGATCATGATAATGAGATACTCTTAACTATCTCTAAGCGAAGGCCCGAATGGGGCTGTAGTGCCACGAAAAAAAATATTCTGTTCGTTCCTCCGCGAGTGTCCAACTTTAAGGTGTTGGAGAAAGCTACAGTTAAATCAGCCTATTATTTATATTATTTTCACGTCCTGTCTGTCTGGCCTCAGCATTCTTCAATTCTTGTCCCAATTCTGTTTACTCGCCCTCAGATATCTTTGAGCCGAAAATCTGGAAAATCGTTAATGTGAGTCGTAGTTTGAACTCGAGAAAAGTGAAAGTTCTTTCAAATTTGTTAGTAATACTAAGACTTGTGAATTTTATGATTTTGCGAATAAAACCATAAGGATGAACCTTTAATCCAAAACAAAATGAAGGATTCATTGAATAAATCTAAAACTATAATAACCTGCCCCTAGCTCTATTTAATTATCGAAAAATGGTAAAATATATTCTAGAAAATTTTGGAGCAAGAAACGGTTTAATGTTGTACCTGTAACATATTTTAGTTGAGGATTAAAGTTTTTTAATCACTCCGTTTACATTCATTTCCATATTTGAGCTGATATTGATAAATTGAAATTAAAAACATTGAAACCAATCAGAACTATTTATAAACATTTATATTACTCCCTTAAATTTACACATACTTTTTTAATTACAAATAAGAACAATTTAAATTGTATATGAAATTGATATTTATTGAAAAATATTTTATTTACCTTTTAGTCATGGGACGCATACTTTCGAAGCAACACATACCAGGCACCGCCAAGTCTAGCACCTGTACAAAGAAATTCAGTACCCGTATCGCAATATGTTGGAAGTGGGTCAGCACTTGCTCATGCCGGCCAGCCAGACGAGCGAACAATCGATGATCATTTAGCCGTACAGGCTATTATCAGAAGTTACCAGGTAATTAGCATTTATTCTAATATCATACTTATTTCACAATCACTTAACAATTACTTTTCATAATTAAGACAGGCAATTAAATTATTATTATTGGAAAATCATGACGAAAATAAATGAAAATAAAGCTAGTTAAATCTACACAATCTAATATATTGCGCAATATGAAATCATGCGTTATTAACTTTCACTTGCATTCATTTTTGCACATTTCATGCAAAATTAATAAATACCCTATTTCACTTGATGCCCCCTTTTATGATTTTCCAGTAATTCTCCTGATGAAATAGACATCTTTGAAATCACCCCACTTTCTTGCAATATTTTCAAATAAGTGTCACATTTTTTTTATTTTTTGCACAATATTCACGACACACAAGAATTATAGATTATTATTAAAATTAATTTTGATTTGCATTTTAAAATAAATCAAATATTGTTAAATCAATGATTCGATATTATGTTTCTATGCATTTATGAATGCATTTTTTGTATCGGAAAAAAATATCAATACGGCAGATTACATAATTTTCCATAAACAGCACAAATGTACAAAATTCATTTATTTATTTTTTTAGATATGTTCTGCATGAACCTAGTCAAAATTAATGTAATTGTTTATCAAAAGCAATCGGAATATTGTTTTATATTGTTTTCTTTCATTTTGTAAGTTTATTCTGAACCCCAATTTTGTTTTCCGTCGATAAAAGTAATGCATGGTTTTATATTTGAGAGAAAGCTATATGTCGCGTTGAGAACAAAGCAGTCGTTAATTATTTGAAATGTCTTACTCTAAGAATGCAAAAACGGAAAAGGTATAATTCATACATTTCGACGATAAAATATCCAGCTTATAATTCTGTTCTGTGTCAGAAACGCTTGAAATGCGAATCTATGAATCATCTGATAAATCGAAACTTGGATTAATCATAAATAAGCACCTATAATTCAATAATATATTTAGTGTATAATAACTTCAATAAGATGAGAGCAAGAAAACAAAAAATTCTACCTCTCATTATTCTGAGGCTTCATGCCAAACCATTACTTCCTGTTTATAGGGAAAGAAATTTGTTATATGTGTGGTTGATAAGGTTTTTAATTCACTATTTCTTATCATATCGACGATCAACGCTTACAAATTGTTGTCCTGTTCATTTTCATTCATTTTTTTTTCGATTTTCGTTTTAATTTAAATTCAGTTTCTTATTATTGAAAAGACAGATTGGCACATATCCCTTCTATTGATCAATGCCATTAACTTCGAATAGAAAGAGTTCTCTAAGTTCAGAGCTCAAGCACTTTTAATCCTCTTCGTATTGTATTTGCTTGTTTGATTACTTGCTTATCGAAAAATATTGATAATTAAGTAATAAAATAAATAAATATTACAACTTAAGAAAAAATCACTGGAATGTAAGATACGAGTATGAAGGCTTGACTATTTTCCCGAAAATCAAATGATGTTAGTTTTAAGATTTGACCTTCTCGGGGTCTTGGTGGTAAACTTTCCCTTTTTCCTTAGGTATTGCAAACTAGGTTTCGGATTACACATTATATATACACCTAAGAGTTTTAAACTGATTTGTTTTATAGATTAATTTTTTTTTTTAAACTTTTTACGTCCTGGTCATTAAATCTTACTGGTTCTGGATATAGCTTGTTGGAATTTGATTCAAATGGGAGATTTTCTTCAAGCTGACAAGATCTTTTGTTAACTCGCTAAGTTTTGTACTATGCAAAAAATATGTAGATGGACGCTCTTTAATTCAAACTGGAAAAATATCGCTATAAATTGACAGCATGTCGGGAAGAAGTTTTTGAGGGTTGTATCAAAATTAAATGACCTATTGCAATTGCTTTTTTTCGTGCGAACACCAATGTTGAATCAGCAGAGATCCGGATTCAAGAATTGGCCAAACATTCAACTAATGAAACTGCGATCACCTCACAGAGTTGGCTTCATTATATTTTCTAATCTCGTAGGGACATTCTTCAACCCGAATATTTAAAAAATATAAATTCGCTAGGGTGCTAAGGTTGAATCGGAAATTCTCTTATAAAGTATCTTTTCTTGACGAACAAATGGTGTGTAAACAAATTGAATTTAAAAATCGTGTTTTCTTTCTAGTTCGTTGTAGCAATACAACGCCTCATGGGCCTTTACTTCATACAGACGGCGTCTGCTGTTGGCTCATTAACAGAGTTGGCCCCGCGTTTCTTTGGCTTTCCCACTGGTCTCCGTCATTCTCAGTTTTCTGAACGAATACCTTTATAGGTAGGCTAACCATAATTTCTCGATATTAATCCCGGACATTTCCTCTAACTGCTGGACACACATCCCAGACAATCCCGGACATTTGTCGCAAGATAATAGGAATAGGATGAAACCGTTTTGTTTAGTACAAATTCAATCTTTAATTGTTGGCACGACTGCCAAACATTGACCGTTAACTAGATTTTTGAAGATAACGTACGCCAAAGCTGTTGAACATTTGATTTTCTTTTTAGCCGTGAGTTTCGGGCTCCTCATGCTATGCGAGTGCTCCTTCCTAAGGCGTTTCATGGCTCACTTAGTAAATTTACTTGTATATCTTATTAGAAACAACCTCATTTTAGATACTTTATTCGAAATTTTCTCGTTAAAAAAATAAGGGTTCTCGCATAATGATTGACTTCTGCAGCCGCTTCTATCCCTTTATATCCAGGAATAAAGTGAAAATTAAACTTCGGTTGGGTGCTAATGACCTGCCAGATGTCTTTGATCACTTTTTCCGATTTACGAGTATGTTGTTTTCAATGTTCAGCAGTGCAATTTTGGAGTCTGAGAAAAAAAGCACATAGCCCAGTCATATTAGGGCTTTCACCTCGGAATGAAAGATAATAAGCTGCAAATTGGTATGAACCTTTGTTTTGTCATTCTAAATGTTGTCTCAAAAGTCACAATCGTTATCGTGTTCGCGTCTCAAGATATTCAAGGTCAAAGGTCACAAAAATCGGTTTTTCGCGAATATCTGGCTTCCTATCGGTTAAATGAGATTTGCATTTATTATAAAAGTTGTAGGCTATAAAATTCCCTACAACTTTTGTTTAAACTTTTTTTTCATACGACCAACCGTTTTGAAGGTAGAGCGCGAAGAGTGCACATCGTACAGTCATATACGGCCTAATGCAAGGTCAAGCGTGAGTTATGGTTATCAGTACGTTATAAAGTCAATTATTTACTTGGAAATTATAATTATTAAACAATGCCTATTATTTATGTACTAACTATTAATTATTTATATTTAATTAAAGTAGAACCTAAAGAATGGGGCTGGATGCTTGAAAATGAAATCCTGGAGCCCATACGAACGTTATTACCTCCAGCACCAGCCGAACTACTAAACGTAATATTTTGCAATTGCAAAAATGGTTGTGGTTCCCGCTGTGGATGCAGAAAATCAGGGCTACAATGTTCTTTAGCTTGCGGCCAGTGCAACGGACAAGCTTGCCTCAACGCTTCACTGTATCCAAGTAATCCCGATGAAGAAAGTACATATGATCCCGATATTCTGGAAGGTTTGGAGATGAACATGACAGATAATGAGGATGATGACAATGAATCGAACATTTTTGAGCGACAAGAAGAAGAATTCATTGTCATCATCCTCATTATCTGTCATGTTCATCTCCAAACCTTCCAGAATATCGGGATCATATGTATTTTCTTCATCGGGATTACTTGGATACAGTGAAGCGTTGAGGCAAGCTTGTCCGTTGCACTGGCCGCAAGCTAAAGAACATTGTAGCCCTGATTTTCTGCATCCACAGCGGGAACCACAACCATTTTTGCAATTGCAAAATATTACGTTTAGTAGTTCGGCTGGTGCTGGAGGTAATAACGTTCGTATGGGCTCCAGGATTTCATTTTCAAGCATCCAGCCCCATTCTTTAGGTTCTACTTTAATTAAATATAAATAATTAATAGTTAGTACATAAATAATAGGCATTGTTTAATAATTATAATTTCCAAGTAAATAATTGACTTTATAACGTACTGATAACCATAACTCACGCTTGACCTTGCATTAGGCCGTATATGACTGTACGATGTGCACTCTTCGCGCTCTACCTTCAAAACGGTTGGTCGTATGAAAAAAAAGTTTAAACAAAAGTTGTAGGGAATTTTATAGCCTACAACTTTTATAATAAATGCAAATCTCATTTAACCGATAGGAAGCCAGATATTCGCGAAAAACCGATTTTTGTGACCTTTGACCTTGAATATCTTGAGACGCGAACACGATAACGATTGTGACTTTTGAGACAACATTTAGAATGACAAAACAAAGGTTCATACCAATTTGCAGCTTATTATTTTTCATTCCGAGGTTGACCCCTGTTTTTACCTAATATGACTGGGCTAACAGTAAATAAAGTAATAGCAGGATTCTTAAAGACTGCAAGAATAGCATGCAATTCAACGTTCAGCTGAGATGCTCGTCAGAACTGAAAAAGGAAGCCTCGTTATTACTGAGCTTGATTCTTCGTAGCACTACAGCCCCTCTCGGGGCTTCGCTTCCTGCAATAAGTACCTGCAACTGTCTCGGTCCACTGACCGCGACTAGCTTTTCCTTGGTTTCCCCACTGGTCTCCGCCCTTCAGTTTTCTCAACGAATACCTTTGTTGGTATCCGTTGCTCGTCCATGCAGCCAGTACATTATAGCTCATTGAGACCTCCGGCTCGTGAAAAATTTTGTATCGAATTCGCCATTGATTCCCGTCTAGCTTCCCTCCGCGTATTCGCCTCAGGACCCGTCTTTCGAAGGCGTTCAATATGTTTGCGGATGCTTGAGTTAGGGTCTATGTTTCACACCCATAGCGTAGCATAGGGCTTATCACAGATTTGTATACTTGGAGCTTTGTTTTCCTGTGTATGCAGCTGCTCTTCAAGATCGTCTAAACTGAACAAAAGATTTATTTGCGAGCTGTATTCTTCTCGGAGTATTTCATCTCTTTCATAACCGGTTCTCGTTATTTTCGCCCCTAAATATACAAATTCGCCCACATTTTCGATATTGTATACGCCAAGTGTGATATTTTGGGCATTTGAGGTATTTTTCCTCGACTGCGTATGAGCTTTGTTTTATTCTCATTGATTTGTAGCGCTACTAGTTTTGCTTCGCTGTCGAGTTTCAGAAAAAGTTCTTTGACGGTGGTTAATGACCGTGACAAAATATTGATGTCGTCCGAATAGACTACCACTTGGCTCGAATTATATAATAACGCACTTCTTGTATCGACAGGTAGCGTTCTGATGGCATATTCCAGAGCCAAATTGAATAGCAATGGGGCCAACCCATCTTCCTGTTTTAGTCCAATATTTGTGTCAAAGGCGTCAGTGAGTTGGTTATTGACGCGGAGGTCGTCGAGATCATTTTCATTTTGAAAAGATGGAATAATTTGGTTGGGATACCAAAGCAAAGCATTATTTGGTACAGGACGTTACGATCAATACTGTCGTATGCTTGCTTAAAGTCAACGAAAATTGGGTTACGTCTATGTTGAACTCCCAGCATTCAACAATCAATTCAGCAACAATTGGTCTATTATCAACGTCCCTGCTGGAAAACCACCTTGATACGCCCCAATAATACTGTTGGCGTATGATCAAATTTGATTTTCTAAGATCTGTGAAAATATTTTGTACGCCGTACAAAAAAGTGATATGTCTATAATTTTCGCACTGTAACTTGTCACCTTTTTTGTGGATAGCGAATATAATTGATCGACTCCACTCGTTCGGCATATGTTCTTGTTGCCAAATGTGCTGCTGAATGACCATGGATGCCTTTCTGAACACCGCTGCCACCATATTTGATGAGCTCCACTAGAATCTCATCGATGCCCGGCGCTTTATTATTCTTTTGGGCTTTGATGATGTAACAAACTTCATTCAGAGTAGGTGGGGCCAACCGAAGCTCTCCGGGAATATCTATAAGCTCTGATGGTCTGGAGCTGTGCGGAGGATTAAGGAGGTTCTTGAAATATGATGCACATCTTTCCTTAATTCTGTTTTGATCAGCGATGATATTGCCGATGTCATCACGGCAGAGCGTGGTTTTAGGCTGATAACCACTTTTCAGGTTTTGCACTACTTTGTATGCTTGTCTTGTGTTGTTGCTCGCTAGACTTGTCATAGTAGTTTCTTTTCTTAATGCTAATCATCTTATTCGCTACTCTTCTGAAATTTTCATGGTGTTCTCCCTTCGTCCCGGTTTTCCTACCTAAATATTCTTTGTACGCCTGATCTTTTTGTCTACCGCATACTGACACTCATCGAACCAATCATTTTTTTTCGTCGGGCTTGATGTCCGACCGGCTGTTCTCCTACGGTCATAATTGCCGATTTCAGTTCCACCCATAGCTCGTTGCTTGTTTTCAGCGATGTATCTTATAGCATGTGAGCTAGCTGGTTGTCGAGGGTCTCCGTGAAATTTTTTGCCACAGACGCCGTTTGGAGCCTTTCGATAAGTTAGTTTGATCAAGTAATGATCCGAGTTACAATTAGCTCCTCGGTATGTACGGACGTCAGGTATGCTCGAGGCCCAACGTTGTTGGATCAGAACATGGTCGATCTGGTTTTGTGTGTTGCCATCCGGTGATACCCAGATCATTTCATGAATGCGTCGATGTGGGAAGCAAGTCGAACGCATGACTAGATTTCTGCTACATACAAAGTCAATCAGGCGCTGGCTGTTGTCATTTTTTTCATCGTGGAGACTGTATCCTCCAGTCGTTCCCCGATGAGATATCACATTGCCAACCTTAGCGTTGAAATTACCCAGAATTATTTTGTGTCGTTTGTAGGCAATGAGTCAACTAGTCTTTCTAGATGATTTTAGAACGTTTCCTTATTTGCTTCGTCCTTTTCTTTGGTCGGGGCTTGTAAATTTTTAAGCCAAATTTTGAAGAATTTCGCTTTTATACGGATCGCACACAACCGTTCACTGCTTGCCTTAAAATCAATAACGTGGGATTTAAACTCCCTATCCACAATGAAGGCCACTCCGAATTCTCGTTTTCCAGCAGGCTTCCCACTTTTGAATATTGTGTGCGACCTCATATCTTGGTTATTGCTTCCAGTCTAATACGTTTCCTGAACTGTCAGTATGTTTAATTTATATTGACTGGCCTGTTGTAAAAGGTCTTTAACAACGCCAGGGTAGCTCCATGATCTGACATTCCAAGATCCAATGCCATAGTTCTTTTTTCGGTTACGGGGTCGTTGCCGTGGATCCAATCCATTCCGAGGCATTGTTACAGGTTTCGAAACAATGAAGGGTTTTACAGGGACGAGGAGCTAGCCCATCGCCTAACCTCCATTCCAGCGGCATAGTTATTAGACACCACCTACACCGCCTATATTCTCGACTTCGTCCGTAACAAAAATGAGCCATGAATTTATCTCTAATTTTTCAACATAACAGATGATTTTGTTGATTTCAGTGCCACTAAGGTTGTTGTGTATGGGCCAGTATCCTGAATTACCTTGAGAATGCGCGGTCTACTACCCACGACCATGGGAATTATTCTATCAAAGGAGGCCTTAAATTTATAATATACGTCGGCGTAGTTGTAAGCTGTATACTTTAAATCTTCCAACTCAGAGTCGAGTAAGTTTAAATATGGATTTGCTTAGCTCTCTTGTGGTAAGCAACTCAGCTCAGTCTTTTGTTATAAGCTCTCCAGTAATTTCGATTGCGTGAACATTGGTGGTGCTACGAGGAAGTCCAAGACAGAGCTTTCAGACTTTCACTTTGACGAAGTGATTCTATCGAAAAAATAGTTAAGCGCATTACAGAAGCGGTAATTTCATATTCAAGTTTCGGTCTTATTGAGGCTTTATATGGGTTCAAAGCGGTGGATGGTTTGAAATTGTTCATGGGTCTACACAGTATGTTGATCAAATTATGATGGTTCTGCTTGCTAACGATTGTGTCCCTCCACTCTTTAACCTTCGGTGTACAACGCGATAATAAGTCCTCGCGCGACGATGCACTGATCAATTTTGGGTACTTCAATTGGCATTGTATATATGTAACGCTTCGTCAAGTAACTGAAGGGCACGGTGTAAACATGAAGTATCCTTGATTGATTGTCGTCGATAATTCGGCTCCAATTCTTTTCGGCTTGATTTATATATTGGTTCGGTTCACAATCTGTTATTGCCGCATGAACTAATTTTAGCGATTTCGCTCGTATCTTTTTTCCATCCACATTCTTTTCACGTAGGCGTCCCTGTAAAGATCAGTCTTGTGCACTTCTACATCCTCCAGTAGCACAAATAATTTACCGTTAGCTTGAGATATTTGAAACTTGTATTGCTCTTTATCCCGCTTTCAAAGAGGCGAAGTCTCCTGGATTGGCCTTGCTTTTCTTGCGGATCGGTATACGGTGACAAAGCGCAGAAAAAACCGTGACACGGGTGGTAGTGGATTTCAGTTGAATTTCAAAAATGTCGGATCTAAAGATCGAGCGTCCCAAGTCTTCGAAGTGCTAGATGCTAGTTCCTAAATTTAGGAATCATTTAATTCACTTGGACTCTAACTTGAACGAAACAAACCTTAAATAGTTCACTTGTTTGCGGCGGCACTCTTAATACATTATTTGATTGAGGGAGGAACGAACCAGTTGAAAGCAACTGGCGAGTTAAGCTAGCCAGGTACATTTCGGTATGAATAGCAGTGGCCAATAAGTGGAATACTTACTACATTGGCAACTCGAATCCCTCGCGCGATACTTTGATGAATTCCAACTTTGCGATTTGTGCCACACATGCGGGCACAGCTTTTCCGTCACTTTACATGGCAATCATTCGGTTCACCTGTCACTCGTAAGCGTAGGGTGATTTAAGCAAATTGGCACCGAACTTTATCGCTTTTTCCAGCAATAAATGCAAATGCAATAGTCTACGGACTCGAGAGTTGATATGGGCACAAGAGCATAAATGTAGAACAATTTTGACAAAAATCTGCCACTCCAGAATTTTATCGTGCAGACCGACCAATCAAATATACTCCACTATGCGGTCTTCTTCGTGACAGTTTATGACACCCGCTACATTTATACTCCATCTTCTCCGGTTTCGGTTCAAAGCCTACTGAAGTAGAAGCCGAAAAGCGGCAGCGCTTACTACACACACTTGGAATCCTTGCCAACGTTCACTCGCGTTAAGTTTAGCTACCAGTATCGGTGTTTCATTAGCACCGAATTGTTCAGTTTTCCACCTCTATTCCAACAGAGTGAACTTTGCAGGTTAATCAGAAAAATGCCTCAAATGGATTACTACTCCAATGCGATTGGCCATATCTCTACTAACCTCTTTTTTCTAAACTTATAAATTTACATAACCCAGGCTACAGCATTGCCTTACCTTTGATGATTATTTCTACCAAGAGAAGGCTCAATATTAACGTTGTATTCTTCAAGACATTATGCGTATGTTGATTTCATGCCCTTCTAAATTTCTTGAGAAATTATTAGTATAATTTTTTGTTTTAAAGAACCTTTCTGAATAGCGAGCAGATATTTATCCTTTCATTATCGATTATTTACATTCAAAAGTAATGATTCCCGATATAAGACAACATTTTTAACAAATAAAATTTTTATTTATTTTTCAAAATAATCTAACGGGTTTGTAAATTTAGTCGCATTTCTTCTCTTATGTGCAAATTCCATTTGAAATAAGTTTTTTATCTCAACTCTCCCAAAAAGTGATGAGAGCGACCATCACCTTCAAATTTTAGAGTATCAGACTCGTCCGATGTTTCTAAAAAGTCTGCGTTTTTATATTTGGTAGCCATTTTGTCGGGTAGAGGTATTTGATGACAACTCTAATTCCGATTTTCTCCGTTTTCGTTTTATCGCTTTGAGTGTTCATATTCAAATGATTGCAACTTCCAACAATGACTCTGCTTTCATTGTTCCATAGATATAAATTAAAATGACGTAATCTCACACAGTTCATAGTCTGATATTAGTATAATACTACTAGTATGTGTCAATCTGTCAATACTTTTTACTTGCGCTGGTATGGTAGAAATATTGAATTTGTCGCTTCAATGCTTAAAAAATTAAGAAATTAAATTTTTAAGTGACCAAAAAGTTGCCTAGATACTAGTTAAAAGCTTTTATATCAAATAAAATTAGTAGCTCTAGATATTCAGGGAATTAAATAGATTAAACTCTAACCAAAATGGTTGTGGAATCCAAAATAGATAATTAATGGGAGAAAGGAGCCTAACATAAACTAGCAATTATTAGAATAAAATTAGGAATAACATTTCAAGTATGCTGTTCGAAACTAAGTAAAAACTAAATTTCTAGTTAATATTCCCATCGACTTTACTTCATTTTAATTTAATCTACGTATTAAGTAAATGTGACCTTAAGCTCTTTGAGCCTAGAATAAACTCAGATAAAAATTGAGCGATTTAATATCGGAACGGCATTAACAAAAATTTACTGGTTCTGTTGATATCCTAATTTATCAAGCTAACCCACTTTTTAGAAGTACAAAATTTGTGAACAGTAATTATCGCGTTATTAACAAACATAGTTTTGTCTTATGGTCGGTTTTGTCGTCTTGTTACTAATTTTTTATTTACAACCAACAAAATAAGCCCTTAAAGTACAGTAGGATATGCTAAACTTATAATGGTAAATAAAGTGAAGTACCAAATAACACTTTGCCAGAAAAAAATGAAAAATTTTATAATCTAGAATTATATTCAATTTAAGTTTAAATCAAAAAAGTATTTGTTATCAAATCTTATTGGCCTTTACAATGTAGTCTCGTGGTCACTTGGCAGCTGAATTGGATCCGTTAGGAATTGTTAAGCCTGAAATAACCGAAACAAAAGATGGTGTTAAACGACGTGCTAATGAAGCTGTACTTAGACAACATAATTGGTTTATGCATGGTAAAGTTTATACTATTTTTTTAATCTAATATATTTTAATGACTTAAGTTGATTCTGATTGAATAATTGCGGGACTTTTACTTTTCATTGAGTTTTACGAAGAACAAATGAAACAGTAATGCGTACACAAATAAAATCTATATTACATATTCAATTTCCACTTACCTTAAACTTAATTGAAATTCGGAGATAATCTAACAAGTAGGAACTTAAAATCCGATTAAATACTAAACACTCTTTGCTTAGTCGCAGGGATTGGTTTTTAATATTAGACCCTGTTTTGTGTAGTTGTCGTTAGTGTTTGTTTGCTTCTCCACTTATATGTTGTGTTTTTTGTGCATGTTTGTAAATCGTTTTTATTTATATTGAAATAAACATAACATTGCATCATTAACACGATTTTAAAATCACCACTACTTTCACTTTATGCTGTTTATGTCACAAAACCATATACGTCACTCAGCACATTGCATATTTGTTTGTTGGTAGCATACAACTGGTTACATACCCTACTAAATTTAATCATATTAAACCTACATGTAACATACATTATTTAAAACTTAATATTATTCTAAGACTATTCAATATAAATAAGCTTCAAATCGTCTTTCTTACTAGCCTTCTAAGCAACATTTTTTTTTTTGTTTAAATATTTAAGATATATCATATAAATGAATTTCTTTCGTTTATTTTATTGTGTTCTCACGTAAATAAATCAAATTGTAAAAATTAAAAAACTAATTGAAAATACAATTCTTAATTGGAACCTAAATGTACTAAATATACTCGTGATCACATAGATTCGAGGACATAACATTGCTCGCCTCGATCCCCTTGGTATAAATGTTGCTGAAATACCGGACAATTGTTCAACAAGAGTCATTTATGCCAATTTTAACTTTGGTGAGTATATTTAGAATAAAAAAACAATGAAATTTGATTGATAATGATTTTCCCCTATTCGGTAATTGCTTTTGTATTAATTATTTTATTTTGTTAGTTTTTTATTCAGTGAAATCCCATTCAATATAATTTAGGCTCCTGAGAATGCGCTTGTTTAAATCTCCATGTGATTTATAAAGTTTACTTGTTGTAGTGAAGTTACATTCCAGAGTGATAAAATTTATTATATAGTCGAATACCCTTGTTCAATTGTCAATAATTGTAAAGATCTTGAGCATAAAATTTGGACAATTTTTGGGAATGCTTAGTCTAAATTTACTTGCGTACTACATTGGCTTTATAATCATAAAATTTCGCATGATTTTGGCTGTTTTAATGAAATTTTACAACAAGGGTTTCATTCGAAGAAATTGGTCATTCCATTCCATAGTTATTTTTCATGAAATAAACAAGGTTAGCATAATTATTTCAATAATGTCTATTACTATAAATCAAATAAGATTTTCCTTTAATGTACACCATCATTAGATACTTGAATTAAATTTCGTTATTTTTTACCTACCTACGTTCATATCTCCGCACTGTTGCTATTTTTCGTCATTTGGTTCGTGGCATCGTTCGAAGTCGTCCACATTTGATTCCACAACTCGTTCCCAGCAGTGTTTCCACATCTTGAAGCAGTCGTAGAACTCAGACTTCGGAATGGCCTTTAGCGCCCTCGTATTAATTTGAAGCGTCTCGATATCGTCCAACATTTTCAATCTTGGAGAAAAGCCACAGGAACTCCGCGGAGCCTGGCGAATCTGTAAGAAATTGCGTTTTATTAAAAGTTATACATACAAATCCGACGAACGCAAAACATACTCGAATTTTTCGAGAAATATTTTGTTAACACGATATTTATCGCAGCCAAGGAGATTAATATACCAAAGAGATACAACCGATGCCTATCCTGATACGTTAAATCATGCAAATTGTAACACAGGGTTGACGAGTTTGGCCAAGTATTTCGAAAACATCAACCGTGTCCCTAAGTATCACATCCTCACAAATCTTATCGGTAGTATCCCTTTTTCCGGTGATACTATTAGCCAGAGTCCAGTCATATTTATAAACATGTTTCTACATTTACGGAGGAACGACAAAATACATTACTTGGAAAAAAGTGGAAGCCACCCAAAGTTTTCAACATTCTCTTCTCATACCTACTATTTTCATACCAAATATTCCCCAATTAAGTTGCGCAGGCACTATTTAAAGCCATTTTTATAATTTCAATTTTGTCTCCTCTGTAAGCAACAATAAAAACAAAGTTTCCCCCGTAACGAAAGGAAAATGAAATTCGGATAATCGACTTTGTTCAGGATAATAATTTGAAATACTTGTTTCCTTTAGTGTCTCGTCATACCCTTATGCTTCTCCTTCTGATATGCATTGCCAACCGTACTTAATATGCAAGCTGTTTAATGTAGATTTTTGGATCCGTGGCATGGCAGAGCTCAGCCTCTACCCTTCTTATCTGCTCGTCGAAATATGAACAAACACCTCTTTCCCTTGATGCTCCGGCACTAATATTCTGGCGGGTCCGGCACCGCCAAGTTTCGCTCAAATGATCACAACGGGTGTAGCGCACTTCTGATCTTTGCGCACTTTTCCCTGCAACTCTACTCATTTATGATGATGTCTTCCACCCCTGGCTATTTGGCAAGTTCGGCCCTATCCGTGAAGTAACATCTTCTTGTCCAAAGTTAAGAAAATACTGAAACGTCAACATATAACGTCAAAACTTGTTTCATTTCTTGGTTGATTAAAACGTGGTGTACTAGAAAATAGTACAGTTCTGTTTTTTTTTTCGAATGAAAGTTAAACACTTTATCATAGACAGTCATCACTGCAACCCAAACTCTGGCTACCGTAGCATTCCGGAATCACAAATCAAAGACAATATAGTAGCATTGTGCAGCACTTTCAGGACACACACATATATATATATATATATATATATATATATATATATATATATATATATATATATATATATATATATATATATATAAATACATTGAGCAGGGAGACTTCTTCTTCTTCGTAGCACTACAGCCCCTCTCGGGCCTTCGCTTTCTGTAAAAAGCCCTTCCAACTGTCTCAGTCCATTGACCGCGTACTCCAAATTCGAAATCCGAGCAGCGATGAACTGTCTTCGTCGACCAAGTTAGACCAGCGTTTCCTCGGTTTCTTCACTGGTCTCCACCCTTCAGTTCGCCCAGCGAATACCTTTTTGGCTATCCATTGTTCGTCCATACGATTCACATGGTCAGCCCATTGAAGCTTCCGTAGTCTCACAATCGTTGAGACCTCCGGCTCGTTAATAATTTCATACAGCTCATGGTTGTATCGAATTCGCCATTGGTCCCCGTCTAGCTTTGCCCCAATGATTCACCTCAGGACTCGCGTTCAGTATGTTTCCGGATGCTTGGCTTGGGGTCCATGTTTCACACCCATCACATAGCAATGGTATCATAATAGATTTGGAGCTTTGTTTTCCTGTGTATGCAGCTGGTCTTCAAGATCGTCAAAACTGAATAACATTTTTCATTTGTGAGCTATATTCTTCGGCATATTTCATCTCTTTGATTATCGGTTCTCGTTATTTTGGCGCCTGATACAAATTCGACCACGTTACTGTTAGTGTGCAATTGAGGTATTTTTCCTCGACTGTGTGATGAGCTTTGTTTTATTCTCATTGATTTGTAGCTCTAATAGTTTTGCTTCACTGTCGAGTTTCAGAAAATGTTCTTTGGCAGTTGTTAACGACTGTAACAAAGTCTATGACCAGCTGTCGGGTCGTCCAGAATCAGTTCTGTGCATCGCTTGGAAAGACTCTTCTACAGGAAATCCTCGAAAAGTCTCTATCCAGGTCTTCCGACTCGTTCTTCAAATCGCTCATAAAACATTCGTATGTTAAATACTGATTCCTGTCTTTGTCATGCAAGCCCGTAGCCTGAGCCGTTCTAGCATAAAGTCTAAGTGTAGAGACCGAAAAAATCATACACTTGATGCGCAGGAAAGATGTTTCACATTGCAGCGACTGTTCTTCCGTGAAGCGGTTGCATGATCAAGAATGGAGCGAAAGTACCATGACACCATACCGAGAAACTTATGGATCGTGTGACGGTAATAAGACGACTGTTTGAAATGTCTAAATACTTCTCTGTTGGAGTAAATAAAAGTAGAAGGCTCTCACTCCAGGACTAAACAACAGTCCAACAACCACTTCCAAGCAGACGTGACATTAGACGAACTGACAGACTTCCTTCTGAATTGAAACAGCACTCTTCTGAGGAAAGTGAAAAGGCATGTACAGTACTCAGTTGCATTTGGCATCAACCAATAAGTGAACTTAATCTAAATCTGAACTATGCAGCCCAGCCAGTCTTTTTCGCTTTCAAACTCGTGCTACCTTCTCCTAGTTAAATACTGAATGGCTAAGCAATTGTTGCTACGTCGCGGTATTTATAGGAGTCACAGCATTTGAAGTTGGAGACGTCCTGGGATCCTGGGTGGCATCGTGAGGCTGGCTAGCGCTTAGTCATGTCGGGTTCCCTTTGGAATGACAGTCTGTGCTGGGCCAACTTAGATAAACAAATATACAGCAAGGGAGCTACAGAATAACGGGTGTTTTACCACTGCATAGCCGCGTTTTTATTTCCATTGAATATAAAAATTAACAATGTTATTGCATTGAAAAATAAAATAACGCCCCGAAAAGCTACCAATTTTCTCTGAACTTTTAAGGAAAATCAAAGGAAAAATCCTAAAATTCATTTGCATTAAATGAAATTTATAAGAAAAAAATAATTCTTATTAGTTACCCTCTTAATACATCGAGCGCTAAATTTATGAAGTGGAAGGGGCACTGATTATCGAAAACAAGAAAAACCAATGCTAATGCTGCATGCAAACATATTATTGCTCTGCTCCTGCGACATTCACTTTGTAAGTAAATTTAAGCCGTTCTCAGCTACTAAATAAAGTCAAAATATCCTCCCACAGGTATTACGCAGCGCTGCAAAAAAATATATCACTTGCATATAATCAAAGTAGGAAACATCTTGGCCTCAATTTTTTTCTCTTCAAAACCGCTTTACTTTTATCTAACTTAGTTTTACCTTCACCTGTTATTCTGTTTCGCATTCCAACATCTCAATTTACCTAATGCCTCGCAGTTAAATTTAATTCCCACAAACCCGAATCTATATTATCTCCAGGTATTCATCCTCGAACCCCTTTCATGATTCAATCAAATTGTCTTGAATTTAGATGTATACGAATCTCATGCAATCACTTTATAACTTTTCCTATCACAATAAAAGTCCGTCGACTACTTCCCCTGCCATCGATTCACTGATCGCCCGTCCTCCAGCGCAGCACTCACGTACCACATATTTCCCTCATCTCGGGCCACAAAAAGATCTTGACTTTGTTTTTCCTTCAAGCTATCGCTGAACGTTTAAAGTCCAGAATAGCTCACGGCTTACAGCTGACTACTATTCTAAAAACCATAACCAACCAACATATAATCTCAGCCATTTTCCATTTTTGCTCTTTCTCCCCGTTGCTATACCGCTAATATTCCATACCATGCATATTATTTTGCTTGCCACTGACTGACCGTTTTTGGTCATCCTGGTCTCCATCAGAAATGAATGCCATTCAGTTTTTTATACATTTGCGTAAATACATCACTACACGCAGATGACCCACCAGAGATTACAATGATCCAAGCAACGCTTCTCACACAGTCCCACTAAGCCAGGAGGGCAACCTCCATAAATAATTGGATGCGGTACGAGCGCTTTGATATATTTTCTAGGAATCTTCATTTTTCATAGAAAAATAAATATCGTGAAATTAAGATCGCTTAAAACATAAAATTTAACTAACCAATTTAAAAATTTGCTTGAAAAGAATGAAATCAACAGCAAATGGAAATAAATTGTAAGAGCGGAAGTACATGAATTATAATTAGACCGCAGAGAAACTACTAAATTAAAAGTTGAGCTATGTAAAAAAAAGTTATCAACAATTCTTATTTATGAAAAGGCATTAGTACAAGTCATAAAAAAGGAATCGAATCACAAAATGAAAGCAAAAAAAAATCAAATGAAAAAAAAACTCATAAAAGCCGCTACTGTAATAAATCACAGAAATGAAGAGAATCGAAAATTAAATCTACGAAATCGGGATGTACAAGCGTCATGCCTTAACATCGTCCCGGCGATCACCCTCCATCCTAAGATTAATGGACATCTCGGCCAAAGAAACTACTCCGAATTTCAATCCTTTCAGAAGCGACAATGTTTATTGTTAGGGATTGAAAGTAGTATTCATAAAGCACTATTCATTCATACATTTAGGAAACATATGTCCATCGCGTAGCCCCTATAGTTGAAAGGGTATCCATGTTTTACTCTGAACTTCACATGACGTGGTCTGCTACCTGGCACTAGTTCAATTGCGATTTTCGTAAGCTTTTTCTATATATATCCGCCTGCAATCGAGATTATTAAACCCCTTGAAACTGGTTATATGTTCCCGGAAAGCTATGCCTACGTTTCATAAATCGTCAGAAGAGCCCATCTATCACCCTTATATAGGCTCCGATAAAACCGCTTCTGCTCTGCAACTGGTTACATTTCTCTTACCACAAGCACTTATTGCAATCTAGCGGCAGAAAAATCATACCCAATCACGCGACATAGCTCCTCCCAATTATACACCCACTTCCGCATCGATTGGCACCATAGAGTCTTAACATCAAACAGTTTGATCACCTTGGAAAATATGTGGGATTTGGCAACAATGTTGTCATCCCCGGCTTTCCTACTTTTCAAGAACATGTTGTCAGAACCAGGACAGTCACTTAAAAAAGAACTTTTCACTTCGAAATGTCTTGCTTCTTGACTACCTTTACTCTTTCTAGGAGTAAAACACATTAGGATCGACACGTAAAACTCTAACCGAAGGATCTGCCTCGTTGATAGAATCGAATGTTTTCCTTGTGGCCTTTCTTCACTTCCTCCATCTTCACAAGCAACTCCCACTGTCAGCATCAACGTTCTCCTCAACACAACATTACCATTCTAGTGGATCTCGTTAACCTACTCGAATATGTTGGTCAGGCACCGCAATCTCAAACTTTTTTCTTCAATTTATCTTCAAGAAAATGCACATTTCTCGTCGATTTTGAACTTCTCTGAAAGCGCCTAAATCTGAACGAACTTTCTCCTTAAAGCGTCTAAACATTCTGTTGGGTTGGACGAGAAACTTCTTAGTTTGCTGCCCGAAGTGTCCTTTTTTATTCTATGAAACGACTTTCTTGGCCCTGTATACTAAACTCGCATGTCATTTCGTGTTTGACCACCCAGTCTATTAGGATCTTCATTGGCCTTGCTCCGGGACACTCAGACTCCAACACTCCGAAAAACATAAAATTCAAATCTTCCCCGTAAACTCACTCTTTATATTAATACGAATAATATTGCGCACTAAGTTCAATTCCGCGTAGTGTAATAGTTAGAGCACTCACCCCGTACGCCGAAGGCTCTGGTTTGAGTCTCGTTGGCGAGAACGAGATTTGTTTCGAGTGATTCTTCAGGCGGATTATAACCCCGTTCCGTTATGACACGTACTGGTTTAAAGTCAGTGGATGGACACACGGCCGAAGCCTGGTACTGACAATATCACCTTCCCGAGTGCCGAAACATTCGATAAAGATAATAACATACTCTTAACTATCTCTAAGCGAGGGGCTGTAGTGCTAAAGCAAAAAAAGTTCAATTCACATAGCAACACTAACACTTGTTAATTCGAGTATTTACACAGCCCTTCGTTGGGAGCCACAATTCTATAGCTCGCAAAATAAAGCCTAAGCCAAAACGCCTTATTTTAGAATGCTTTCTACCGTTCATAGATTGGTTGTGGATACTTCACGCTTTCTCTCTTAATGCCGAAGTTTCCTAGCTGCTCGAATTGCTCAAACACTTTCAACGCCTTTCCCGTTCATAACGTGCTGATATTCTCGACGCACTATGAACAAAACGGTCTACTAAACTGTTACCCTTTTCCCTGAGCCTCCTCAGAAGTTCAAATTGTGAGCTTCTATGCCACCACCAGCACACTATAAAGTTCGTTTTTGGGAATGTCCTTGGCGCAAAGAGCAAACAAGAGAAATAATGCATAAGCATTCAAAATACCACATTCTCATTTACTAGTTTTCCTTTATTCATAAAATTATTCTTTTTTAAAAAATATATGAACAAGCTGTAAATTCTGCTAATATAGAATTGGCTAGTTAAACTATTTCTTCCTTATTAATTAAGTAGCCTAGAAAGCCCTTATATATATTATATAGTTCTGTAATATGTAAAAATTGAAAAATTCAATTGATGCCCATCCAAAGCAACAACGAAAAAAATTAAGGTAAACTACACGTTATTAAACTAGTACAATTTTTAAACTTACACAGTGTTTGTCATTTTAGTTTCACTACGCTATCCAATCTAATTTTCTTCTGCTTCTTTCTAATTTTCTACACAAAAAACCGATTTTATTGCTGCTAAATAACTCAGGTTCGCTTGGTGTTTCTGCTATATATTAACAGCCTTTAGGTCCTCCGAATTTCAATACAATATTAATATCAAATTAATTGTTGTCTCCTTGTTTTTACTTAAAATTTGTATTAAACAATTTTTGTTTTTGTTTTGTAAATAAAATGCAAATTATTTAAATTCTATTTAACTGATATTTTTCCTTAAATCGAATTGGAAATTAAACAGGCGATCAAGACATGGAACGTAAATTCAAGTTACCCAGCACAACATTCATAGGTGGAAATGAACAATTTTTATCGTTAAGGTTTGTTGTTATTATTTGTATGAAAAATGTGAATTTTGAATTATTTAAATTGAAATTTTCTCTCTACAGGGAAATTTTGGATCGTCTTGAACAAGTCTATTGTAATAAAGTCGGCGTTGAATTTATGTTCATCAATTCATTAGAACAATGTAATTGGATTCGTAAACGATTTGAAACACCAGGTGTTATGAATTTCACCCCTGAAGAGAAACGATTGATTCTTGCACGTTTGACGAGAGCCACAGGGTAAGTAAACTTATTTTTTTTATATTTGCTTCTTTATAGAATATGATGCAAGTGAAACGAATATTCTAGGCGTTATTCTTAGGGATGGGAAAAACCTCACTGGTTTAACCGAAAACCGGTGTTTTTGGTTGGAAAAATCGGATTTTTTCGGAAGTTTTTTGCTCCCGATTTAAACCAGTTTTTTTCTTTCAAATGTAAGAACCGGATACAAATGAATAAAAAAAACGGAAAACAGTTGTTCGTCGTCCCTACCTAGGCATCATGAATGACCGTAGTCACCAGAGCAAAGCAAATTTCTTTGTTTGCTTCGTTTCAATGCGAGGGATTTCACTCGTAGAGCGAAGTGAAACTAGCACACGATACACAATAAATGCAAAATGTCTAGGGACCGAACTGAAAGAAATTTCAGCCTTATAACGTAAAGCTTAACAGTAAGCAGTTGGCTCGGATTTCAATACGTTAGTTTCTTATTTTTAACACAAGATGAAATATCCTTCAGTTCATTTTGATTCAAATAATTTTGTGAGTAAAAAATCGGAAAACCATTTATACCTAAAATTAATCAATGGACATAAAAATATACATTTAATTTTGATTCGAGCTTTTATATTTCAAAATTTGCTAAAAAAACTGAAAACCCGGTTCTTTCTAAAATCTTTTTTTTTTCTCTAAAAACCGGGAAACCGAAGAACCGGATTTTTCACCAAAAACCGCCATTCCTAGTTATTCTTTTGCTTATGTACAAGATTGCAAATCCAAATTACCCATTCCATTTAGGTGAATCCGTTGTAATTCCCAGTTCACCATATTAAGATTATGATGCTATATCATGCCCAATGAAGACGGGCCGTGGCGCCACTCGTTCATCCGACTGCATGCCGCCGCCCCGTGGTCCGCTGAATGAGACTGCGGAGCCCTGAAACGAAAGGGGAAAAAAACTACCGTAACCCCGCAACCGCGTTTCCACTTCAACTATCGTAACACACTGACGCAAAATCCCTGTAAAAGGCAAAGCCACTCTTCAATTTTACACTTTTAAAAGAAGTAAAAATCACTTTAATGTTACGTTTCGATTTTCACTTTTTGTCCTCATAGTTCATAATTTTACACTGCTAAAAAAGGTTAACAATCTTGACCAATTTAAACCAATTATGAAATCTTTACCTTCCTAATTTCCCTGTTTAGGGGCCTCCTTTGTCTTCGGCCAGAAGTCAGTTGTCGGTTGTTTCCTTGAAATTCCTTCGCTTTCGCAATTCCGTCGACTTCCGAATTCCTGGCCTCTGCAATCCCTTCCACTCTCGAACTCTGTCCACTTTTTTTCCTCTCCTTCTATTTTTCACCTTCTTATTACTTACACCTTCCAAATGACTGTTACCAGCTTCGCCGCTGTGAGGGAACAGAGAGCCACCGTTATGTATCTCTTCTGGCTTAACGGCTTAGCCATTTCAAAGCCAAGGTCAGCTCGTGTGATTGTCGAAGCACTTCCACTAAAAAGTGCATCTTGAAGTTGTCTCACGACGAGCATTTCCCACTTCATATCAGAGTGATGAATTTGCATGCTTTCGTTGTGCCGGTTGTCTCTGGTGCTGCTTTTGGGACAGTGGTCGCTGCTACGGCTGTTGTTGCCGCTGAGGTGTCTGATGCTGGCGCGGAGACATTTTTTACTGCCGCTATTGCGATGCTTGCCGTTGTGGCTACGCCTGCTGCAAGAATACGCGTGATGAAGACGGTGATAATTGAGAGCCAAAACAAGGTTAGATGTTGATGCTAATAAAGATGGTTGATGTCCGGCAAACATCGATTATTGGGGATGTGTCTGTCGCAGAGGTTGCTGAAGATGGTGATGCTGCAATGGTTGCTGTTGGATGGTTGTGATCTATCGTGTAGCGTTGTTGACATTGTGTTGATTTTGTATTGTTGCCCATGGCCAGCGTAAATATCACTTGTACACTCGTCACCATAGGTTTCTGTGACGTCTTCCAACCGAACTCATTGGACTATTGTACGGTCTATACAATGAACTGGGAATTTGAGGGGTATTCGATTGTGCGGAACTAGATTCAATGTCTGCTGTATTCAATAATGATGGGTTCGAGAAGATTTGATTCATACCGGCTATTGTCTGTTATGGCACTCTGTTCGTTATTGCATCGTATACTAGGATTCTTTGCATATTTTGTTGCGGTTGGGCTAAATTTTAATTGCATTATTCTTCAGTATGCAAATTTGTTTGATTCCGCTGCTGATGAATTAATTGAATTTATTGTTAATTTTTATTTGCACTCGTCTGATGGCAATAATGCTGTATGATTTGGTATTGAGTTCTGTTGGCTATTATTCATTACAATATTTTTTTGCTGTGCTTCCTGCTGGCGAAGATGTAATTTGTTCAGTTGAGCTTCTTGATCTTCGTTCTATCTCGTGACCTCTGGCGGTTCTTATGCAGCTATTCCTAAGTACTTGTTAAAATCTTCTTCAAATTAATTTTACAGCTCTAGTTAAAAATAGTACTTAATAAGATCAAATTTTAATTCGCTACAAAATTATCATTTAATTCAATTGGCTTGGTTGTGACTCAATTGATAGAAGGTTTCTGTATACAATTCCTAATTTCCCTTGTGATTTAGGTGACGGTGTTGGAGGAGTGTCCCCTTTCGATATCGTGTCTACCCCTTAACATTTCCTTTAGTCCTGTAACATATCACACTTTCTTCCGCGATTTTGGACGCTCGTATGGTTATATAAATTTGTAGGGTCGCGGTAAGCGTGTTCGATTTTCTATTGGTGTCGCCAGGGTCAATTTTAAGTATTCATCAACAATAATATTAATTTTGAATTAACATTTGCAAAATGATTATTTATTCAACAATTATATATTTCCTTAGTATACGTTTTTCAAAACTCAGCTAAAAGACAATGTAAGCGTTGCAATTTACTAGAATCTTTTTAAGTTGTAATCTCGAATCCAGTTACTACTAGCGTAAGCTGCTTCCTTTTGAATATCTTACCCAATTCAAGTGCGAGTCCCTGCTCCTTTCGATATTCTTGTTGTAGATGGTAACAATGTTCCCTCCTCTTTAGAAGCGTCATGGTATATCCTTAGCCAATTGAAACACTAAGATCTGTTTCTCGTTTGGTGATGCCACCATTGTTTCTTTTGGAACAGCATGCACCTAATCTCCATTACTATCTTTGCGTCAAAATATCTTTCGAATTCCTCGTACACGAAGAAGTGACAAAGTAGTCTTCGTGATGTAGTGATTAGAGTGCTCACCCCATAAGCCAAAGGTCCCTGGCTCAAATCCCGTTGGTAAGCCTGTTCAGCTATGATATACACTAGATTAAAATCAAAACATATCGCAGCTAAAACGAAAAAATAAGAGACAAAGCGTTTGTTTGCCCTTCTAAAAGATAATGGTATGAAAACGTCTTAGCCTTCGAGACCTCTAATGTGGCCTTTCATCTCCGACGTGATCTTAACTTCTTGAACTGTGATTTCCCTTGCGTATGGAAGTCAATATTCTCACCAAAATAAATACAAAGACCAGTGACCCGCTGCCTGTTCGGGTGAAGTGAGGTCTGCAATGAATTATTAAGAATTACATAAAATATTAGTTATTTTGTAGCGTTTTTAATACATGCTCTCTAGGAGTTGTCGTCGAATAATGTCTGAAAAAGTACGTACTAGCAGACAGTACTACGCTTGGCTGACGGGCGAGTTCTATTGAGGGCGATTTTGCTTTTGTTTTTGGCTGTAGCTGCTCATGGCTGTGGCACATTTACTGTTTTGTGATGCTTGGTAACTCTGAATCAATTTTTTTTAGTTATAATAGTCGAAAGAAATTGAATTTAGGTATAGAAATATTGCAATTGTTTTTTCTTTTTCTTTGTACTGAAAGCGCTGCCTATGCTACTATATCCGTCTATGTATTTTTGTCTGTCATGGCAAGCAGTTTGTTCAGGATCTATAGAAGTTACAAGCACCAGATTTTCAGAAGTCAGCAGTTTCATTCTAAAAAAATAACATTTTAAAATAAATTTCCCCACATATAGAGGCTATTCTAAGAAAAGCCAAAGTTTTGAAAAATTGTCAATTGCGAAGAACTGCGCCTAAAATGTGATTATTGCTTAAAAATTGCAATCTGGTGTAGAATATTCAATAACGCCGCTGAAAGGGTATTGGAGATAGGTTAGAACATTGTTTTTTTATCTATCAATAGTTTTCAAGTAAAGACATCAAAGACATTACGTCTGGTTATCATTGAAATCGCGCAGTTCCAGATTGGGGCTTGGCCTCCAACAACAGTCACCTCAAATCATTTCATTTCTGCGACTTTTCTTTAGTTTATGACACAGAGTAAGGATGTAATGCCAATTTCCACTACCTTTCTCACCGAATCCTCCGGTTTTGCTACTTGATGCCTTCTTTGTATTCTGGTCTTTAACATTTGTCTTTGTGATCGAATCCTTATTTTTTATTAACGTAGGAATGAAATCTAGTCGAACGTCAACTTATACACTTTTTATGGAATTCAACCTTTTTTTTTCTTTTTTGAATGGCCTATGTTCTAAATAAATTATCAATTTAAATTGTACCGAAAAACGCTTGCAATAATACGTTTTTGTCTTTTCCAGATTTGAATCCTTCTTGGCGAAAAAGTACTCATCAGAAAAACGTTTCGGTCTTGAAGGTTGTGAAATGTTGATTCCTGCACTCAAACAAATCATTGACGTTTCCACTGACTTGGGAGTTGAATCTATTATCATGGGTATGCCCCATCGTGGCCGATTGAATACTCTGGCTAACGTCTGTCGTAAGCCACTGCATCAAATCTTTACACAATTTGCTGGGCTTGAAGCGGCCGATGATGTAAGTACAAACATAAGAGTTAACAAATACGCTGAAATTCCCTTAATTCGACAATTGACATCCTTATCAGGGTTCTGGTGACGTGAAATATCATTTGGGCACATATATCGAACGTTTGAACCGTGTCACAAACAAAAACATCCGATTAGCTGTTGTGGCCAATCCATCTCATTTAGAAGCGGTCGATCCTGTTGTGCAAGGGAAAACACGTGCTGAACAATTCTATCGCGGCGACGGTGAAGGCAAAAAGGTCATGTCCATTCTCATTCACGGTGATGCAGCCTTCTGCGGTCAAGGTGTTGTTTATGAAACCATGCACTTGTCTGATTTACCCGACTACACCACACATGGCACCATTCACGTTGTTGCGAATAATCAAATCGGTTTCACAACTGATCCACGTTTCTCTCGATCCTCGCCATATTGTACTGATGTTGCTCGTGTTGTGAATGCTCCAATCTTCCACGTAAACGCTGATGATCCAGAGGCAGTAAGTCATGTTTGCAAGGTTGCTGCTGAATGGCGTGCTACCTTCCACAAAGATGTTGTTATCGATTTGGTGGGCTATCGTCGTAACGGACACAACGAAATTGACGAGCCTATGTTCACACAACCATTGATGTACCAGAAAATCAGAAAACACAAAAACGGTAAGAATGATGTAATAGTTGTTTATTGAGTTAGTTTAATGCTTTAATATATTGTTGGTTAGCTCTTCAATTGTACGCTGAACAACTTATTGCTGAGAACATTGTGACGGCTGAGGATGTAAAACTTGTTGCAGATAAATACGATAAAATTTGTGAAGAAGCATTCGATTTAGCAAAGAAGGAAACACACATTAAAGTAATGTGATTATAGTGTTTTAAAAATTGAATTGTATTTTTTAATTCTTTTGTAATTGTAGTACAAAGATTGGCTCGACTCACCCTGGTCTGGCTTCTTTGAAGGAAAGGATCCCTTGCGCTACTGTCCTACCGGTGTGAAAGAAGAGACTCTTACACATATTGGCAACCGTTTCTCACAACCTCCGCCAAATGCTGCTGAATTCGTAATTCACAAGTACCATAACTTCATTAGAAATACAAGTGAATGGCATCATTAAAAATTCGATAATTACAGGGGTTTACTTCGTGTCTTGGCCGCCCGCAAAGAAATGGTTGACAATCGTATTGTAGATTGGGCACTCGCTGAAGCAATGGCTTTCGGCTCTCTGTTGAAGGAAGGTATTCATGTTCGTCTCTCTGGACAAGACGTTGAGCGTGGCACATTCTCACATCGTCATCATGTTTTGCATCATCAAATGGTTGACAAAGCTACATATAATCCATTATGTCACTTGTACCCTGACCAAGCACCTTACACCGTTTCAAACAGTTCCTTGTCTGAATATGGTAAGTGGGTCATTGTAATTGATGCAATGTATTTAACTCATGGAAGGGAAGTGTCGGCAGCAATATGTACTAATTAAATTCTTTCCTTGCAGCTGTACTCGGCTTTGAACACGGCTATTCAATGACCAATCCTAATGCTCTTGTTCTCTGGGAAGGACAATTCGGTGATTTCGTGAACACCGCCCAATGTATTATTGATCAATTTATCTCAAGCGGTCAAGCTAAATGGGTGCGTCAATCGGGCATCGTTGTCCTCCTACCACACGGTATGGAGGGTATGGGTCCTGAACATTCGTCCGCTCGGCTTGAACGTTTTCTACAAATGTCATCTGATGATCCCGACTATTTCCCGCCTGAATCTGATGAATTCGCCATCCGCCAATTGCACGATATTAACTGGATTGTTGCCAATTGCTCGACACCCGCCAACTATTTCCACATTTTGAGACGACAAATTGCTTTGCCTTTCCGTAAACCATTGATCGTTATGACACCTAAGTCCCTCCTCCGACATCACGAAGCGAGAAGCTCATTTGACGAAATGATTGATGAAACCGAGTTCCAACGTATTATCCCTGAAAGTGGTCCGTGCGCACAGAACCCAGATTCTGTGAAACGAGTCATATTCTGCACAGGACGTGTATATTACGATCTCACAAAGGCTCGCGCCGATAAGAAATTAGAGAATGATATTGCTATTACGAGGGTGGAGCAGGTAAGTGAAGGAAGGCCTCTAAATTGTCCAGCATGTTGATTAAATCGTTACATTTTTTGTTCGTAAATTATCTAAAGAAATGAGAAAATTGATTATCTTTTTTAACATAAATTCTAGATTTCGCCGTTCCCCTTCGATTTAGTTAAGAAGGAATGCGAAAAATACAAGAACGCAGAACTTGTCTGGGTACAAGAAGAACACAAAAATCAAGGAGCATGGTCCTACATTCAACCACGCTTCATGACCGCCCTCAATTCATCAAGGGAAATGTGGTAAGTTTGTGGTTTTGTTTCCAAATCATTTTATGCTCGTTTTCCTATAAAACTTTACATTGATTCAATTTTGTTTAGCTATATGGGTATATGGTTTTGTCCCCTAGTATTACATTTGATATATTTTTAAAATTGTTCCTTAATTTTTTATTCCTCTTTGCTGAATATATAGTCCTTTTGCTACAATTTACCATCCTTATCACTTATAATATCAATGGGAATGGTGCAATTAATCTAATATTTACATTTTTCATTTAAATCTTTATCAACTGATCGTACTAAACAATGCACAAATATTCCGATTCCTTCAAATATTAATTTTTAACGGCACTTTTTTATACACAAAATTATCTTAATTTATATTGGTAATTATAGTTTTCCTTCACATTTTGTTTAACATTTCATTTCAAATCGGTCTCTAGAATAGTTAAAAAAATCGGTATAATTTCGATTTAATTAGATCTTAAATTCAAAACAAATATGGTTCTACTCTATATTCCTCTCTGACTATGTGATTGTAGTGAATAAGTTAAGAATACTCGCATGATGCTTTCGCCTATTGTGATGTTATTCATGAACTTTTAATTTATATTATTGATTTGAGAAAAAAATTATGCTGATAATTGTTTATGTTTTGTGTTTAAAAATTGACTGATGTTGAAAAAAAAATTAAAATTTTGGTTTCAAAAAATTTAAATACAGGATGGCGGTGGCAGAAATACGTTTTTGATAGTTAAATATTACAAAAACGTTACACCTAGACGCAGTTTACCTCCTACAATTTGATATTAAAATACTACTTTGTTTTTGATAATCATATCATCCAGGTAACGTCCCTAGCGATGAGTTTTCCGATCTAATTGATGTAAATTGTTTAGATTATTGAAAAATACATAATCTTTATGGCGTTCACACAAAAAACTAACTGATCAGGACCAAGACTCGTCGAAACTTCGAGAAACTCCTATATAAAAAAAAAAATGTCTGCCCTCATTGGAACTTTGCTAAAACCACGTTTTCCTGCTGAAGCTTTGAAGTTCTTGCAATTTCGGAACCAAAAAGTTCCAAGAATAACTGAAAACTTCCTGAAATTAATCCCCAAATTTGCGATTCCAGTCAAGAAAGTAACTTTGAAAAACAGAAGATGCTGTTTGTGTTCAACCACGCGTCTCCACTTTATAGTTTATTTGTTTTATGTTGGGCTCAAGCCTTGGTCCATTGCATTCGAATAACGCATCCTTCAAATCCGAGTCGTTATTGTGGAGAAATGAAATAGTTCCTCCAGATTTTTATCCGAAAGCGTATTCCAGGTAATTCCTCCAGATTTTTATCCGAAAGCGTATTCCAGGTTATTGCGGTGAAGTCAAATATCCGCAACTTGGCATAGCCAGAGGCCGGGCATTCACATGCATAGTGCATGGAAGTCTCATCCTTTCTAGTCACCGTGAGTAAATAAGTTCTCTACCAATATATTTTCTTTGTAAATCAGCTCGTAGGAAATTGTGTCTTGTGATTAGTCCAACCAAAGTTCTGTAGTCATTCCTATTTAACCGAAACAAGAAGTCTGCTAACTTCTAGTGTAACTCGCAAACTTTCAAACACATCCTCGCCAAGATGCCGCCGACTTACCCTTAATACAGCAATTTTTCTGGGTGGTATGAGAGCTGGAGACACCTATGCAAGGTTCCGGGCTAAAGGACAAAAATTCAAAATCTTCTTTTGCACGAGCCTTCATATCCTCTGTGCCACGGCACTAACTGAGTTCGGTTTATTCAGACATTCATGAACAATGAACGATGTTACTCTTCGTCTGGAGAGGGAAAGTAGTGCCGCTAGACTATCGCTGAAGATGTTGATTTGCCTTCTCCTCCACTTATTGTTGTTGAAGGATAGCAAATACAACAAAATATATTTTGTTGGTGAATGTGAATGCCATTTAAGTACTGAGTGTGGGGCTCTCATACTTGATAGCGACTGGACATCCCACTAAACACCTCCCCTGTCAACCTGAGAACCTAGCGTGGAACCGTTTCTCGTTTTGTTACGCCGTGAGGTGATTTCAAGCTGGTGAATCCCTCCTCTAGCGAGAGGGGAACGAGGAACAGGAATTATCAGATAAGCGATCCCCCAGTCCCGACCTCCCCGGCTGCTGTGAGTCTCTTTTATCTTTTAGGACTGCCCGAAAATAACCTGCCACACGTTTCCATTTGTCCACCAATCTGTCTCCCTGTAGAGGTCCCGACGCAGCCTGTTTTTGCAAGCAAAAGATGTGTGGCAGGCACCATCTTCCCCTTCTGGGAAAAATCTACATTCGGGAGACCGTGACTTACCAATTTTGTGCAGGTTAGACTGAAAACACCCATCCCTTCGATTTAGCCACGGTCTCAGATCCGGGATGAGCCGCGCAGTCCACCTTCCCTTCGTGCAATTTACCCAAGACTACTGCCAATTGTTGAGTGAGCACTGCCTCTCCTCGCGGTTAACCGTCCCCCTTGCGTTCTCGTTTCGACGCTGGTAAATTGCGCGACGCTCTCTAACATGGGCAACAGGTATCACAATATACTCAATGCAATAACTCTCATCGCCGAATCATGGACTGTCGTAATATTTGGGTTCCCTACAAAGTACTTCCCTCCCCAAATCACTTATCGGTGTTTCCACTTGTTGAAGCAATCCTGGTACGCTTTTATGATGTCCTGCAGCCACTTCATCGTATTTACCTTAGTTTCAGGAATTGTCTCAAATTTTGCTTCTGAAAGGCTTTTGAACAATAGCGAACAATAATTAGTCACGTGGAGCAAGGTGCAATAGATAAGGAAAGATGGGAAAGGACAGTAATCGAATGTTTAGCCAAAACCTCACGAGTTCTGACGGCTGGATTAGACTGAAGCACTGTCGTGATGGAAAAACCAGTCGCAACTGCTCCACATTTCTTGCCTTTTACGACGAATGTCATCCCTCAAAAATTTCAGAACTTTAACGTAGTAATTCTGGTTCATTGTGCAGCCTTACGGGAGGTACCCGTGATGAACAACACTCTTAGCATCAAAGAAACTATCAGCGTTATGTCGGCATTGAATCACATTTGGTGAGCGTTTTTGGGTCTGGGGAACGTTTCATCCGCCCACTGGCACGATTCGATGTCATAACCGTAAGCCCATGATTCATCATCTGTTATCATCCTTGAGAAGAAGTTTTCATCTTCTAAACAATCAAGAAGTTCCCGGCAAACCTAGCTGCGCTTGAAATCTTGATCGCCTGTTATCAGGCATGGCACAAGTTTCGCAGCAACGCAATTTTTGCGGTCAAAATAAGATCCAACTGATATCTGAAACTCTATAACAAGCTCTCTCATAGTCAGACATTGATTTCCCCGCACTAGCGTGTTAATTTTGTCGACGAATGGATTATAAGTTAACCAGGATGCTCATCATCTTCGATTGACTGTCTACACCCCTTAAAATGTTCACGCCACGTAGCAACATCACCGCGGGCCGTGTTGAGCGTAGAAAATTTTTCAGTCGAAGATTTTCCAAGTATAACTCCAAATTTCAAAGCACCTCGTTGCTCTTTCAGGCAGATCATTCTGAAATCCAACAAACGAAAAAATTGCGCGTAGCTATTCAACAAATTAAGATATCTACAATCAGAAGCCGCGTAAATAATCAACAAATCACGATATCTACAATCAGAAAATGGCTCTATCATCAGCTGATCTGCATAAATCTAGTGTCAACAAATGAATTTCCCAGGAAACAATTTTGAACATTTCGTAATTGTGCCCGTAACACACAAGTCAATATTTCCAGCTATATCGCTTTCTGGATATAATGGCTTAAGAACTATCCTTTTCCAGTTATTTTCTTCATTAGCCGGCTATTCTGAATTTGGCCACTTGGTTCTGTCTTGTGTGACATAATTGCCAATTTCTGGCATAATTGCCAACAGCTTGATGATTCTATTACGACCTCCTTAGAAGTTTCATGTGTATCCTGGCGCCATAAGTTTCAGGGTAGACTTCAAATCCTATCTCTTTATAAACTCATCAAGAGGAGGCAATTTCTCAACGACCTGGTAATTTCCAGACATCTTTCGTTGAAGCGTGCCCAGCCAAAATGATTCCAAAGAGCGATTTGTTTGTTGCCACCAGCCTATTGATGCATAACAAAATAGTAGCCTAATAGCCGCTGCATGCAACTATAAGGTCATGTTGGGCATCAAGCCCCACGACTTGCCAAAATCATTCTTGCATTGTCGAAATAGTCTGCTAGCCTGCTTGGTATCTGCAAGAAGCCGTTCGTTCTAAAGAAATTCTAAGGTAAATTGAAGATATTTGAGTTCTAATTGTAACTGGATAGTGAAACCATCCAATTAGGGTAAAATTTCGCCATCAGTGGCAATGCTTTTGCGTGGAGTAACTGATACCTATTATATAGAAACCATTGTTCCAATACAGCTAGCACCCCTTGCATTTTTCTGCAAACAGCCCTTAGGTGTCGTCACATATGCTTTTGAATTAACGTCGTGTTCCTCCAGTCGATGTAAAATGGAGATGACCAATATGCTCCTTAGCAACGGTGGAACACCTCCTTGAGGGCATCCTTGTTCCAGCAAGCCTGCAACATCTTGGCCTCCCTGTGTTGTTGTGAAAAGCCGTCTGTGCTTGAGAATGTTGTTCGTGCAGCTGATAATATCTAGTGCAACCCCATAAACTATTGTTGATTCACACAAGGAGTTGTACGATACACAAACAAAGGTTTTCTTAATGTCGATAAATACTCCTAGCGCATGTTCTACCCTCGCTCATCGCCTCCTCAACTTTTGCCGAATTCCTTCTATGTGTCATACATCTTACGAGTTCGTCTAAACGCTTCTCTAGGACCCCCGGCAAAAACGAAGTAAGCCTGATAGAACGGAAACTTCCACGCGCATAAAAGTCACTTTTCCCAGGTGGAGGAGTAAAGATAACTCTGAGTATTTGCGAAGATGTGGTTATATGCCTATGCTAGTACTAGGCTTGATGTTGATCTTCCTCAGACATAGCACAAACTTTTTAGATTTACCATGACCATGACAGAAACAACATAATCAAAACATTCCATTCGAAGTAATTGGTTAACTTGCTAGGCTCTCCTTTCTCCTTCCTGATCTTACTTCTCGCAGTGGTATTAGCAAATCAGCTGAGGGTTCTTATTTATTATTTGGTCGCACCCAAACTGGGTTTTAATTTGAATTTCTCGCTCACGAGTAGACACTGTTGCTCGGATGACCTTTATCTTTTCTTATTGCAGGAGAATGAACTGTTGTAAGTCAAGTTCATTAATTGCATTTCGCCCCAACTCAGGCTATTTCGGTCCTATATGCAGTGAGGGCTTTTATAAGGACCTTCTCTAATTATGTTACACTGAGTGGTTCTTTTTGACACGGCCAAGTAGATATGCTGGCGTTTTGGTTGCCTAACGTTTAAATGACACCTGACCCACTTGAAATAATAGACTGAGTCGGCTTATTTGCAGGTACCCGTGGGTTTCCCTGTGGTAGAAATGGGCCAGTGCTTTATAGCACTTGCACTCATCGGGGCTATAGTATAGCAAGATATTTTTAGCAGTTGGACCACACTACTGGTCATTATACTTGTTCTTCCCACAAATTTTTTTAATAGAGATGTGATAGTTGAGCAGGATGTCTCATCACTTCTCTTCTAGAAGGCTTTCTATCCAATTCTTTTCCACTGTATTTTGCCTTTAACATTTCCCCTCAAAGGCACTAGAAGATATCCTTTACCTTATTGGAAAAAACTAACAAGTCTCGCTTTGTGGTGGATTTTTGTTGCATATTTTTCAGTATTGAGTCGCAATCTCAAACTTGCATCCATTATCATAGCTCAATCAAAGTAGTTATTCATGCAGAGCAAGAAGGCCACGTAAATGTTTTTGTATCAACCTAGTATACACGTAAACATTGCAGCGCAAAATATCGCCACTGTCAGGCGTTGAACATGATTTTTGGCGCAGTGTTTTTAAACTTATTGTTGGTTCAACTTTAATTTTCTGTCACATTAAATAATAATACCTATCAAAATGCTAATTCTGATGCGAATCGGTAGAACACTATATATTCTAGCACTTTACAAAGGTTTAGACCATTTCGAATTAGATTGCTAATACTGAATTTTGCATATGCTTTTTAAATATCTCCAATATAATGAAACTCAAAAATGCACTGAAATGTGACAAATGTAACGCAGAATGCACTGAGATGTAGCAGAAATGCCTTACAATGCGAAATGCGCCATAAAAATACACTTTTGATACCGAAATGCAAAATTTATTTCTACTTGCTATAAACTGGTGTGACGTAATTCGAATTTGACCAGGAAATCTTATGGATAAGATTCACATTACTCTCGAAAAACCAGCGGGCTCGCTGTTCTTCCGTGTAGAAATTCATGATGAATAAAATTTCAATGACCGAGTTATGCTTTGACACCTTGCTCGCTAACTGTCCATCTATTATTTAGTAATGAGAACCAAATCAAAAATGAATTTCTTTCTTCGCCATCGTGTACAGAATATATGAAACCAAAAGAAACAAATATAACAGGGAACACGTTACAAAACAAATCAGGGAAATTGAGAGACACAAATAAACAATTACGGCACTATTCTACTTGATTGGTAGCTATACATTATCGACACTTATTATTTTAAATTGGGTTTACTATAACAGCATACACACAGAAACTACAAACTCCACAAAATTGTTTTTTACACTTCAAGACTTTTCAATCATTCCTTACTATCAAACCATTTTTTCATTCCATCCATAATCTTCTTATCCTCTTCAAAACCCCTCCCAAATCTTTCCGGAAATGATCCTTGTAACTCCAATTTGTTAAAACCAACTACTTTGTGTGTTCCAGCCCTAATGGTAGTAATGTTGAAGATGGGAAATGGCTTAATCGAATTTTCACTCCGAAAGATTCGTCGCAAACCGAAGAAAATAATCGTGCGGTCGTTAAAGAATTGCATAAAAGTTCAGCATTTGTTAGCTTGAACGATTTCAATAGGCCATCCGATGGAAACGCGATTAAATCGCGTAATCTGACAGCAGGAAGGCGTATTAGGTGAGGGATGGGAGTTTTCAACTTATTATTTGTAAATATTTGAAAGCGTTATTGAGAAAAAAATCATATCGCTACAAAAATCAAACAAAGATTTATGTGAATTCAAAATGAAATGAAAGTTTTTCAGGATTGATGATTAGAAAATCGTTAGGTATATTTGATAGGTGCAAGCAGATAATTAAGTAAATTTCTTATACAATATTTCTTCTTTATGTAGTTGCGAAATCGGGTCAGTATCATAACAAGTTTTACCCTCAATACATGTCGGAAATATTTCTGCAACAAAATTATGGAGTTCCTCTTCTAAATTTTTTACCAAACGAAAACAAATAAAAAAGTAGGATGTACCATTTTGAACAGTAAAATGATTAGTCAACAGGAAATATGGAATCTTATAACTATAACCTAATAGGTCTGTTGCAAATTACTGTTCCCGGTTGCATCTAATTGTGATCAACTTTACTGTTTACCGGCGTTGTAACGTTGAGTTATATCCGCTTTAAATATTAAATTATTAGGCCCATTGAAGTTCGGCAGAGGACTTAAATATTGTTTTCTACTATAAAACAATCCTAGTTTTCTAATTTAAACAAAACTAAAATATCCCAAAAATTACATTGACAATCCCCCTAAGAAACCCGAAACAATAAAATCACAATAATAAATTTATAGCAAATCATTCCCTCGTCACTTGTAGTTTACCAAGCAATCAGTTCACTTCATTTCGCAATTTGAATTCACACTTCCTAAAAGGGAGCAATGTATGTTTCCCAAAATGCTAACGCAAATTAGAATTATAATAAAATATAATATCTGGTGTTTTGTTAACGTTTCTAGCAATTTTCGCTTACATATCAATCGTTATACGAGTACATGCATAATATTGTTCATTTTATTTAAAAAATTTCATCAATGCATTATCTAACCATTAAAAGTTTGATACTCTGTTTTAACATCTGTCCCTCATTGAAAAATAGCGAAACAATGTGTACAATTGCATTTAAATTTTGTATTCTGTGAAAATAACATTCGGCCATATTTGTACACTATGTTTTTAATGTATTTTCATTAGCGGTGGATTGAAGATTTTGTAGTAGTATCTATCACAATTATTGGGTTCATGCTACCAAATTAACATTTACATTTGGACGCTTTGTGATTTTGTGTGTGTTTAGATTTGTCCATATTAGGTCATTTTGTGTTATATAAATATAAATACAATATAAATGTTGAAGTAATTTTAATAGTAAATTAAATGATTTTTTTAAGAAATTAAGCTGTTCAAAATAGTTGACAGATTTGGAATCAATTCAAATGAAGTAATCCTATTCCTTTCTCCATGTTATTAAAAGAAGAAAAATTAATTACTTTTTTCCATATTGAAAACCAGGAAGTAGCTTATAGGGTAATTAGAATTAAGAAGAGGTAATACGATGACGAACAATTGAGAAGTATCGATGTAACTCTAACGAGCAACAATACAAGACAAGCATAGAAAGTAGTGAAAAGGCTGAAACGTGGTTATCACGCTCTGCCGTGATGACATCGGCAACATCATTGCTGATGAAAACAGGCTTAAGAAAAGATGCACATCATATTTCAAGAACATCCTTAACCCTCCGCACAGCTCCAGACCATCGGAGGCTAAAAATATTTCCGGAGAGCTTCCATTAGCCCCACCTACTCTGGATGAAATTTATTCCACCATCAAAGCCCAAAAGAATAATAAAGCGCCGGGCGTCGATGAGATTCCAGTAGAGCTCATTAAATATGGTGGGAGCGGTGTTTAGAAAGTCATCTATAAAATCACCCAGCACATTTGACAACAAGAACATATGCCGAACGAGTAGAGCCAATCAATTATATTCCTTATCCACAAAAAAGGTGACAAGCTACAATGCGAAAACTATAGAGGCATATCACTATTTTGTACAGCGTACAAAATATTTTCAAAGATTTTAGAAAATAAAATTGGATAATATGCCAACAGTATTATTGGGGAGTATCAAGGTGGTTTTAGAACAGGTAGATCGACAATAGACCAATGTTTCACTGTCAAGCAGGTACTTGAAAAATGTTGGGAGTTCAACATAGACGTACGCCAAATTTTCGTTGACTTCAAGCAAGCATACCACAGTATTGATCGTAACGTACTGTACCAAATAATGCTTTGCTTTGGCATCCCAGCCAAATTAGTCTGTCTTACCAAAATGACAATGACGTCACCGACGCTTTCGACACAAATATCGGACTGAAGCAGGGATATGGGCTGGCCCTATTGCTATTCAACCTGGCTCTGGAAGAGGTCATTAGAAAGCTACATGTCGATACACGAGGTACATTACTATACAAGTCGAGCCAAGTAGTTGTCTATGCGAACGACATCAACGTTTCGTCACGGTCATTAACAACTGCCAAAGAACTCTTCCTGAAACTCGACAGCGAAGCAAATAATACAAAGATCATGATGCAGTTGAGGAAAAATATCTCAAATGAATACAATATCGAAAATGTGAACGAATTTGTATATTCAGGCCCCAAAATAACGAGAACCGGTAATGAAAGAGACGAAATACGCCGAAGGATACAGCTCGCAAATAAAATATTCTATTCGTCAATCTTGAAGACCAGCTTGCACACACAGGAAAACAAAGTTCCAAGTATATAAATCTGTGATCAGACCTGTGCTCTGCTATGGGTGTCAAACAGGGACCAATGGCGAATTCGATACAACCATGAGCTGTATTTTTGAGTAGCCGGAGATCTCAACGATTGTATGACTGCGGAAGCTGCAATAAGGTGGCCATGTGAATCTTATGGACGAACAACGAATACCCAAAAAGGTATTCGTTGGTAGAACTGAAAGGTGGAGACCAGTGAGGAAATCGAAAAAAGGCTGGTTTGACTCGGTCGACGAAGAGAGTTTATCGCTGCTCGAATTTTGAAACTTGAGGGCGCGGTCAATGGACCGAGACAGTTGGAGGCGCTTCTTGCAGGAAACGAAAGTCCGAGAAGGGCTGCAGCGCTACGAAAAAGAAGCAGAGTGGAGAAAATATATTGATAAATAATACTTAAATGTTTTCCATTATAAAAAAGTTAATGCCAATAAATAAGCTATGCATACTGAGCAAACTAAATTAGTAGTTACGATAACATATGACGATGCAATTTCTTCGAATAGGAATCAAGTCATCGTCGTTTTTGTTGCCCTCGAATCTTTTGGGCCATGCCTTGCTGCTGATGATTTCTCCCATAGTCTCGGTTCATCAGCCGCTCCCATTCAATTCAGACACTAAAGGTGACTCAAAGAAGTCGAAATGCGTCTGTTCACACAAAAAAGCAAGGTGCGACGACTTTTCAAGATAAAAAAATGCATAATAAGCTTTGAAATAGCAATACTAAATCTATCCGCACTAATGAGTAGAGGCCTCTATTTTATAATAATGTGGTAGGCTGGTACACGAGTTAACAAATGCGCGTGCATATACTTTCTAACGAATCGATACTTGATTTACAGGTATCATTAAATTAAATTTGGAACGGTGTACATATCTCAAGTCATAGAAAGCGTGTTGATTACCATTTTATTATAAATTTCTTCTTCTATAATCCAAATCTTTTTTTTAATCATTGGATATTTTTCTAAGGATATGAAATACTGACGTTTAACTCCTATTAATGGCTAAGAAATGTATGCACAATATTGATTAAAGTGGCTAGCAATGCATTCAAGTGATCAACCGTAGATAGAACAATAATAAAAAATGTCATGGCATTACTAGCATGAGTGACATGTCAGCTTAACGATGGTTTTCAGAAAGGGCGCCATTTAATCCCAGAACCATGTTCGCAATTTCAAGCCGACAAGCAACAATTTTTTGATATCATACAACCTTAATCGAAACTCCGCAAATGCTTGTCGGTCATATGTTCTTAAAGCGGAAGGAGTGAATGACTGAACTTCCTTACTTGCGTAACCATTGTACAATTTAGAAAACGAGCAAATGTTTTAAAACATTTGTTGCTAAATTAGGGCTCATTGTGGAATTTTTCTAGCTTGACCGTTCCCTTCCCGCTATAAAATTAGCCCGACAGCGCAACTAGAATCCTATGAGCTCACTGTGTATGTCCTGTTGTGTTGCATATGTAGCGAATCTCAAAAAAAAGTTTTTTTTCGGCAAACTGGGAGTGAAAACAGCGTAGCTCGAGCTGACTCGCCTGCCTGGACGCGTGTGCTCATGCCGCTCGTAACAATGAACATCTTTATAACGGCCTTGTATCCACCTCCTACACAGGACATCGTGTCCTATTGCTGATGACTCATGGCAGCATTGGCAACTGCTGCCGTTTGCTGTAGTAGAAAGACTATCATGCTGTAAAGGTGTTTCGTTTAGCGTCAAAAGGATGATAGAAAATATCTAACTGCCAACAACCCGATTCAAATTTTTGATTTAATCTTCTAGACACGTTACAATCAGATTCTAAACACCAATACGGTGTGGCTAAGTTCGAGATTTTTTCTTTTTTGAAAACAGCACACTAACGAATATCCAGGTGCTGGCGAAGGAAAAGACTACGGAAAAATAAGTTTCACAGCGAGGAAGTTCTCAATAATTCACGCGCCAAAAACAACGTTTTCCTCCAAGTTAACAAAAAATTGGCCGCCAAAACTTAAGAAACATTTGTTTTCTACAAGACGTGATTAACGTCTTTGGAACCAAGAGAGCGAATCACTGTGTTTGCGCCATACAACATAACGGACTGAACTGCCAGCGACACAATTTTAATCGAATTTTACTTGTGTTTGTAATATTTTTCAATAAAACGTGAGTCACGGGCATTCGTTTCAAATTTTGACACCTCACCGACCTGTTGAATCCGATAATTGCCTGTTGTAATCAGTCCCAACTGCTATATTCGATGATTCATACTAGCAGGCAACTGACAGTCAGCTGTATCCTTGTGCAAAAATGTTTGCCTAAAATTAACAAGCATAATTATAAAAGATTTTCAATCGAAATTTTCATTTTCTTTACCTTTCCTTGGACTGTTTCGCATCCTTTTTGCGGTTCGTGATGTATAATATTCATAAGCATTATAGATTCGCAGAGCATTTAAGCCTGTTTGAAAAAAGCAATGATCCGATTCAATCTTCAGCAAATTCACGCTAATCAGAAAAATATCGCGAGTGACCGAACATCTCTTCAACGAGCTATCTCCACGCAACCCCCTGAAACGTTTTTTTCCTTTTCCAAGTTGCTTCCTTCAGCCCTGTCACACACATGGCCAATTGCCGTCACTTTTTTCGGACACTGGTTTAGCCGGAATTTTATGTCGCCAGCCGGTGCGCAATCAACCTCGTAGCAATCAGTTGCTTATAGAAGTTCGCAACAAAGTTCGGAAAGGGCTATTTAAAGTGGAGTATCAAATAAAAGTTCTTAAATAGAACTATTAGTGTCTTCAAACAAAAAATCAATTTATGAATCAGGGGGTCCAACGAGGCAAAATGTACGAAAAATTGTGTCCCCCTTGCGATTGGACACCTGTGAATCGAAAAATCTTTTTAAAAAAGCACGGAGGTAGGAACAACAAATATCTCAGAAGTCGAAATTCACTCAGCTTTTTTGGTATTAGTATGATTTGTGATTTTTACACTTTCCTTCATAGAACAGTACCCACCCTTAAATTGCTTAAAAGTTTACAATAAGGAAGATTAACAAAAGACACTTGTACCCACAAAATTTCATTGGAATCGAATCAGAATCAAGTGAGATATAGCCATTTCAATTACATATGTGGATATACGACAACAATAACAACATGTGTTGGTGGTTGGTGTATATTTCATGCAACCTAGACGCTACAATTTTCTTGGGATTTTGTTGAAAATCTCAAGAATATTGTTTTGTTTAAATATGTTTGATTGGCCGAGTATTCAGGAAATTTATTTAAGATAGTACAATATGGCGGCTGTTATGTATTTATGAAAGAAACTCTCAATCTATCGTCTATAATTGAACGATTTCTTGTATGTTCAATGGGATCATAATTCAATTCATGGATTCATGTCATCGAAAATGTCGTGTTGAACCCTAGGATGGTTACAAAGCCCTTCTGGTAGGAGCACTCTCCTGTCTACTCCACTAGCCTTTGAAATGCTGTCTTGATTCCCCATGTCAGGTAGTCGATATTTTCTCGACCATGATAATATGTCGTTAATACAGAAAAATTTGGTTTGTCAACCCGCGGACAAGGTCCCGGGACCGTGAGGAGTGAGGCCAAGGCTCGGTCATAGTTGAAGGTGAATATAGAAAAATTTCGTAGCTATCTTGTATTGTTAGTTGGCTAATTTTGGCGGCTTCTAGGTTCACTAGATCCATTTCCACGTCATCTGCAGATATGATGTATCGCAGAAATTACTTCATTTGCGACTAACAATAAGTTTCAAATTTTCCATCCGCAGCCTTGAGAGAACTTCGCCAAAATTCCGTATATATGTTTGTCGAAAATGTTTCCTTTTGATATGCCAAGCATGGCTTCTAGCTTCACCCACTAAGGAGACCTTGATCAGGTGTCGAAAAGCTATATTTAATTTCATGCTTTTACGATCTAACGTTGACAACCACATCGAGTCTGCCAAAGTATCCATTATATTGTCGATGGTTAACAGCGGATAGCCGTTTTTTTATGAAATTGTTTTGCCTACAGTCGACACAATTCCGAGTGGTTCCATTCTTTGTCTTCACAAGAACTACTGATGATATCCACGGATTGGCATATGGTTCAATGACTCGTTTTTAACCATTCTTTTGTCTAACTCTATAACGAATCCATTTGCTCTCATATCCATTTCTAAAATGTAGTCCATGATATCAGCGATCATTGAAGCGACTCGGTGCTTGAATGATAAATCTCCGAATATCACTTCGAGATTGATCTCTCTGTAGACAGTGCAGTTTCTCCAATAGCTGTTAGTGACGATAAATTTTTTGTCCCTATAAAATGGCTGGTCAGAAGATGTCTCTTATTGCACTTTTTCTCAGATCGAAGAAACTTGTTTGCGGTCTCTGGACTTGTTCGATTTTCTTCAAGCTACATACGGTGGAATATATTGCAGTTTTCTTTACTGCTGACAGTCTCGGTTTTTACCCCGCCGCGAAGCTACACTATTTTTGGGGATGGGAGGTGAATACCATTTAAGTACTGGGTGTGGGTTCGCATGCTCGCGAGCAGCTAGACTACCCACTAAACAAACACCTTCCCTGTCAACCTGAGAACCGAGCCTGGAATATTTGACACATTACTTCGGGCCAGGCCTCGTTTTGCTACATCTTGACGTTCCTTCAAGCTGGGAGATATCTCCTCTAGTAGCACGGGAGGGAGGAATTACTAGACAAGCGATCCCTCAGTCCGCTAGGAATCCTTTTTGCCTTTTAGGACTCCCCGAACGTAATGTGCCACTTAGTTCCAATTTTCAACCGATTCAAGAATCACCGCAACTATACTATCCAGGGTGAGCTCTCCTGTTTCCTTGTAGAGGTCCTGTCCTGTTTTTCGCATGCAAAAAACATATGACAGTTATCGTCTTCCTCTCCTGGGCAAAGCCTGCAGTCAGGGGACCATGTCTTGCCCATATTATGTAAATGAGTCTGAAAAGACCCATGCTCGCTCAAACGCTGGCTCGGATAGAAGGCAGTTTCACCGTGCCTTCGATTTAGCCCTGGTCTAAGATCCGGTACGAGCCGCGCATTCCACCTTCCCTTCATGCAATTCACCCAAGACTGCTGCCAATCGTTGAGTGAGCAGTGTCTCACCTCGCGGACAATTGTCTCCCTCGTGTCCTCGTTTTGAAGCAGAAAAATAGCGCGGCGCCCTCTAAGCTATACCTAAAGAATTTAAAGCCAAAGCGATCAATTTGTATTGTGTTTTATAATGTTTATTTAAACTACTTTGATTAGTGACGAAACTATTGTATAATTTGCGTTTTGGAAAGCCTGGTAGAAATAAATATCAAACAAACAGGCAACCGTCACCTCCGGTAAGGTTATAGTATTGCAAGGGAAAAATAAACAGTTTCGATGATCATGCTGTAGTTTACGAGTATTTGTGGTAGACTTGACAGTATTCTACGCTGTCTGTCCATCCGTACGTCCGTCCAGAGTATTATTACTGTGCACTCAGTTATATATTAAATTTTACATTTATTTTCAAACAGCCAGCTAGCGCTGCGTGTAATTCATTACTAACGGTAAACGGCAACACAGTTGCATTCACCACCAATAATATGTTGCTGATATAGTCCGCGTAGTGTAGGGGCTTGAATGCTCATCTCTTGCGCAGTAGCTTACATGTTAAAAGCTCGCTGGCGACAAGGAATTTGTTCCACTGGTTCCTCCTTCGGACGGTGAGCCTAGCCCAGTACGATGGGTAATGATTGAAATTCACGGTCCAACTGGCCGATCATCTCCTAGAATACCCGAAGAAAATGGAAGAAGTCCTCTTAAAAATCTCAATGCCAAGATTCAATTTAGCGATTATTATTATATAGAACGAATGAAACCAATTCGTCGGTGAATTGAAGCCAACGCTTCAATTCAAAGTAAAGTATAAGACAGATTGATTTTTAGGGCATAGTAAAATAATTTTACAATACCCTACTAAAATCGCCACCTGTCTATCCGCCTGTCAACGCGTCCGCGTGTCACATCAAGTTTTTCTCGCATAGGCTAGAAACATGAAATTTTGTGGGCAGGTCGAAAGTGGAGTTTTTAAAAGTTTCAGTACGAATACAGCCAAATTTTTATAAGGTTTTTAAGCGAGGTGAACTTTAAAAAGATTTTTTACCAAAGATAGCCAATATGGGTGTCAAATGAATGGTTGTGAACAATTTTTCAAAACAGGTCTTCAACTGACACTTTTTGTTTCAAAGGGTACAGGGGAAGGGTAAATATGTGTTTCCCCATCACCTCAATAGTTAAAATACGATGAACTTTGGTAATAATACAAGTAGTACATTTTATGAATTTTACGTTACCGTCAATAGGTGATCCTTAAATTTGCCCAAAACTCGTGTCGGAGTTAGTGGATATTTTTTTCAAGTTTCATAAAAATTTAGCCATAAAAAGCCAAATTATAGCCGATTGAAAATTTATCAATTACAACAGCAATAACACGTAATATTTTGAAGATACATGTTTGCAATGGACGCAGACAATACAAATATGTCGGAATTTTAATGAAAATTTTATAAATATTTGTAACATCGATATGTCAACCAACTGAAAATAAAATGGCAAATGATTGAAATACGTAATAACCCTATATTCGTTTTCCCCCGTTCATTTTATGGAATATATGTATAAGTAATATTTTGATATTGGCAAGACGTTGTTTGAGTTATTAATTATTTTACAAAAACCTGCTGGCGGGAGCATTCTCCTGCTGCTTCGATTTGTGAGCACTATAAATTGATATACAGTCGAAACTTAGTGCTAAATGATTCTAACTCAGGAATCCTACTGAGTAATTAAACTTGAAAATCTTTAGCTTTGTCTGACCTAGACAAGTGTTTCCTCATCTTCTTTTTTTTTAAATTTAGCACTGCAGCCTCTTTCAGGCCTTCGCTAAGAGATGGTTAGATCGAATGTATCGGTACTCGGGAAGGTGATATAGTAGTCAGTGCCACGCCTTGTCCTTGTGTCCGTCACCACCTGCGATACGTTCTGATTTTAAACCAGTATGTATCATTACTGAAAGTCCGAAGATTCACTCGAAACAAATCTCATTGTCGCCACGGGATTCGAACCAGGGACCTTCGGTTTATGGGGTGAGAGCTCTAACCACTACACCACGCGGACTATTCGTCACTTTAACGCTATCTCTATTTTAACATTTTTAAACCTTTCGATGTTATGATCAATAATTGTAGCCACGGTATCAATTGCTGTGCTTCGCACTGGTTTCAATTTCCGATAGCAAATCATCTTACTAGGCTCTTCATTGAAGATCAGATTTGAGGACTCACTACAGATATATCGACATGATTTTTCTTAGGAAAAAAGAACTGGTGGCCTTATCCACATAGTAGAAGAAAAGCTCTAAACGAATCCGCGTAAATCTTAGTGAGCTTCCGCGGCTTAAATGAAAATCAAACAAAGTAAATGAATTTATTATATATACCCGACCCCGTCGTTGATTTGAGTGAAATGCGATGCTTACCTTCTGGGTGTATCTTTTCGATGGACTTATTGAACGTTTCTAACCAACATAAATCTATACGATAATTTTTGCTCTACAGTGAGCTTTTATTGCTTCATGCGGATATCTATCTCGTTTTCGGATGGCCCCGATAGCTTGAAATTACTTAGAAAATTCTTTGTTGTGTAGCAACTCCATCATGTAGCTACATACAAAGAATTTTCATAAGTAAACGAATTAATTATGTTTAGAGCAATAATAAATTTAACAAATAGAAATCGCTAACTTCGTATTACAGGGTCTTTTGGGGCCTAATTGAAATCAATCCTCATAGGAATCCAACTAAAATGCAGGCTCTTGATTTCTTTTAAAAGCTGGCTATTTTTAACATGTACGATTTATTCAGACTTAGAACCCTAAAAACTGAAATTGCTCTTATCGTTGGGCGACGAAAATTTGGTAATTTAGTATGAAAACAAAATTATATAAAATCTCATATAGTTCTCTTACGTATTACAAAACTAACACGCCAGTAGTCCTTCACAGAAGGAAGAAATATACGTCGTAGGAAAGTAATTAATTCTACAATTGATTTTTTCTAAATCTTATTACTATAAGCATAACCAACAAAATTTCACATCAGTATATCTGAAAAAATTATATGAGAAAAATATTTTCAGAAAACATGTTTATTAACAATTTTTCAACGTTCCACTAACATTTACCATTCAAAACACAAAAATTATCTCATCATCTAAACAAAACATTATCACACAAAAAGCATGAGTGCTGTTTTTGCTCCATCATATCAATTTTTGAGAGTTCACCTCACTGCCATGAAATGCTGCATGCTACCCTAACATAATTAAATTTTGTCCTTTTTTGACTTGGTTTGTGCACGTCTATTCAAATTAACAACCTTTAGATCTTAAGTCTATTTTCCGCTAAATATTTGATTTTAAAATTGATGATTGTTTTCTCTTTCCAACTTCTGCGTACTTCCATCATTTTGGCTGTTATTATACACAATTCTACACGCTAAACAATGATTTATATCAACTTGAACAACATTCAGCTACATTGGTCGTGCATGCGGAGCATCAACGGCTACTGGATCCAAGAACATGCATCTTCGTGAGTTGAACAACTTCCTGAGAGATGCCATGTCGTTCTGAATCGAGAAGGACGACGCGAAAGGCGTCTCATCGAAACAATTCGATGAATCTACTAATCGACATCCTGATGAAAGTACTAGAGCTGATAGTAATATTAGTAAATCGACAACTGAAATACCAACAACTAAAATAGCAACTCAATCAGTACCATCAAAAAAGTCATTTTTCTCTAATTTATTAAATTATTTTAATTTAAAGAAATGAAGAATTTGATAAGTAGTAGGATATATGAGAAAGATAGATATTTTTTTTGGAACAAAGTTATATGCAAAGATTTTACTTTATTTTGTCTTACGAAAAGCTCACCCAATTTAAAAATTTTTTATTTTAAAGTGTTTTCGTGAGCTATATCTTTAATTTACCCGGTTTTTATTTATTTAAGTGTAAAATGCAACATGTATCATATTTCTTTATCCCGCGAATGTAATAACCATCAAAGTCGCCTGACTAGATATTAGTTTTGTTTGAATCGCTTTACAGGAATAATTACCCATCGATTTCTGTGAAAGTACGAGTACGTAAATATACCCTAAACTGCGTGAACAACAACTACATTAAAACTTTTCACTGCAAATGAGCAACGCGAGTCTCGTTACATGTCTTTTAACATCAAATCGACATAAAGCGATCTATTTATATTATGATTAAACATAAATCAGTTTCACACGATGTAAATTCATATTAATTTTGACAAAACATGTTTTCGAGTTAGATACTTAGTTTCAACTTTGAAACTATTAACAAAAACTATTCTGCAGAACAACTAGATCAAATACAATTCATTTAATCTTAATCCCACAATGATAATGCAAATCTTAAGTGAAAATTCACATGTTATATTTAAAACAAATTAGTAAACAAATTTAAATAGTATGTTATTTAGTAATATATGTTAAGTTATTGATAACAATTGATGAAAAAGATATGATTGAAACAAAATAAGAAAAAAATACAATGAAACGTGATAATGATGAATTGCTTATTTTTTTATTCGTAGAATTAATGAACGTTTTTTGAACAATCACCTTTACCAATTAATCTTTTGAGAATGTTTGCACATATTTCAAAATTGTCACTAACATATTGCACTCGTAATTCATTTCTCTACCTTGAATCGAGTTTGACCAACCATTCATTTTGGTGCATATTTGTAAGAATCGATTAAGGTGCGCTATGTGTTTATTTTTAGAGATAATTTATATTGCACTTATTAAATAATGTTACACTAACGTGAAATGGACATGTTTAAAATTCTTTGATTTCTTTTTAAAATGTTTATTCTTTGGAAAATGCTCTGTTTCGACGTTATTTTATAGATTTGATTTTTTCCCAAACCTCTAATCATTGGTTGCAGTAAAAACTGTGGAATGCAGTAAAGTCTCTGGTAAGTACAAATTTCTTTCATATAGCTAGTATGGATTGTAAAGTAAGTATATTTCAAAATCTTAAAGTCGTGACACATACCATGTTTTCCTGATTACCTGGCCAATGCCGCTAGTAACCTTCCTAAAATTGAATATTTATAACTAATCTCATCCTTAAATAGTCTATTCGCTGGCAGTAGCCAACGTGTTGATATAATTCCACGCTTAAATATTATTTTTAATTTATTCTGATGATAAATATCTCAAAAGTTCTGATTGAGCTTTACAATAAGTTTTAAGGGTTGTTTGAGCACCTCATATCCAAATACTGATTCGTGATTGGGCCCATCACAAGAATCACCGGTACTAATGTGGAGTACTTTGTAGTAACCGAGCAATTCGATTAGGAAAAGTGCTCGAGGAGCCGTCACGAAAAGGACAAGAGGAGATAGCTACTATTCACAATCATTAGATAGTTCCCTCCACTTCGCAAAAATCTCTTCCTGATCTGCTGGCCGCGACAATCCCGCAATATATCGTAAGCTAGAAGAGATTCGTTTACCTCGCCGATATTTCAGCAATCAAAACTGCAATATGAAAAAGGTCTCGAATGTGTTCGCCCAAAACTGACGTTAGATAGGAAGCCATATGGCAGCAGGCCTTACTACCACGCACATGACCATTAGTAGGCCGACTTTGCTGGCTAACTTACATGGCGGTATATGAAAAATTATGGAGGTGCCAACGAAAATTCGAGGTTTTGTACGGTTTTGGGATGGATTTCTACAGTGAAATCCAGATGGCCCGCGGAGAACACAATAGCGCTCCTAGTGAAGTGAAAATTATTTCAGTTCTTATACCCGTTTAATTTTTATCGCCTTCCAAAGTGAATGAATAGGAGTTTGTTTACTTCTCAACGCTGAGCTATCAGTAGAAGGTGCCAAACATGTGCTTCATTTGCTCGTCTTGAAAAGTTTAGGAGTACAGTAAAAGTGAATTTATAGCATGCACGGAATGCATTTCGTACGTTTTCATTTGGAAAATAGTATATATTACGCAATATAAGCATTTGCTAATGCCACAGTTGGCTGACAGCTCACGGAAGCTTTTCCATAGTAGGCCGACTAATACATATGCAAATTGTTACCATATAGCTTCCTATCTAACGTCAGTTTTGTCTTCATCCCGATCAAGTCGCATGGGACCGGTCAAAATCTATGGGGATGACGCAGCCAATGTAAAACTACGGCGGTCACGATCAACGCCATCAATACTCAGCTTATACCCGAGCCGTGCCTCTTGCACAAGTGCCGTCAGCAGTTGCCGTATTCGCGTCAATTGAATGTGCCATTCTACAGAGTGCCGTGTTCAGCATCTTCATCTGGATCTGCTTCAGCATGTGCGGATTCATCGATGAGGACCAACAGTAGGCCAAGCAGCGAAAGCAACGCAAGTTCTTTGAGTAGTGGCCTCGGGGAACAGATCAATCAGCCTGTTACATTGCAGATTAATAATTTCGATTGTTCGTTGAATAAGAACAGTTTGAGACATTTCCCCTTATTCCGGCGTTGGCTCTTCACGGAAATTTTCATGCAATAGTATCTGTTCCGAACGCTCATCTTGCGAAACAGGTCGCCTCAAATCTGCATCGAAAAGGGGATTGGTCACAAACGCATGATGGTTTCGTATACGAGAGACTGAAAATGCGCTTGCAACAAAAACCTCTTGCAAGAAATTGATAACGAATCTAAAGAGCTAATGGGTCAAACCCCAAGTGAAGTTTTAATTGAAAAATCGTTAATTTTATCAGACAAAGTACAAAGTCTGCGCAACACTCCACAAAGAATGAAGCGCGTGCATATGATACGACGTCGAAATACTATACAATCACTAAAACTTCAAAGAATTCTCTGCAAATTAAATCAAATCATCTCTTTTTTCATTCATGCATGATATTGTTCACACACCTAAATGACATTGCAAGCAAGACTTGATAGCCCTGTACCCGCAGCTTCGTTAACCATTCGCGGCAACAATGCTAAAACTCGTTCAGCTTAACTCCTTTCTCCAACATCGTAGAAACGGGGGATACGCAAAATAATATTAAATTTTCCCCGAATGCTAATATGGACATAATTCCCTTCATAATATTCTCATGCAACGACCAAGTTCGCAAGTTGCAATTCTTTAACATCTCGAACTGCATCAAAGCCAAACGAATCGGTAAAGTCCCGGTGAGATCTCGTCGTCGACGGTTAGCTTGGTGATTGGCGACGGGAAGTTGCTTTGAAAACGCATGCGCGGTCGAATCCACGCGAGCAAATTTTCCATTTAGAGAATTCTAGCAATTTCACATTACTTCGAAGCGATATCGAGTTTCGTATTACAGCCACGCAATTGGTGATTTAAAGATTCAAGTAGGTAATTGGAAGTTTTTGCGAACGGCGAGGGTGTAAAGAAAAGAAAAGGCGGCGGAATTTGTGCGCCGGGCTGTTGCTTTCGAGAAGAAGGTCGCGAAAAATCCGAAATGTCTGCGCGGAAAATAACATGAAGAAGGCGAAATTATGAGATGGAGGAGATCTTGTGTCCCATGTGAACACCCGCGATATAACTTTGAAGTAAAAATTAAGAAAGTTAATTTTTTGCTTTAAGCATACTTTAGACAAGTGAATTGTGAGAATAGTCTTTCTGGTTATTCATGTGCTCATAGCAGAAGAGTTGTAAATTTACCGGCTGAGTCTGACGGGATTTGCGGTTAACGAACATGGTGCTATAGTGTTGCTAAATATTATACAAAGTTCGAGGATTGTATTCAATTCCTCATACCCTTTTATGTTTAAAACGGAGTTGTCGTTAACTTGTCGTTGAATTTGGCCCGTCAAACATCCGCGGCAATGTGTTTAAAATTATCCCTACAAATCCGAAAATGAACTGATTCAATTTGGCCTGTATAACTTATGCTGCTGCAAATAAAACGCCTTCTCTACTCATAAAGGCGTCTGATAAATCGGTTGTTACTAAAAGGTCGTTAAATGGATCTAAGCTAATCGAAGAATACGAAAGCGTTGAACGTTTTGAGATTCTTGACCCGGAAAGCTGTAACCAACCAACATCCTGCACACAACAAGAATGCTCATCACGGCCAACTAATAATAATAGCCGACAGATCAATGAATTAAAGTTTCAGGCCCCCTAAAAACACTACAACTACCCTTTTGAGAACCATCAGAAATATATTTTGTACCTTAAATTGCTACAAAGCCCTCCTGGTAGGAGCACTCTCCTGCATACTCGACTTGGTAGATAATTGTAGATAATACATGGCAAGAAGAACAAATTTCAAAAGAAGCCATAAAGTGCGTAAAGAAACCCCAAAACTTACGAATTGGTTGGAAAGATTTTCGTGGAAACTGGTCGAAATTATTTTAAAGGTAATAAAGTGAAAAATAATAAAAATTGCCGGTAAAACCAATAGTGGCATAATACAGTTAAATAAAAATACAAATTAATAAATTAGCAAAACCGAATGGGAATTGAAAAGAAAAAATCTATCTGAGAATAATCTACGAGACCGTCCACCTGAGTACGGAACCGTTATAATTTACAAGACAAAAGATTTTCTCAGAAAAGTGGGCCCCTTCCTTGCCTTCTTACTAAGGCCTATAACAAAATCAATTAACGTACCTGACGTCACTTCCCGTACCGGAAGCAGCTGATCAGTAGCCCTAAATTTCAACAAACAGCTGTCCAGAAAACTTGAAAGCAGCATCTCAGTAGGCTTTTGAAATTGTCAAATATGACATTTCTCAGATGAAATTTAGCGAAATGATACAAACGAGAAGGAAATACATATATTTGCGCGCTAATGTTTTCGACGCCTCCTATTTAAAATAAATCGGTGACATAGTACTGATAAAATTTCAAACTACAGTCAGAGCATATATACTAACTAGCACCTGCAATCGAGGAGCTGTCAAAATGAAAAGAGAGGGAAATAAACGTGTAAAAGATGGATTAAAGTTTACCTTGTGTTGGTAAAATTGCAAGCAAATTCAAGTTTTTGTTTACCATACATACGCACTTTTAGTCTAATTCTCTCTACTCCATAAGTACCGTAAGAAACAAAAATTTGTTCTAATTGCAGCTGCTATTTAGTAGATATGCTCTGCTACAGTCATATGTACTGTCAAAATCTTTAGAAAATTTGTTTGATTTGAACAGCATTAGATGGCGCTGATGACGCTACTCGAAGAGGTTAGTTCACGACGTGACGCAGTGTTTCCGCTTTCGGGCCTGAGTAAGAAGGTTCATTACAGCTAGATGTAGGGGAAAATCGGTTCACTTTTAAACAAAATTTTGATGATTTTTATATTCCAGCGGAATTGAGAAGAAAAAGGGATGAGGTGCATACAGCAGTATTTTTAAATGCTGTAGGCCCCGAAGCTATCAAACTATTTAATAGCTTCAGTATGGACGCTGACTCGAGGCAAAATAATCAAATAGTTATAGAGGCTGTTCTAAAATCCCTCTGCCGCAAGAAAAATGCACTTTACGCTAGCTTTGTCTTTCACAATTGAAACCATTCACAATCAGAACCAATGTTTGATGCATTTGAAAAAACTCATAAAGCCATGTGATTTTGGGGATATAAAATAAGAGAACAGAATACTCAGGGATAGAATCGTCACCGGCATAGCAGACAAAACTGTACATAAAGAGGTGTTAGGCACAGAGGGGTTAACGGCAAATAGAGCAAATAATTAGTTTTTTAATGGTACCAGCCATATGCTGGAATCAGCCGGTGTGCATCAAGCTTAAAGCCAAAATGCTCGGATAATAACAATGTAGTTCATTCGCTTAAGACACCAGCACTCCCTAAACAGAATTCATTCAGGTTCATCACTACTGCGTTAAGTGGAAATCACTGCGCAATAGAGGATACGGCACTGCCATGTTGCAGCATATACACTGCGCAACAAATGCTTAGATTCAACCATCTTTCCTTGCAGGAAACAGTAAAATAAAGACTATCTGGTCCATTAATATTATTTTTTTGGAACGCTGAAAAATACTCCAGTCAAGTATCAAGGAGAACAAATAGTAAAAAACATCAGCAAAAGTTTTTGTTTGATACTGTGTATTTCCGCTATTTTAATTTATAATTTCAAACAGATGGGGAATCGTATAAAGAACGGAGCACGGCGTGATATTTTCGACCAAGCCGCCTTGATTTCATGAATTAACTCTTCTGCAGCGCAGTACTGTTTACCACTGCGGTAATGTAATGAATATGTGTGAGCGAGAACAATAGTCTACATTTCGTTGTTTTGAATGTCACCTCGTAGTCAAAGTTCCCGAGAAAATCAGCGTAATTAGCCATTCTGCTGATTTACAACACCGGTAGGGATTCCCTAGGATGAAGAGAGTCCAATAGCACGCGTATAGGTACAAGACGAATTTTTAACAGCTCACACAATTGCCACGGCTTCTTTGTCGATCTGGGAGTAGCGTTGTTATGAAGGGTTCATCGTGCGACTTGCGTAGGCGATAGGTCTTTCTTATCCATTGCTGAGTTGGTGTGACAGAACGGTGCCTAATCCTGTCTTGCTAGCATCCATACTTTAGATGAAAGGGAGATCGGGGTCATAGGGCATGAGTACTAGTGGTGAGATTAGTATACTCTTGATATCTTTATAGGCCTTTTCTCCTTCGCCCGTCCATTTGAAGGTTTCTTTCAAGAGCATGTTTGGAAGTAGTCTGTCCCTGGTAAATAGGTCTGGAGTCGTTGTGCCAATCTTTGCGTTGACTGAAATTTGCCCCATGCATCGGCTTTGGTGACGAGTGTACCTTGTGAATTGCCTGTCGGTTTCTTGTAAATGAAAATGGGTTTGGTTCCGCGAAGGTTTTTTTGGCTAATAATACCGCATGGCGCTCCTGTATCAAGTTCCATTTTCAGGTCCAACTATTGATTTTAACAGTGATTAATTGCTTTTCATTGCCTTCAATGAAATAAGTATTGCTGATTTCATTGAAATATTCAATTGAATCGACAAATTGCACCAGAAATCGTGAATGATTTTCGTGTTCTATTATATGACCTGTTTTGAAATTTTTTAATCAGCAAACTTTTGAAATCTGACCTTTTTTACCGCACACAAAGCAATTTTCATTGAGAAATTTACACTGACTGCGCAGGTGTCGACCATCACACCCATTGCAATTCGAATACTCTCTCCTCGATGTGGTTTGGTTCCCCTCGTAGTTTTCACGTTGGTTGTCCTCGTTTGATCTGCGGCTGCCCGAATCCTAATTTGTGTGTAGGTTCTCCTGCGGTTGTAGCTTCCGATAATTTTACTTCTTCTGATGTGTTTCTTCTTGCCTCCAAGTATTGCGCGATTTCATATACTTCGGAAAAAGTTTTTGGTTTTTTCAAGATTATTTCATCACAAACGTCAGAAAATTTCAAGCCAAATAAAAATTGTTCAATCACCATTCTATCGCAGACTTCCCCATAATCACAGAAAGTTGCCCTTCGGTGCAATCGCAACGATAGACTGGCAATTGTTTTATATTTTTCTTGATTGATCTGTCGGGGCTTGATACTTTCGGCGAACTTGTTTTCTGACCTGTCAAAATGTTTGGTTTGGTATTTTTCATTTGCTCATACGACAGATTTTTGAGATTTTGAGGACTGACGAGAATTTTGAGGGCATTGTTGAGCTCTGTGCCCACATGAACGTGTGTGTAATTATGGTATTCTGTTTGCGGTACCTTGCTCAGTTGCAGCGCCCAGTCGAAGCGTTTTAAATAGTTGTCGACTGTCGTGAATTCTGATGATTTGCACTCACTGGCGAAGAACGGCGGCGGTTTCGAGTTTTGTGCTGCTGCTGGATTTTGTGGTGAAATGTGCTTCTGTTGCAACGATGATGGCCTGTTTAAATACACTGGTTAGTGCTTACAAATCCTTTGACAATGTCATTTTTGCGTGGATAAATTCTTTTCGTCTCTCGTGGCATATGTTAAATCTTGATTTGTCACTTCTGACGCCACTTTTGTATCAGCACGCTTAATAAGAACGCTTGGATATAAGATTCACTGTCGATTTATTCGCGTTCAATCTCAAAGACGGGATACAAAACAATTCATTACAATTTTGTTGTTACACGGGAGGGAATAACAATAACTGGTATAATTGGGACAGCTGATTTGCACAGAGCTGTGGACTTGAGCGAGTGCATGTAATGTACATATGTGTGTGAGCGAGCCAGCATGCGTACCCCTGTATTTTTTTCCGTGAGAACGTTTGAATATCCAATATTAGGTTTTTGTGTTTTAGATTGTTGGATGTCCGTATGTTCTCTTTCATCGCGTTTCCATTTTCGTCGGAGAGTGGTCTAGTTCTGAGAAAATTGCGCCAGAATTTGTAATAAGTTGTTCGTTGATAATGGTGCCGTCTATTTTTCTATGTTTATATATTTGAAGCCTTTGAGGATGTCAAGGGTGGGTCCTTTGCTTTGTTTGTGTAGCAATGTCATAGAGTTTGTCATAGCGTCAGCCTCATGTGCGTGATTTTGTTGGAGCGTCACATAATTGGAGTCTGTCTTGTTGTGTAAAAAAGACTGTAAGTGCTCTTAACATCGTGTCGTTAGTTTCCGTGTTGTCCTTCCTACGTCTCCTTACATGTTAGTTTATATAAGCCGCATTGCTCGTCTATTGCTATGTCATTCAGTTTGTTTACAATTTTGTTCATTTTGAAAGCAGTTTGAAGATTGTATTTTCTAAGGAAGTTGGATAGTTTGTTTGTCTCTTTGCCTATGTATGTTAACAAAGTCCACTGTTGGTTGTTCTTATGCGTTTCAGTCAGTTGACGTTCCTGGTTTTGTTTGTACTGTTTAATAAGTTTGTTAGTTTCACGTTGTTTGTGTCCATTATTTCTAGCTATTCTGTAAATATTTAGTTCGTTGGAGTAGTTAATAGGAGTCATGGGGATGGAATGGAGTCTCTACATCATTGGTATGTACGCTGCTAGCTTATGTTGTGCGGAGTGGTTAGATATTACGTGTATGGCCTGATCAGTTGTGGTTGGTTTTCTGTATATTTTGTAATCTAGTCGTGTTTGTTCGCACGTCACAGTTAGGTCCATATAATTGAGTTGTCCGCTGGTTTCTTTTTCTATAGTGAAATTTAGATTACTAGCTCGTCTTGTTTATTTTCTGTGAGTCAATGACGATGAAACAGTCATCCACATATCGTCTGTAAAATATTGCATTGAATCGTTTGACAATTTTGGGTATAAAGACTTCTTTGAAAGATTGTAAAAATATTTCTGACATTATTGAGGACATTCGATGTCCCAAACCCAAACCGTCCTTGACAATTTTGGTGTTATTATTGAATTTAAAATAGCTCTGCTTGATTGTGGTCTCTGTAGGATTGAGTAGTTGTTCTGTGAACCATTGGCTCTTATTTTATGAAAGTTTTTTTTTTTAACATGGTCAGTATTTCATCAACAGATACAGACGTATGGAGGTTGGTGATGTCTAGGGATAGAAGTCGAGAAGTGTCAGTCAATGTTAAAGAGGTGGTAGAGCTCGCTAAATCACCGCTGTTCTTTAATGTCTAATTGTCGTCAAGGTACATGACATCAGCCAATATCATTGCCAAGTGCCATGCTTATTGGTGTGCTGGATCTGGGCGGTAATCGACGATAGGCCGGATAGGGGTATTGGGCTTGTGGAGCTTAAGGAGAAATAATTAGCGGGGACTTTATAATAGCAGTACGTAAGTCTGCTTAGAACTTATTGGTGTGGTCTTTGTTTACCAGTTTGTATCCGTTGGCGTTAATGAAGTCCATTGTTTTTTGTACGTAGTCCGGTATTTTTTGGATCATCGTTGTATATTCTTTGTCAGCGTTTGTCGCTGTTAGTAGGTTATCCATAAACTTATAAATATACGTCACTTCTCAGTAATACCTGGTCTTAAAGGCTCTAATAACGTATATCGTCAAACATTTGTATTTACCTATGCATTACCTATGTCGTCATACATTTGTATTTATGGGTAAATTCCATATATGAGAGGCCTACCTTAAAAACCTGTGAAAAAGTGTTAGACCAAAATTTTGGAAAGCTCATCGTTTTTGACATGTTTGCAAACATATCGCTGCAGCTATTTTAGTTTCAAAGAAAAGTTGCTGTAATGCATTGACAGACAGGGCATGATTTTACATACGTTTTGTAAATTTATTTTACAACACCCTAAAGCCTGGTTCACACTATGCTAGTATTTGGTCGAGTGAAGAGAATTTTAGTAGTTAACATACTTCGTTTAGTGTAGGGTTAGAGCGCTCGCTGCGTAAGCCAAAGGTCCCTGGTTTGAGTCTAGTTGGTGGCAACGAGATTCGTTTTGAGTGATTCTTGGGACATACTATAAGCCCATCCAGTTACGATACGTACTGATTTAAAATCAGAACGTATCGTGGCTGGGTGGATGAATCAATGGCCAAAGCGTGATACTGACCATATCAATTTCTCGAGCGCCGATACATTTGATGAAGATAATGAGATAATCTATCTCTAAGCGAAGGCCCTATAGGGACTGTAGTGCTAAAGCAAAAAATAAAAACAAAAACCACTACTGCCCAAAAATTGGGCGGAATACATCGGCTCGACTAATTTACTCCACTGAATTGTTGGTGTTCAGGCACGCTTAGTGACTAAACTACTTGCTGCTCGACTAAAATGCTAGCGTCCGCATTAGGCTTAAAAAGGAGTAGTTAATGCTACTTTCACGTGTCCAGGTAGCAGAGTGGTGTTGGTTCTCAACTTTTAGTGGAAGGAAGCTCACTCATAACAACATTAAAATGAGTCGGGAAGACAGGAGTACGCTACTGTCAGATGGGTTTTGTACTCAAACTATGAAATGTGGGCATCTACATTAGTCACGTAACATTAAGAGACACTTCTTAGATTTAAAAGAAATCATATTTTGCCACAATTTAAGTAACTGCCATTTTGTAGCAATACAGCAAATATCATTCAGCATAAAGAGTCACAAAGAAATTTGTTATCTATCTTTCCTGAAGTTTTATAGAGTATTCGATCAATAATGTGTTGTAGCATCTGGTTTGATCAAACGGCCATGTAATAATCGTGCAGCCCGCCTAGGCAAACTGCTCAAGAAACCTTCACGAAAAGGACAATAGGAATAGAGGAGAAAAGAAAAGATGCTTTATGTTCACCAATATTTCTACATCTCACTTGATTTCTACAGATCGTACCCATATGTGGTTTCGGGTGGCGTAGCAACCCAAACCAGGGAAAAATTGAATGAGTATTGGTGACTTACCATGAATAAAATAAAAATTGAGAATGCCAACCAAAATACATTTACAACAAGAAAAAAATAGCAAACACGACAATTTCATTAAAGCTGTGGTATCTCAATAATAATTGCGATATAGTAAGGCGTGAATATTGAATAGAAAATGATTAAACGAAAAGAACCATTCTCATGCGATCAAATTTTAATGTTGAATTTTGAAATTATTATAAAAGAAAATAAAATAAATCAGAAATTCAAAATGAATTTGATATTACGTGAACAAAATGTTAAGTTGAAGAATGATATAAAACATAAAAATTTTAGCACTAAAATTAAAGTTAGCTTAATTACGAAGAAATTTTGAGTAGAGATAATAGAAATATGAAAAGAAATGGAAGAACTAAGGCAAGGAGATAAAACAAGGGAAATCGTTGGGATGATCCCGTTTCGGCGAGAACGGAATGTCAGTTGTTTGTCTTGTTGACGAGAGGAGTTGCGAGTTGGTCGCGAACGGTGACGGTCATTGCTTTTGATTTAAATCTATATTTAATTCGTTTTTGAATAAAAAAGTTTTATCGCGGCGGTATTCTACTCGTAGACATTTCGTGCATTTATGTGCTAGTCTGCTTTTTTATAAATAAATCGCGAAACATTCGCAATGTCGGAAAGCGAAAATAACTAGTATAAAGCGAAATTAGCGAAACAATCTGAGTGCTATGATGAAATGGTGGAGATCTTGTGTTCCTGGGAACACACGCGATACAATTTTGAAGTAAAAATTAATAAAGTGAGTTTATCATACTAGAAAAAAAGTGATTGAGCGAACAAAAAATAAATTTTCTCCGTGAAAACAGAATTTTAGTTCGAATTTCCCGTTTAACCTTCGAACCACTCTTAATGTTCTTTTAAACGGTGCTGTTGAGGGAATTTCCGTGATCAGTGAGTGTTCGATGAGCAAATAATGAGGTTCTCAAGGTCGTTGGCAATTTCGTGGCTTGTTCGTAACTCTTCAGTTATATGTATAAGTGGTAGATATTGCCATTGAGTGTACCAAATTCCGACCACATAATTGGAGTGTGTTCGAATTTTTATGGGGCTGTTAAGGCTGCCTTCCAACCTAGCGAATCTTGCTTCGTATCAGTTTTCGGAAATCCACATTATCCGTTGTCGTATCTTTTTCAAATAAGCACCTTCGTGCTGCAACTTATATAAATTCTAGTTGAAATCGCGCTTGGATTAATGCAATAGAAAATAAAAGCGATTTTTAAATCAGATAATGACAAACCAAGAGGCAAAGTGTAAAAAAATATTTGGGAAGAAAGAGTCCAAAAATATAAATGAATCCTTAGATGCTGCAGGATTCGTGTGCTTGTTTCTTTGAAACAAGAATTGTATGCGATTATTAGCAACCGATTTACCGTTTGCAACAGGTAATAGTAGTAAACGCATTCAAAGGGATAACATGCGCTGTTTCGGGAAAAATCGAAGCTACTTCAACCTGCTCCCTATATCGATTCGTCGTTTTGAAAGTGAAATAAGCAATTTATTGATGGAATATGAAGCAGTGATAATTAACTGCGAGCATTACCACGTTTGAAGTCCATACAGTTGTGCTATCCAAAGAAATCTACATGTGTTAAGACTTTGATAGTTAATTTTTTTTTAATGATTTTATACACACAGGATATATCTTATGCCTTAATACTCCTGTACTAATATTTGAGGTATGAACGCGAATATTCACTATCAAAAGAAAATCTTGATTCATAAGCTATAACTGGTACAATAATACTTATAATTATAAATTCCCACTGATTTCAGCCTGTTATTAATTTATTGAAAGAAACCGTTTTTAACTATTGTGATCGTCACGTAATTTAACGCAAGAAAAAGTGCTAGTGTAATTTGAAAGAACAAATGTTTTCGACGATTCAGACACTCTTGCTCCACGCAGTGTTAGTGAACCCGGCTGAGCTGGCAGCTGCGGGAGTTAACGGTACACCAGAAGAAGGAAAAAAGAAGAAAAAGAAGGTCTGGTTTGAGATGTGGACCGATGCGATACAAATATTTAAGTGAATAGACTTTTTGTGTTATTTTTAAATAGTTAAATGCTACAAAACGTCAAAGATTTTAAATTTTGCTGCGTACACTTTTGCAAGTAAAACTTCTCAGCACTTGGAAGCGGAAGGATGGAGGAATGTAAATGTTTACCAATACCAGTGAAGTGCAATTAAAAACTCGTGAAGATCATTTGTACGATTCAGATGTGGAGAATACAACATCATCAAAAAAGCATTTACTAAATTTAGTAAGTATGAAAACGAGTCCGCTTGAAATCGCACATGAGTCGCGTTGTTTTGGGGTTAATTTGAATGAGTGAGGCGATAAAATAAAAGCAATAAAAACTAAATTCAATTTCATCATCCCAATTCATTGTGAGTGAATTTGGTGAATAAGTGCCTCCAGTCCAATATCTATTGTTGTGTAAGTGTTATGAATCGCCATAGCAGCACGTTGATTGAAACTGGCGAGATAACCTTTTGAAGGAGCGGAGCACCTAACCTCGAATTGAAACAGGGAAGTTTGCATCCATCGGTGTCAATTCCATGAATCTCAAGTTGAGACCGCAGATTGATACTTGTGGAAGGTTGCTCCAATGTCTTTATTTAGAATGCAGATGGATTGATGGAACTTTCACAAAGTTATCGAAAGGAGGGATTGCCTTTAAAAATTTTATACTTGCCTCTTAGCGGTTCAAATTTCTAACAGTTGAAGATTCTGTGTTTGAGTACATCTGTGGAGTTGCAGTTTTCGGAGGACGTAATTTTGGCTTTCTTGAGTCTGGTTAAATTATACGCTCTGTTGTTAAGCTTTGGATAATCACGACTCCACTTGGACTCAAAAGCGCCAATTCCAATGTGAGAATGCACATTTAGTGTGTTGAGTAAAATACAAATCATCATTCATAAGATTCTTCCAACATCGTGTGATATCATAACATACAAAATTTCAAGTGCACGGCCATCATCAAAGCAATCAGCAAATAACTCGCAGAACTGGTCGGAAAGGGACAACCCTGAATGTTGATCTGTTGGCACGGTATAAAGAAAACTCCGAACTACTACTACAAGCAGAGAAACTCAGCGGGAATATCGTTCAAGATAAGTAGTAATAATATGATAGATCAGAAAAGCCAGACAAGCGATAATATCGTCGTTCTGACCCCTAGACAATTTTAATCTTTCGTTTTTTTTCTCAAGTGACGTACATTTTTAACATTTGACACATTAATTCCATTCATTTCTTTATTGTTGCGTCTCTCCAGTAGTATTTGTATTAAGTTCATAAAAATTGGATGAATCGAAACTGGTCCCCCGTTGTAGAGAAACGACCCCCACCTTTAGGCTACCCGTGTTTTATTTTCAAAGTATGCTTTTCAAACACTTTCATTCCCCAATATTCAGAGGGAAAGGGGCAAAGTGAAGGTTGAGAATTTATTTCAGTTTTTTTGAAACGATTCTCAAGACTGGCTTCTAGCCAATTTCATTTGCATTCAAAAAGAAATGACGAAAATAAAACAAATAATGAATTTACTTTTTTTTATATTAATTTAAAAAAATGAACACAGAAAGCTCCTTTCAAAAATGACGCAACATTATTGAAAAAAAAAAATTCTCCTGCATAGTCATAAGCAACTACATAATGCAAATAAAGATTCACCTTAAAACTTCTCTTCAAAATTCACATCATTGACTTTTTCAAAAAAACCAATTGAATAACTGATACTTGAATAAATGCATTTATTCTTCCAACATATACTTTGAAATTATTGCTCACATTTGTGGTTAATCAATGATAGAATATGAATCAAAACATTCAAATTGGATTATTTTCAATTATTTTAAAAATCATAAATTGTTGACGAAATGTATTGAAAATAGTGCAAATTGTACCAACAGAAATTTACACTACACAAATATTTAATATTTGCAAAGGAAACATTTTTTTTGAATGTTAATATTTAGAAAAAAAAATATTTTTTTTAAGGTTTTTAAATGATTCATGTGTTAAAAAAATTTTTTTGTGAATTTTAATAAGATTTTCAATATTTCAAAATATTTAACGACTTATTACTGCCCTGATATTGATTCAGTAAAATATGTTGCAGCTCATTATATTTTTCAAAGAAAATTAGAATTATCTCAATAGAAGTGAAATTTTCCAACAATCTGTTATTCAAATTTAAAGATATTAATAATCAATTTTCGTTCAAAATTTCTTGATAAATATGGCATATTTAAAATTCTGTAGATCTTAAAAAAGAAAAACAAATAAACAAAAGACAAGAAAAGAAAACAGATTGCATGAAATACGAATTGAACATTTTTTTCCCTAATATTCCATTTAAATAATAATTTAAAGAAAAAATAGCCAAACATTTCGTTTAGGACATTTTGCATATATGTATACATACACAATAATATTTTCGCCGTAGTAAAACTTAAAACTAGTAAAAATATAAAAACAAATAAGTATGCTTCTGAACCTAGAAGGGTAACTACATTGAAGACAAAAAACAAAAAAAAACGAAGAACACGCTTGTATTTATTGTTTAACTTCGGTTCCCAAAGAAAACAATGAATTGTTAAACATTAAAAAATTCGGTCTTACCATTTCGTTCTACCTGACCGGGTATAGCACCCGCATCGATGGCAGGCTCCTCCACTAATATGGGCTAGCCATCGGGCGCGCTCCTTCGTTTTTTTGTTGTTAACAGGGGCTCTTGCCGGATAGAGTGGCCTTCCGCTCACGCGCCCTTGTGTGATATAAAGTTATATGATTCGATCACATAATTCTATAACATAAATTTGTCACGTATATATTAAAAGAACCGAAAATTCAGTCTTTCTGTTAGCACCCCGAACAGGTACGGAGCCCCCCACGTTGACTGCCCTCCGCTTATGAGCTAGCCATCGGATGAGCACTCCTCCTTTTTTCTTTGTTGCAGGGGCTCTTGCCGGGACGCCAAGGCATCAATTTGTTTTTGGATTTTTGATCCGATTGGCGTGGGTGCGTGGGGGCACCGCTACCACTTGCATGCCCCACTCTTATTTGTGAGCCGTGACAGTCTTCAGCAAGGTCGAAATCGCCTTACATTTCCCGCGTGGTTAACTGGTATTCATCGTTGTTTTTTCTCGTTATTCTTTTCCGCTGGTTACTTCAGTCATTGGCACCTTTCCATCGGTGAATCGATTCAATGTTTAGACTCTGGTCACCCTGTAATTCGTAAGTGCGAAAATATTCTGTACTGGGCCCTTGTGCACTGGGAAAAGAACTCGCCCCACGACACCACAAAGCTAGCTTACCTGCACACTTACACGTCTCCAGACATTGCCATTTCCAGCGTAGCACTAATTCCACTCACTGAGGCAGCAGGCCACCACTGCAGCCCTATACGGACATTAACATCCACTTAAACACTACAACCATAGAGGAGGAAACTCGTGCAGTGTTGTTGATGTGATTAAAATAACACACGAAACTTTACTGCATATAGTTAGATTCTAATAAAGCTATGATGTTAGGACAATCTTGTATTGAGATACCTCGATACCACATTTCATTAAATTTAAGGTTACCCATCCGATTGTATTGACGAAATGTGAAATTCATGAATCCGACTAATGCTAGAGAATTCGAGGGAATTTTTACTTTTAAGATAATTGTTATTGTGGTACTTTTAAAGAACTATCTCTATAATATTTTTCAGATTTATCGATCCACAGGTATCCAATTATGAGGCGGGGGGACAACATTTTTTCGTATCCTACCGTTCCCGTAACTGCCCCGTTATCAATATTGCAATTTTAAAGCCTGATGTTGAAAGATCTCATCAAGACATTTCCTTTGATACCCTACTGGACTGTTTAGCTTCTATAGTTCCTGAGAAAACTTGCTGTGACGCACTGGATAGGCAGGTATTGAATTTAGTAGCATATTGTAGTTTTTTCATAAAACCCTAAAAAACTATTATTGAATTTTGTAAAAGCATATGCTTTAAAATATCGTTAAATTTGGAAAATGCTTGCTGTTATTTATAAACACAATTAATAAGGTTCCCTCAGAAAAATTAAAATTTTTTATTAAGATGTAATTCTACATCCCAAATAAAATCCAAAACTCAACTAAGTATGTTATAACTAATCTCCTTCCATTTCCCAGAAATGAATTCAACCATGCTAATTTCAGATGGTTTCTCCCAGTCAACAGTTTGACAGACAATTATCTTCATCTCAAAAATTCCCAGTAAAAACAAATGTTTGTTGTAATGTGAAAATAAAATGGCCTTATCCGACCTTGCAATGAATGAATTGAGTTGTGTTAGAAAAATTTATGGAAGAACATACATATGTATGTGTAGAATACGAATAGAATGTTGCTGATTCATTTATGAATGCGTAAACATGTAGGCAGTGATGTCTTAAAAACAGAATTTTTTCAAGCGAAACCGCGCTGTGCTCACTATTTCACACTGTATGAAGTCACCAAAAATTGTCATAAGCATTGGGAAAAGCGCAGAGACATGCCTATAGCCGTTTATAAATTCTGTACAAAATGACCATAGACAAATTTTTGAATTTTATGACGTAGCTTCAAGGATGGTGAGTAAAATTTATATTCGAAAATATTTAAAATTGTTCAGGCGATTTAATGATTATTTTTGGAGGACTTTTAATGAAACGCAGGTACATTTGAAAAATTCGAAATGATGATAATTATGGTAAAAATAAAAAATATTTTTATATTTATTTTTTAATAATTTTACGGCATTGGAATATAATAGAGTATAGCACTAGTATCTTCCAGCTAATAACCAGAACAACTAACGCATTGCAGAAATAATATTATCAACTTAAATAGGATGCCTCTACGTCTAAGGTAACACTCAAATTGAGCTCACCAGCTTTTCAGTTTTAATTTTTCTCGCTTGAATCTCATAGCAGCCATGCATCTGATGTGAGCACATCAAAGACACATAAAGTAATGGACGCGAAATGAGCTTATTGTCATCCATATGTGTATGAAGCGTTATTACTACATATAAGTTTGGAAGTAAAAATCCTTGTCTTTAGCTTTTACTCTATATTTATACTTTACTCTTGTTCTTGTGTTTGAGAGGTGATTGCCCATTTACGCACAGATTGTGGGACTCCCATGCTCGCAAGAAGGCGACTGGACTGCCCACTAAACACCTCCCTTGCCAACCTGAGAACCTAGCCTGGAACCGTTTGATACACTACTTCGGGCCAGGTCTCGTTTTGTTACGCCGTGAGGTGATTTCTAGCTGGGGGATCCCTTTCCTAGTGGGAGGGGAGAGGGGAAGAGGAAATGCCAGACAAGTGATACCCCAGCCCCAAAGCTCCTGGCTGCTGTGAGTACCTTTTATATTTTAGGACTGCCCGAGCATAATGTGCCACCTGGCTCCATTTGTCAACCGATTCGGGCACAACCGAGACTTTATTATCCGGGGTGAGCTCTCCCGTTTCCCTGCAGAGGTTCCTTCGCAGCATGATGCATTTTTTGCATGCAAAAAATATGTGGCAGGCATTGTCTTCCTCTCCTGAGCAGAACCGACAATCGGGGGACCGTGACTTACCGATCTTGTGCATGTAAGACTGAAAACACTCATGCCCGCTCAAAACCTGGGTCAGATAGAAATCAGTCTCACCATGCCTTCGGTTTAGCCACGGTCTCACATCCGGGATGAGGCGCACATTCCACCTTACCTTCGTGCAATTCCCCCAAGACTGCTGCCAATCGTTAAGTGGGCGCAGTCCTCGCATCCTCGTTTCGGCGCAGGTAAATAGCGTGGCGCTTTTAGCAAGGAGGCCGACAGGTATAGGTATCATGCCTGCAATAACTCTCACCGTCGAGTCAGAGACTGTCGGATACGAGATGCAATCTTCAGTGCTCCTCTTTTCTGTACCTGTGCCAAACGTTTTCAGTACACCTCATTACTGAGAGCGTCACCCCATACTTCTGCACCGTACAGTAGCACAGCCCCTACAGCACTCATCAAGAAGCGTCTCCTTGATGGGCTGGGTCCACCTACGACGTTGGCCATAAGTCGACTCAGAGCGGATACTCCGGAAGCAGCCTTCTCAGCCGTTGCCCTGATCTGCTGAGAGAAATTCATCTTCGAGTCAATTAGTAGCCCCAGGTACTTCACCGATGGCTTCAATTCGATTTGTATGTCTCCAATACTGATCATCCTTACTCTAGGGGTTCTCTTTTTTGTCAAGATGACCACTTTGGTTTTCTCCAGTGCTACCCACACTATCTCGTCTATCTTTTCCACATCATGTATAAAAGGTTTCCGTAGGGCACCAAGCTTCCACATAACTAGCTTGTAGCCAAGGCCCCACGGATCCCTGTTCACATTGTCCACTAGATCTTGCCAACAGCGAGCTTTGCTGTTGTTGGGCGATTCGTGAAGGATTTTCCTGGCCGACATATATGCTGTATGTGGTTGCTTGCCTCGTCACGGTTCCGTGCCCGTTGAGCCTCACACCGAAACTTGTGACACTCCCATCGTTTTTCAGCGATTTCAGTTGACCGCCAGTACACTGGGGGCTTGCCGTGCCGGAGTTTTCGACGGGGCATAGAAGCTTTGCAAGCAGTTGTGATGATGCTCATAGTTGAGTTCACCGTGTCTTGAGCTTCCAGTTCTTCCATCCCCTCCGGATCACCCTGCTGCGGTGCACCTGCTATGAGCACCTCGACGAACCTCGACGTCGATCCTTCCGATATTCCACCCAATTGCAGAAAGCCGAGAGCACGGACGTCGGGAGACAACATCGCTTATCTCAAGCAGAATGCACTGATGATCACTGGCTGAGTATACCTCTAATAGTCTCCAGTTGTGTATCCTCCGTACTAAGGACTTCGAGGCAAATGTCACGTCCGGTTTGGTTCTTTCACAGCCAATACGGCGGAAAATCGGCGTATTGCTGGTGTTTAGTACGACGAGTGCCGCTTTTACTCTATATTTATATTTTACGCTTTGGAAATGACAGAGTTTATTACTCTCTTTTTTTACGACGAGGTAGGTGGCTACGACAATGAAAACGATGAATGTCGTTGTTGTCGATGATGATGATTTTGTTGGTGATCATGTCGATGGTGATGTTGTTGCTGCTGATGTTGATGATAATGTTGACTACGAACCAGTAATTTTTTTTTCTGGTAGGGAGGTGAAGGCATTTACGCCCGCCGAGTCTGGCAGTGTGGGACTCCCATAGAGGATACCCTTGGACTACCCACTAAACACCTCCCCTGTCAATCTGAGAACCTAGCCTGGAACCGTTTGACACATTACTTCGGGCAAGGTCTCGTTTTGTTACGCCGTGGGGTGCCTTCAAGCTGGGGAGTCCCTTTCCTAGCGGGAGGGGAGAGGGGAAGAGGAAATGCCAGAAGAGCAATCCCCCAGCCCCAGCGCCTCCGGCTGCTGTGAGTCCCTTTTATATTTTAGGACTGCCCGAGCATAATGTGCCACCTGGTTCCATTTGTCAACCGATTCGAGCATCACCGCAACTATATTATCCGGGGTGAGCTCTCCCGTCTCCCAGTAGAGTTCCCTTCGCAGCATGATGCATTTTGTACATGCAAAAAATGTGTGACAGGCATTGTCCTCCTCTCCTGGGCAAAACCGACAATCGGGAGACCGTGACTTACCGATCTTGTGCAGGTTAGACTGAAAACACCCGTGCCCGCTCAAAAGCTGGGTCAGATAGAAGTCAGTCTCACCATGCCTTCGATTTAGCCACGGTCTCACACCCGGGATGAGGCGCGCAGTCCACCTTCCCTTCGTGCAATTCCCCCAAGACTGCTGCCAATCGTTGAGCGAGCGTTGTCTTTCCTCGCGGACATCCATCTCCCTCGCATCCTCGCAGGTAAATAGCGCGGCGCTCTCTAGCAAGGAGGGCGACAGGAATCACGCCTGCAATCACTCTCACCGCCGAATCAGAGACTGTTGGATACGAAGATGCAATTCTCAGTGCTCCTCTTCTCTGTACCTGTGCCAATCGTTTCCGGTATACCTCCTTGCTGAGAGCGTCGCCCCATACCTCTGCTCCGTACAGTAGCACTGACCCTACAGCACTCATCAAGAAGCGTCTTCTTGATGGGCTGGATCCCCCTACGTTGGCCACAAGTCGACTCAGGGCCGATATTCCCAAAGTAGCCTTCTCAGCCGTTGCCCTGATTTGCTCAGAGAAACTCATCTTCGAGTCGATCAGTAGCCCCAGGTACTTCACCGCTGGCTTCGATTCGATTTGTATGTCTCCAATACTGATCATCCTTACTCTAGGGGTTCTCTTTTTTGTCAAGATGACCACTTCGGTTTTCTCCAGTACTAAACTGAGCCCACGAGCAGTCATTCAGTCCCTCACTCGGCGCATTAGCATACCTAGCCTAAGTTGCGCTTGTTCAACGGTCCGTCCGGTGACCAGAGCCGCAACATCATCCGCATAGCCGACCAAGCGCGACTCATCTGGCATCTCAAGTCTCAGTAGCCCGTCGTAAGACACGTTCCACAGGTCCGGACCAAGGATAGATCCCTGGGCAACACCCGATGTAATTTCCATCCTTCGTTGGCCCTGTGTCGTGTCGTAGAGCAGGCTTCGGTCCTTTAAGTAGTTCCTCAAAAGCCGCATTAGATATTCTGGAACTTGAAAAGAGTTTTCCAGCGTGTCCAGAATATCCACCCATCTAGCGGAGTTGAAGGTATTCCTGACGTCGAGTGTCACCAACAGGACGATCCGTCGCTTGGTGCGACACGAACCAGTAATGGAGTTTGCCTAGATCTCTCATGTATGTTAATTCATGTGAAGCTAGAAGAGCGGCTCAAGCAAATTTCTCTTTTCTCGAGGGAATTGCTTGCGCCGCTGATATGTGGAATCGGCTAGCAGGCGAAGATTTCTCGTGAAACAAGGGTCTGTTTGCGCCATGATGCATGCGCTGATGTTGGAACGTTCTGAGTCGCCACAGTTACTCCCTCCCCAATGACCTTCGCATGCGTCGAAGGGAGTGAAAACGTGACTCTCTTCTTGGATGGCTGAAGTGGTTGTTCCGGCAAAATCTGCGCTGGTTGAGCCGTTTCCGAGGGCAGCAGAAGTAGTATTGGAGGCACCTGTGAAGATGTTGAGTATGGCTGCTTTGTCGCTGGATGGGTATCAGGTTGCTCCACGTAGGCTGGTTTGAGTTGTTCGGTGGAGAGGGCTTTGGTGACGCCGTTTACATCTATGACGTATGGGTTGGCGTTGATCCTTCTGACAACTCGATGAGGTCCGGAGTATGGCTGATCGAGTGGTTTCTTTACAGCATCGATGCGGCAAAATACGTACTCACAGCTAACCAGGTCTTTGAAAATGAATGGTTGGTAAACCGAGTGTCTGGCTAACGGGACAGGATGAATCGATATGAAGAGGGGGCGTAAGTCGGTGACAAAATCTTTTAGGCCGCCCGCTGGTGTGTTTTTAGGAGTAATGATTTCGCTCCTCTTTGAAAGTGGTTCGTAGACGCAGCAAGATCGCTGGAAGTGCCTGTAACCATGGTGTCTCCAGAACGCATTTTAACGCTTCTTTGAGGGTGCAATGCATCTGTTCGACCATGCCATTAGCTTGAGGGTAGTATGGAGTGGTGTGCACGTGGTTGGTGCCCAAGAGGCGGCCGAGCTGATTCCGGAGGTCGGCTTCAAAGTGGCGTCCTTGGTTCGATGTGATCTCCAGTGGCAGGCCAAATATTGATATCAACTGGTCGAATAGTGCCCTGGTGACGGTGCTGGCTCTGATGTCACGCACTGGCACTGCTTGAGGCCACGGTGTATAGCGGTCGATAATGGTGATTCAGTTCTCGTAGCCTTCACATAGTGGCAGCTTGATCAAGTCAACATGGATGTGGTCGAAGCGCCCATCCGGCATCTTGAAATTTCCTAACTCGGCGCGGTTGTGGCGGTGGACCATCGACAGTTGATACGGTATGCATTGTTGGCCCATCAGGATACGTCTTTCCGCAGACTCGGCCAGAATACTTAAGCACGACGCGCTTCGGGGGAGCATGTTTACTCGGATGCGACAGTTGATGGACGATGTCGAAAGCCTGATGGCGGAGCGCAACTGGCAGGTAAGGCTTAATGGTGCCGTTAAACTCCACATAGTACGCTGAGTAGCCATCCCACACCAGCTGATGCAGTTTGAGACGGGGGCTCACCAGGAGTTGGGGCAACTGGTCGTCTGTGTTCTGTGCTTCGCTGATGACTTGTGCTGTGATTGTGGCGGGTATCGTGACCGTTTCTACACGTAAAAGTGCATCAGCGGTGATATCATCATCCCTTGGCGTGTGTTCCACTCGCAAATTAAATTGAGCAATGAAGTTCAGTTGCCTACTTTGGCGGGGTGAAGCTTTGTCCGTGCGTTGTGTCAGAGCAAATAGAAGTGGCCAGTAGTCAGTACAGATGATAAAGTGCTTCGTTCCAAGATGCGCTGAAAGAACTTGATGACAGAATAGATTGCAAGGAGCTCGCGGTCGTATGTTGAGTAGCGTTGTTTAGTTTCAGAGAGCCTCCTCGAAAAGAAACCCAACGGTATCCAAGTGCCATCACTCCGTTATGGGTCCAAGGCCACGCCAATGGCAGTGCTGAATGCGTCAGTGTGGAGTGCCAATGGGTGCGAAGGCGAATGAAAAGCTGCCGTGGCTGCCTCGGCGATGCCTTGCTTGCAGTGCTCAAAAGCCACTTCAGCATCGGGTGTACAGGTGAGTAGTGCTTTCTTTTTTGTACAACCTTATAGCAGTTCCGAAAGTGGTGCTTGGGCCTCAGCAGCGTGTGGCATACAGTGGCAATAAAAATTCAGAATCTCGACAAAACGCCTCAGCTGGGATGGGTCGCGCGGTTTGGGAAAAGACACGATAGTTTCCGTTTTGAGAGCTGGTGGTCGAAATCCTGTTTCGCAGAAGTGGTATCCAGCAAAGACGACCTCAGGCTGACCGACTTGACACTTATCTCAGTTGGTGTGGAGATTTGCCGCGTAGAGTGTAGTAATCGAGTAGTCACACAAGAAAAAAAACTGCTCGAAAACCTTCCTATCTCCTATTCAAAGTTTTAAAGGCAGATTTAGAAAAATATTTAATAATTTCCATTCATAATTGTAATTTGTTAAATAGTTTTCTTTCGGATAAGGCTTGGTTGCCATTTTATAACTTTTGATACAAGAGGAGGAATCTTTTTGTTTTCAAAAAAACGAAATGTGCAAAATAGTTGATGTGGTGCAATATTCTTGTGACACATTAAAAGACTGCTTACTGCTGTAAACAACGGATTATTTCAGTAATAACCACCAAACTTCGTCCGACCATTTTTCTGAGACATCTTTCGCTTGTGAATTGTTGTCTTGTGAAGTGTTTTTATTGATAGTAAAAAAAACCAAATCATTTCCTTGTTACGATAAAGGCAATAACAGTGCGAGCATCGTCTGCTATAGTTTTGTGTGTGATGAGACGAGTCCCGGTCAAGGAATTTTCCCGCTCATGCCATTCGGTTGATTATGCGTAGAAGAGCTTCGAACGATACAAGATGGTATTGATGGTAAACAAGTGAGGCGAACAGGAACTAGTGGACCTTCGATCGTGGCATGTTAAAGAAAGAGGAAAATGTGCCCCTCTAGCTGCTGGTACAAAGAAGAAAATTTCTGAGAAAGAAAAATAGCGAAATTCTGGAACTCCTGAATGAAGTCGCTTCATTGAATGTAATTCCATTATTCAGGAGTAGTCAGAGGTGCTGCCCGTCGGAATGAAAAACTCTCGCTGACATAAAGAATTAAGTAAGCGGTGCAAACAAAAAATTAAACCGAGTAAGCCTTTTTCTTTTTTTCTTATGCTCAGCTACATAACATCCAGATTTGATCATTTTGTGAATGCTTTTAATTCAACTTAGCGGTCAAAAATACAATTTGACGACATTTTAGTTGACAATTCTCTATTATCGATGATGTGATCTGCCTAGACTGAAACACTTGTAGCTTTTTCATTGATCATTTTGATAAAATACGTTGGCTGCTGTTGAAGATTTCAGTGAGAAGAAACTAACAAAACATATATTATTTGGAATTACTGGAGCTAGTAAAAAAACCGCAGTAAATATTCATGAGCAAAACAAGTAGTCAAACGTTTTTCTTTTTGGCCAAAAAGCATACGTAGCATTTTATAAATTACAAAATTTACATCTTTCAACACTGCAGTGAATTTAAGAACAACTTCAATTAAATCTTTTGAGTAAAGTAAATATCGTCCATAACAGCAATTGAATTTCACACTCACATAATTTAATGTCGGTTTAAATATCGAAACATCGTTCATCTTCTTGTGGTAATATTAATTCCGATGAAGTAAAAAGAATAAAATTGAATTGTTAAACCTTAAACTTCGGTCTTTGCATTTCGTTTTACCGGACCGGGTATAAGACCCGCAACGATGGCAGACCCCTCCGCTAATATGGGCCAGCCATCAGGCGCGCTCCTCCGTTTTTTGTTATTTAACAGGGGCTCTTGCCAGGTAGAGTGGTCTTCCGCTCGCGTGCCCTTTTGTAGTATAGAGTTATGTGATTCCATCACATAATTCTATAATATGAATTAGTCACGTCTATATTTCTCATTTGATGGGAAAATTCTTGCAAATTATGTTTGTATGAGTTTCCCACTCAAATGGGAAATATATGGCCACGTCTACGTTTGAATCTTGATCCGGTTAGGAGGGTGCGAGGGGCATCATCCTCATCTAGATGCCCCACTCTTCTTTGTGGGCCATAAGAATCGTCGGTAACGACGAAGTCCCGTTAAGTCCGTCTGTCTTCCCCAGGTCCAGTTAGTCCTTTGCGTCAGCAATTTCCGACCTTTAGTTGCTTACCTCCTTTTCGACTTCGGTCGACATATATTTGACCCCGGAAATTCGTGGATGCAAAATTCTGGGCCCTTGTGCTGGGAGAAAAAACCCGCCCCACGACGCCGCAATGCTAGCCTACCAGTGCATTCACGCGTCCCCATACAAGGCCAATCTCGGCGGACCTTACCATCCTCTTTCGCCGAGGCAGCAGACCATCGCTGCAGTCCTTCACGGACATAATATAATACCCATTTCACTACAGCAGCATGGAGAGAAATTGCGCGAGGTGGCGCTGGTGATGGTTGTGACTGGCCGAGAAAACTAGGATATCGTCCTGATCGACCCGGATGAAGTCCAACTCCCTCAGCAGATGGTTTAGAGTCCGCTTCATCGTTTGGGCTGCGTTGCGTAGACCCCAGGAATTCATACAGTCTTAAGGACGAGGTGACTGCCGTCTTACATACGTCTTCAGGAGCAACCGGAATTTGGTAGAAAGCACGCTGGAGGTCGTACTGAGAAAACAGTGCCACTGGCCTCCTGAATCAAATCGTCGATGATGAGCAGTGGGTAACGGTCCGGTCGAGTTTGGGTGTTGAGTTGACGGTAATCCCCAATAGCTCGCCAGTGGCCGCCGTTCTTGGGCACCATGTGCAGAGGACTGGCCCACTGGCTCGATGAGAGTCGAATTATGCCTCGTTCCAGCAAGAAAGTGAACTTAACTTTGGTTGCGGTGAGGCGTTCTCCTGTGAGGCGACGTGGTCTCGTGAAAACCGGTGGGTCATTGGTGACTATCTGGTGGTGGACGGGTATTTCAGCGACCAAGGCTGATTTCCTGGGTTGTGCGGGTGCATCTGCATATTTGGTGATTACCCCTTTGTACCAGTCTCCAATGGTGTTCTTCACTTTAGTCACTGTAGTGACGGCGCTAATACTGTGTATAGCTGGAGCTGGACCGGAGACGCAGGCTTTGGAAAGGTTAGTGAGATCGTCCAAAAGGGGCTAGTTGCACAAATTGATGAGTAGACCATGATGCTTTAGTGCGTCGGCTCCTAGGCTGGCTGTCTGGACATCTGCTATCACGAACGACCAGTGGAGTGGCCAGCGTAGCCCGAAATCTAGGGTGAGCTGCTGAGGTCCAAAGGTTGTGATAGGCATGCCATTGGCTGCCTGTAGCACGAGGCTCTGCTTACGAAGAGGCCTGACGATGGAGTGCCTCGAGATGATTGAGAGGGCGGAGCCAGAGTCTACCAAGAAGCTGGTTTTTGTGGCACGTTCGGAGACATGAAAGCGTCTTTCCAAGGTGTTGCTGGCGGTGTCCGCTGAGTACGACACCAGCAAATCTAGTTTTCCGAGCACCTAGTAGTGTGGTTTAAAGCTGGGAAGGAATAAGGCAGCTTGCATTGCATTGCTGGAGCCCCGTGCACGGTGTGATATTAGCAGTGACCTGTGCGACTGTTTGGTCCAGGAGTGGTGAAGTGGCCTCATCGTTGGCTTACGTTTCTTGACGAGGACCGCTCCCGCAGTGTGTTGGTGCAGGCGTGTGGTTACTGAAGCGCCTCTCGAGTCAAGTTTGTTAGCTGCTAGCTCAACAGCGACTTGGTCCGAAGAACGCGATGAGGAGACACCAGGTGACCACCAAGTCTCTCATTGTTGACGAGAAAATCTTTCCGTTTTTTCTGATTGGATTCGTTCCCGTTCCATTAGAATTGTTTTGCGGCAATACAAGCAAGTTCCGATTGCACGAAATCTTGCATATATTGTCACAAAACGTACAACGGTTTCTCACGTTCGTCAACCTTATCTGGCCATATGGAAAAGTTGTAAACTGAACTTTGCTTTGGTACCAGACTAAGGGAGACTGAGAACTTTGCTTCGGGACCAGACTGTGGAAAGTGATAATGATGCAAAGGATTGACCTTGTTCCATGTATTTTCTATTTGAGATAAAGATCACGAGGAATATGATGGTTCAATTTTTGCTTTGCGTTGCATTGTTGTTTGTGTGGGGACTATAATTGATGAATTTTGGAAACAATTTAATGTTCTATACTCATTCGCAGTTCTATTACACATTTAATTACCTTTTAGTTTTTTCTGTTTCTATTTTCAATCGTTCAATTTTTCTTATCATTTTTTGTTGGTTGGAGAAATTGACTGGTATTGAATTGTATATGAATGGACTTAATTATTGGAAATTGGGTAGTGGTTATGATATTTGGGCTAATTATCTCAGAAATTAGGATAATTTTGTATGGATCTGGCTTGCAGGAAGAAAACTTGTTGTTCTAATTTGTCTTTAAACAACGGTTCTTTATGCGACTGCACGTTGCTGTTAGATCAGTTTGATGGATTCGCAATTGTCATACATGATTCAGCCACCGATAATAAATGATCATTTAATTCGTTTAACTCTCTTCTTGTTGGAAATACAATTTTGATGAGCCTGATGATATGGAGTGTGAACTTTTCTTTGAGCTCAATGACTTCGGAGGTTTAGAACGTGGCGTCACGAATAATGACGCTGATGCTGGAGATATTGACGTCACTTTTGGGGTAATGTACCTTGCGTCGGCTTAGAGCTTTTTTTATTGAGGCCATTTTGTTGGTTCTTTAACTTATTTACACTTGAATCACCAAACGGCTTCACAATCATCACATTTCCACCTCTTTTCTTGTCTGCTCTACTCCTATTGTCCTTACGTGAATGTTCCTCGAGCAGTTTATCTATGCGGACTGCTCGATTACTACAGATATCTGTCGGGTATGGCTCCGAAATATCGGAGGATACTACAATTATTATTTTTTTTGTATTTAAAAATAATGTTGGAAATACAATATAAGTGAAGAAGGGAAATAAAAGAATAGGTAAATGATTAATTATTTTTATTTAAAAAGAATGTATGTGTGCCCAAAAGAAGTTGGAAGGGGAAAACTAGGCAATCAGATTTTGTGAATGGAGAAATGCGGGCATAGCCGGAACTCGCAACACGGGGTTCCAATGACTGTCCAATGAGAGGGAATGATGGCACAAATCGGTCAATTAGACCTAGATCAAAGCGCACATTTTCCGAAAATGCTCAATCTCCAATGATATTTCTCTGCTAGCCGCCATTGATCTTGTTTAGATATTCACTGACATCTGTCATCTCGTCTGAAAATGCTTCGTCAGCCATTGCGGGTGAATTCAGAGATGACAGAACACTTCCCAGAATTATGGGAAAACTCATTTTTATGCGCATTAATGAGCTTGTCTTCGCTAGCACCAGCTAAATCCCCTTGTTTAACGATGAATATCCGTTAAGTGCTCGATTTTTCCTCGTCTTTTAACAGTTCACTCAAATTTGACCCTACTAGTATTATTAAACCACGTGGCTTTACGTATTTTGATTAGTTAATTGACTGAATTCTACTAGCTTCACTTGAAAAGTTTGTGCATGGAATTTGATGAGTGCTTGAGTATTTGACGACCACTGGCGAATTCGTTCGAATTTTACCTTTGGCATATCTCGATTCTGCAATATAAAGTATCACTTGCTTACTCTGAAATAATGCTTATATTGTTCAGCCGAATGAAACATATAAGTAATTTTGCTTCAACTTACACATACGAGTATAACTTGTTTGATGTAGTAAATACCCGTGTACATGGTTTCTTAAAATAGAGAGAACAATATTAAGCAGGGCTACACGTTTCCATAACTTAATCTCTAGACATAAAATACAACATGGCGTCAACTCATTTTTTGAAATCGCTTGTCTCTCACAGCAGGTATCATTAAGAAAAACAAATATATGTTTTTCACGGTCAAGTTTATCACCAAATGCTGTTTTTATTTTAAGGCAAGAAAAGTACGCAAGCTTTTGAGCAGTTACCGTCAACAGAAGCACAAAAGATCCATCCATATCTTATTTAATTTGATTATAACGATCGCACTTGGCCCCGACCCAATACAATACTGATCGGTTTATTGGCAATGAATCCTTGCCAATTGGGCAATAGCCTTTGACCCACAAACCAACTATTGCCGGACATTGAAATTTCGATCGACAAGACTACTCATTGCACTTAGACTCTAATTAAAAGCGACAATTAAAAGCCTTGAATAATTGAAGGCCCTCGTTTGATCTGAATTGATGGTAAGGTTCAAATTTCACCTAGGAATTGTAAATAATTTTCTTTTCGTAACTTTTGTTTATTGTTTAAACAAACGAATTAACCTAAATCAAAATTAAATCCCCAAACAATTAAATTCAAATATACCAACTGAAAATTGCAAAAAAATTTTGAAATTAAGGAATTTTTATTTATTTCTTTTCCTAGAATTATGTGTTGGAATGAAATTTATGAACATTCATTTTAAAGAAAAATATCAATGAAAACGTCCTCTTTGTCAATTTAGCCACAGAATAAATTCCATTGGTGAATGTGTTGATGCTATTTGGTTAGATTTACTTTTATTTTGTTTTATGTGTGTATATGTTAGTGTGTTTCTGGGGAGGCAGTTTGTCATAATGATATACATTTGCATCTGATTGAAGATTTCTGAAGCGTTGATGGCAGTATTTATCTTGGCACAGATTTTATTTTTTGTCGAATGCAAAGTTTCGAACAATCAAGAAAGAAAAATATTGTCGTTATCAGTAGCTCTGTGTCAATGTCCTTCGACACGTGCCCTGAATTTTAAGATGTATGATTAATTACTTAATAATTACGTGATCACTTAGGGGTATAATTGGCTGAAGTCGGTTGGTGCTATTTGCGCTAAAGTAGAAATAGTTTCAAATATACAGAACATCAATTCATTCTAATATTTCAAATAATTCAAATTACGTCCTATTTAAAGAAAATTACGATTATGAAGTAATTTTTCTGGAAAACATCCTGTTTATTCAACTACATATACTCAATCACACAAAGTGTTTTGCTTAAATAATTTCTCAGAAAAATGAAAGCTACAGAATTGTTATTCATAAATCAAAATATGTATGCGTTTTCACGTTCCTTAAAACTTGTCAACAATCGCTTGACTTAACTAATAAAATTTTATCAATTACTTTTGGCCATCTTTTCGTTCTTTCCATTTATTTTCATATTGTTTACAGTTTATCTCATAAATAAAAAAAACTCATTAATAGCATGCCATCTCCTTCCGACTTTGAAGAAGCCATTCAAAGAATTTATGAGAACAAATGGCGAGTAAAACTCGTTAATAGAACATTTTCAATAAATTAGTACCTAAATGTCTAGTGCATAATTATTTAATTATCTTGTTTTGAGTGGCATGCTACCAACTATTTTTAGATTGATTCATATTTTCAAGATCAGCCACCTTCAGTTCACGGTCTAGGGCCATAATGGCTTTTGGTTTTGGCACGCGTACAAGCAGATACATACATAAAGTGCATATCTTTATGTAAATGATAGGCCGACATTAATCAATTTGGAATAATAAACAATGGAAAGTTTTCGTTTACGAGTATGTTTGAATTAGATATGTATGTTTGAAATCTTATTTTTCACAAAGTATTTGAAAATAATCCTAGACCCCTGACTGGAAATCTTTATCAAGCTATTTCATTTCAAATATTAATCTGCTTAAGCATTTTTTTTATTTATCTCACAATCTTATCTAATTAAAAACTGTTCCATTCTTTGAAATATAATCTGCGTCACGAGTCCCCGGAAGCAGGGTCTTACTGCACTGTTCTGTCACTGGAGTTTTTTCGAAGGGGTTTTGTTTGTCAGTGTATTCTGAGATAGAAGCCACTGAATATCAAATCGAATCAAGTCCTTTTTTGAAGAAATCGATATTGTACTTATCTTTGTACCCATTTTTCCCAGGCAGGATTTTTTGAAACGAACCATAGTTAGTTTGGATGGTGCGGACGAAGCTTTAAAATAATTGTTACAGAAGCCGCAGTGCAATTATGGCTCGGCCTGCGTCCCGTTGTTCCTCTCTGTGTACTTTGAATGGCAACATATGCGAAAAGCTTCGAATCCTAATCAAACCACTGTGGGCGCGGCCGTCGTATCATGCATCAGCATACTCGTATGAAGTATTGAACATATACACACAAGACTTCGCTATCGACCGTTCTGCCTTAGTGGAACGAATTGATTACACGTATGCGCAATTAGGCGAATCGAGTGTAAGCTTTAGCTTTATTGTTGCACCAGTTATATATAGATGGCGGTAAAACATTACATTTGTGGGCACTTAGTCTATAATGTGAACACAAAACATAATTTTTAACATAACAATGATTTATTACCCACACAAAATACATAAAACGGTTGAAATAATTTAGTCGCGGTCTAACAATGCCGGCTGTAGCAGGAAGAAGAAAATCTCGTAGTCTTGCCGCTTTCAGAACTTCCGTATTTCCTCAAGTGTTGATGGGATAAGTTGTTGGATCCAAAGTTGATTCAAAGTATGCCGGCTTGACTCGATCGGTTTGTATGGTCCTTCATACGGAGGCTCCAATGGTTTTCTTACTCGGTCGATATGGACGAAAATTTGTGAGCAATTCGCAAGATGAATGAAGATTTTGTGCTTGTCATGATGTGATGCTAGAGTGGTTGATCTGTTCGCGAAACTTTTGGACAAATAATTTAGGATTCTGGGGCATGTATTCGTGGAAGAAAATTCACCGGGAATTCATAGAGTAGTTCCGGACACAAGTGCCGCAACTGTTGCGCCAATATCTTCTTTGATGCTCGTACGCAATCCTAGCAAACGATCTACGAAGTTCGAGGCCGTGTCATTAGATTCTGGCCGTACGTTTTAATCGGACAATTATTCGTGGCATATAGCTCCAATTCCCCCTGGAGTGATGTGACTTTTGTCCAATGGCAGGACCGAAATATCGGCTTCAGTATGGATGAGGAAGCGAGTTCCACTTTTCCGATCATGGATTATTAGTCGGCGATTCATTACATGAAGTTGCTCGTCCTCGGCCGCCGCAATTTGGGACGACGATTTTCGTTTCCCGAATCCGCTTTATTATTGGCTGTCTGTTCGCGAAACTTTTGGACAAATAATTTAGGATTCTGGGGCATGTATTCGTGGAAGAAAATTCACCGGGAATTCATAGAGTAGTTCCGGACACAAGTGCCGCAACTGTTGCGCCAATATCTTCTTTGATGCTCGTACGCAATCCTAGCAAACGATCTACGAAGTTCGAGGCCGTGTCATTAGATTCTGGCCGTACGTTTTAATCGGACAATTATTCGTGGCATATAGCTCCAATTCCCCCTGGAGTGATGTGACTTTTGTCCAATGGCAGGACTGAAATATCGGCTTCAGTATGGATGAGGAAGCGAGTTCCACTTTTCCGATCATGGATTATTAGTCGGCGATTCATTACATGAAGTTGCTCGTCCTCGGCCGCCGCAATTTGGGACGACGATTTTCGTTTCCCGAATCCGCTTTATTATTGGCTGTCCGCTGGCATGTTGGAAGACAATTCCGGGCACGCTTTTCAAAACGCTTAAGGAAAAAAACAAAAACCATCATTGAATCGTGTATTTGATCGGCCTCTTCTGGTCCTAGGTCTGGAGCTTGAACAGTTTCGAGTACGCAACTCCAGACGATCCATTCGATTCACTAGTCGAGTCAAAATATCATTCGTTGACTCTCTGTGGACTGCGGCAACACCGGAAGGCTGCTGAAGTTTGATCATCATTTCATTAGTTACTACCACCCCTCCTGCCTGCGAAGGCTTCCTCCTTTCATCCAGGTTTAGTTCTTGTAATAAGTGCCTCAACTTAGACTCGGTGGATTCCACAAACACCGTCGTTGCTTCACTGCTTCGTATTTGTTTTCAGCTGGCGAATTCAACGCGATGGAGATAACATGCGGTAGAATATCGGCCTTTGCATACTGAATCACATATTTTAACTTTGTTTTGTCCTGTGTTATGTGATGCGTATGAAATGGAGCTTCAATTTGATCAAACCAACACGTTGGGAATTTTGTTATCCTTGATGTTTCGAAAATAAATTGCTTGTTGGAGGCCTAGGAGCAATTGGTGGTGGCACGTTTGCGTTCTTAGAAGTTTTGTGCGCATGCACTCCGTGTTAGTTTCGGTAGCCATTTTTCTTGGCGTCACTTCGCGAGCTATAGAAAACTATTCTAGTCTAAATTTAGAGTTTATGCTCTACCCAATCACGCCGGAGTCATCAAATAAGGGCATTTAGTCTATAATGTAAATACAAAACACAATTTTAAACATAACAATGATTTATTACCCACCCAAAATACATAAAACGGTTGAAATAATTTAGTCGTGGTTGTACTCTTGCCACTTTCAGCGTGGTAAGCGGTGAATACCGTAACTTTATTCAGTAGTAGATTTGTTAATTGCTACACGTTTAAACTTTAATCATGTACTAGTTTAAATTGTCTTCATTTTTTAGTTGGCAGGCAATTAAGTCAGCATAGTAACGCTATAAAAGAAAATTAAACAAGCATGAAAATCGAGAAGTATTTCTCCATTCCATGGCCCAAGGCGTATGCCCGAGCTTATTCTATCCCAAGGCACTCAGCCCGGGATAAGCGAATAAGAATGCATTCAACTGTGTACTCAAGGCGTCAGCCCGAGTATTGCCGCCCCAAGGCAGTAACGCCCGGGGCCTGCAGTTGAATGAATAATTGATTGATTTATCAATCTGACTGCATACTCAAGGCGCCAGCCCGAGTATTAGCGTCCCAGGGCATCACACCCGGGGCCATCAAATGGATTATTAATCAATTGATTCCTAAATATAACTGCGCACTCAAGGCGTTAGCCCGAGTAAAAGCGTCCTAAGGCAATTACACCCGGGGCCTGCAGCTATAGCTTTAATTGATTGGTTTTTGTTTCAAATATGATATCAAGTAATATCATACAATTCATTTGCTTTAAATAACAATTATAATTGAAGTAGAGATAAACCGCAGAAATTTTACAGCTCCATTAATGCTCTAACTTTACAATTAAGCAAACATAAAACCTCATTAATTGTCTCTGTAATAAATTAATTATTGGAAGAATTCATTATAACAGTATATTAAAATTAAATATTCAACTGAACGTGTAATTGTATAACCTCACAAAGAAGGAAATAAAACATAGCTCACTAAACAAATGCATCTTTTCACTAATCAGGTTGACAAGTATGAAGTAGCAGATAACTATTGTATAGTGAATTTTCTTTCTCTCCGGGAGCCTTGATATGTATAAAGGATACAAATCATATCAAGCTCCCAGTTCGTGCCAGTATACATAGGATATACTGATATTGTAACAAATTGGCGCAGCCGGTAGGATATCGGTTTTGCAAAGACCACAATGTAGCCGCATTGCGTAGCGAAATTAAATGGGCTGTAAATCTTTCCTCACAGCCGGTATCCGAAACCGATCAATTCCTGTATGATACCACTGCTACTTGCACTGTCAATCAAACTAGATCAATATTCTTAAGAAAAGAAAATAATCATCAATCATAAAATAATGGCAACAAAATAATACTATTATCCGATAATTAATGCAGAGAAAATCAATCCATAATCTTAAATTTAACGTACAACTCTTGAAAGATATTAAGTTCCTGTTGACAACATGCAAAACAATAAACAATACAAATAAACATGAAACACAAGTAACCATAATGACAACATAAATAACGAGTAAATAAACGTGTGTCCACTGTTATGGCTACATAACTCAAACAACTGAAACAATAATAATAACAATAACCCGCACCCACATGAATATTGAGGCCTGATCTTTTAAATTGAATGAATAACTTCCTTTGAGCTTTAATGAGATTAAGCACATTAGCCCAACTGAGTACCGTAGGCACTTGAATCAAACTTTCGGGCGTAGTTTTCTCTGCGTTTTTCTTCAAATCTGTACTAACTTCATCCTCGTTAATCTCAAAACAATCAGCTGGCCAGGAGACTCTTGTAGCTAGTCTGATTCCTCCCACCATCTGAAATTGATGAGCTGTCTGGTTGTACACCCTCAAAGTCAAAGTCAAAAGCGTTTTATTCAATACTAATTGGAATAAATTTTCAAAGAATATAAAGCAGATCGGCTGGATTGTGATTGCCTGGTACGTGCCGCCAAGTTTTGATATCAGTGGTCGCTCGTATTGCTGTTATTCTATTCCACACAAAAACTGCCCATTGACCATTACGACGAATCCAGGACAAAATAGATGACAAATTGGTCCAAAAATTTACCTCTACCTTCGTTAATTTTAATGAATCTTTGCATTAACCCTCGAGTAGGCACGACCGCCTCAAGGAGGGTTTTATTTTAAAATAATAAAAATGATATGCAAACCGTTAATATTTCTTCGCCGGTGGTCTCATATTGCCTTCAACTACCCGCTCAAATTTTGTGTCATTCTGCGTTGCAGTTCTATTTTTATCTGCATTTGAATGTCGTGAGCCATCAACTTTAGACGTGAAAAATTACTATGTATTTATTTATTATCTTTGTGAATTTATAGCTTGTGTTTTGTACAGATTTTGTCGCAGAAAAAATTATTTCATGGTAAATATACATATCTAAAATATGGTAATCCAAATTGGATGCGAATTTGTTATTTACGATAAGAACTATAATGTGTTGAAATAATCCCGCCTCCAGGTGAGGTTGCCGGTTTACATCAACTTTACTATGGATGCTTGTTGTAACATTTATGTATTTGTGTTTTGGGAAAATGGTGCAACCTGCGTCCCGAAAATCATTTCAGTTGTTCGGAATCAGCAGGATGACTGCAGAAGGAATCGAAGAACTTTTAACTTCAGTTCCATCTGAGCTTGTTGATGAGGGGAGAGGTTATTTCGAAGGAGACAGCGATAACAATATGGATGACTCAGATCACGAGGACAGTTTTAATTTCGAACCGAATGATGGTGGTTTTAATGGAACAGTTATGGATATCAGTATGAAGTCCACTGAATTTGCAAATATTAAGTGGAAAAGAAGGACATGCAGCCCCATGAAAATGAAGTGGTATTTCGTGGCACTCATAATCTCAGAGGATATAAGGCATTTGAATACCCTATATGAATGCTTTAATTTTTTTTCACCGGTACATTTTTTGAACAGCTTGTGGAGTTCAGCAGCCTAAGTGCCAGAGTAGGAAACATCAACACGCAGTTTACTGTTACAACTGTTGACCTAAAAAGATTCGTTGGTATTATGCTGTATATGTCGTCGTATCGTTACTCAATGGCAAAACACTACTGGGGCAAGCTAGCACTGGCTCCCATTGCATCCGCAATGACATCAAATAGATTTTTCCTTATCCGGAGATATTTATGCTTCAATGACTTCTCTAAAATGAAGAATAAGGGGGAGCCCAGATATGACACTCTTTTCATAATACGACCAGTCATTGACTACCTCAATATTCGCTTCGATCTAGTTCCGACGCAACCTAGGCTATGTGTGGATGAGCAAATGTGTGCCACAAAAATGCTGTCGAAATTAAAACAGTATATGCCAAACAAACCACGAATGGGGCATTGAATTTTTCATGTTATACGATTCTTTTGGATATTCCTATCACTTCGAAATTTATTCTGGGGCTGGCGACAACGTTATAATTGATGGGTATACTAACATAGGCGCAAGTGCAAATGTCGTTGTTCGTTTGCCTTCCACAGTACCACCCATGGTGAACCACATTGTCTACTTTGACAATTTTTAGACATCATTACCACTGATGTTGCTTCTGAGGTCGCTGGGAATATATTCCCTCGGTACTGTCGTGAGCGCATCCCAAATTGCAAACTTCCAAATGACAAAGATACCAAAATGAATCGTGGTGAATCTTTGGAGTTTGTTAGCAGAGTATATGGCATCGAGATGACTAGTGCGCAATGGAAAGACACGAAGAACGTGCGCTTGCTATCGACGTATGTTGGAGTTTTACCGGTTTCCACCATTTTATCGGAAAGTCCATTCGATATGACCGGAAAAAAAACAACACTTGGAATTGGATTTAGCGAATATAATCAAAGGTCACTATAACTAGTCATTTTTGATATGCTAACCTTATTTCGTTCCTTTTGTTTTGACAGAATATAATCATCATATGAGTGGAGTTGACCTCATGGATGGGTTTCTTGGGCGGTACCATATTCGAATGCGGACGAAAAGTTACTTGTATTGCATTTTTTATCATTTAATTGATATGACCATGTTAAATTCTTACCTTTTGCATCGTCGTATCCATGATCAGACAATGAAGTTATTTGATTTCTGAGAAGGTGTTGCCGCCATTTTATGTAATTTTAAAACCACCGGAAGGCGGTCTGTGGGATGGCCTTCAAAAATTGTTGAAACAGTGTCTAAAGGTGGCCGTAAAAAATATCTTCATCCAGATGACATTCGCTTCGATGAAATGAGCCATTGGCCTACAACTCCCGATCGAAGTGCTTAAAAAAACTTACAAGTTGCCTGGTTGTAAATCAGAAACTCAAGTAATTTGCCTAAAGTTCAATGTGAATTTGTGTCAATCTGCTACAAATAACTGTTTTTATAAATTCCACAATGTAAATAAATAAAGTATTCTTTTCTGAATCTCATTGGTCCTTTATAAATGTGCTAATCTCTTATTTCTTTTCTTATTTTATATTTCTTCCGTACCACCTTTTTTTTGCCGTTAATCGGCAAGACCGCCTCCCGGCGGGTTTCAATCAAACTACTCCTGACAGGTGAAAATTTACCTTAAACCAAAAATAAAACTTTTTTCGGTTTTCTTGGCCTAAAATTAATTTGATATAAAATTTCAGGCAAAAAAAATTGGCCAACTCGAGGGTAAAGCGTGCTCCAAGCTTTACTGCCAAGAGTTCCAAGTGTGGAATTGATATATCTTCTCCTGGCTTAACTTGTGATTTCGCTTGCACCAGATGAACGGACGTCCCATTCTCTTCTTCCAATCGAACAAAAAATGCTGCCCAGGTATGCGGTTTTGCTTGCATCGACAAACATGTGAAACGTTACTTTATCACATGTGTCTCCCAAAATCCACCGTGGAACACTCAGATCTCGAAGTTTAGGAATTTGATCGTACCAGGCTTGAAACTGTTTTTGGTAGTCATCTGGGATCTCATCGTCCCAATTTAATTCTTTGATCCCCCATAAATTTTAGAGCAATATTTTCGGAAGTAGAAAAGTGGGGGTAGCCCAACCGAGTGGAACGAAAACTTTATGCGCCTCGGATAAAACAAAACGTTTCGTAACTTTTTTTTGTCGTTTTTCCCGTTATGGTTATGTTAAGTGCCAATGTATCCTCCAGGATAAAGTTGAATGGGCAGATGGTGCACTGCTCTAGGCAAACGAAATACTTGAGGGTGGTTTTCGACAGGAAAGCTACCTTCAGTGCTCACGTTGATAATATTTTGAAGAAAGTGACATGCGTACCATCTTCTTATAACTCTTTTTAGGACACATTCAACAGCGAGTCAAGGTTTTGGCCTATTAAACCTTGATTCGTCCAATCATCACATATGCGGTGATGATATGGATTAGAGCTCCGAAAACAAAATCGGCTAAGATAGATTATTAGAGCGAAAAAGACGGGAGGACAGACGCTCTTATCCTAACGAGGTGCTGTACCAAGAGACAGGAATGGAGCCAAGAAAATCGTGTGCAGAAAAGCTGGTGGAATCAGGAATCAGAAGAGCCAAAGAACACAAGGCGGGAGTAGTCAAGAGAGCAACGGACAACCGCTCATTGGATGCAGCGAATGATTAGTTTTAAGGTAGTCTCAAGGAAATAATGTACTGAATTTTAAGGAACTCAATTTTTAAATCTGTAGTTGTTAGAGCAAATAAATTTTACAAACTTCTTTTTATGGTCTATTAATGTTTGATAATGTTGTGAGTGTCGACATTTTCAAGTTTTGTTTTATCGAAAAATTACTATTGTCATCTAATTAAAGTAAATAATTATTGAAGTCCGGGAAAAGCCCTAAGGCACAACCCGCATGAATATTGTTAGGTTAAGTTATTTATGAAAGACGAGCAACGAGCTCTGGATGGAAGTGAAAGCGGCTATTCGGACTGAGGCAGAATAGACGATCGGACATCAAGCCCGGCGCAAGAGGAGTGATTGGTTCGATGATCAGTGCCAGAATGCGTTAGATAAAAAGAATCAGGCGTACAAAAAATATGTAGGTAGGAAAACCAGGACGAAAAGAGAACACTATGAAAACCTCAGAAGAGTAGCAAATAAGATAATTAGGATTAAGAAAAGAAAATACTATGACGACCAATTGAGAAGTATAGATGTGAGTTTAGCGAGCAAAAACACAAGATAAGCATACAAAGTAGTGAACAGCCTGAAACATGGTTACCAGCCCAAAACCACGCTCTGTCGTGATGACATCAGCAATATCATCGCTGATGAAACCAATATTAAGGAAAGATGTGCATCATATTTTAAGAACCTCCTTAATCCTCCGCACAGCTCCAGACCATCGGAGCCTATAGATGTCTGCGGAGAGCTTCCATTGGCCCCACCAACTCTGGATGAATGTTCCATCATCAAAACCCTAAAGAATAATAAAGCGCCGGGCATCGATGAGATTCCAGTGGAGCTCATCAAATATGGTGGCAGTAGTGTTCATCAAGCTATTCACAAAGCCATGCAGCACATTTAGCAACAAGAACATATGCCGAATATCATCGCTGATGAAACCAATATTAAGGAAAGATGTGCATCATATTTTAAGAACCTCCTTAATCCTCCGCACAGCTCCAGACCATCGGAGCCTATAGATGTCTGCGGAGAGCTTCCATTGGCCCCACCAACTCTGGATGAAGTTTGTTCCATCATCAAAACCCTAAAGAATAATAAAGCGCCGGGCATCGATGAGATTCCAGTGGAGCTCATCAAATATGGTGGCAGTAGTGTTCATCAAGCTATTCACAAAGCCATGCAGCACATCTAGCCACAAGAACATATGCCGAAAGAGTGGAGCCAACCACTTATATTCCCTATCCACATACAGTGCGAAAATTATAGAGGCATATCACTACTTTGTACGGCGTATAAAATATTTTCAAAGATTTTAGAAAATAAAATTGGATCATACACCAACAGTATTATTGGGGAGTATCAAGGAGATTTTCGAGCAGGTAGATCGACGATATACCAATTGTTTACAGTTAAGCAGGTACTTGAAAAGTGCTGGGATTCAACATAGACGTTCACCAAATTTTCGTTGACTTTAAGCAAGCATACGACAGTATTGATCGTAACGCACTGTATCAAATAATGGTTTGCTTTGGCATCCCAGCCTAATTAATTCGTCTTAATAAAACGACAATGACGTCAACGACCTCCCAAGTCCGCATCAATAACCAACTCACCGATGCCTTTGACTAAAATATCGGACTAAAGCCGGGAGATGGGCTGGCCCCATAGCTATTCAATTCGGCTCTTGAGTACATCATACGGAAGCTACCTGTCAAAACGCGAGGTACATTACTATTCAAGTCGAGCCAATTAGTAGCCTATGCGGACGACATCAACATTTTGTCACAGTCGTTAACAACTGCCAAAGAACTCTTCCTTAGCCTCGACAGCGAAGTGAAACTAGTAGGGCTACAAATCAATGAAAATAAAACAAAGCTCATGACGAAGTTGAGGAAAAATACTCAAGTACACAAAACATCACACTTGGCGAATACAGTATCGAAAATGTGAGTGAATTTGGGTATTTAGGCGCCAAAATAACGAAAACGGGCAATGAAAGAGACGAAATACGCCGCAGAATACAGCTCGCAAATAAAATATTTTATTCAGTATTGACAATCTTGAAGACCAGCTGCATACATAGGAAAACAAAGCTCCAAGTATATAAAACTGTGATAAGACCTGTGTTATGCTATGGGTGTGAAAATGGGCCATAACTCAAGCATCCGCAAATATATTGAACGCCTTTGAGCAACGGGTCCTGAGGCGATTAATTAGAGCGCAGCTAGACGGGGACCAATGACGAATCCGATACAACCATGAGCTGTATGAAATTTTTGACGAGCCGGTGGTCTCAACGATTGTAAGACTACGGAAGCTGCAATGGGCTAGCCACATGAATCGTATAGCCGAACAACCGATACCCAAAAAAGTATTCTTTGGGAGATCTGATGGCCGGAGACCAGTGGGGGAACCGAGGAAACGCTGGTCTGACTCGATCGATGAAGATAGTTCATCGCTGTTCGGATTTCGGAATTGGAGAACGTGGTCAATGGACCGTGACAGTTGGGGTTGCTATTTGAAGGATGCGAAGGCCTGAGAGACGGGTTGTAGTGATTCGAAGAAGAAGAAGAAGAAGACAGCAATGTTCTGTTTCACTACAAGTGCCAATGAGCCCCATGAGATAAATCTATTTCTTCGTTGTCACGAATTTTGCATTGGAGAAGTTCCGTTTGAGGGGCATGGATGTTTTATTTGCGACAAAATGTTTTCTAGTAAGAACATTACCTCGCAAGTAACACATCCATAACAATGGATGAGTGGTTCGCTTCAGCCATTTCAATATCATTTGGCTTAAAATTTCCATTTTAATGCAACGACATTCTTCAAGGAAAGAATGGAGTTTTTTTACTTGATTCTTGCATTCGTCTCAAACTTCCGTGTCCGTAAATGACTGTTGACTAGCTTAATTGACACATAATAGAAAATTGTAAAGGTAATATAAATTGATTGAAATATCTTATAGAGTAGAGTATGCATGATAATTGTTTTGTAGTGGCGCGATATAGAATCTGCCCCATATGATCCCGCAAATAGCTAGCCGACAAGTACGTGTGTATGGTCGTAAAGCGAAGCTAGTAAGCTGAACTCGGTCTTTTTTTAAAGCTAGCTGAACCTTATGCTAGAACATTGGTCCCCGTGTCCTGCGTGGACTTAAATGCTCCACACAACTCACTCTGAAATTTAAAGGTTTATATATATAACGCTTTCCCCAGAAATGACAATAGATTATTTTGTTAGTTTTATAAGACTATTATAAATGCCAGAAAATTATATTTCAGGTGCATTTTTATTAGTTACAATAAATTAATTTCTAGAAAAATTAATTTGGTGTTGATTAATATACAATAAAGGACGCAAGACATAAAACGCTATGCATTCTGTCTTTTTTTGGTCATCAGCAATGTTTGAGTAATCGCATGTGTCATTAATATACAAAAGGTCCAAAATTAGACTCCCCGCTTATTTATGTTTTCAAATATTAAATGACACATATTTTTGAATTTTTCGTTAGTCAGTATTCTGAAATATTTTGGAATGACTAAGCACGGTCGTTGGATTTTTCTCTTTTGAAAGAAGTAAATCTTATTCATGAGAAGAAGTACTTCCATTAAAGGATCAAAGAAAACTCAACAGATACATATAAACAATAAATTATATTTTATTCGCATAAGAATTCTCATTGGAAACTTACAAAATTTTTACAAATAAAACTTTGTAACCGTTTCTTATTAATTGGAAACATTTTGTATATACGGAGATTCAATTTAGTGCAGTTCTGAATACAATTAATGTACAAAAAGTTTAGGAAAATTTCGATTAATCCTGATATCATTAAACCCTTGCCCAAATATTATACTCTTCTTCCTCGGACGATGATTCATATTCTTGTTGATAATCGATCTCTAAATACTCCTTACCTCCAAACTGAACTTTCTTTTCGGTAAACTTTTTGATATAGCTAATGTGAGCGGGCTTTTCCTGTCCATCGAATTCCAGTTTGTAGGAAATATCTGTGATCTTATCCACCACCACAGCCTTTTTCCATTTCACCGTTTTTCTCACACGATCGGCATACATTACTACTTGTCCAGGGGAATAAGATCGTTTCACTAGACAGGATCGAGGACCTTTTGGTACAGGAGGTTCCTCCACGACAGGCTCTTCAGTTTCTTCTCCTTCAGCACCTGCAGGTTCTGATGTTTCTTCCACGGGTTGTGCGCTTGGAGGTTCGGCAATTGGTTTTTCACAGATTTCTGGTTCGACTTTCTCATCCAGTGATCCATCTCTTGAAAGTTTGCGTTTTATTCTTCTTATCACGACTTTTTTTGTTTTTCTCATTTTCTTAGGAGCTGCAGATTTGGTGGCATCTTTCTCCCCTTCGGATAACGAACTTTCAGTTGCCGTCGAGGTTAAAATCTCGTTTAGCTTTACTTCTCGTGAAGTGGTTTCCTCAGGCATTGGAACGTCAGTTGACGTGTAAGGCGGCATTTTATTAGCGGGAGACACGCCATTATCCTCTTTTGGTGAAGTTGTTTTCACATCACTCAGTGGCTCTTTTAAGGTTTCTTTAGCGGGTTCGTTTTCGCTTGCACTGCTATGTCCAATAATTTCTTTTCCCGAAAAGTCTTCACTTATACTATTCTGTTTTTGCAGCTTCCTCAGTTTGGCTTTTTGCGGGAGTTCCTTCTTTGCAGTGGAGATCTTCGGAGGTACAGATAATGCTTCCTCAGATATGGGTATTCCATTTTGAGGAGTTGGACTTTGTGATTGAATGTCTTTTGGCTGATCGTTGGAAATGGTTGAAGATTTCTGCACCAGAGAAACCTTCCCTGCATCACTAACATTCACTTCACCAGTATGCGGGATGTGCACTGTAACTTTAGTTGGAGGGATACTTTCATTTGGTCTCACTAAGGACTCTAACTTTGATGTTTGCTCAGCACTTATTTTTGAAAGTTCGATTAATTCGTTCTCAAAAGGTTCACTAATAATTTCAGTATTTTTCACTTTATCATTTAATTCATCCAACGATTGTTTCGGAGTGATACTAGGCACTATATCTTTCTTGACGACAGTCATTTTAGGAGATGATCCCGTGACACTGTTCTCACTACTAAGTTCGACACTTTCACTTGATACAAGTTTATCTGGCGAACTGGTTACTGGTTTACCTACACTTAGAACATTTTGGCTTAGTTTGGAAGCTATTTTGGCATCAGCATCATTCGATTCAGTCGGAATTTGTTGAATAATTGTCGCGTTAATGGCGTTTAGTGGTGTTTGTGTTATTTCCGCGAGTGATTCAGATTTAGATTCAACTAAAGAGGAAGGTGAGACCTTCAAAGTTGCATTGTTTTTGGCAGGAGTTTCTGAGTGTGCGCAGTTGGAAGTAGTGGTTTCAGCTGCTATTATGGGTGCTGTTTTAGATGGCACTTTATTTGCAGGCGCACTTTCAGAACTCGATTTTTGGATCGACGATGCACTAGTTTTCAAGTCTTTTGATGGCTCGTTAACGGAAGAAGGTGAAGGTCCAATAAAGTTACTGGTCTTAGGGGCTGGTTTTGACTGATCTTGTTTTGTTAGTTTAATGAGCTCAATTTCGCTCCCAATTGAAGCTCTCTTTACCTTAGTGGTTTTATCAATCGTAAGTTTAGAAGGATCTGTCAGGCTTCCTCTCTTGACTTTCAGGTTTAATGGAGGCTTCGTCAAAACGTCTTTTGCAAGCGCAGACATATCATTTGATCCAGCCGCTTCTTTTTCTTTTAATTCTTTATCGCTTTTCGGTATCAAAACAACTGTTTCTTCTGTCCCTTTGGCAGACTGTACTTGTGATTTAATCGATTCTTGGTCAAGATATGCAGGAGTTACATTTTCGACTTCAAGTTTACCTTCCTGCAATTTCAAATTTTTAGAACGATCCGCCAGGTTTTTCTGTTCACCCGTAGAAGAAATATCACTAAGCAAATTTTCACTAGAAGTTATTTTAGACAATTTTTTATTTTTCCCTGCCTGACTTAACATTTCCTTCGCTGCTGCCTCTACATTGGCAAATTTCAAAACTGGTTTCTTAATCGGTGTCTCTTTTTGGCTACTCAAGGTTTCAGTAGATTGCTTATCGATCTTAATGACCTGTTCGACGCTTTCAATGTTATCTAATTTAGTCGCCGTATTCGAATCTTTATCGTTCTCTGCAACTGTTTTTTGTATTTGTTTGCCACGCTCATTTATATCTTTCATCACAATTTCTTGTCTTTTCTGGTCTAATTTCTCATCTGTCATCTTTTCTTTAGATTCTTTCCCGATCGATTGTACATTAGAAATTTGCCCACTAAGTTGTTTTGGGGTGTCCTCAGATTTGTTATACACTGGTACAAATTCCGCTGTCTTTTTGGACAGTTCTTTTGGTTTGTTATTAATTATATGGGTTGGTTTCTTGGCTATCGGAATTTTGCTTTCCGCAATTGATTTAGTAGATTTTTTTGATTTCTTTTGTTGGATTAGTTCTTTACCAAGTTTTTCAGTGTCAGTCTTTTCGATCGACGATTGCTTTTTCGGAGCCTTATCCGACTTTTCAGTTGCTCTTGAATTGGATTTACCTATGTCTTTCTTTTCTTTTTTGAGGGTTGGTTTAGCGGGTGAAGGTGTTTTTTGATCGTTTGCCGTTCCGTTTTCAACAGATTTTTGCACTTGCACTTGATTGCTGAGAGGAGCAGCAATTTCTTGTGGCTTTTTCGATTGATCATAACTCTCTGATTCATCAATTTTACTCATATTTTCAGTAGAATTCAAAAGGCCACTTATTTCAGGTTTACCTTCTGTAGCAGACTCTGTTCTCAATATTTCTATAAAATCAGTTTTCGTGGAAGTTGCATCTTCGACGACTGTTTTTTTAGAGGTTGTAGAATCTTTATTTGATACTTCTGCGGTTTCCTCAGAAGAGATTATTTTATTTTCTTGGTAAGTTTTGGTTTGATCGGTTTGATCACTAATTGGTTCTGTTTTGATTCTCTTACTCTCAGGTAACGGCTTTGATCCTACATTCTCCGTCGATGATTTTGAACCTTCTGTAGACCCTTCAGGAAGGACATTACAAATAATCTCCTCATCGTCAAATTTGATCACACTCTTCTTTCGGATGCGTCTCACAAAACGAAACTGCACCGTTCCATCATCTCCAACATCGTTTCCTGTATCCTCAGTGGATATAGTCTGTGGAGGAGGAGCGTGTTGATCTAGAACGGCTTTAACTTCCTTCAGGGCACTGGAAATATTCGCCCGTAATGCGTTGAGCCGCGCTATTGGATCATCTGTTTTGGGTAATGGCTTCACACAGGACTCCTTTTTGGTAGGAGCACGGGGAGCCTCAAAACCTTCCCCAATGTCATTAGCAATAGCATCCGAATCTAGAAGATGATCTGTTTTCGCGGTCAAGTTTTTGTCGTTATTTTCAGTTGTTGGACTTATGCCACTAGTAGCACCATCGTCTTGAAGGTCAGTGTTAATTGCCGTCGCGTTTTTTTCAGACGCACGACAGTCAATACTATCATCTACCCCGCCCGGCTGGGTGGCTCGGTCGCCCGTGTCACTCACATTCTTGGTATTACCAACCACGTCCGAAGGAATCGAATCACGTAAACCAGCAGCGTTATTCTGCTGAGTTATGATGGTCATATTGGGGTCAGTATCACTGGCGTTACCATCGACGGCGGCGCCGACGCGATCGCTTTGATTGCCCACGGTTGATCGTTGCGAAGGACCAATTTTATCCCGATTAGAGCACTCGCGATTGCCTTTCGGAACTTTCGCCTTGCTACTGGTTGATGCTTTTCGGATGGCAGATTTATTAGACTGTGGCTTAGTTTTTCGATCAGCAGCTAGCTGCATCTTCGGTGCTGGTTGCGCGTTTTTCTTCCTGCTATTTTTAGAGGATCTCTGGCCGCCGCTGGTCGAAGCACCGTCATTACATCGATCGTTTACGGGCTTATTTGTTCGATGGCCACCGTCCAATTGCTCGTCTTGCGTCATTGTTTTCGAATTTCCTTGTCTCATCGAAGACGAAATATAGCCCGACCTGGTCGGGTTCGCCACGTTCTTCACTTCACTTGCTGTTGGGGGTTTATTTTCGGAAGCAATTTATTACGTGAAAAAAAGAAATTTCGCAGCTCACTGAATAGTGTACTACAAGTTTATTCAATATCCACAGTGCGAGATGACGTCGAAACTTTTCAGCTTTGATTCGAAAATTCTTTTGGCGCGTTCACATATTGTTCGCGAATTAAACGGTTATGCGTAACGATATCGCACACGATTTGCGACTGATCTTATTTTAATCATTGATATCTGGGTGAGCTCGCAGATTTTATCGCACTACGTGTACATGCGAGATAGGGGATGCTGGGGAGACTTTTTCATTTAAAAAATCAGTGGATCATTCTTAAAGATTTCGGGCAATGTGGTGTAGTGTCTCATCCCCATGAGGATACGCTTCAAATGTTATTCGTTTGAGTAGAAATAGAATGTGGCGTTGGGAATTCTGTAAAGTGTATTTCTCCTTGGTGAACCATTTATTGCAAGTTCTTAAAATAAAATATCATTAATTTGTCAATGATTTTGATTAAACGTTTTACATTCTTATGGTTAAAACTATGCACAATACTAGAAACAAATTAAAACAAATCAGTTTTGTAGGCTGTGGAGACTTACAACCCATACTCGTACGTTATAATACGAAATTTCTGAAATAATTTAAAGCTGTACGGGAATTGATTTAGAAAATTTTATTTAATAGACAACATTTCAACCACGTTATGGTTATGAACGTTTAAATATTCAATAAGCAAATTGAACTATGAAATAGCAAGTAAACTTAAATAAAATTTATCAAAATAATTTAGATATATACAAGCGTACGAAAGTAGGTTAGTTCTAAAGACATACCTATGTGTACGACCATATATAGATCATTTCAAAATATTAAATATTTATACACTTTAAAGGATTGAGATGCAATCTTTGACCAATATAACACATACTTTAATATTACAGTAAAACATCTGAAGCTTTTAAGATGCATATACACATATGTATGTATATTTTTGCAATGATCTTTGTTTAAATACACTACCGTAAAAAGTTTAGAACCACCTGGAATTTTCGTTAAAACATAACAAATCGATAATAGCTAATTTTATCTTTGTTTTAGTTCAATATATTCTTCTTCTTCTTAGCACTACAGCCCCTCTCGGGCCTTCGCTTCCTACAAATAACGCCTCCGCCTGTCTCGGTCCATTGACCGCGTCCTCCAATTTCGAAATCTGAGCAGCGATCAACTATCTTCGTCGACCGAGTCAGACCAGCGTTTCATCGGTTTCCCCATTGGTCTCCGGCCTTCAGTTCTCACAACGAATACTTTTTTGGGTATCCATTTGTCCACATGATTCATGTGGCTAGCCTATTGCAGCTTCTGCAGTCTTACAATCGTTGAGACCTCCGGTTCGTCAAAAATTTCATACAGCTCATGGTTGTTTCGAATTCGAAATTGGTCCCCGTCTAGCTTCGCTCCGATTATTCGCCTCAGGACCCGTTGCTCAAAGGCGTTCAATATATTTGCGGATGCTTGGGTAAGGGTCAATATTTCACACCCACAGCATAACACAAGTCTTATCCCAAATTTGCATACTTGGAGCTTTGTTTTCCTGTATATAAAGCTGGTCTTCAAGATAAAATATTTTATTTGTGAGCTGTATTCTGCGGCATATTTCGTCTCTTTCATTAGCAGTTCTCATTATTTTGGCGCCTAAATACACAAATTTGCTCACATTTATGATACTGTATTCGCAAAGTGTTATATGTTGTGTATTCGAGGCATTTTTTCAACCGTACCTTGAGGTTTGTTTTATTTTCATTGATTTGTAGCCCTACTAGTTTTGCTTTGCTGTTGAATTGTTCTTTGGCGGTTGTTAATGACCATGTGAAAATGTTGATGTCGTCCGCACAGGCTTCTACTTGGCTCAACTTCTATAGTAATGTACCTCGTATGTCGACAGGCAGCTTTCTTATGAAATATTTCAAAGCCAAATAGAATAGCAATGGAGCCAGCTCATCTCCCTGGTTTAGTGCGATATTTTCGTCAAAGGCAACGGTGAGTTGGTTATTGATGCGGTCTTGGGAGGTCGTCGACGTCATTATCATTTTAGTAAGATGGACTTATTTGGCTGGAATGCAAAAGTAAAGCATTATTTGATACAAATCATTATAATCAATACTGTCGTACGCTTGCTTAAGGCAACGAAAATTTGGTGTACGTCTATGTTGAACTCCCAGCATTTTTCAAGTACCTGCGAGACTGTGAACAATTGGTCTATTGTCGATCTACCTGGTCTAAAACCACCTTGGTACTATCCAATAATCCTGTTGGCATATGATCTGATTTCAGTTTCCAAGATCTTTGAAAATACAGCAGTGATATGCCGCTATAATTTTCACACTGTAGCTTGTCACCTTTTTTGTAGATAGGAAATAGAATTGATTGGCTTCACTCTTTTGGCATATGTTCTTGTTGCCAAATGTGATAGATAACTTTGTGAATAGCTTTATGAACACTGCTGCCCCCATATTTGGTGAGCTCCACTGGAATCTCATCGATGCCCGGCACTTAATTATCCTTTTGGGCTTTGATGGCAGAGCAAACTTCATCCAGAATAGTTGGGGCTAATGGAAGCTCTCTGGAAACATCTATAGGCTCCGATGCTCTTAAGCTTTGTGGAGGATTAATGAGCTTCTTGAAATATGATACCCATCTTTCCTTATCTTCATTTTATCAACGATGATATTGCCGATTTCATCATGACATGGCGTGGTTTTGGGCTCATAACCACGTTTCAGGCTTTTCACTACTTTGTATGCTTGTCTTGTGTTGTTACTCGCAAGACTTACATCGCGGCTTCTCAATTAGTTGTCACAGCATTTTATTTTCTTAATTCTTCTCAGATTTTCATAGTGTTCTCCCTTCGTCCTGATTTTCCTACTCAGATATTCCTTGTATACCTTATTGTTTTTGTCTAACGCATTCTGGCACTCATCATCAAACCATTCATTTCCTTTGCACCATGCTTGATGTCAGATTGTCTGTTCTGCCATGGTCTTAATACCCGCTTTCACTTCCATCCAAAGTTCGTTGCTTGTTTTCAGCGATGTGAGCAGCTGTTTGTCGAGGGTCTTCGCGAAACTTTTTGGCAAAGATGCTGTTTGAAGCCTTTCGATGCAGAATTTTGGTATTGGGGTGGTCTTCACTGAATCCAACTTGATTAATTTGATCAAGTAATGATCCGAGTTACAATTGGCTCCTCAATATGTACAGACGCCAAGTATCCGCGAGGCCCAACGTTGTTGGATCAGAACAAGATCGATCTGGTTTTGTATGTTGCCATCCGGTGATACCCAGGTCATTTTATGAATGCGACGATGTGGGAAGCAAGTTGAACATATGACTAAATTTCTGCTACATGCAAAGTCAATCAAACGTTGGCCGTTATCATTTGCTTCATCGTGGAGGCTATATCCTCCAGTCGTTCCTTGATGAAATATCTCATTGCCAACATTAGCGTTGGAATCGCTCAGAATTATATTTGTGTCATTTGTAGGCAATGATTCGACTAGTATCTCTAGGTTTTCTTAGAACTTTTCCTTCATTTCTTCATCCTTTTCTTCAGTCGAGGCATGTACGTTGATCTGCCAGATTTTGAAGGATTTAGCTTTTATACGGATTGCACACAACCATTCATTAACTGCCTATCCACAATAAAGGCCGCTCTAAATATCGTCTTCCATTAGGCTTCCCACTTTTGAATATTGTGTGCAATCTCATGCCTTGAATATTATCGTGTGTTCAGGTTCGCGGCCGATAGTTAAAATGTTCCGGGAAAGTGAAAACGCACTGTCTTTTAAATTCAGTTAAAAGAGTTTATTTACTAAGAATGCACAAACATTCATTTCATTATTTAACAAATCGCATTTTAATTTAATTTTTACTGTTTATCAACTTATATTCCAACTGTCAGGATCACAAAAATCACTTCACTATAAACAAATATCGCCTTTAATTCGCGCTCCACTCTTATCGCAGCTTTTACTATTATCCTTTCCCATTCATCCAGCTCGGCTTTATATTGGGGTCTCTATCCATTTCTCGTATATCGGCGAATGTTCTGACGAGAACTACCTGGAATATTCGAGCAATTCTGAATGCCCGCAGTGACGTTACTTTCAGCTATTGATCATGGACCTACTTGGTCTATTCTTGAGCTTTCGAGTGTATTCTTAGTTGATCATGATGTTATTAATAGTTGCGACAATAGCTCGCAGAATTGTTTGGACATGGTACACTGCCCCAACCTCAGTTCTTTTTGCCCCGAAAAGATGGGTCGCCAGTAGTATTTAAGTCTCCCTGGATGCAATATGGGGCAAGACGGTCCAGGTGCACGGTTTTCATTTTGGCTCTTGGCTTACGGTGTTCCTGTATGCGATATACGACGTCGTTGAGTCACTTTGTAATTCGGTATGGTCCCTCCCAATTATGCTGCAACTTCGGAGACCTACCCTTCCGCCGTTGTGGGTTGTATAGCCACATCTAGTCATCTTGCTGGAAGCCAGTAGAATTTGTCTTTAGATCATACCTGGTTTTCATGCGGTCAGTAGCCAATTCCAGGTGTTTTCATACTGTCCGATGTATCTGGTTCAACCGTTGCCTAAGCTCACTTGCATACTCCAAGATCGCCGGCAGACGAATACTCTTTCCAAAAATGACTTTCGCTGGGCTTGGCCCATCGATGCGTGTTCGATAGCTCTATATGCCATCAAGAATTATGGGATGTGCCGGTCCCAGTCCCCGTTAGATTCTCGTCAACCCTCTTGGCCAGATGTTTGACCATTCCATCGGATTGGGGATGCAGCGGTGTTGTCCTCGTTTTCCGTATTCCCAGCAGCTCGCACATTTCGCCAAAAACTAATGACTCAAAATTTCGGCCTTGATCCGTCATTATCTTGATCGACTGTATCGGCATTCAAGAAGGTGATATGGTCAGTACCACGCTTTGGCCATATGTCCATGCACCCATCTGCGATACGTTCTGATTTGAAACCTGTACGCATCATAACTGAACAGGCTTATAGTCCGTCCGAAGAATAACTTGAAAAATCTGGTTGTTATCAACAAGATTCGAACCAGGGATCTTCGGCATACTCAGCGAGCACTCTAACCACTACACTGCGTGGACTTGATATCCATCTTGTCTTTAGATACTCACTACTGCTTCAGGTTTTTGTAGTAAGGACTCAAATTCCGCTATTTCTCACATATTTTTTCACGTTTCTCGAGGGTCTTATCTTTAGTATGAGGGGAAAGTTGAAAGTTAAAAGTAATGAACTTTTGTATGCATTACCTTTAATGAAACTCAATTACTAAGCTACGATGCCGGAAACGTAACATTATTTTTGATCGTTACACAATTTATTCTACCCAAAAAAAAAAAAATCTTTTCGAATTTTCCTTGTATCTAATCATCCCATTTTCACCTATTTGAAGAAATATCTATTGTTTGCTTCGATTGTCCACAACACACGGACAACGACTTATCGTATAAATGTCTATTTTCTGCAAAGCATATTTTTCTTCCTGGGCGCACAAGTATCTATTCTATCTAAATAAATCGTATTTTGGTTTACATTTTCACAATCTCTACAATTTGTTTGTAACATTTGGCGAGGATTTAATTTTATAACAGGTTGCAGCCGACGTATAAACATCCAAACAGACACCGTCGAGTCACCGGAAATTGAAGAAGAGAAGGCATTTCTCAATGAATTTCGTGCCCACGTAGTTGAATTGTCGGGTTAAAAAGAGATTCATCTAAAAATATCTTGTCTCAATAACACGTGTAGTAGCAAGACTAATATTTGTATCTTTGCAAATTGAGATAGTTTCTTTCTAACATAATTAGTTTTGGGTGACAATATTTGAGAATAGATGCTGTTTTTTGTATAATTTGGCAAACTTTTCTATACATAAAGTAGAACTTTATCGATAAAACATTATTTCGAGACAGCGATCAAGAACAGAAAATATTTAAACATTTTTGAAATACGAGTATAAATAAAATGCACAAGTAAAATTAACTTTGTTAAATCCACAAGCTCTTTAACAAGTTACATTTCATTTATATTAAATTAAATCGATTACAAGTAGAGACCACTAACATAATTTTTTTCAAATAAGACATCAATAGCAAAGTTCCCATCACAGCTTTGTAGGCAGGGTGAAATAAAATTGATATCAAAATGAAACCACATACTGTTTTCGGTGTAATTATAGCAAATTTCGATGATGAAAATCAAATACAATTGGATTCTCATGAATTTCGTAAGACTGATTGATCTTCTATGTTTTACTGTAGTATGAGAAACTACCGCCGAATAACATCTGAAAACCCAAAGCTTATTTTTTTGTATTCCTTATAATTTCAAGAAATATCTCCTAAATTATCATAAGGCAACTCGTTCTACAAAAAAAGTCACATTACTTATAGCCAAGTGTCTTTCAAGCATGATTTTGACTCTCCGGAGCATAGACTAATGCATTGTAAAGATGCTGTGCACTGCTTCCCGTTAACTCAATAAAATCTGTAGTTCTCATCTCACATAAATTATGTTTACTTGAGTTCCCATACAATAACTCCACCGCAGACGGTCTCAAGTCCATTTGAGACAGGAGGAAGGATCCCCTTGTTTCCCCAACCTATGATTCCTCATCCTAAATCCCACGACCAATGATTTGAAATTAAATACCGAGAAATGCCAATAACTGCAAATACGAGGGCGGTTCAATAAGTTCCTGGGATAGAAATGGACACCATTTTTTAAAAACTTTGTTTCTTATTTTGCAACATGGTCCCCTTTTAGAAAGATACACTTCTCTCAACGTTCCTGCCATTTTTTAACCCCTCCAAAAAATAGGAATACGCCTCTGTCTCGGTGATGACTTCCTCGTTTGAACTAAATTTTTTTCCCGCGAGCGATTTCTTCATGTTAGAGAACTAGAAAAAGTCGCAGGGAGCCAGATCGGGTGAATACGTAGGGTGTGGCAGCAATTCGTAACGAAACTCATGCAGTTTGGCGGCGACTACTCCGGATAAATGTGCTGGTGCGTTATCATGGTGAAACAGCACCTTCATTTTCGTCAAATGTGGCCGTGTCTACTTCAATTTTCTGTCGAAGTGGTCCAATAACTCATTGTAGCATTGTCAAGTGATTGCGCTTCCTTTTTCTAAAAAACCGATGAGGATGACGCCGTTCTCATCCCAAAAAATCGTCGTCATGCCCTTTCCGGCCGATGGGACCATCTTCGCTGTCTTTGGAGCAGATTCACCGGGAGAAATCCATAGTTTTGATTGTTGCTTAGTTTTTGGTGTGTAATGATGAATCCAGGTTTCATCAACGGTGATAACCCGTCGCAAAAACTCCCTCGAATCTCGCTTAAATTGCTTCAAATACTGTTTCGAGGTTAACAGCCACATCCACTTGTTGCCCACCATGAGCAATCGCTCACAATATTCAAAAGTGGAAAGCGAGAATTGGGAGTGGCGTTTATTATGGATACGGAGTACAACTCGCATGTCATTGTTTTTGAGGCATTCAATGAATAATTGTGTGAAAGCGAAACTCTTTAAAATTTGTCCTAGCCGAAGAAAATGTCAAAGAAACGATGGAGACGTTCTACAATTACCTGAAAAGGCTAGTCGACTCTTTGCCTACAAACGGCAGAAAAATAATCCTGGGTAATTTCAACACTAAAGTTGGCAATGAGCGATCTCATCGAGGAATGACTGGAGGATAAAGCCTTCATAATGAAATAAATGATAATGGGCCAGCTCCTGATTGACTTTGCATGAAGCATAAATCTAGTCGTAAGTTCGACTTGTCTTCCATATCGACGCATGTTCTGATTCAACAACGGTGGGCCTCGAGCATACTTGACGTCCCTACATACCGAGGAGCCAATTGTAGCTTGGATCATTACTTGATCAAATTAATTTATCGATGTCATATGTCAAAGGCATATTCGGCAAAGACTACCCCTCTACAGAAATTTAACTCGAAAGACTCCAAACGGTGCCTGTGGCGAAAAATTTCACGGGAATCCTCGACAACTAGTTGGTTCCCATCCTATCAGACACCTCACTGAAAACAAGTAACGAGCTATGCGTGGAAGTGAAAGCGACTATTAAAACCAGGTCAGAACAAAATCGGATATCAAGCCCAGTGCAAAAGAAATGATTGGTTTGATGATGAGTGCCATAATACGTTGCATTAAAAGAATCAGGCATATAAACAATTTTTAGGCAGGAAAACAAAGATGAAGAGAGAACATTATGAAAATTTCAGAAGAGTAGAGAATAAAAAATACTATGACGACCAATTGAGAAGTATCGCTGGAAGTCTAGCGAGCGACAACACAAGGTAAGCATACAAAGTAGTGAAAAGCCTGAAACGAAGTTATCAGCTCAAGACCACGCTCTGCTGTGATGACATCGGCAACATCATCACTGATAAAAACAGGATTAAGGAAAGATGGACATCATAAGTCAAGAACCTCCTTGATTCTCCTAATATGTTCAGAGTATCGGAGCCTAAAGATATTCTCTGTGAGCTTCCATTGGCCCCACCAACTCTAAATGAGGTTTTTCCACCATCAAGACCCGGGCATTGATGAGACTTCAGTGGAGTGCATTAAATATGGTGGCAGCCGTGTTCAGAAAGTTATCCCCAAAGTCATCCAGCACATTTGGAAACAAGAACATTCATACCGAAAGAGTGGAGCCAATCAATTATATTCCCTATCCACAAACCCACAGTGTGAAAACTAGAGGCATTTTACTGCTTTATACGGTAAACAAAATATTTTCAAAGATCTTAGAAAATAAATTCATATCTTACTCTAATAATATTATTGGAGAGTGTCAAGGTAGCTTTAGAGCCGACAGATTGACAATAGACCAAGCAAGAACTTGCGGAATCCTGGGAGTTCAACATACTAGTAATCATATGCCAAATCTTCGTACAATTTAAGCAAGTATATGACAGTAGTGATCGTGACGTACTGTACCAAATAACCCTTTGCTTTGGTACCCCAGCCAAATAAGTCAGTCTTCCCAAAATGACAATGACATCGAAAACCACCCAAGTCCGCATCAATAACCAAATCACTGATGCCTTTGACAAAAAATTCAGACTAAAGTATAGAGATGGGCTTTTTTCCTTAATTTGGCTGTTAAATATAATAAAGCTACTTGTCGATAGAAGAGGTACGTAGCTACTCGTATACAAGTCAAGCCAAGTGGTAGCCTATGCGGATGATATTAATATTTCATTACGTCGTTGACAACTGCCAAGGAACTCGTCCTGAAACTTGACAGCGAAGCAAAATTAGTAGGGCTACAAATCAATGAGAACAAAACAAAGGTCATGACGCAGTCTTGGGAAAATACCTCAAACACCCAAAATATTGCACTTGGTGAATACAATATCGAAAATGTGGGCAAATTTGTATATTTAGGCGCCAAAATAACGAGAACCGTTAATGAAAGAGCCGAAATACGCCGAAAAATACAGCCCACAAATAAAATATTTTATTCAGTTTCAACTATTTTGAAGACCAGCTGTATACACAAAAAAACAAAGCTCCAAGTGTACAAATCGTTGCCTGTACTATGCTATGAGTGTGATACATGGAATATTTGTAAGCATATTGGAGTGAAGCTAGATGGAGATTAATGGCGAATTCAAAACAACCATGCGTATGAAATTTTTCACGAGCCGAAGGACTCAACGATCAGCAAAAGCTGCAATAGACTTGCCACGTGAATTGTATGGACGAAGAATACGTACTCAAAAAGGTATTTGTTGGGAGAACTAAAGGGCGAAAACCAGAGGGGAAACAGATTAAACGCTGATCTGGCTCAGTCAACGAAAACAGTACATCTCTGCTCGGATTTCTTCGGAATCACCCTGCAAATCATGTGTGAGACTTGGTGCAAGAGGAGAGAACCTGCACCACAATACTACAGACGCTAGCCTGCAAGCATGTACACGCATCCCTGGATTAAGTTACTCTCAGTGAGAACAAACACATGTTTTACTGAGGCAGCCCAACATCACTGCAGGTCCTTCATTGGCAATTTAGCTCTTCCATCACTAAAAGACGACGCATTTTGTACTTTCCTCGATGTGCGGATATGTTTTGTACTTCACTAAGTTTAAAGCCTATAGCCAAATATAAATAGGCCTTAAAATAATCCAGGCAACAAAAATATCTCCAGCCTTTTAGACTGATCAGAGTCTCGTCAACTTTCCGAATTGAGCAATATGCTCCCACTAATCTCGGGTTCAATCAACGTACAGTCGTACATCTCCATTGGGCTTCATTATGACTTCCAGAATAAATCCCCTGTCATTTTTGTTAGTTTTTTTCAATAATTTGAGCAGATTCTAGAGATTCAAGTTCCTTATCAACTTTTTCTGTTAACGGTTTGGCCTCATTTGCGGTTGAAGATGGGTTGTTCCTAGTCTTTAAGTTTCCACTGCACTTAAAAACCTCTGATGTGTCCTATATTCCGATCGAAAATTTTGTTGAATTCAGCAAAGAACTTCTCTTCTTCTTTGACAAATTGATTAAGAACAATAGATCTTTATTTCCATGGTCTTACGCTCCAAAGAAAAGATGACGCTCCCCAGATGGTTGTTGCGTTTCCTGTTTGCACCTGCCACTTTCTTAACTGCCGAAGATTGCAGCGACTACAGCATCAGTTTGAAGCGCACAGATTACGTTCGATAGATGTTATCGTGTACGATAAGATCAAAAGAAGGCACGGAAGGGAGCAAACCGCCAACTGATTGGGCTTTAGTTTTACCGACACCACAAATTGTCTGGATTGACAAATTTTCTTGAGAGAAAGAATGATATACACGTCAGCTAGCAAAATAGGTGAGAGACACACATTTAGGTCGTATTTATTCCACTGCATCTGATCCGTGCTGTATGATTTTACGGAGTTCTACCTACACTCGTCGACATGTTGGTGGAAGTCGAAAAAGGGTTGCCCACTTGAAACTCGTATAAAATACTGAGAAAATTACTAAGGAAATCCCATTTCACCATTTAAAATTCTAATTTTGAAATGGAATCACTAATGTAATATCCACCTTACAGATTCTATACGAATCATAACAAAGACTTAGAATTGAAATCGCATCTCTACATGATGTAGTAAAATATGAAAAGTAAACCAATGAACCACCAAATTTTCGTTAACTTTAAGCAAGCATACGACAGTATTGATCGTAAAGTACTGTACCAAATAATGCTAAGCTTTGGCATCCCAGCCAAATTAGTCCGTTTTACCAAAATTACAATGATGTCGATGACCTCCCAAGTCCGTATCAAAACCAACTCACCGATGCCTTTGACACAAATATCAGACTAAAACAGGGAGATGGACTGGCCCCATCGCTATTCAATTTGGCTCTGGAGTACGTCATAAGAAAGATACCTGTCGATACAGGGGCTACATTACTATACAAATCGAGTCAAGTAGCAGCCTATGCGGATGACAGCAACATTTTGTCACAGTCATTAACACTGCCAAAGAACTCTTCCTGAAACTTGATAGTGAAGCAAAACTATTCCTGCTCTAAATTCGTAGCGTTGTTGAATTGAAGAAACTTCACTTATTGACAAATGCAAAAGTGCACAGCTGATCTTAGCCCATATCTAATACATAATTGATTTTACGAGCCCAGCCACTATATGACGAAGGCGACGGCTGTAGTCAAGGTTGCCGTACCTCCTAGTGTTACGGGGGTAAACGGAAGCTCAACACCAGTATCAGCGCATCCTGGGCATGTTTATCCTGGCCTTACTGTTAATGCCTATCCACCAAAATTGAGAACACCCCACACATCACTCCCTCTTGGACGTGTAAGAGAAGTGGTTGTCAGGAATTTCCCTTAAATGTTTGACGACAACCCCCTCTAGTGAAAATTAAAATTTAATCATGATTTAATTCAATTCTTTATTGTAACCAAATAAAAATATTTATTTTTTGTCAAACGTCAAGGGAACTACGAGTACACTTCACCATACTTGTGTTGGATTGCCCACAATCAAGCTTTGCGATGTGCACTAAACTGGCTTTCACTACAATTTTCACTCATTCCGTATTTAATTTTAAACTCAAGCGGTAACAACCCACCACTGCCATACGCAGCTAAACCGGTCATAAACGAAGTATCACTCTAGTTCAGAGGTGAGCAACTGAAGGTCCGTATGCCAAATCCGGCCCACGACTATGCTCAATCCGGCCCGAGACGATGCTCTGATCGGCCAGCAACGAATTCAAATTTTCAAGCAATGAGTTTTCTTACCCCAAGATTTTACTGAAAAATATTTCATCAAATATCGCTTTCGGCAAAATCATCCATCTATTACAGAACTGGACGAACATAGATCTCGTTACTCCAAAAACGTGACTGCTAGAGGGCCACAAAAACCTGAAAAAATCACATATTTAAACCACCGCCATTTGCAAAATTGCACGTGCATAATCACCAAAATGTCAAAGTCTCTAGATCTAATTGATTTCTATCTTAAAACCAAGTTTCATATATATCGGATCAAAATTGCGGCTTTTAGAAGCTTGTGGGCTTCAACTCGGCGCTAGTTTGTTTTTTGCGACCTGACCTCCAGTATTTTTACTTAATTCTTTAGATACTTATAATTTTTATCAAACTACCGAATTTCATTAACATCGGTTGAAAGCTTTGGTCACAACTACAACAACAAAATTTTGTACATTTTTCGCGGCGGCCGCCATTTCGTTTCAGACAAGCCGACTTTAAATTTTTTATTGTGAGATCCATCGGATACATCAGTGAACCTTTGTACCAAATTTCATCCAAATCGGAGCTATACTTTAGTCAGAACAGAAATCACGGTTTTTCGTTTAAAATGGCCGCCATTTTGATTTCACGTTACCGATATAGCTGGTTTATAAACTTAACCGAGATATTTACTTAATAAACCTTTCCTAAAAATTTGGTGGAAATCGGAGCAAAATTGCAACCTCTAGGGTGGTCACAAATTTCGTTATATCCCATATACTATTTATATACTCGTATATATATATATATATATATATATATATATATATATATATATATATATATATATATATATATATATATATATATATAGGGAGCGTACGGTATTTGAGGACAACTTGAGAGTAAAATTAATTAGCTCGTATTTTTAACAAAATGTAATGAAATTTCATACGTAATAATCCAAAGGATTAAGATCTGGGGAGCTAGGTGGCCATAGGTTCGGTGTTATGTGGTCACGAAAATTTTCGGCCATCCAATCATGTGTCGCCATCGCTTTATGTGAAGGAGCAGAGTCTTGTTGAAAAATGTTTGGTCTGCCTCCGCTTACATTATCTATCCAGGGTTTCACTACCGCCTCCAAAATCTCGATGCATGCAGAGTTCAGAGTTCACTCGAAGTCCTTGAGTAAAAAAGTGTGGTGGCATAACATGTCCTTCGTTGCTGACAACAGCTAAAACCATGACAGTGGCTGGAAACCTCCGTAGGATTTGAACATAGTCATCTGTCATTTCTGCGATTGGTCTTATGATCTTTGTCAAATTTTTTTTTCGTCGGAAAAAAACCATAACATGTTGGGTGCCTCAGGGTCTTTGATTTTATTTCAAAGACATTTTGATCGGTGAACTCTATTCGTTCCGACATGAACTGTCCCTTGCGAATCACGTAAAACTTATACCGAAGGTCTTCGTGGACAACTCTACGAGTAAGGCGCTCAGAAACATGAAGCTCACTCGCAAGGACCTTCAGCGATTTTGAAGGGTCCTCGTCAATGATCGCTTGCACTTGCTCTGAAAATTCTGCAGATCGGACAATGTCAGAACATTGTTCGTGCTTTTTGCATTTTGCAACCGATTCTGTATCGCCTCCTGATGCTCCCAATTCACGGCGAACCTTATGCACGAATGAACGGGCGCAATTATGAAAATTAGAGATCTCTAAATCTGTATGGTTTGCACATATAGCAACAATGACAGCACGTCTCTTCATTTCTTGAATGATCTTGTAGTCCGCCATTCCTTATCCGAAAAGGAAAAAAAATTAAAAAAAATCGCGAAGTTATAGTCACATTTATACATGTCTTCAAATACCGTACGCACCCTGTATATAACCTAAACTAAATCTGTTTCATTGATGACGTATAAATTTAGAGAGCCATTTGGGCCATTAAGTTTTTAAAATTCTGTTTGTTTCAAATTTGCTTTATATTCTTTTGAAATTTATAACGATGAGTATTGATTAAAGCACTTTTGACTCTTACTTTATTATCAACAACCACTTTCAAAGATTAAAAAAAGAGAAGCAAACGTGCAGTACCTGTTCCCTGCTGTAGACCTTTTAAGACCTTGAAATCATGCATTGTCGTCAGATTTCCATCAGTTGCAACAAATGATTTCCTGTATAACATATTGCACATCATGACGACAAGGTGTCTAGGGAACCTGTCCTGAAGGAGTTTAAAAACTAGTCCTTCTAACCACACCGTATCGAAGGTTTTCTCCATATCAATGAGACATGCTCCAAAACATTCTCTATCATTTAGTTTCCAATAGGTGTCTGAGGTTACTTTCGCTATCGCATGTATGGTCGAATGCCTGGTACGAAAACTAAATTGACAATTTGTCATCAGCTCATATTTCTAAATTTCGGCGTTTAATGCTTTGTTTAGTATCACCTTAAATACCTTGCTGGTGTTAAGCAGCAATCTGATTGGGCAATAGCTTTTAAGAACATGGAATTTCTTTTACTTTCATCAAGATTGGAAATACCTTAGCCTTTTTCCCCTCATTTAGGAAATATGAATTGCTCAACATATTTTTGAACAAAATGCAATAATTCCTAATAGCAACCTCCGGAACTATGTTTGGAATACCGTCAATAGCACATGATTTCTTTTTTATCCTACCAAATATAAAATACAAGCCCACAAAATAATCAATAAGGTTCAAGCTCGTTATGAGGTCAGATGTTAATGCTTCATTGAAATGAATTGATTCACCGTTCAGACTTGATTTGTAGTCAGAAACTTTTGCTTCAACGACCTCTGAAAATATTTAATTCCCTCTCTCAGGGTTTGGTGAATGAACCAAGTCAAAATGAGTTCCAATCAAGACAATCCATCACATATAATTCTGTTTCCGTTTCTATCCGGGGTCGTATAAATTTCGATACCAGCCCCATCGAGAAGATTTATCACGTCTGTAGCGGCTTCAAGATTCGATACCTTCACTCTAGATTCCTTATGGAATAAGGTAAATGCCATCTGGATCATATGGGCAAGTACCCGTCATTTTTCCGCCCATTGATTACTGATCTTACTCCTAAAGTATGGATGGATTAAATTCCGGGCATTTTTCAGGTATAATTTCAACAAAGCCAACAATATTGTTGACGCATGTGAGAAGAAGGATTTTCAATCTTGCGATGGTTGATGTTTCATACCCTTCCATATTGTATAGATGTTTAACCTTGGGGACTACTTTCTCAATCGTTTCCCACGTCAACTTCTCTAATTTCGACAAATAGAGAACTTTTTCATCGTTAGTTAGATTCCTGTCATTAAGAACCATTGAGCAAGCATTGCCATCATTTTTTTAATTCAACCGATGATTTTCATGTTGAACTGAAATGAGGAAGACATCATCCCTTTCATGATTGATTTCCATTACGATTACGTTATGCTCGCTTTTGTAAGGAAGCATCTGCAGTTTCCGTTGAGGACTATTAAGGCTGAATTCAAGTCTCGCGTCAGCAATGCAGAGGTCCAAATGTGAATTTGCCCTACGGTATGTTGGGAGTTGCACCTGTATTCAATTTGGTTCTCTGTTATCCACGATTTCAGGAATACACCTCTCAGATTATTGTTGGCATTCAACCATGATGTATACCGGGCATTCAGGTCACCGGCAAAAATGTAATAAATATATGCAGCCTGTACGATTCGAGTATTTCAGACGAGGAATTGAGCTCCTCCTTGAACTTGAGAAGGTTTCGACCAGGAGTATAGGCAGAGATAACGAAGAGGTTATCCCCACCTGGCAGTAGAATTTTGGTGGAGGACACCAAGAAATTCAATTCGACTTTTTCAATATTTTGGGAACAACAGGGTCTTCTAACCAATATCCCGATGCCACCTCTCATATCACCGTTTACCCTATGAATTCCAAATCCTTGATTGTCATGGAGTGCCATGAATTGAGGTGGAATTTAGTGAGAAGCATGATATCAAGCTGTTGCTTAACAATAAATTCAAGGAGATAGTCACGCCAATGCAGAGTTACAATTAAGTTGACGTTGATCGAGATGAGATGAAGCCTATCCATGGAAATGTGACTGAATTACAAGTTATTTTGGGGCATTAGAAAGGTTTAAACGCTGAAAAACAAAGTTAATTTTTGAATCTTGTTTACCGATTCCTTTCGATAAAGAATTTAGCTGCTGGTAAATTTTGAGAAGCAGCTCATTATTACTGCTTACATCATTTACATTATATACAGCATTACCTGCTGATCCTCTAGTGGCAAGTACAAATGATATCCTGGACTTAACAAAGTTGGAAGGTATGACACTGCGGTGTACTGGAGTATGTTTTAGAGTATATTTAAGTTTTTCATCTTGATACCAGGGGCATACTCGATATCAAGCTGGATGACCAAATATACCGCAGGTGGCGCATTAGAATTTTAGTTTCGGCTCCGTCTGAGCCAAATTGCATTCACCAGGGACAGGAATTTCTTTGCATTCTACGTACTGATACTACATGGCTAAGTTGGAGTCAAATAACCAAGTCCAGTAATATTGGTTGACTTTTATTTTCAGGACGCGCTCTCACCTCAGCAGTTTGAAAGTCAAATACTTTATCTGTTAAAGGGCACTGGTACTACTTTTATGACAATAGAAATTTGAACTATGTAAAGCAGTTAATTCTTCTTTTTGATGATCTCCTTGTTGCAAAGGTTTTAACAGAAATGAATTCAATTTCATCCGCCATCAGCGGAGTTTTCCTTATTATTTGTCTTCTTTTGTTGATGATTGCCGCCAATGTCATATTTGATGTCAGCAGTCCCGAAGTTGTCTTTGGATTGTTCGCTTTTCTTGGTGTATCGATGTAAGATAATATTCAATATAAATTCCTTGGGTCGACTACTTTGGCAATATAAGCTATTTCCAATAAAAACTAACTTTGGGCTGACGTTTTAAAAAAGTAATTTAGTTTTTTGAAAACTTTTGATATAAGCCGAAATTTTCTAAATAGCTTCATCTAAGTACCGACCGGTTGACGTGATTAACCTTGATAATTATTTGTAAAGACAATTTGAAATCGTGTATTTTATTGAATACTAATCTATCACTTGAAATCTTTTTTTTTTTCATGCGTTGGGTATCTGTAACTTCAGTTTCACAAAAGTCATGAGGATGCATGCTATTTCAAGGCTCCAGTAATCCAGGCAATGAGCGGTTTAGTGGTGGAATTCAGAATCAAAAACAAACATACATAGTTTGAGATATTTAAAACAAATACAAGCAAACAAGTTGACTCTATGACCATCCTTGATAATTCATCCCTAAAATTAACGAAACTTCGCAATTCTTCATAATTTACTTAATGAAAGAACATATCTTGAAGAAATATTCCAAAGCAATCATCAAAAGAATTTACACACAATTAACAAGGAAATTCCAATGTCTGATCGAATAGCATAAATCCAATACCACTTGACAATACTGCAAAACAGGATCGTGCAGAGAACAGAATGGGATTTTAATAAATTCCGCATGAAATTTGCTCATTTGCCAAAAAGATCCCAATCGAGTGCCAAAAAATTGTCTGGTCTGCAGTCTTTCTTAGCTTAACTGCTCTATTCTTCCTTCCCATCCTTTCCAATTTAGATTTTTGGCACAATGAAAATTTATCATATTTCTTGAACTAGATTGTGTCGCCGTTGGCGCTGCCAGTCTTCCTAATCAACTTCTTCCGTTGGCAATTCCGATTCGACGCTTTTTATTTATTCAAAAAATTCCAAATAATTCATGAGTTTTAATTATCGTGTAATGGTGTTACATAGTTCACATTAACAGTGGAATGCGATGAATTTGACACACTGAACAATATTTGTGTTCACATGTAATATATGAGCATGAGAGTTGAACGCTTAGGAACGGTTGGACGCCCGGAGCTATCGTAAACATTTCATTTTGTTAGAAGCCTTGAAATAAAAGACACATGTGCGGGAATAATATGAAATGATTGCATGAGTACTCAAATGTATTTACCATGAAATATTTAAGTTTCGGTATTTCCGTCTGGCATAAACAATTTTGTGTTGCCAACAATAATTTTTGTTGGGGTATTTCCCAGAGAAACACAATATCGAATATGATTATTAATAACTGGTCTTCTTTATTTTCAGTGCTATCAGTCGTCCAGCTGCGGCTTCAACTGCAACTGGAAATAAAAAGCAACATGAACATGAAATCACATGCCTTCTGTCAATGTTCGTCGGATCACCTTACAAACCTACTCCCGATGCTCCGAAAAGTGGGAATGGAGGTAAAGGTGGAGAAACAACTGGGAAGAAAGTGACTGGCGGCGGAGAACCAGCAACCCCAGTAGAAACAGATACCGGAGGAACACCAGCACCGCCAACAGATGCAGGTGATCCTACTTTAAAAGCCTCATCAGTAGCTCCACCAACATCAGCAATACCTTCATCAACTGGTGGAAGCTCTGCAGCTGGCTCCACGCCAAATTCGGTTGCATCAATACCACCCATATCCACAACACCAGTTGCAGCAAACCCGACAAGTGTCCAAGCGCCACCAGTGAGCTTACATTCTTCACCTTCCACACACCATGATATAGCGGCCGGTGGTAAGTCTAATAATTTATGATTATTTTATTGAATTCTAAGAACTCGCGTCGTTTAACTTTCATGCGTATATAAGTATAACTTCAAAGAAATGCCAAACCATTTTTCGGCGACATAGATATAAATCAGCCAAAAAAGCTCTATCGGTTTTATTAAAACCCGTAACTTGTATGCTATTTTGCAAGCAATGCGAGGTGTCTACAGAAAGTAAAATGACTTTTTTTCGTGGGCAACGTACATTCGATTATTGATTTTTAATTTTTTTATGTTGGTACACTCGTCACGAACATATTTTACAGTTTCAGCTATATACGAGGGCGGTTCAAATATAATCGAGACAAATGCTCTGACACGTTTATTTACTATAGAAAAAATTTACAGTTTTTTGTAATGTGACGCCTACGCCCGGGAATCGAAGTGATTCCGATCCCGAGCCCTTGTAACCGGCCAGATGGATATGTCCTCGAAGTGCCAGCGGACTACATCTGTCGTGCGGATATCGTTGTGCAGAAAATATTTTTTTTTCTGTCCAAATATTTAGATCCGTGGATATAAATATTCGAAATATAGAATTAATCCAACCCCGGCACATTTCGAGACATAGCCATCTGGAAATGCCCCTCCACCGTGGCCATCGAGAAAACTATGCCACTGGCGACATCTGGAGAGGCACATTGCCGCCATATGGCGTGCCATTCCACACACAGATGTTTGTTCCGAGGTGACAACCGGGATTTTTGACAGCCACATGTCGGCTTCGTTTTTCGTTGCGGTCGTCTGCTATCGTGTCCATTGTCGTGAATCGCAAAATTCGTGAAGTTTCTGTGTTTCCCGTAAAAAGTGGGCAATTGTTACATTAACGTCCAAGAATTGTTATAGTTGTACCAATTATGCTGGTGGTTAAGTGTACGAGAATCTCCGGGTAAGCTCGTTGTACGCGCTGAAAGGTTTCGGAAACGAAAGGAAACTCTGTCAAACTCGGCAGGAAGATCAACAGGCTCCAATCATGAAAGAGGTTAGTTTAGTTAAAAAAAAAAAACTTAGGAAATATTAGAAAATTTTGTCTAGGTGAAGGTGAGGCTAGAAGACCTGTCGATCAGCAAAATCAGCAATTAGATGGGAGTCCTTTACGCGGAACCAGTATTATATATAAAGGACACGAATTTACCCAAATCCGTTATCATATGCCAACAGCTTGTGAGGTTTGCACCAAACCATTGTGGCAATTGTTTAAGCCGCCGGCGGCCTATGAATGTAAAAAACTGTCGCAACCAAAATCCACTAGAGCTTTGCTGCTATTATTGCGAAGCTATGCAGCGGCTGATCACCTCATCAAAATTAACGTTGCGTGAACTGCGGACTAAGTGGGAATATACCTTCGATAAAACAATTTCTCTTAATGAATCCAGTAGGAGAATAATTCAACACCAAAATGATTTGACACTTCTTAATGCGGAAATTCGAAGTAACGCTTGCTACTTTGTTCAGATTGATCAATTGGCATATCGCTTGCAATCCGCAGTACAGATTGCAGTCTTCGGTAAAATTGATGAATACCTAGCATCTATCGACGCAAGTCTTTTATTTATACAAAAAAAAACGATACTTGTAAAGATTCAGCAACGTACATTGTACGGTATAAACATATGCTATTAAAAGTTATCAACGTTATTCGCGGGTATGCTTCTCACGTTATCAAAAATGCGGCGCTAATATTGAAAGTTGATCGCGACAAACAAATGATTGTTGTGGATGAATGCATTGAGAACATCTCGATAGCTGAGCTCCAAGAACTTTTACCGGGTCATCAGCCCCGTTATATTGTTTACACGTATCGTATGGTTCATGACGATGGTCGAGTTTCATATCCGATGTGCTTCATTTTTATACACCAAGAGACAGTCATATGAGTCTTCAAATGATGTATGCCGGTACTAAATCAGCGGTGCAAAAGGAAGTTGGAGTGACAAAAGTATTTGAAGTACGCGATCTGGATGATTTGACGGAGGATTGGCTTCGGGAAAAACTGAAGTAAATAAACCATACCAATGTTGCATCAGAAGAGAGCAAACTACGCCAATACTCGACGAGCATAACATGAAACAGAATGCTATGTAATAGCAAATACCAAGTCGAAAAAAAATACCATTAGTTTTAAATATTCACCAAAATTTTGCTCACATTTAAAGTATATAATTTGAATGCCTTTTTAAGTAGTAGAGAATAGAAGTAGAAATGGACTTTTTATGATAACCATACCATGATTTTATAATATGTTAAGGATAAAGCTCTGATATAGAAATAGTAACAATTGAAGTCGACGAGTTTACAATTGTTGATGCGGGAATCGAAGTTGAAGTAACACCACAATTGCCACAGGAAAACGAAATTGATATATTTGAAGAAAAAGGAAATAGTCAGTAGTAGTTTAAATTTTATTGGTTGTATAAAAGACACTAGTTAGCGTGACGTCCATTCATTTAATAATTTTCTTCTAAACAATATTAAGCTCAAGTCCTGAAAGCTGAAACTCATTTAAATTATAATGTTTATTGCCAAATGTATCAGTTAGATTCAATTATCACTAGAACTATTAGGACTTAGTCAACAAGAGCTTGAAGAAACTCTAGGCAATTTTTACATAAACAAAAAAAAAACAAATTTAGATAACGTTTTATATTTGTAATTGGCTAATAATGAATCGTTATACTATTACCTTCATTGGAAATAGCGCTGATAAACAATAATCGAAATAGTTGACAATTGAAGTAAGTTAATTGCGGTTAGTAGGGGGTTGATAACAGGTTCTTACTAACGAGTTTTTGCCGCACCAACTAATAACTTAGAGGAAGTTGAAACGATTTCGTGGTTTTAATAACAAGATCCCTGAAGTGCACTAATCGGGATGGATAATGTTCTAACCGTTAATAGTAAAAAAAAAAAAAACAACTAGTATATCGCGATTATAATATTTCGCCGTAGTCATATCGCGATTATAATAATCCGGCGTAGATTAAAGGGCATGTCGCGATCGAAAGAATATAAAGGTAAATAAGGGAACACGGAGTGGCTTCGTCAAATCAAAGCGAAACTTTAAAGGCCTACGTTAATCACATAAAACAAGTGGGAACCTCAACTAACCGGAATAAGTAAAATTATAACCTACGATTTGGCATTCTCAGAATTTAAACATTAATCAAAAGCGATGTTTTCGTCATAGTAAAACGATTTTGTTATTTTAACGTTCAGTACGGAGAGCTTTCGCCTACAGAATTGGGATCCATTGTCTTTGAATTATATCATAGATCTCAACCCAAGCAATTATTTGAAAAAAAAACGGCATAATCCCTACCAATCTATATATACTGCCTGTGTAATATTTTATTTTAAAATGAAATGTGATTATTCTTTGAAGTATAGCAGTAAAATTTTGAAATTATTTAACGGAAGGAGCACAGAAATGTCTTAAATCGCTCGCTATATAAATATGCTTAATCGAAAATTTTCCAGAAATTAATGAGTTTTACGTTAGTCATTTATGACTTTTTACTTCATTTTAATTTTACTCAATCCCATTGTAAAAATACTATTGCTTCTTTATTCTTTCCTCATACTTGAAATCACAGTCGATCTAAATTTTGATATAAAAAAAAAAATAAGATGAATACTCGTATGCACACACAAATAATCCAAAGCATCGGTTTAAGTGAATCTCTTGTATGCGTCAAAATGGAAATGAAGTAAGAGTTATACCAAGTTGAATTCTATGTTGAAAATAGAAAACAAAGTTTTAATTTTTATAATCTGGGTAAAATATTTATCTACCTTTAAATACAGGCAACATCAACGTTTAAATAATTTCCTGAAAATTTCAACAAATAAAAGTAAATAAAATTATTATTACGAACAGATAACTGAAATAAAAATTGATAAACGCAAACACCCACACACACACACGGAAAATTTTTAATCATATCTATTCATTAATTAAACTTGAAAAGTAAATAACGTTCGTAGTCAAGTAACTCATTACTACAAATGATCTAAAAGAAAAATAATTAAATGGAAAGTTTTCTACATCTATTCGTCTGATGTTAGTGATAGTAGTAATTATTAAATTAAAATTTAAAACCACAATTATATTATTATTATTAACTACTCAATAGTGTTGTATAGAGAATAAAAGCAGAAAAAAAAAATTAGAAATATTAATAGAAAAATTATACATATTTTTAGGAACTAAATAAAAATTAACATGAATTGCTAGTTAACTATCGACTTTCCTTTTCAGTGGCTCGTTTTTTTTTCAGCGTGAAAGGAGAGTGCAGGGTAGGTATGCCGTCGCGAGGTTAGGGTTTCGACAAATCCGCTGAAGTCGGTTTCGCGTCGCGCGCGGTACGCGGTACCTTTGCTTGTTTCGCCATTTCTTTAGAGTAGTTTTCTTCGGTTTAAGTTCGAGTAGTATATTTTTCGGTACCGCGTCGGTGAATCGGTAACGCGCCTATGGGATTTTGTAGCGTTTTTGATTTGAGATCTGTGGATAGATCACATCCAGAACTAACGTAATGTAGGTTTCTCGTTCTGGATGAGTAATTGTTGACGCGTTTGAAAAACGGGCAAGTTCAGGTGACTGAAATATTGTAATTGAGCGTAATCCATTCGGAGACCCGCGACCGAAATCCTCTCCGAACTAGCTGGCCGACAAGCAGTCACCGCGTGAATGGATTACGGTGCACGGATTGGTTGACCTGTTGGTTCCATCCGTTGGCACTACTCAGACTTAACGTCTAGAACCGATGAGAGGTCGGTTCCGCGTTCGATCTGAAAAGTAGAGAAATTCATTACATTTTCTAGGTACTCCCCCGTACAAGTTACAAATTTTGCCCACCTTGCCTGAAGCTTTTGAAGAATTCCTTGAGCAGCTTGGACAGCCATGTGCGCACGAACTCTACCTCCTCGTTGGTGTTGAATTTTTGACCTCCAAGGGCTTCTTTCAGTGTTCCAAACATGTAGTAGTCGCGAGATGATAAATCCGGGCTATAGGGGGGTGTTCCAGTACCTCCCACCCCAACTCCGATATTGTATCGAGCGTAAGACGCACAGTATGAGGACGCGCGTTATCCTGGAGAAGTTCAAGAGTTTAGGAACTCATCGCGCCGTTATTTTACGATATTGAAGGTGTTTGTTGATGATAGACTCTACACTGCCAATACTGATGCCGAGTTCAGCCGAAATGTCTCGAACATTCATCCTACGGTCGTCCAAAGTGAGTTGTTCTACGCAGCAAATGTTGTCTGGTGTGATCCTGGTTCGCGGTCAGCGAACATGCGGCTCATTCTCGACGGTTTCGCGACCATCCTTGAATGCATTGGCCCATTTAAACACAGCAGTCCTACTCAGGCACTTACTACCAAACTGATTTCGCAAACGCAGAAAATTGCCGTATTTTTAGCGTCTTCCCACACTAAAAAAATGAATGACAAGCGTTGCGTAACGGCGTTGGGCACTTGACGTTCACTCATGGTCGTAGCGCGAATTTTGTCCTGGCTCGAGCGTTGGGACAAAAATAAAAAAAAACTTGAGATTCGTGAATGAACTTTTATTGCGAACAAGAACGGGGTTTTTACAATAAAATGGTTCTTAATTTCTAAATTCGAACTGAATGATTTGAGCTTCCGAATTTAACTAACTTAAAAACTGAAAAACTATCTTATTCTATGATACAAATGTTTCTCTTATTTGCTTATTGCAAATATATTGATGATACTGCATTCCCATTTCACATGATTGAATTTTGTCTGGTTTGCATATTAACCATTTACTTATTATCAAATCTAACATGGGTCATCTTTCACATCTGCATATTAATCATTCATTTACATTCGAATCTAACATGAGACAAAGAATGAGTCATTGGGTCTTTGTCTTTTGTATTTAATTCTTGATTTGCCAATAACGTCACTCGCGCGTGTAAAACATGCACTCCCGACGAAAATTATGCCACTCTGTTCATAAGGGACCCAGCTATCACATACTCAAGCCACGACCTTGCAAACATACAAGGATGCCATCTACAGCATTTGTCTCGATCATATTTGAACCACCCTCGTAATACTTTTAATTTGTTTGTAAGAGAAGTGTTTTGCGTGCTCGGCGATTTTTTGCAATCGAAAAAGTGGATCAAAGATCAAGAATTTTTTGGCCAAAAACAACACCACAATCATGCCTCAGCCACCATATTCACCGGATTTGGACCGATGTGGTTTTTTTCTCGTTCCCAAAACTGGAGAGACCTATGAAGGGACGGAGATTTGCAACTATTGAGGAGACAAAGACTGCATCGCTGGAAGAGCTCAAGGCCATACCGAAAAGTGCTTATGGAAAGTGCTTTGAGGATTGGAACAAGCGTTGGCACAATATTGACGAATAAATAAATATTTTTTTTCTAAAAATAAAAAGTCACGTTACTTTTTGAACACACCCAAAAAAGAAAAAACCTGGCTCTAAGAGTGCAACACGATGATAGTGAGAGTGAACAGTTGACTTAACTATGACAAGCTTGTACTCCGGAAGTAGTAACAATAACAACAATGATAACACCGCGAACAAAAACTACAAGGCGGGTTCAAGAATTTCAACCATAAGTAATTCCAATTCTTTATCTAATAACGAATATGCAGCGGGTTCATATGTCTCGCCTTCTAGAACTCTTTCCGAGCAAAAGGACATTAGCTATCGATCATCTAATAAGGTTTTTACGTTACCACAAATGACTAAGCACAAATTTAAATATAAGGTTATCCATTTTACGGTTGGGAAAGTAAAGCTTAAGAAACATAATATTCAGATGGAATCAAATTTTTTTATTCAATATATAGAATGAGCCTTGCCATTATACGCGAAATACAACATCATTCAAATGTACTCCACGGGATTTCTTACAGGCCTCAATCCTTTTGAGGTAATTTTCAATGACTTTTCGGCATATTTCCGGCAATATCTCGGCCATAACTTCACGAAAGTTGGTTTTCAATTGCTCAAAATTTTGAGGATTGTTCGCGTAAACACGATCTTTTGCATAGCCCCATAAAAAGAAATCCAAATGTGTTATGTCGCAGGATCTTGCGGGCCAATTGACATCACTCAACCTCGAAATTACGCGTCCTGGAAATTTCTCTTGCAAAAGTGCTCGATTAGCCTGTGTTGTGTGGCTTGTGGCTCCGTTCTGTTGGAACCACATGTTCTCCAGATCATTTCTCTCCAAAAATAATCGGTTAACATCCGTCCATAGCGATCAGAATTGACTGTAATGGCTCTTCCTTGATCGTTTTCAAAAAATACGGGCCAATAACACCACCAGACCAGAATGCACACCAAACGGTCACTTTTGCCGGATGTAAAGGCCTTTTTGCGATTACCTGAGGATTTTTAGAGCCCCATATGCGGCAATTCTGTTTATTTACGTAACCACTGAGCGAAAAATGAGCCTCATCACTAAAGAAAATTTTGTTCGAAAAATCGTTATCAATGGCTTGTTGTTCAATCACCCAATTCGCATGCATTCTGCGTTGTGTATGGTCTTGAGGCTTAAGTTCTTGAGTGAGTTGGATTTCATACGGATGGAGATGCAAATCCAAATGCAAAATCCGCCACAATGAGCCGTAAGACAAGCCCAAATGTTGAGCACGTCGAGGAATCGACAAATTCGGGTCTTCCTCCACACTTTGAGCAACGACAGCGATATTTTCAGCAGAACGAATGTTGCAATGATGCACAGGCCTTGCAATATCAATAACCGATCCAGTCTCTTCAAATTTTCTCACTGTGTTCGAAATTGTTTGCTGTGTAGGTCGATTATGTCGACTGTATAGCAGGATTACCATTTTTAGGGTTTTGTAAAATAATTTTACAAAATCCTTCTAAAATCGCGTCCTGTCTGTCCGTCTGTCTGTCTGGCCGTCCGTCCGTGTGTCACAGCAGTTTTTCTCGGAAACTACTTAAGCTAGAAACATCAAATTTCGTATATAGGTGTAAAGTGGTGTTCTCTTCAAAGTCCGACTACAAAAAAATTTTATAAGGTATTTAAGGGGGGTCTCCCCATATAGAGGAGTGACCCCCCGAAAAAAAAATTTCATTGAAAGTAGCCGATATGGGTATCAAATCAAACGTCTTGATGAGAACTTTTCAAAACAGGTCTAAGTTTGGTAAAGTTTGCTTCGAGGGGCGCACAGGGAGGGGAAATACACGAAAAATTTGTGTCCCCCCCCCCTCGCGATTGGACACCTGTGATCCGAAAAATCTGAAAAAAATCAGGAATGTAGGCCTTGGTGAGTACAACAACAACAAATACGTGAGAAGTCGCAATTCACTCAACTTTGTTATAATAGTATGATTTATCGATTTTATGTTTTCTTGAATAAAATCTTAACGGTACCCTTAAATTCAATGTAATATAATAATTATTTGTAAGATTGATCTATCCTGAAACAACATGCGCTTTTTACCGACTCAGACACTACAGTTTTGCTAGGATTTGCATGAAAATTTCAGGAATGATAGGTTTCATGTAGATCTTTGAGAATCGGTTCAGCTAGTGGTATCAGTAATCGTAAAACAAAATAGTGGCTGTTTTAATTGCGAAGATTGGATAATTTTGAGTTTTTTTCCCCCAACTTCAACGTATAAGGTGCATGCTTTGAACACTTGATTCAATTTAATGAATGACTGAAGATGAGTACCTTCAATTAATGCTCATAAGTGAAACAAGTCAAGGAGGCGGGAGAGAGCTCCTAGCAAAAGGGCTTTGTAACCATTCTAGGATTCGAAAAAATTGGCCATGAATCGATTATAACAGTACAGGAGAGTAGCCCGTCAAAAAAAAATTCATCAAACGTAGCCAATATGAGTATGAACTGAACGTTTTCATGGGAGCTTTTGAAAACAGTTCTTAAACTGTCAGTTTTTGCTTCAGTGGGGGCACAGGGGGGAAATACATGAAAAATGTGTTTCCTCCCCCGCGAATGGACATCTGGAATAATTATCAAGGGAGATATTTAACAGTATAACATTTATAAAAACCTCAGAAGTCGAAAATCGTTCAACTTTGTTAATAATAGTATGATCATCGTATTTCATATTTTCTCCAATAAAATCGTCTTTGACATGTTTCTTAATTTGATTCGATCTGGTGACTGCATTTTGTAAATTGAATACAAAACCCTTCTGACATGAGCGTAGGTCTGTTTACCCAACTTGTTATAATAAAATTTAATAATGTTAATGCATTCTTCGACTGTTAAACGACCCATATTTCTAAATTGCAAACGTTCAACTAAAAAAGCACGCTTTGGATGACATTTAATTTTCACAAATGTCAAATGGCAGGGTTATACTTTCCCTACCACGAAATGGATAACCCTGTATATTTAGAGGGGGAAAATCAACTCCTGTGAAATATGACTCACATTATATTCTCGATTTTACTTCAAAGTATGTTAAACTAATTTATTACAAGGAATTTTCAGGAATCTGCTATAAAAATTTTAAAATGATGCGTTGTACTCCGTATCAAAACTTTCCTTCCATATACACTTTCTTCAAATGTATTTTTCTCTGATAATTGAAAACGAAATCCTCCAAATAATCACTATTCCTGCTAAACTATATATGACTGTAAATCATTCTATCTAGGAGTGGATCCTAATCAAGAATTTCCCAATGGATATTTACATAATTACTCACGTGACTCGTCAAACCACTATCATATTTGAAATTAAAAAAAAGGGTCAAGTTACTGGATCCGCGTGCCACCCAGATCAAGTTCAATTGATTCATTCTGTAATCAAACCAATAATGAATAACAAGAGTCAGCGTTACAGTGGTACGAGTTCAGACCAATTCATCCATTCATCATCGTGGATTCACCATCTCCGCCACCACTATCAAGTTGCTGAGAAACAAGCCCAAATGAAAGTTATTGGCATAGGTTGCAATCAATTTTCAATTTGAATTTTATGCCTTCTCGCGCGAGTGAGTGAAATAATTCCTACATTCCACTTGCAACTCAATCCACCGTCACCGCCAAGGCGGCAGACCCAGCAAGCATGATGACATGAAGAGAAAAATCGGGTCCCACTGCAGCGCGAGAAGCAACACGAACGAAAAACCTGACCTCGCCGACAACGGTTAGCTGTGCGCTGGTCAACAACGGGGAGTTGCTTTGAAAACGAAAGTGCGGACAGACTGACGGAGATTGTCGAGTTTGATTTGCCCCGGGAAGATCTTAAGTGAAAGTAGAAACGTTTGAGCTTTTCAGAGTATTTCTGTTTGATAATAATTATCAATGAACAATTGTAGAGTGCTCAATCTGTCCATTTTTCTCGTGAACTTGTGTCAAATCCTCTTCAAATCCGCTGACTTTGTGTATATTAGCGATCTGTGAAAATCGCATGTCGAAAATTTCATTACGTGACTGCAATCAGTGATCTCCCCCGGGTAAACGGCAGCGTTGAAGCGGAAAATTCTCACGTAGCACTGAACGGTCAACAAATTCCTGATGAAGAAGAGTTGCTGCTGCACGTTCTTACGATTTTCGGTGAAAATTTCTTGGCTCCATTGTTGTTGAATTTGGCCCAAAAATGTGATCATTTGTCAACACGAATATACGACGACGATTTTGCGTATACTTATCTGCAGAGACGTCATCATTACTACCCAGCATTGTCTCTAATAATTCCTCAACGGTACCTACTATAAAGACGTCAACCCCAGAACGAAAGTCCAGTTTCAACCGTAAGAAAGCGTGGATTCCAGGTTTGCATGGACGTCCAACAATTCAAGCCAAGTGAACTCACGGTAAAGAGCGTGAGAAGGAGCATGAATATATTTCAAGACACTTCAAGCGCGGCTATCCGCTTCCAAAAACGATGACCCCAACATTGTAGTTTCCACGCTTTCCTCGGACGATGTCCTTACGATCAAAGCTCCTCCACCACCAAATGAAAGAGTTATCCAAATTCAGCAGACCGCACCAGCGCATCTTTCTGTAAAGGAAAACGCTGCAACTGAATCTGAAAGGAACGGTACTAAGGATGAATAAGCAGCATCAGAATAGCAGGATATCAGTCATATCAGCATTTCACCAAATACATTTGATTTATTTAAATCACGTTGCCAACGAATGGTACCAACCGGTCAACCAGTTCGTGCACCGTAATCCATTCCGCGGTGGCTGCTTGTCGGCCAGCTAGATCGGAGAGAATTTCGGTCGCAGGTCTTAAATGGATTACGCTCAATTACATATTTCAGCCACCATTAAATGCCCGTTTCAAACGCCCGCGACGCTATACCGGCCTCCACGGATTTCTCAAAACCCTACCCTCTTCCCGGCATACTTACCATGCACTCCCACTGCCTCTGTAAAAGTAGGGCCACTGGAAAGGAAAGTCGTGGTTAATTTACCAATTCATGTTATTTTATTTTAACATAACCTTGCATCTATCAGTATTATATTTAATATCTAGATGTATAATATTCTTCCCCTGCTTTAGATGTCAGACTAAAACCTATAAATGGTCCTTTCCATAAACCATGGATGTTCAAACTAAGTAAGTTATCAATATTTTAACTAAAATCGTTTCTTTCTAACCTTAGCAACTTTATATATATATATATATATATATATATATATATATATATATATATATATATATATATATATATATATTTTTTTTTTTTTTTTTTTTTCTTATTCATATTGCATAGTACACAATGCATACCTTTTTTCGCAGAAATGTACTGAATCAATCTAACCCTTTCTTAAAAAGGAATAACTTCCATTTAGATTCAATCTCTATTGCAAATAAAATTGTTCATTTCACTAGATCTGTACTTTATGTTTTGAATTATACCTTTTTTCTGTCTTTTGTGTTTATTTCTATCTTGCTTCCTTTACTTAAAAATTAAAGACATAAGAAATTAGTAGCAATATAAAATAAAATACTCGTTTAAAAAAAATTAACTAAGTTCTAGATTAAGAATAAACAAGTTGAGTAAGCAGGAGAGTGCTCCTACCAGAAGGTCTTTGTAAACATCCTAGGGTTAGAAACAAACAAGTTTTCTAATGGCGTGAATCGATAACTTGAATTATTCATCCAATACTTAGATATGAAATCGTTCAAATTTATACAAAAGATGCACAGTTTCTTTCATAAGCACAGTGCAGCTGCCATTTTAATCTAGCTTAAATGATTTTTCTGAATGCTCGGCCGATTGAACATGTTCAAGTTAAACACTATTCCTTAAATTTTCATGAAAATTGAAAGAAAATAAAAGTGCCTAAGTCAATTTTAAATATATATAGGGTTTTCCAACAAGAGGTGTTACTTTGAATAGATCTTCTGATTTAACACCTTGCGATTTCTTCCTTTGGAGCCACGTGATAGAGAAGGTCTATGCCAATAGCCCAGCGTCGATTCAAGATCTCAAAGATGAAATTCGTGAGGCTATCGAGGACATAGGGCAACCACTTTGCGATTTGGTTATGGGATATTTCATGAAGAGGATATGGTCCTGTAAGCGTGTCGTAGTGGTTATTTGCTCAATGTTAATTATTGCTATTAACGGCATATCTTCTTCTTTATAATGAAATAAACATTCGATCATTTGTATTAAAAATGGCATTTTTCTTTTAATATCAAAATAACACCTCTTATTGGAAAACCCTACTCGTATATCAACCATAAACACGTGTTATTGTTGGTGTAATTCCATATAATTGAAATGGCTATAACTCACTTGATTATGATTCGATCTCAACTAAATTTTGTGAACATATATATCTTATATCAGTCTATATAATTGCGAAATTTCAAGAAGATTAAAGGTACCGTTTTGATTTTATGGGCAAAAATATAAAATCTACAAATCATACTATTATTAACAAAGTTGAGCGAATTTCGATTTCTAAGGTATTTGTTGCCCTTGTACTCATAAAGGTCCACGTTCGTGATAATTTTCAGATTTTTCGGCTGAAAGGTGTCCAATCGCGAGGGGGGGGGGACAGAAATTTTGCCTACATTTTGCCTTCCCCTGGACCCCCTAATTCATAAAATGATTTTTTTATTTCAGATTCTAAAAGTTCTAGTCAAGACCTTTCATTTGATATCCCACTCGACTACCTTCGATGAAAAAAAATTTTTAAGGGCCAATTCGTTATTAGGGGGGACCCCCCTTAAACATTTTTTAAATTTTTGTTAGGCCTTAACTTTTGAGAGATCATCACTTTTGACCTTTTTACAAAGTTTGAGCATTCTAGCTTCTATAGTTTCTGAGGAAATCAGCTGTGACGCACGGACAGACGGACAGACGGACAGACGGACAGACGGACAGATGGACGGACGGACAGACGGACGGACAGACGGACAGACAGGTCGCGAAACTAGTAGGTCTTTGTAAAAATTTTTTTTACAAAGACCTAAAAAACGAAAAAAATTGAGTGTAAGAATGTCCTGTAAATTGTTCACCCTGTTAAACTAGTAATATTTAGTCTCAGTTAGTATTTTACGTAAAAATGCATTTCCAACACGTTGTCTTATATTTAAGTCTCTGGTTTGTCTTTCTTTTTTCTTTGTATGTCTGAAGAAACTTACCGAGTGACAGTTGAGATATAACCGTATGATAAGGGAGATATTTTGAAACATTAATTCCAACTTGAATAACTAGTTTATTATATATATCTAAATATGAACTATTCAATGTGACGTTTCCATGTTTAACAACAGGCAAATTTTATCTGGAACACAGAATGGCAATAATTTAGCAAAGGAAGCAACGGATTTTTCTTATTTTTTGATTATCTATTGCTCAAATTTCTTTTGCCATGGCTATTTTGATTTCGTGATACTCTTTAGCAAATATACTGCTGAGCTCTTCAGTTTTAGAAAACCCATGTTCTACTTCGTGTATCGAATCTACCATTTAATCTGCTTAGAAACTGTAAAATTATCAATCTAACAGCAAACGTAATCAGCAAAAATTATACAGCCAAGCATAAAAATACTCGTATATGCTCGCCGTATTATTAACACAACAAAAGTGGGCAGAAGTACAGTCCCATTGAGAGGATTTTATAGCCAAAATAAATGCATAAGCAGTAGTGTAGGACTAAAGTACATCTTTTTCTCATAGCTCAAATTCTAGGTTCCGCCAATATACAAACTAAATTACATTTTATTACTTCGAGCAATAGGTTTACGGGCAAGAATTCTTTGGAGCCTTATCTGAGACTGTAATTCCTCTTGGTTTTTAATTTGTGTTGAGCATTATAGGTATGAATAGTAGAATCACAATCTATTTGCTTGTTTACGATCTACATCAATGAAAAAATTACATTTGTGTTCCCTTTCTACTTAAATTTTCCACCTGTTCCCATAACTCATGTGCATTTGAGATATACCTGTAATCATATGCTCAGCTTTATTTTTAGAACGCTGCATGCACCTTACCTGAAGAAGAACCATATGAAGCGGCGGGATATTTGAGCCAGAACCCAGTGATGATACTGAACGAGGCAATATCGATGGTGTGTTACAATACCATTAAGAATTTTTCGAGCACCTTCAGTAAAATAGTCTGTAATTGTTTTCTGCGTTTCTCGACTTTCGGCCCGCTGCTCCACAAGCTGTATTTGTTCCGCACTCTCTCCCATCAATCTTAGATGCGTGCAGAACTATGCGGCACCATAAAGCGCTGTACATACGCAATGAATCACCTTGCATGGCTTTGAAAAGAATGGTGGAACCGTGAGTGAATATAATACGGCTATAAACTTGACCCGCACTAACTGCTAAGTTGAACATAAACGCACTTGGACGCCAAACCCGCCATGTGGCTCTATCAACTTTACTTTTGACATCCCACGACAAAATTGACGTGGGATGGGAAGCCGTCACGTCGGACACGCGATGGAAAGCCACATGGCAGCAAGGTGTATTAGTAGTGGTTGCCAGCGGCGTCGAATGATTCATTACAGATACTAGTGACAAAGTTTCATACTTTACATATAGGTGCAGTAATAATCGTTCAAGTTTAAAGTAGTTCATAAAGTGAAAAGTAAGCAAATCCGAGAACAGATCACTTTGAGAAATCTCCAATTTGCATTAACCTAATGGACGAAAATTTCAGACACTATTACCCAACAACGAGCACTCGTTGAATGGAGCGGATAAGTACCCTTTGGTTCTTCTTGTTTGTATTACTGCATACAATCGTGTGCATGCGAATTTACAGCAAAGGTAATAATTGATCGTAGATTAACAAGAAAGGTTTTAATGCCTGATTATTTAAAAAAAGGAGAAAACCTCTGCAAAATTATATTTTCAATTTTTAAGCCACTTAGAGAGTAACGAAATTTTGTTAGATCATTTGTTGTAACTGATGCGAATCTGTCGACAATACGTAACATCAAGGTCTTGAATGGTCCACAACAGGGAACAGTTACTGCGCCTCTGCTTTTCTCAATATTCATTTGCAATTTGTTGAATCTTTTATTTTAACGTCTGATCAATGCGATCATTGGTAGCATTTGCTGATGATTTGATCATTTATACGGCAGACTGCAAAGCTACAATAGCTTAGAGCAATCTTCAAAAAATGTTTAATAATATGCATCTGTACACAAACAATTGGCGAATGAAAATCAATTCGAAGAAGTACGAAACGATTTTGTTTCGGACAACGCTACAGGGGGCCAGTCCAGATCTGAAACGTAATTGGAAGGATTTTCACATTATGGCTGGTGAGGTTAGTTCAGAACGGGTTCCACATAAATCCTGTGCTCAATACCTCGATATTCATTTCGATCAGTGTCTGTACTATACTGATCATATCAAAATCATGCTCAGCACAGCACAAAAAGTAGTTATGAACCTTCAACGACTCTTTTATTCTAGATACATTGATCAAACGGTCAATGTTATCTGTTACAAGACCCTGGTTAGACTAGTGTTGACATATGGACGTCAGATCTGGTACAACCAGAGGGCTAGTACTATGGAAAGATAAAAAGTTTTCGATAGGAAATGTCTTCGTGCATGTACTGGTTTGTATAAAAATCCTGAGATGGATGGGAAGCACTATATATCAAATAGAAGAATTTATCAAACTGCTAAAGTGACAAGAGTCGATATCTTCATATTGAGGCTTCTTCGGAATCATATCGCAAGATCGGTAACTATGAGCGAAAACCCCTGAATTTCACAGCCGTTCTACCATACAGACGGGTATATTGAGACTTGTCTCACTACTGGTTTCGTTCTTCCTGAAGCATTCGTGTATTTGGACATAAATCAATACGCTTTTGATTCTGATGGCGTCCCAATCATATATCACATATAAAGACGGGCCACCGATAAGAAGATAAAATTTCCTCCGAATTTGAATTCACGAGACCAACAATTCCAATGGGGATACTCATTTGCTAGATTCGTTGAGGCTGGTCGAACTGAGATGGAGCAAACTAGGTATTGGTGGCTAAATGACAATGTCTATGTTGAATTATTCGTGGTTATTTACTGATTTTGTATTTTTTTCGTTATTTCGTTTTGAATTTTAGCTACATTGCTACATTTCTGTTGTATGTCTTCATTAACTTTTGGATTAAAGAACCTGATGGTTACGGTATCAAATGCTTTAGAAAAATCCATAAAGATCACTTCAACTTGCAGGCAATTATCCAATGCCTTGTTATGAAGGTTGTCTACCTTCATGCTTCAAATGAAAAGGTCCGCCAGTACCACATCTATTCCGAATAAAATAAAAATATTACACATCTATGAAAATGATGAACTCTCTTGAGTCACCGACTGAAACGGAATCAGAAGTAGGGATTTTACATTTTCAGAGCGACATCAAGCACGAGAGGTGAGTCAGATCTCACTTCCTGAAAATTTCACTCACTGTGCAATCCTATAAAAATAACCACCCGTAAAGCTTAATATAATCTCAATGATAATCCAATAATCCAGTATTCATATTTATTATCCACAGGTGAATAAAACATACGAGCACTCGACTAAGGAAAATATCATTGAGTCCAAAATTTAAAGATTTATTTTTCTTTTTAGCCCTGAAATTAATGGTTAACAAGTTGGGTAAACAGACCTACGCTCATGTCAGAAGGGTTTTGTATTCAATTTACAAAATGCAGTCACCAGATCGAATCAAATTAAGAAACATGTCAAAGACGATTTTATTGGAGAAAATATGAAATACGATGATCATACTATTATTAACAAAGTTGAACGATTTTCGACTTCTGAGGTTTTTATTAATGTTATACTCATAAATATCTCCCTTGATAATTATTCCAGATGTCCATTCGCGAGGGAGGAAACACATTTTTCATGTATTTCCCCCCTGTGCCCCCACTGAAGCAAAAACTGACAGTTTAAGAACTGTTTTGAAACGCTCCCATGAAAACGTTCAGTTCATACTCATATTGGCTAAGTTTGATGAATTTTTTTTTTCAGGGGCTACTCTCCTGTACTGTTATAATCGATTCATGGGCAATTTTTTCGAATCCTAGAATGGTTACAAAGCCCTTTTGCTAGGAGCTCTCTCCCGCCTCCTTGACTTGTTTCACTTATGAACATTAATTGAAGGTACTCATCTTTAGTCATTCATAAAATTGAATCAAGTGTTCAAAGCATGCACCTTAAACGTTGAAGTTGGGGGAAAATAACTCAAAATTATCCAATCTTCGCATTTAAAACAGCCACTATTTTGTTTTAAGATTACTGATACCACTAGCTGAACCGATTCTCAAAGATCTACATGAAACCTATCATTCCTGAAATTTTCATGCAAATCCTAGCAAAACTGTAGTGTCTGAGTCGGTAAAAAGCGCATGTTGTTCCATAGCCATATGTCGCCATAGTAATACATGCAGCGCATATTGTTCCATAGTAATACTGGAAAATTCAAACCGCTATAACTTCGCTAAATATGATTCAATCTTTATGAAACTTTCAGGATAGATCAATCTTACAAATAATTATCTGTGTACTGAATTACATTGAATTTAAGGGTACCGTTAAGATTTTATTCAAGAAAACATAAAATCGATAAATCATACTATTACTAACAAAGTTGAGTGAATTGCGACTTCTCACGTATTTGTTGTTATTGTACTCACGAAGGCCTACATTTCTGATTTTTTTCAGATTTTTCGGATCACAGGTGTCCAATCGCGAGGGGGGGACACAAATTTTTCGTGTATTTCCTCTCCCTCTGCGCCCCCCGAAGCAAACTTTGCCAAACTTAGACCTGTTTTGAAGGTTCTCATCAAGACCTTTCATTTGATACCCATATCGGCTACTTTCAATGAAATTTTTTTTTCGGGGGGTCACTCCTCTATATGGGGAAACCCCCCTTAAATACCTTATAACATTTTTTTGTGGTCGAATTTTGAAGAGAACACCACTTTACACCTACATACGAAATTTGATGTTTCTAGCTTAAGTAGTTTCCGAGAAAAACTGCTGTGACACACGGACGGACGGACGGACAGACAGACAGACGGACAGACAGGACGCGATTTTAGAAGGGTTTTGTAAAATTATTTTACAAAACCCTAATTATTGTTATTATATATATATATGTATATATATATATATATATATATATATATATATATATATATATATATATATATACATATATATATATATATATATATATATATATATATATATGTATGTATGTATATATATATATATATATATATATATATATATATATATATATATAAATATATGTATATGTATATATATATATATATATATATATATATGTATATATAAATATATATATACACGAGGTGTGTTCAAAAATAAGGTGATTTTGAACTTTTCGGAAAAAATATTTATTTATTCGTCATTATTTATGTTGCCCCCTTCAAAGTAATGAATACACTGTGCCAACGCTTTTTCCAACCCTCGGAGCACTTCTCATAAACAGTTTTCGGTATAACCTTGAGCTCCCCAGCGATGCTGTCTTTATCTCCTCAATCGTTGCAAATTTCCGTCCTTTCATAGGTCACCTTACTTTTTGTTCACACCTCGTATATATATAAAGGGTTTTCCAATAAGAGGTGTTATTTTGAATAGCCCGTTGTTTCGGTAGATGTCACTTTTGAAGCTGTTAATTTTTAACATTTGACAAGTAGAAACCACGCCATTAATAAGCTATATTTTGCATAAAGATTTGGGTCTTAAGGCTTATAAAGTTCAGTTGACACAAGAACTCAAGCCGGTCAGTCATCAACAACGTCGTGTCTTTGCTGATTGGGTCCTTGAAATGCATGAAAATGATCCGGAATTCCATCAAAAAATCATCTTGAGTGATGAGGCCCATTTCCACCTCGGTGGCTTCGTCAACAAGCAAAATTGACGCATCTGGGACTCGGAAAACCCAAGAGTTATTGTTTAAAAGCCTCTCTATTCTCAAGGTGTGGCTGCTAGGTGCGGTTTATGGGACCATAAACCGCACCGGCGGAGTCATTCGACCTTACTTTTTCAAAAATGAGGCTGGAGCAACAGTTACGGTGAATGGATTGCGCTATCGAAAGATGATTAATGATTTTTTATGGACGGAATTGGATAGTATTGATCTGGACAACGTTCACTTTCAACAAGACGGCGCTACGTGCCACACAAGCGACGAAACCATTGATCTTTTACGGGAAAAGTTTCCGGACCGTGTTATCTCTCGAAGAGGTGATCACAATTGGCCACCGAGGTCTTGTGATTTAAAACCTTGCGACTTCTTCCTTTGCAGCCACGTGAAAGATAATGTCTACACCAACAGCCCAGCGTCGATTCAAGACCTCAAAGATGGAATTCGTGAGGCTATCGAGAACATAGGGCCTATCTAGCTATTTCTAGCTAAGTACAGAGTGTGTATTATTCATGTAATGGTATTTCAAAACAAATCTTGTTTAAAAAAAATCGTTCTTGTGGCCCCTTGTATACAACTTTCGAATCTTCTTCTTTTCTTCGTTCTTGATTATTCTTCATGCAAATAATTATTCGGTTTTTTTATTCGCATTTTTTTATGTCTAGCTATAAATACGTGGAGGTGAGAACAAGACTAACCAACTGAATAGCCATACACAACCGAATCAAGTTAAAATTATGTCGGACCGATTCCCAAGCGATGGCAACCGGTAGACCAGAACAAAACTCCGTGCTCGGTGCTGTCGTTGCAAGTTTCACTCGCGAAATCCTGGGCATAGCTGCGAGCAAACAAAATACACATGATTGCGACAGGGTCCCAAAACTTTATCTGAGCACTCAACGAGGCCCTCACACAGGTTGGATGCGTTTTCCAATTAGGAAATCAATTGCAAGGTTATCTGTTAGGCGTTAAAAAAGTCGAAGATGTTTGAGGAACTTCCTTTGTAATTATGACAACTTTTGACAATTTGATTGGCAAGATGCTAATCTGAAATTGTCACATTATAAATCCGAAAGGGAAATCAACAAAATTTGACCGACCACAGATTTTTCGATTGACAGGTGTTGGTTAAACCATGGGTGTTATTCTCATGAGATTTTCCTCCTCAAAACTTATTTTCATTAAAAAAAATCCAAATTTGCTTTTTGTTCTATGAAGTTTTCAACACAAAGCATACAATTCCAATTTGCCTTGCAAGTTTTAGACTTACAGCTCCCACAGCATTGCCATAATAATATAATCATTATTATTTCTTGGTTTATTCTTCGGATTTTGCTAAATATTTGCACCAGAGAAGTACAGCACTTAATCCAAATTAATTAAATTGAAAGATTAAATTACGCTTAAAGTTATAACCAATTGAGCTAATCAATTGATTTCTTTTTTCCTGATTGAGTACAAATTTATTTAAAATGTGAATTTATTTTACAGATATCAATATTTCTCCTGAAGTTTTGTTAACAGACATGAAAAAAAATTTGCGTAAAAAACCCACAGCCAGCCGTCCAGAAAAAAAGGCAAAAAAGTCATTCTGTAATTTCCAAAAATCTTTCCAAGAAAAAAATTTATTTATAGTTTATATCTTGCAGATATCAACTATGAAATGATCTATGAAAAGGATCCAAAGAAAAAGAGCTAGTGAAGAAAATACAAGAAATTCCAAATGTCTTAGAAATGTTAGTAGTAAGTTTATAGCCCTTTGGTAAAGTGAAACTCAAAATTTAATGTTAAAAATTTATTTTGTATGTCTAGGGAGTATTTAAAAAATAAAAAGCTTTTGTTGCAAAAATTTAAATACAGTGAGTTTTACGTTGTATGGCCAGTTGGAATCGGGCGCATGCTTCTAAAGTAGCATAAATTGCTCTGCTGAGAGTTTCATCGTCCAGCCGATCAGGTTGATATCTAGAGAAACACGAAATTATAAAGTTAAACCTCGTCTAGGATATTGTTGTAAATGCATACTTCATAAAACTAAGACGACATCGAAAGATTTGCTCTCCATTTAATTTAATTACAAGTCGGTCCCGGTGGTTGATGGGTTCCAATTCCACTTCAAATCCCAAAGTTGTTAACATGGCTGAGAAGCATTAATGCTTAAATTTATTTTAGGGAGTAATGTTTTACCTGTTAATCTATTAAGCCGTTGGGGATGTCTCTTATATACTCCTAGGATCTCGTTTGGTCCATAACAAAGGGTTATTCTATTCATTGTAGTGACCGTTTTTGGTGGCATAAATGGGAATTCGAAAAGAAACAGAAAGATTTTTTTGAGAGGAAATATCAAATAATATTTGAAAGTCAGCCTTCTATGTAGTTCAGTATGATAAAGTTCATTTTTATGCGAATTTGACATGAAAAGTACAAAGGATGCTAGAGCATTTTGGAAATATGGGAAATATTGAGTATTTAAGGCGCCATGTACACCGAAATCACAAACATACGAATTATTATTAGATGTTGCAGTGACCAAGTATTTCCCTTCTGAGTGGAAAACTCAGACAACATAACTTGTATGAGCCTTCCCATCAGAGGAGAAATACCCCGATGACCAATTTATGTCATAGAGTTATGCAATCGGATCACATAACCCTATGCCATAAAAAGGCACCTTGCTTGGGGCCACTCAACCCGCGAGAGTTCCTGAAACAAAAAGAAGGTTATTATGTGCCCGATGGCTGGCTCATGTTTGGTGGTGAGAGCCGGACGTACCGGGTCCTATACATGATTTGACGAATCAAAATGGAAAGACCGAAAGGTTAGTTTATCAATCCTTTTTATATTCGGAGAACTTGAGGAACAATTCAATATTTTATATAAGAAAAATAATTTATGTAATTAAATAAAAAATATTAGAAATAATAAAGATATAAAATAAGAAATTCAAAATATATATAAGATTTAATAATCATATTATATAAAAATATAAAATTTTATAAAATTTAAAAAATTAAGTCATATATTCATTAATTATTTTTGTTTATATAATAATAATAATAAAAAAAATTTTTTTATTCTAAAAAATGTGCAAAAAAAATGTTATAGGTACATGCAAGAGGTACTTACATACCTTGTCCGACGACGAGCGCTCGTTGACAATGCAGGGGATGGAAGTCCTGGAAACATTAGATAAACACAATTTTTGGATGCCGACAACGGTTGCTAGAAAATGATGACAGTCGCCTGTATAAAGCACAGTAAATAGATACTTCGGAATGAAAGCAAAACGGGCGAAATTCACAAATTATAAACGGTTGTGTTCCTTTGCTTCCTATAAAATATGTTGACAATTGTAACTTTCCCCAAAACCCCTCACCACTATTAATAAATAATCGAGTCGCTTTGGCCGAATTTAGCAAAAAAATTTTTCGTATGGATTTCCCGAGCGAATAATGGCAATTTGAGTAACTGTACAGGGAGGACGGTGTGAGTCGACGTTTGTCCGTATCCGTACGTTGCGCGCACATTCTCCCTAATACATGTTGTACAGCCAATTTAATTTACGACCTGAGTGTTGTGTGGCATAGAAATTAGTAAACATCTGTACAGATCGCTCCAATTTTGATGGCAGGTTGAATGATGAACACTTTCCTTACGTAAGGCTAGACCCAATTGCACTGGCGTTTGTGGTTTTGCTGTGATTGTTGTTATTCCATAGTCTTGCAGAAGCTTATCATCCATTACAATATTGTCTTTGTTAAACAACATTTGATCCCTAGGTTTAATTTTCAGTATTCCTTCTATTATTTTCTTCAGTTCCGTGACTGTCGTATTCTCCTTGGCCAATAACTCAAATAAAAAAAAAACGGTTCAATATCCACCCTTCATACAAAACGTTCTGGAGAATTGATCAACACAAAAGTATATGTGTGTGCACACATTTAAACAAGTATTTTGTCGCGTTCGTTTCGAATTTCAAGTTGCCGCATTTGGTTAGAAACACCTTCCTCAATAGCATACCTTAAGAACAATGAATGGCATTCAAATCCCTTCTCCAGGTTACTCGCCATCGTCGTTGGCTTATTGCTGTCCAGCTCAAAACTGAAATCCATTTTCTCAACGCGAAATAGTCTAACACTCTTTCCGCAACACAAAAAACGTTTGTACTAGTCAAATCACTTCTGTTTCTTATTGAATACTTGCGCTTGGGTTTAGTCTGCACTTCTTCATACTGAAGAAGTTCCAAAAGGGCACAAGAGCCAATGTCTATCAGTTTTGCAGTTCTAGGCGACTCAGAAGACATCCATTTTAAAGGTTCCTATTTATGAGTGACCAAACGATTACCTCAGCGCCTAGAATAAATTACGTTTATGCGCTTTCTTGGTGTAACAGCCAACACACGAAAGAAAATCTCCACTCGTCGCAAGACTTCGGAATTCGTTTTAGTGTTGTTTATTAAGCTTCTTATTCATTTTAATTCCTACTATTTAGAGCTTCATTCGTTAACGTTTTTCTCTCGCCTCATAATTCTATTCATACACATTCACGGGCACAACCTAAACAGAAAATCCTTCTAATTGACGTAGCACTGAATAATTGACGTGTCTGTTATTATTTTAGTCTTACCTTGCGTCCAGATAATGATGTTGTGGTTGTTGGAAATTTTGAGAATGATGAATGAGAATTATGCCACTGTCTAGATTCCAGTACGTAACTTTCAACTACGTAACATGCTCTACACTACATTAGCACTCCTAATGAGCAGAGTTCATTATCACTTGGACAATTATTGCATCAACATAGAATTAGATTCTGAATAACTTCATTAACTCAGAAACTACCGATATGCGGCTACTTTACGTCCAGAACGATCATAGAAAGATGGCCGTCAAATATCGGACATTAGTGACATTTTCAATTTCTAGCACGGACTAAATTCCTTTAGTTCACAGCAAAATATGTCACTTCACGCCCTTTATGAACGTTTATCGATGGTTCACCATAGAGGTTTCAAGTCGATGGCATATATTTTACGTGGAATTTCATTTATGTAATTCTTCCATAATTGATACAAAAAAAATTGACGGCGCGATGCAAGAGAAGGACGCAACCAACAACACTGACGTCGTTCCACCTTCGCCAACCTCGTGCATCCGTCGAGGAACACAAAAACGCGTCAGCGTTTGCGTCGACGTAAGCGTGCACCACTTCACTCTTATCTTTCGATGCAGGCTTCGAATAAGTTTGCATATTGTATTTTTTATATGTGTGGGTGCGTATAATTAATAAGTACAGGTATAAAGGAAAATTATGTACGAATAAACAAAATTGCTTCTTGGTGGTTGTTTGTGTTTTTAACTAATATTATTATCATACGGTTTTATTGATAAATTTGAATTCATTTTCAACGTAAAGATACAATAATTAATAATGCGAAATAATATATCGCAGTTTTTTTGATATCACGTTGATTTGAAACAAAATTGGTATGCAAGGTGTTTGTTAGTTCTTGATCATTTTAACGAATATATTAGATATTTAAAAAAAAATTCTAAACTGAATAATCAATAATGTCTACTTGTCGCCGCTTATAGCAAAATGCGTTTCATCGAACTGTCTTCACTTTTTCTAGTAGGAATTTCAATTTTCTTGATCACCATGCTGTAAGGGTGAAGGAGATAGGAATGTTTTAGAGCAGTTTAATAGGGTAACTGCTCGATTACTATAGATTGTTCGCGTAAACACGATCTTTCGCAAAGCCCCATAAAAAGAAATCCAAAGGTGTTAAATCGCAAGCTCTTGCGGGCCAATTGACATCACTCAATCTCGAAATTATGCGCTCCATTAGCCTGTGTTGTGTGGCTTGTGGCTCCGTCCTGTTGAAACCACATGTTTTCTAGATCATAATCTTCAATTTTTCTCCAAAAATAATCGGTTAACATCCGTCCATAGCGGTCAGAATTGACTGTAATGGCTCTTCTTTGATCGTTTTCAAAAAAATACGGGCCAATAACACCACCAGACCATAATGCACACCAAACGGTCACTTTTTCCGGATGCAAAGGCCTTTCTGCGATCACCTGAGGATTTTGAGAGCTCCATATGTGGCAATTCTGTTTATTTACGTAACCACTGAGCGAAAAATGAGCCTCATCACTAAAGAAAATTTTGTTCGAAAAATTGTTATCAACGCCTTGTTCTTCAATCACCCAATTCGTATGCATTCTGCGTTGTGTATGGTCTTGAGGCTTTAGTTCTTGAGTGAGTTGGATTTTGTACGGATGGAGATGCAAATCCAAATGCAAAATCCGCCACAATGAGCCGTAAGACAAGCCCAAATGTTGAGCACGTCGATGAATCGAAAAATTTGGGTCTTCCTCCTGACTTTGAACAACGACAGCGATATTTCCAGCAGAACAAATGTTGCAATGATGCACAGGCTTTGCAATATCAATAACCGATCCAGTCTCTTCAAATTTTCTCACTGTGTTCGAAATTGTTTGCTGTGTAAGTCGATTATGTCGACCGTAATCGGCTCGTAAAGCCCTAAATGTTGATACAGCAGAATCATCATTTTTATAGTAAAATTTAATAATATTAACGCGTTCTTCGACTGTTAAACGATCCATATTTCTAAATGGCAAATCATCAACTAAAAAAAACACGCTTTGGATGACATTTAATTCTGACAGATGTCAAATGGCAGGGTTATACTTTCCCTACCACGAAATGGATAACCCTGTACAAACTGGAAACTACATTCAAAACTAACAACAATATTGGAAACAGACTGAATGACACATCAATATAGCAAAACAGTGGCATATATAAACTAACATGCAAGGACTGCAAAATGGTATCCATAGGAAGGACAACACGGAAACTAACGACAAAATACAAAGTGCGCTTGTGATCTTTTTACACAACAAGGCAGACTCCAATTATGCGACCGAGCTACAAAACCACGCATACGAGCCTGACTCTATCACAAACTCTATGACATTGCTATACAAACAAAGCAAAGGACCGAGGCTTGACATCCTAGAAAGGCTTGAATATAAATATAGAAAAACAGACGGTAAAATTATCAACGAACAACTTATTACAAATTTCGACTTGATTTTTTCGCCTGAGACGGATTGGAAGCATTATATATCGAATAAAAGAATTTATCGAACTGTGAAAGTGACAAGAGTCGGTATTTTCAAATTGAAACTTCTTCGGAATCATATCACAAGATCTGTAACTGTGAGTGGAAACTCTTGGATTTCACAGGCGTTGCACGCTAAAGTTGTTGTCAAAAGCGATTTATTCAATACTAATCGTTATAAATTTTAAGAGAATATAAAGCAAACTCCAAATAATAATAATATGAAAACTTAATGGCCCAAACAGCTCCCTAAATTTATACGTTGTCAGTTAAACACATATCTTATGTTTCGATTGGTAAAAAGAGAAAAAAAACAACCAACACTATTCAAACATTATTTACAAGTTTAACACAACAGTGAACTTTAATAAGTTATAACCTTACTCTAATAAAATTCAATCAAAATCTTTATCTTATACAAAAAAATTCTATCACAATGTACCTAGTCTAAGCGTTTAACCTTATCTCTAAACCTAATATAATAAACATAACATATACCTAAACTATCCCTAATTTTTAACAGAAATAAACAACAACATTAATGTAGCAATAATGAGCTGACACTCATAAACGAAAAATGAAAAACATAAAAACTGAAAATAAATACGAATGATTTAGACATTGTCATTCAGCCACTAATACCTAGATTTCTCCATCTCAGCTGGACCAACCTCAACGAATCTAGCAAATGAGTATCTCCATTAGAATTGATGGTCTCATGAACTCAAATTCGGAGGATATTTTATCTTCTTATCGGTGGCCCGTCTATAAATGAGTTTGTGATATATGATTGGGACGCCGTCAGAATCAAAAACATATCGATTCATGTTTAAATACACGAATGCTTCTAGAGAAATGAAGCCAGTAGCGAGACAGGTCTTAATATGCCCGTATTTAGGGTGCAATGTCTGTGAAGTCCAGAGGTTTTCACTCACAGTTACAGATATTGCGATATGATTCCGAAGAAGTTTCAATATGAAGATATCGACTCTCGTCACTTGAGCAGTTTGATAAATTCTTCTATTCGATATATAGTGCTTCCAATCCATCTCATGCTACCTGAGACAAACCAGTACAAACCAGTACATGCACGAATACATTTCCTTTTGAAAACTCCCATACTTTCCATACTACAAGCCCTCTTGTTGTACCAGATCTGACATAAATATCTCAAAACTGGTCTAACCAAGGTCTTGTAACAGATAACTTTGACCTTTTGATCAATGTTTCTAGAATGAAAGAGTCATCGAAGGGCCATGACTACTATTAGTGCTTTACTGAGCATGATTTTGACATATTCAGTATAGTACAGATACTGATCGAGATGACCCCGACGTATCGAACACAGGATTTATGGGGAACCCGTTCTGAACTTCCCTCACCAGCCATAATGTGGAAATCCTTCCAATTACGTTTCAAATCTTGACTGCCCCCCTGTAACGTTATCCAAAACAAAATTGTTCCATATTTCTGAGCATTGATTTTCATTCGCCAATAGTATGTGTAGAGCTGCACATCATTAAACATTTTTTGAAGATTGCTCTGAACTATTGTAGCTTTTCGATTTGCCGTATAAATGATCAGATCATCAGCAAACGCTACCAATGATCGCGCTGGCGAGACGTCAAAATCAGAACCGTTCAATTGCTTGCGGATGAAGATTGAGAAGAGCAGTGGCGCAGTAACTGTCCCCTACTGTAGACCATTCAAGACCTTGAAGTCGCGCATTGTCGTTAGATTACCATCAGCTACAACAAATGATTTCCCATATAACTTATTGCACATCATGACGACAAGGTATCTGGGGAACCTGTCCTGAAGGAGTTTAAAATATAGTCCATCTAACCACACCGTATCGAAGGCTTTCTCCATATAATGAGACACGCTACAACACATTCTCTATCATTTAGTTTCCAACAGATGTATGAGGTTGCTTTCGTAACTTCATGTATGATCGAATACCTGGCATGAAAACCAAATTGGCAATTCGGCATCAACTCATATTTCTCAATGTGGGCCTTTAATGCTTTGTTGAGTATCACTTCAAGCACCTTGCTGATGTACAGCAGCAAGCTGATTAGACGATAGCTTTTAGGACATGGCGATTCATTTCCTTTCTTCAAGATCGCGAATACCTTAGCCTTTTTCCACTCATTTATGACATATGAACTGCTCAACATGTTGTTGAACAGTATGCCATAATTCCTAACTTGGTTGATGAATCAATTCAAAATGAGTTCCAATCAGGGCAAGTTTCATTGCTTCTGGTAATTCCAATTAAACTTCGTTTGAAACTTTCCCTAATACGTTTTTTTTAAATTCAACCAATGATTTTCATGTTGAACTGAATGAGGAAGACATCATTCGTTTGATGATTGATTTCCATTACGGTTGCATTATGATCGCTATCGTAAGGAAGCACCTGCAGTTTCCATTGAGTACTATTAAAGCTGAATTCAAGTCTTACATCAGCAATGCAGAGGTCCAAGTATGAATTTTTCCGAGGGTATGTTGGAAACTCCGACACATATAGATTGCACCTGTAGTCAATTTGGTTCTTTGTTATCCACGATTTTAGGAATATGCCTCTTGGATTATTGGTGGCGTTCAGCCATGATGTATGCTTGGCATTCAGGTCACCGGCAAGAATATAATAACTATGCAGCCTGTTCAATTCGAGTATTTCAAACAAGGAATTGAGCTCCTCCTTGAACTTGAGAACAATTCGACGAGTTGCATAGGCAGAGATAACGAGACCATTCCCACCTGGCAGTGAGATTTCGATAAGAGATTCAAAGTTTTTGAATCCAACTTTTTCAATATTCTAGAAACAATAGGGTCTCCTCAACATATTGCTGTGCCACCTCCCCCATCGCCATTTACTCTATCGTTTCTTCAAAATCCTTGAATATCATGGGGTGCCATGAATTGAGGCGGGTTTCAGTGAGCAAAATGATGTCAGGCTTTTGCTAACAATGAATTCAAAGAGATGTACTCGTATGGTAACAATGTTTGATCGAAATGAGACGAAGTTTATCCATGAAAATGTGACTGGATGACAAACTATTTTGAAGCATGTTGGCCTAAATGTTGAAAAACGAAATTAATTTTTTGATCTTGTTTATTAATTCTTTCTGAGAGATTCAAGCTATTGGTAGATTTTGAGAAGCAGCTCATCATTGCCACATATTATTTTTTTTTTTAAATTGTTGTCTGCTGGTTCTCTAGCAGCAAGTGCTAATGATACTCCAGGCTTGACGAAGTTGGAAAGTAAGACACTGCAATGGCCTTGGGTTTGTTTTGGGGAAAATTTAACTTTTCCATCTTGATATCGAGGGCATCCTCGATATGATGCTGGATGACCAAATAAACTGCAGTTAACACAGTATGCACAGTATGTTCACATTTAACGCAGAGATAGTGCATCGCACAATTAGCAGCCAAATGCCCGAATCTTTGGCAACTGTAACACTGATTGACCTGAGTTTTTTTAATATGCTCCCACCTCACAGCTCTAAAAATAAAGTACCTTACCTGTTGGAGGGCACTTGGGCTGCTATCGTTTGTAATTTGTACCAAATAAAATAGTGTAGCAAAATTTTTTACACTAATAAATTTGATAGCTGGTGCTGCTCCCTGTAAGATTTTGTAATGATTTTCAACTTTTTTAAGTTCGAACGCGGAACCGACCTCTCATCGGTTCTAGACGTTAAGTCTGAGTAGTGCCAACGGATGGTACCAACAGGTCAACCAATCCGTGCACCGTAACCCATTCACGCGGTGGCTGCTTGTCGGCCAGCTAGTTCGGAGAGGATTTCGGTCGCGGGTCTCCGAATGGGTTACGCTCATTTACATAATTCAGCCACCTATACACGCCCGTTTTCAAAACGCGTTACAAAACAAAACCATACGGAGAAGAAACCTACTTTACGTTACTCCGTATTTCTTCCTATATCCAGTCACAGAACAAACGCTAATTTTTATTTCGCGTTCCCGAATTTCCGACGCGGTACCGAAAAGTATGCTACTTTAAATTAACCCGACGAAAACTACTCTAATAAAATGACAAAACAACAAAGGTACCGCGTACCGCGCACGACGCGAAACCGACCTCAGCGGATTTGTCGAAACCCTACCCTCGCGACGGCATACCTACCCTGCACTCACTTTCCCGCTGAAACAAAAAGAACCACTGAAAAGGAAAGTCTTTAGTTGGTTAGTAATTCATTTTATGTATATTATTTACGCAAATTTTCTAATTAGAATCACCACATAAAATAAATCTTATTCTTAAATAAAAAAATGATTTGATTACTTAAGGTTGGCGATTCGTGAATAAAAAAAAATTTATAGTCAAATATTTTGATATTATCTTAAATCTAAATATTATTTCCTAATATTTTATCAGTATTTACAAATTTTTATCGATGTATTTTAATATTTTCGAAATTAATTATATGAGAAAAGTTTCAAATGCAATTGCTTTTGTTAAACTCAATTCTATTCCTTGCGGAAAATATCTTACTTAAAGATGCATTTATGTATGTATATTGTTGTTACATAGTAACTAAGAAAAAAATATCGAGATATTTGGGATTTATCAAATTTACAGCACTATGGCCAAGTGGAATTGACCTTTCTCTGAATTCAAGTAATTTTGTTTTCAAATTATTCAGAATTTAATAATTGCTAATAGTTAATATTGCATCAACTTAAAAATTAATTATTCAATTGAAGTAGTAGTAGTACTTATTTTTATCTTCAATGGCATCCTTTTTACAGAAGTGTTTTTAATTGTATAATATAAATTTCCTTTCCAGTTATCAAAAGTATTTATGCACATTTCTAGTAAACCATTTTTTTGTTCGCTTACTTTATTTTGGGCATATTTTAGACAGTGATCTAATTTTAGTGTAACGTAATACAATAAGCTGTAGATACCATTATGGCAGAAGAAATAGGTAAGAATTTCGGGATCGTCTTGGGGTTCATAATGTTTTTTAAAGTTGATACTCAAAAAATAACAGATGGTTGGAAAGTATGAATGATTTTTCCCCTTATTGACCAGACGTTTTACTAACTTTTTCAAAGTTTTGTTTTGAAATATTAATTTTTGATGAGATTTTAATATCAATTGGAGAGATGAGCGAATATCAAGTTACTAAAATAGCCAACTGAAACCAAACCAAAAAAATCGAATTGTTTGGTATTACGAAATATTAAAATTAAGAATACTTCACGATGGAAAGTCCGTTAAGGAAAAAATTAAGACGTGGGACGCATGACTTACAGTTGTGCGAAAAATATTTCACCTTGACAGACAACCGCAAAAGCAATTCTTTGATTGCGCGGACAAATTTATTCACTTAAAACTAATTTGTGAACTAGTGGCAATCGTTTACAATTTAATCTAAGGTAAAAGATGCCTCGTATATGATTCAGGCAATTTAGGTATTGCAACTCATTAAAGTCTAAATTCTTTCAATTTGGAGTACAAATTTTTGCTTATTCCTTAAGAATATTAACTTCAACCTATGAATATCTGTGATTTTTTTCTTCTCAAGCTTAAGTTCCTTTTTCTTTTGCTTTAATTGTCGTTCTAGGCGTTCATTACGTCTTTTCTTTAGGGGCTTCTTTTTATTGTGAACTGGTCGATTAGTTGATGAATTGTTTGTGTTTTTCTCTTGATCGAATTCCGTTTCTTCCTCTTCAGCTTCAGCTTCAGAAGAATCTGCTTGGAGTTTTTTGAATGACACGTTCAATTGGATGAGTTTTCGAAAACATATCAGTTGTCACACGTTTGAGATGTTGTTCTTCTTTTATAAGTTTACTTTCTTTTTCTAATACTTGCTTCATTAGAGCCTGATGATCTTTTATGCTTGGATTATAGCTCATGCCAGGATGCGGTAACTCGATGGTCCTTGTCTGTTTTGACTTTAGTTTTGTAGTTTGTGGTCTCACCACTGTTCGCTTTCCTGTATTAAAAGCATGATACAACACCAAGTTCTTTTCTACCCATTCATTTGACAGCTTCGGAATTTTAGCCTGCTCGACATTGTCTGCTTTCCATAAGCAGTTGTAAAAATTCAGCATTTGTTCATTTCTCAGGCTTTTTCGATTAAGCTTTGTTTTGCTTTTTTCTACACCAGCTGGCAGTTTGCTGATAATTTTCTCTCTTCCATTTATTGGTCTTTTTGGTATTGGATCTAAAACGTTTGATGTGTTTTCTAGAGGAGCTAAGGATTTCAGTAGTTTGCTAACTTTCTGTCTACGATTTCCTTTGCGTGAGATCAATAGAAGATCAACTTTTCCCTCTCGATCGATTTTAAACAATTCTTCATCTTGCTTCAATTTTGCATTCCTTATCGGTTTTAAAATTAAAAAGTGCTCCGCAATACAAAATTTGAACGCGATGGGCGCAGCGGTAACCATTCGATAAAAGAGTACTATAACCGTGCTCATCTGTCAGTTCGAAACTTATCGGTTTTAGAATTAAAAAGTGCTCCGGAATACAAAATTTGAACGCAATCCGCGCAGCGGTAACCATTCGATAAAAGAGTGCTATAACCTAAATATATATCTAAGTTGGTTGTACCATCCTTACCCAAATCTATCCTCCAAGCGTTGGCCTTCTAAAAAAATTCTTCTCCTTCTTCACGGAAACTGTTACGTTTCTCGCACTTTGATATTGCTAGTATCTGATATCTTTGTTGTAACTGTGACGACGATGATGGCTTCTCAAGCCATTGCTAGTATATTTCATTTTTAATATTTTGCTTGTTTGACACCCACCTGTGCCAATTAGGTAAGGTACAAATGTGATTGCAATAAGTTTTTGTTTCCGTTTTTTTTTTCTATTTTCGGGGAGGAATAAGAAGATGATTTTCCTGGTGTTGTTCTTAAGTTGTTGTGGGTCTTCTGTTAGGTCGTTGGCATGAGGATTCGTCTTGCTATCTTTTTCCAACCATTTTTTCTTTGGATTCCTGCCTTGAAACACAATCGCTCTTCAATAGTATATATCTTGCAATCAAAACACCAGTGTTGCTCACCTTGAAAAATCCATTTGCAAATCAGCAGCAGCAGGAAATCCGTTTCGAATCTACAAATCCGTTTTAAAATCTGATTTTTACGAAGGGCGCATAGAAAATCACTGCAGAACGTTTGTTTGGAATCACTGTCGAAGACACTGAAAACTTTTTTAGCACAATAGAACGTTGAAAAAATCACTGGCAACCGTTTCAGATCTTGTGGAAATACGCACTTTCTTTCCCGCGTTTTCTCTCCCTCGTTGCGTCGGACTGTCCATCTGACAACCTCCGACAAAACAGATGTGGACTGGGAGTCGTCGCAACTGACGCGGAATGGAACGCCACATGGCGGCAATGTGCATTTTTATTGGTCGCCAGTGGCATAGTGTTTTGATGGCAACGGTGGGGGGTGCATTACCAGACGGATATGTCTCGAAATGTGTCGGGGTTTTGATTAATATTATGTTTCAAATATTTATATCCACAGATCTAAATATTTGGAAAGAAAAAAAATATTTTCTGCGCAACGATATCCGCACGAAAGATGAAGTCCGCTTGCACTTCGAGGTCATACCCATCTGGCCGGGTGCAAGGGTTCGGGATCGGAATCACTTCGATTCCCGGGCGTAGGCGTCACATTACAATTTCAAGGAGATTAACTATATTCTCCCTTTGGTGTGCATGTGAAGTTGGGAGATTTCACACTATTTAGAGCATCTTTGCTTGATTGAACAAGCTTGAAATCAGCCAGTGTTTTTGTTTTAATTGTCAGTTTATCAGCGGTCACTCTCTTAACTTGGAAATTATCGATCTTATGTTTGGCTGCCAATAGCCGAGCCATAATCTATCCGCGCTGCCTAAAGATATTCATCGGAGGAACTTTCTCATTTATCTTATTATTTTTAATTGGAGAACCAGCAGACACACCCGTTGACTGCTTCTCCTCCTGATTTTTAGATTTTAAATATTCGATAAAGTTATCACTAGAATCATTAATATTACCTATATTTTCTTGGCACTCCATCTCGGTTTCTACTCGTATATTGTCATTCATCGCAGCAAATATCGCTTAGTAATTTTCGCTGTCGTTTGCTCCTGCCACCCATAGTATGATATCAGCATCATGGGTTGTTGTCTTTTTCGTATCTTCTATTGTTGGTTTATTTGTTTATTGAGCCTTTCGCGTGGTTACTTTTTTTGCTCATTTTATTTTTTGTCGCTTCTTGTTTTTCGAATGTATTTTGTTGCTTAATCACTTTACTTTTATTGACGTTTGATAATTTACGGATCATTTCTTCCAAGTTTTGAATTCGGATTTTCATCTCTTCATTTTCTCGAGCAACACCCGTTTTCTCTGGTTACTCTTTCCAATTCTTTGCTTGATACCTTAATACGCTTCCCATGCTCAAAACTTATTTGGTCGTTTTTCTTTTCATGATTTTTTCATTGGTAGCATTTACAATGCCTGGCCCCACGTTCCCCAGTGGTAGGAAGCCATGGGGCTCCTTCGTGCCCCCGGCGAAAAAAATCGTTTCTTCTTTTTTGAACTTTTTGAGACTTGCTCGCAAGTAAAATCCAGATACTCGGTTCGAATAATTCGACGATGTAATACTTTTTTTTTAATTAGTTTCGAATTGACGTTTTAAAAATCATTTTAAATTTTTAAAAATTCTTCACAGGAGCTTTTAAAACCACGTCTATATGCAACGAATGTTAGACGTAGAATTACTTTCAACACATCCTTTATGACACTGAAGATGACTCAAAAGAGTCGAAACGCTTATGCTCGTACAACAAATCAAGGCTCGACGGCTTTAGAAGAAAAAACGTTTGGAAAGACGTGCTTCTTTTCCATAATGCCCCATATGCATAGACCGAAACTAATAAAATGTTTATACTTTTCTTAATTAATGAGTTTAATTTTCACTTTTTGTCGTATCGAAACTTGCAGCTTTTCCCTAATGTGTCCACTCTACGTGCATATGCCCAAACTTCAATCCTCGGATGGAGGACTGGGAGGATGGACGTTGAGAGGTTCGCTGACGCGCATACGGCAGGCGCACCGTTGCTGGGAGCTCCACCAGGGAGTGAAGGGCCCACAGCCAAGGACTTGGTGAACTCAACTATGAGTACCATCATACCTGCTTGCGAGTCTTCCATGCCCCGTCGGAGACCCCGACACGGTAAGCCTCCAGTATACTGGTGGTCAAACGAGATCGCCGAACAAAGAAGCGAGTGTCACAAACTTCGGCGAGAGGCCCAGCGGGCCCGAACACGGGAGGAGGCAGACACTAGGCTAGCAGCATACAGGTCCGGCAGGAAATATCTTCGCAGGCTTATTAACAAGAACAAGGCCCGATGCTGGCAAGACCTCGTGGATGATGTAAATAGGGATCCGTGGGGCCTTGGCTACAAGCTGGTCATGGGGAAACTTGGTGCCCTACGGAAGCCTTGTATACATGACGCGGAAAAGATGGACGCGATAGTGCGGGGACTCTTCCCCGCCCACCCCGTCCGTGTTGACGCTGTCCGTGGTGAAACAGCGGTCGAGTGCCCACTCTTCACACAGCTGGAACTGGAGGAGGCAGTCCTCTCCCTGAAAGCGAGGAAGGCTCCAGGTCCAGATGGTTTTCCAGCTGAGGTTTTGCAGCTCGTCTATCACCATTGTCCTGACTTGCTGCTCAGCACATTCAACGCTTGCCTACGGGACGGGGTTTTCCCGGTACGATGGAAGGTGGCGAGGCTCGTGCTGATCAGCAAGGGGAAGGGAAATCCCGAATCGCCGTCTGCATACCGCCCGTTATGCATGCTAGACACGGCTGGGAAAGTGCTAGAGAAACTCATCAAGGGAAGACTGACTGACGCGATTCGTGCTGCTGAGGACCTATCTCCTCGGCAGTACGGCTTTAGAGCAGGACGTTCTACCATTGATGCGATTGCAGAGGTGGTGAACGCGGTCCAAAAGGCAGAGGCATGTAGTCGCACCAAGCGACGGATCGTCCTGTTGGTGACACTCGACGTCAGGAATGCCTTCAACTCCGCTAGATGGGTGGATATTCTGGACACGCTGGAAATCTCTTTTCAAGTTCCAGAATATCTAATGCGGCTTTTGAGGAACTACCTAAAAGACCGAAGCCTGCTCTACGACACGACACAGGGCCAACGAAGGATGGAAATTACATTGGGTGTTGCCCACGGATCTATCCTTGGTCCGGACCTGTGGAACGTGTCTTACGACGGGCTACTGAGACTTGAGATGCCAGATGAGTCGCGCTTGGTCGGCTATGAGGATGATGTTGCGGCTCTGGTCGCCGGATGCACTGTTGAACAGGCGCAACTTAGGCTAGGCATGCTAATGCGCCGAGTGAGGGACTGGATGACTGCTCGCGGGCTCAGTTTAGCACTGGAGAAAACCAAAGTGGTCATCTTGACAAAAAAGAGAATCCCTAGAGTAAGGATGATCAGTATTGGAGATATACAGGTCGAATCGAAGCCAGCGGTGAAGTACCTGGGGCTACTGATCGACTCGAAGATGAGTTTCTCTGAGCAAATCAGGGCAACGGCTGAGAAGGCTGCTTCGGGAATATCGGCCCTGAGTCGACTTATGGCCAACGTAGGGGGACCCAGCCCATCAAGAAGACGCCTCTTGATGAGTGCTGTAGGATCAGTGCTACTGTACGGAGCAGAGGTATGGGGCGACGCCCTCAGCAAGGAGGTATACCGAAAACGATTGGCACAGGAACAGAGAAGAGGAGCACTGAGAATTGCATCTTCGTATCCAACAGTCTCCGACTTGGCGGTGAGAGTGATTGCAGGCGTGATACCTGTCGCCCTCCTTGCTAGACAGCGCCGCGCTATTTACCTGCGCCGAAACGAGGATGCGAGGGAGATGGTTATCCGCGAGGAGAGACAACGCTCGCTCAACGATTGGCAGCAGTCTTGGGTGAATTGCACGAAGGGAAAGTGGACTGCGCGCCTCATCCCGGATGTGAGACCGTGGCTGAATCGAAGGCATGGTGAGACTGACTTCTATCTGACCCAGCTTTTGAGCGGGCACGGGTGTTTTCAGTCTTACCTGCACAAGATCGGTAAGTCACGGCCTCCCGTTTGTCGGTTTTGCCCAGGAGAGGAGGACAATGCCTGTCACACATTTTTTGCGTGTACCAAATGGGCCAGGCTGCGAAGGGAACTCTACAGGGAGACGGGAGAGCTCACCCCGGATAATATAGTTGCGGTGATGCTCGAATTGGTTGACAAATGGAACCAGGTGGCACATTATGCTCGGGCAGTCCTAAAAGATAAAAGGGACTCGCAGCAGCCGGAGGTGCTGGGGCTGGGGGATCGCTCTTCTGGCATTTCCTCTTCCCCTCTCCCCTCCCGCTAGGAAAGGGGCTCCCCAGCTTGAAGGCGCCCCACGGCGTAACAAAACGAGACCTGGCCCGAAGTAATGTGTCAAACGGTTCCAGGCTAGGTTCTCAGATTGACAGGGGAGGTGTTTAGTGGGTAGTCCAAGGGTATCCTCCATGGGCGTCCCACACTGCCAGACTCGGCGGGCGTAAATGCCTTCACCTCCCTACCACAAAAAAAAATGTGTCCACGAATGCAGATTCAAAATAGTTCAAGCTCATTAGAGATTCCCGATGAAGACGCGATTGAAGTGTGTCTTGAGCAAAGTATGTCCATTCCAGTCCGTGTACCATATCTATATGGATCATGTTAGGAGCATCCCATGTAAAAGACAACAATTTCATGTAACAATTTACTACGGTGGAATGCAATTAATGCGAATTTCTTCCGTTAATATTTTGATAGTCTAATCGCTTAATACTCGAAATTGAAATCATCGTTTATTATTTATTTCTTCAAAAACCGTTAAAACCAAAGGAAGCATTTCTACCAAAACTGACGATAGATACAAGCCATATGGCAGCACCGCTTACTACCACACACATGACCATTAGTAGGCCGACTTTGCTGGCTAACTTACATGGCGTTATATGAAGAATTGTGGAGGTGCCAACAAAAATTCGAGGTTTTGTACGGTTTAGAGACGGATTTCTACAGTGAAATCCAGATGATCCGCGGAGAACACAATAGCGCTCCTAGTGAAGTGAAAATTATTTCAGTTCTTATACCCGTTTGGTTGTTATCGCCTTCCAAAGTGAGTTTATAGGAGTTTGTTTACATCTCAACGCTGAGCTATCAGTGGAAGGTGCAAAACGTGTGCTTCATTTGCTCGTCTTGGAAAGTTTAGGAGCACAATGGGCTATACAAGGTGAATTTATAGCATGCACGGAATGCGTTCGGCACGTTTTTTATTCGGAAAATAGTATATATGACGAAATATAAGCATTTGCTAATGCCGCAGTTGGGTGACAGCTACCGGAAGCTTGTCCATAGTAGGCCGACTAATACATTTGCAAATTGCTACCATATGGCTTGTATCTATCGTCAGTTCTGATTTCTACTCGAAATTGTTATAGTTAAGGTTTATGCCTGTGCTATAATTTCGCGCAGTGTCAATATCAGCTGTCTACCAAGTGATTCTCTCTCTCTCTCTCGCGCTCTCAATGTGACATTGTCAATCCATCGCTGTCATTCTTTCGGTCGCCTGCGATAATGGCACAGTTTGTGACGTTCGCGCGGAATGGTTATCATAGAAATTTGCTTTTAATCCGTAAATTTTCCGCATATTGTAACTCAAAATCATCCAAACCGCATCGTCTCTCCATTGGCAATGACATCAACTTCATTTCACGACGTGTAAGTACTGAAATCGTAAATGACTCTTAGAAAATCACTCTACTAACATTCTCACTTGTTCGATTCTAATGCTCTCCTCGCGTTCGGGGGGGAAATGTAGGCACAGCTGTAGAAGGTTTAAGTGCACGTTAAGATAAACTATTAATCAGATAAATGCTCTAAAGCAAGGCGCTAAACAATTGATTTTTGATTTCAGCTTTCACTATGAATGAACCCTGAATGCGAGGAGAGCTTAAAATTACATAATTGGCAATCGTTCCTAAAACTTCCAACTAAAATGGGAAGAACAAAACGAATCAGAAAACGTAAACGAACAAATAACAACGAAAACATATCAAGCGATGACTCTGGATTGCAAGCCTCGTTGCAGAGGCTTTTGGGCCAGGCAGGATGGAGAAACGAAACAAATTTGTTAATCCGAACATTCCCGATAACTGGTAGAGGATTGTGTTCAAAGCAGAATCTATGCGTGGGAGATATTTTGATAAGTCTTCCTCTCGAGAGCCTTATAAGCTTGAGTACTCTAGAAGAGAATTTAGATTTCAGGAATCTGTTTGCGACTGCCATCAATTTTCCACTAAAAGAACTGAGCTTTCAAGCGCTTGTTGCATTTTACATTGTATTTCATGAGCACTTGAATGAGTCGAAGCATCACGCCTTCATAAAGTCAATTCCTAAAGCATTTACAAATCCTTTCTTTTGTGACAAAAGCGAACTCCACTTCTTGCCTGACCCGATTCTAGAGAAAATCGTAGCCCAACATGAGGAAATCAAATCTTCCTATGAACTGCTCCACGCAAACTTAACATATACGTGCAAGTGTTGCAACTCTACTCAGTTTTCAGAGTTATTTTCCCTCGATAGATACAAGTGCGCATATTTTGCTGTGAATTCACGTTGCGTATATATAGATCCTGCCTATTTTGAAAATAATATCCCTGATTCATTCTTTCTCGGGCTGCTGAAAGATCGAGCTAAATTTGCACTTGCTCCAATGTTAGACTTGTTCAATCATTCTGACTTGACAGAAACAGACTCTCGGCTATCTTCGTGTGATGAACCGCGATATGAACTGTTCACGCTACAAAGCGTTCGAAAATATGAACAAATATTTATTAGTTATGGTAGCTTACCAAACAGTAAACTTCTTATCGATTATGGATTCTATCTGGAGAAAAACAAACATGACATGTTTGAATTCACCATAATTGATATTGAACAGTTAGTAAAAACGTTGAAAAGACACGTACACCGAAATAAATTCAAATTCATTAAAGATCACAATTTAGATAAGCAAATGTTTGTTCACCCTGTTGATGGGTTATCACATAATTTGAAAGTCGTATTGTATTTGGTATTCGTGGAGGAATCAGCGTTTCCAAATGTTTTGAGTCAAATAGCTTTTGGCTCTTCAGAACATTTCGACGCAGCTATTCAAGATGTAGTGCAGCATTTAATTAGAGGCAAACTTGATGAATATCAACAATTCGCACAAGGACTCGAAAATAAAAGTAGTCTAACAGAAAGTGGAAAAACTGTTTTTGGATACTTGATAGAATGCATTGCGTATTTACATAGATTTCAAAACAATTATATTAGCTCACTAAGCATATCTAATAGTTAAATAAATGTGCCTTTGTTCAGTGCCTTATTTTAAATAATTTTAAATAAAGTATGAAAAATTAGTCGATTGTTGTATTAATTTAGCACTCATGAACAAAGAATCTTATATAAAAGTTGAAAAAAAATCGACTTTCTCCTTATAAATACTGAATATACAAACTTCTAAAGCATCAAGCCAAAACTCTTTAAAGTCTGGCTGGTCACCCGCCAAGCGGCCACAAATAACAATGAGGAGGTAATCATAAACAATTTTTACAGCACCCTGAAACACACTGTGGATGCCTTGTCTTCAAACGACATAAAAATCGTTCTGGAGGACTTCAATGCAAAAATCGAGATCAACGCCTAATATATTTCGATTTCAACAGAGCTCTCACAGTAAGCTCCACCTATTTCCCGCACCGAGATCTCTAGAAGAGAACATGGGCATCACCAAATGGGCGCACATTTAACGAAATCAAGCATTTCTTATAAAAAAAAAAACGAGTTAGCGCCAATAAGGATCAAACGTCCGACTAAAGCCGGGTAGGATATGATCTTAGTAGGTGAAGCTCCACTAGTATCGCAAGAAATTGTGATAATTACGTAGACATATCAGGGGCGATTGGTTATTCTAGGGATCAGAAGTTTTCCGTCGTCGCATATTAATATTTAAAGGTTATCCAAAAAATTGACATAACACATCAATGAGAGTGATAAACTCTCTTGAGTCACCGACCAACCAGAAATTAATAATCAAATAATTTCTATTTCAAAATTTCATCGCTATCAATCCAGCTCGGATATGGGAGGAGATTCAAATCACATCTCCTCCGCTATTTCCCTTTACAAGTAATGCATAACTATCTATTAAAACACTATAAATTTACGTAGACAAAATTAGGGGAAGAACCACAGAACAATAAAGGTCAATGGGGTGTACAAAACCTATATCATGAGGAAAATAAATAACGAAGTGAAATATTGGAAATAAATGATTTTAAATATACTGAAGATGTAATTAATGATTCATCATAAATGGTAATTTATAAGTGTGGTGTCATCGTCTAAGATTCGCGCCAGCAACGGACACTTGCTTTATCTACCACAAAAGCTGGCGTTAGGTGAGACGACGAAGAAGTTTTGCATCTCAGGCGTTTTCTCCAAAAACTCTAGGCTAAAGACGCTTCTCCAGTATGTTAGCGATGAATCCTGTCTTCCATGCACGTACCAAAGACATTGACATCCGCCATCATTTCGTGCGTGAGCTTGTAGAGCGAAAAGTTTAGTACTTCAGCACGTAAAGTCAGAAAATATTCCCGCTGTTGCAAATCCCGTACCAAACCTAAGCATGAGAGATGCATCAAGTTGTTGGGACTGTCAAGGTTGTCACTCGAGGATCCAGCAGTTGTATCCAGGAGAAGCACTGGAATCATCAGCTGAGCGATGCAATCCAACCGCTATCGATCGCCTCTGATGGCGCCATTCTTCTTTAAACACAAGCGCGATCGGGTTCTTATAGTCAGTGCTAATTAGAGCTTGTACCGCGAACACGTTTAACATTTTCTCAACTTTTTAATTAGTCAATATATATATATATATATATATATATATATATATATATATATATATATATATATATATATATATATATATAAGTTCTGAAAATTGGTGTCGTATATATTTTTCTTTCGTCTGCCCGAACTTTTATCAATAACAAATAATCGCTTCGTTTTGTAATTCAAATTATGGATCTGTTGTTGGCATCTACTGAGTCTTCCAATCGTTTTTTTTTTTGCTTTCCTACGAATGCTTTCCTTATGTTCTACTGTTCAATATTCTTTCGGGCACCTGATGCCGCCGATTGAAGGTGCGCAATATATCTAAGGGATTAGTCATCTCAAAAGACTGCGTGGGTTATATCCTGCATGAAATTTTGGGCATGAAAAAGCTGTTGGCGCGATGGATGCCGCGTTTGCTCGCTCCGGACAATAAAAGCAACCATAAGACCACTTCAGAGCAGTGGTTGATGCTGTTTAAACGCAATCTGAAGGAGCTTCTGCATCGTTAAGTGACCGTCGACCAAACATGGCTCCACTGATACACACCAGAGATCAAGGAGCAGTCGAGACAGTGGACTTCATCCGGCGAACATGCTGTGAAGAACGCAAAGACTGTCCTATCGGCCGGAAAGGTGATAGCCACCGTTTTCTGGGATTCACAAAATGTGATCTGCATCGACTACTTGGAGAAGGGCAAACTCGTTACAGGGATCTACTATGCCGAATGATTGTGCCGATTCGATGCCGAATTACAGAAAAAAGGCCCCATTTAGCGAAGAAAAAATTGCTCTTCCACCATGAAAACGCACCGGCGCACACCTCCACCGTCGCCACAGCCAAATTGGTCGAATTGGGCTACGAACTGCTACCCCATCCACCGTGTTCTGTTAATTTGGTCCGGTGTGACCAGACCTTAAAAAGTCACTCGCCGTACAGAAATTTGAGTCGAATGAGGGGGTCATCGCCGCCACGGAGGCCTACTTTGCAGACCTCGAGAAAACGTATTTTTCAGACGGGTTAAAGAAGTTGGAGCATTGCTGGGTCGTGTGTCGAGCTAAGAGGAGATTATGTTGAGAAATAAATTGCCACTTTTCGAAAATTGTCGTTTTTCTTATGTAGGCTAAGTACTTATCAGACTGCCCTCGTATAAGCGGATTTGCTTTTGTGTTGCTTCTCTAACAAATAATTTATTGTTTTTTTTTTCCTACAGCTATATTCTTCGAAAACCGCTGCTGCGATCACCACTGCGCCAGATGAAAAACGACCGGTGAAAAAATTCTATCCAGCAGGTGGAAATATCCTGGGAAATGTCTTCGGCAGAAACCGAAAGAAGACAGGTAAATTTTATACAAAGTGTTCTGTAGACGATATGATATTTCTTACTGGAAGTTATCTGCGTTAAGCTTTCATGTACATCAAATAACAAATGCTCGTTCAACATCAAATTTGCAAAAACAATATCGTAACTAATCTGGTCGTATCCCTACCCCATTGTTTTGTTTACAATTCTTTATTAATAATATATTACATTTGCACACAACCTTCTGTTTGCATAATTTCTTGTTTCCGTTATGCTTTCAACTTATTTTCGGCTGTCTTAGTAGTCAAGTCAATGAGGGATATTACCATGAATTAGTTATTCTTTAGGTCAATGGCAGCCTGTACGATACTGTTTTCATCCAGGCACATTATCCGTAGCGCGAGAAAATCTAGGATCTATCAATGCCCCTGAAGTGACATCAAAGGATATGCTTAGAGCCATGATGGCTTATATATGGCCAAAAGATGATGAGCTTGTCAAGAAACGGTGAGTTTTCATTCATATACAATTATTCAAATCTAATGCAATATTAATTTTTCAGCGTCATGGTTTCTCTGAGTTTATTGATAGGTTCAAAAGTGCTGAATGTCTGTGTCCCATTTCTGTTCAAAGAAGGCATTGATACTTTGAATGTTCTCAGTATGAACTCTCCTCAGGAGACGGCGATGACATTATCTTTGTCATTATTGATTGGATGTAATTCAACATTTTAACTGTTTCTCTGAAGATGATTTAAAGATGAATATTCTAGATGGCATCGCAAGGGCAGGAGCAGCGGGTTTTAACGAATTGCGAAATGCTGTTTTTGCCAAAGTAGCACAACATTCAATTAGGAAAATTGCAACAAATGTTTTCTATCACTTACATCAACTGGATCTTTCGTTCCATTTGACAAAACAGACAGGAGCTTTGTCTAAGGTTAGAACCCAATTTCAATTAAAAATTATCTGATTATCACAAAATAAATGAATAATTCATTAAATTTTTGAAACTCCAAAAGCATATATGTAATTCTTTTCTCAGAGCAAAATTAGTTAGGATATCAATAACCATTTAATATTTCTGTACATTGAATTCAATAAGAATATTTAAAATATTTTGCAACAGACAATCGACAGAGGTTCACGTGGTATCAACTTCGTTCTATCTGCTATGGTCTTCAATATCGTACCAACAATTTTCGAATTGGCTTTAGTCTCTAGTATTCTTGGAATAAAGGTATGCTATGACATTTCGTAAAAAACTAGTATGTTAATACTTTTAAATCTAGTGCGGAGCAGCATTTGCTGGAGTATCAATGGGCTGTGTAGGTGTTTATGCACTGTATACCTTAGCTGTAACACAATGGAGGACGAAGTTCCGTCTTTATATGAATCAAGCAGAAAACGATGCTGGCAATAAGGCTGTAGATTCACTGATCAACTATGAAACAGTCAAATATTTCAATAATGAGAAATATGAAACTGATCGCTATGACAACGTCATAAAAAAATTCGAAGATGCTAGCTTGAAGACTAGTACAAGTTTAGCAGTGCTGAACTTTGGACAAAATGCAATTTTCAGTGCGGCATTGAGTACAATAATGGTTCTAGCAGCAGGAGAAATTGCAAAGGGCAATATGACCGTAGGTGATCTGGTTATGGTGAATGGACTTCTGTTTCAGCTTTCCATACCACTTGGTTTCCTAGGCAGTGTTTACAGAGAAGTCCGGCAAGCTTTAATAGATATGCGCTCGATGTTCACATTAATGAATGTTGAAACGGCAATTGCTAGCAAACCAAATGCTCCTTATTTAGCTATTGGCCCGCAAAATGCTACAATCGAGTTTGACAATGTATCATTTCAATATGTGGAAGGAAAACCGATTTTGGATGGCCTGTCATGTTCCATACCAGCCGGAAAGAAAATCGCGTTTGTTGGTGGTTCAGGATCAGGAAAATCTTCGATGGTTAGGTTACTTTATAGGTTCTTCGAACCAAGAACTGGCAGAATTCGCATCGCCGGGCAAGATATAAGCGAAGTAGATATTGACAGTTTGCGAAGAGCAATTGCTATTGTTCCACAGGTAAGTCAATACTTTGATTTTAAGTTTATATTGGTAAATAAGAGTTCCATTTCAAAATAGGACTCAGTTTTATTCCATAACACCATTGGTTACAATATTGGCTATGGCGATCTTTCGAAATCTCAAGCTGACATTGAACAGGCTGCTCGAATGGCAGAGTTGCACGAATCAATTATAAGATGGCCGGAAGGGTATGAAACACAAGTTGGTGAACGAGGACTCAAATTATCTGGAGGCGAAAAGCAGAGAGTGGCAATTGCTCGGGCTATTTTGAAGAATTGCCCAATTCTGATTTTTGATGAGGCGACAAGCAGTTTGGATTCAATCACCGAATCGGTAAGTAAATGAAAAAAAAAAATCTAAAAAATTTCAGTTTCCAGATATAGTTCAAAATTTCGTAATTAAAATTTTAGTATTTGTAGGCGGTTAGTTGTCCGTGAAGAACTTGCAGCGACGTTGAGGTACCTCTGTGAAATAGGTGTTCGTTGCCACTGAGAGTGACTTGGTGCAGCAGCGCGTGCATGCGCTGGAAGGCTAGCATCTGCGCCTTCGTGGCGTAGGTTCTTTCTACTGGCATCAAGTTCCACTACAAATCATTTTTCGCATACACGGGGTTGTAGCGTGAAAAAATACGAAACTCAAAACACAAAAAGCAGTTAGACGCAAGCACGACAGATGAAGGTTTCTTGTTAATCATACTTACCGTACTTGTTAGCTGTCAGAAACTTTACTCGTCCCCGACAATAGATTTGTAGTGCATAAAAAAAGTGGGGAATCCAGGTGGATTTGGTGCCCCCTAACACCACTCCTAAATAGACAAGTTCCTGATAGCGTAGTCCACGTGCTAGGACTCTCCATCCCTGGCGAGAGCCCCTTGCTCGTTCAGCGCCTTCAAAATTAATCTATGCTTTTCTATTCGTTGCTCTTGTTCACGACGTTGTGCATCCAGATACTTCTTAACAGAGGCATCAATCAAATTTTTTTTATATTGGCTGAGTTAAGTTCACCTTAACGACTGTGACAAATCTTTGGAACGGAGCGTCTCAATATATTCTTGGAAATCCGCTTTCAGTTGTAGTATGGTTTTAAAACCAATTTCACTTCTTCCACTGCACGTTCCTATCGATTCATTTTGTGTAAGAACTTATCCTTAACTTATCGGTTGAACTGGGCAATTCTTTGACTATTTTACGTTTATTTTATGTTTTTGAATTCTGTATATTGTAACCATTCAAACTGCCGAAGTCAAACAGCAGGTATACCGTTCCGGAAAGGGGATACCATATACCATCAATTTTTGTATCGCAACTAATCAAGAGCAAAATCACTTAGCTTATGCGCATGTACGAAATGAGATTTAAGTACCTTTTCTTAATCACTTTTCACATGTCCCTTTATATCTTGCATCGTGATGGCCAGACGCAAGCTGCAGCCGGTGGCTCACGAAAGGCTCACGAGAGTGAGAACACTTATCCAGCGCCGCCAACCGTTCCGTCCGATAGTTTGCGCGGGCCACGACACACGTCCAGTGCAGGAACTCCTATTGGCTATATTTATTTCGCGCACATTGAAATGTGACAGACAAGTCAAATTACGATGACCATGCAAATGAGGCTACTGTCAATGCGTTTTTCTTTTTTCGTTCAATCTTACCGTTTTGCGGCGCCGCCTGCTCGGGTGAAAAACAAGTTGATAAGATCCAATGATGGATTTCGAAATCCAACTGAAGTTCACAGTGAGCAAGGGCATAATGTTCCCTTTAATTTTACGATAATCTCTACTTCAGATCAAATTCCAAAATTCCGCATCCGTAAATCCTGGCACGCTAAATTACTTTCAATAACTGTCAGATAGGTCTGGCAGGTAAAAACACTCTGCAAAACCGCTCGCTCCCTGACGCACGACAACCATGCAATGTCCTTCGTTACAGGTCGTGTCACTCGCTCCCTTTACATCCCATCTTCTCCGCTTTCGGACCAAAGCCTACCGAAGTAGAAGCCGAAAGCAGCAGCGTCTACAAGTTCTTGATATTTATGGTGATGAAGTATCATTTTGAGGGGTTTGGTTCAATGATGTACACGTACGTTAATAAATGTATATTAAGCGAAGAGTCGACTCTTACATTTATCGTAAGTTTGAAACTTCTTCTTATGCCTTTAAAATCTAAACATAACCCATCATCTCTCAATCCAGATCAAAACTTTTATTACTTGTTGATATATATTAATGCATCTAACTCCGTGACCATAATATTTCACTAAAAGGTGATTTCGTCTGTAACAATCTTAACTGTATGATTATTCCCCGGTGTTGAATCAGTGCTCTTCACAGCTGGGGTAGACTCGAATTCTGTCCGAAAAGTCATTCAAACATATCTTGTTGACGCCAACAGGACTCGAATCAATAATCTTTGGTTTAACTAGCGATCCCACGTCTGAATGATAAACCATTTAAAAAAAATTATAACCTTAAGATCATAAAATGTAATTCAATCACCTTTGAAACTGTTATTCCACCTGCATTCACACATTCACATGCATTCTTTTTAGTGTATTGTAAAATATTTTTTTTACAATACGCTACTGAAATCGCGTCCTGTCTGTCCGTCCGGGTGTCACAGCAAGTTTTCTCGCAAATCACATAAGCTAGAAACATAAAATTTGGTGAGTAGGCCAAAGTGGTGCCCTCTTCAAAGTTGCAGTATAAAATTATTTTTATAAAGTTTTAAGGGGGATCTCCCCACATAGGGGAGTGACCCTTAAAAAAATTGTTTTACCAAAGGTAGTCGATATGGGAATCAAATCAAAGGTCTTGACGCGAACTTTCTAATACAGGTCTTTAACAGCAACTTTTCACTTCGAGGGATGCAGTGGAGAGGAAATGTTCGAAAAAAAAAAGTCCCCCTCGCGATTGGCCACCTTTGGACAGAAAAATCTGAATAAAATCCTGAAGGTAGGTCTTTATGTGTAAAAGCGCCTCCGAAGTCAAAACTCCATCAAATTCGTTAATAATAGTACAATTCAAAATTTATCATTTGCAACAACAATTACACATGATATTGTTTAAATACACGTTCGAAAAAGACCCAAACTCTACAGATGTATCAGGAATTAGACGAAAGTGTTAGAAATTATTTCTAACAATGATATATCACCATGATAACTCAAACTCACGAGAGCTGCCCGATAAGTGCTTAGGCCCACCTACTACTGTTAAAATTTCACCCGAATCGAACTCAAGGGTTTTGTTTTGACCACGTGTGGAAGCGGGCGTGCGAATTTGGGCTGTTGTGCGATGGATTATTATTTCAGTTTGATTTTAAAATTGGAGCTATGGTAACATCCAGACAACCTCTATCTTCTTTTAATATCAACTCTAATGAAGATTTACCAGATTTTTTCCCTTGAAAAAAAACAGCGCGATTTCGATTTCATATAATAAACACTATCAAACTCAGACAAGCTTCCCATCAACTCCCTTGACTTATCTTCATACGAGGGTGGTCCGATAAGTATTTAGACTCACATCCCGATAGCGCCATTATCGCAAGCGAGATTCACTATCGTGTAGACGACTACTGTCAAAATTTCAGCCGAATCGGACTCGTAGTTTTAGTTTGACCGCGTGTAAAAGCGGGCGTGTCCGCGGATCTTAGAAAAATGGAGAAAGAGCAATATCGGTCGGTGCTTCGATTCTTGTTTTTGGAAGAGAAACCGCACAGTGAAATGCTGTGTACGGTGACTCTGCTCCTGCGGTTGGTACCGTAAAAATTAGTTTAGAGAGTTTCATCGTGTTCGCACGTCGGTTTTGGATGCGCTTCTCCCAGGTGCCCCGAAAACGGCTACCAGGAGGATAAAGTGACAAAAACCCACGAGCTCGTCTTGGCAGACCGCCAATTGAAGGTGCGCAAGGTAGCTGAGACAGTAGACATCACAAAAGACCATGTGGGTCACATCCTGCATGAAATTTTGGTCATGAGGAAGCTGTCGGCGCGATGGGTACCGCGTTTGCTCACTCCGGACAACAAACGCAACTGTAAGACCACTTCAGAGCACTGTTTGACGCTTTTAAGTGCAATGGCAACACTTGTACACGCCAGACATCAAGGAGTAGTGGACTTTACCCGGCGAACGTGCTCCGAAGAAGGCAAAGACTGTCCTATCGGCCGTTTTCTGGGATTCACAAGATGTGATCTGCATCGACTATCAGGAGAAGGGTAAAACGGTAAGAGGGCTCTACTACGCCAAATGATTGGTCCGATTCGACGCCGAATTGCAAAAAAAAGGCCTTTGGCGAAGAAAAAAGGGCCCTTCCAGCAGGACAACGCACCGGCTCACACCTCCGTCGTCGCCACGGCCAAATTGGGCTACGAACTGCTACCCGTTCACCGTATTCTTCAGAAATTTGAGACGTATGAGGAGCTCATCGCCGCCATGGAGGCCTACTTTGCAGACTTCGAAAAAACGTATTTTTCAGACGGGTTAAAGAAGTTGGAACATCGGTGGTTCAAGTGTGTCGACCTAAGAGATGATTATGCTGAGAAATAAATCGCCGCTTTTCCAAAATTTTCGGTTTTCTTTTGTAGACTAAGTACTTACGGACCGCCCTCGTAGAGGTCAGCACCCTGAAAATACAATGGTGGCAAATCAAAATACATAATAACCATATGTTAATTTTCAAGCTTATTTTCATTTCAAACGTTAGATTTTTACAATACCCTTCTGGCAGAAGCATTCTCCTACTTTTACTTGTTTCTTTTTAATTTAACCCTCAGCCCCTTTCGTGCCTTTGGGTAGAGATAATTAGAGTATCTCATTATCTTGCGTAGAGATAATTAGAATATCTCATTATATTGCGTAGAGATAATTAGAGTATCTCATTATCTTGATCGAATGTATCGGCACCTGTGTAAGTGATATGGTCAGTACCAGGCTTCGGCCGCTGATCCATCCGCCCAGCTGCGCTACATTCTTTTTTTAAATCAGTATGGGCTTACAGACCATCCGAAGAATTACTCGAAACAAATATTGTCGCCGACGGGTTTGAACCAGGGACCTACGGCTGACACAACAAATATTCTAATCACTACAGCACGCGGGCTACGCATGTTTTCTTATGCATACAAAATTGGTTAGGTTTCGCGGGACGCTCATGCACTAAAACTCAATATGTTCCATCTTAATCTTTAACTGGGGACATAGAGTCTCACAGGCGTCGCGCGTTTTGCAGACGGTTAGCCTTGACCACTTTCTCCCGCTTGCCCCTATTCCGGGTCTCAGTAGCTTTTGTTTTAGTTACAAAACGATCACGGAAGGAGACATCTGTTGTCGGATGCATAGCACGTGAGTAAAAATTATCAAAGGTCGGGCGTAGCCTATCATGCTACATGTACCTTGTTGCCGTACAAATATTTTTCGAACTATTTTTTATATTTTCTTACGGAAAATGGCTGAAAACGAATTCAACATCATTTAATTTGGATCATTTGAGCGACCAAAATTCAGGTTACTCATCAAAAAGCAAATTAATACGCGTCAATAGTGCATCATTTGAAGAGGATGTCAATTCCCTGTTGCTAGCCCCAGACCAATCAGATAACAAAAGTAATTTTGAAGAATGTCTTATATCTAAAAGTGAACTATTACTGCGTCATGAAAATGTTCACGGTGAAGATTCAGAGGACATTCAGATCAATCGAAAAGAAGCTAGAAGTGGTGTGAAGAAACATATAGCTCGAAATGCAGTTGGCAGCGACAGTTCCATAGATGAAGACAACTTGCCTCTCGCGGAATTACGGCGGTCAGATTTTTATTATGGCAAAAATCGCTTTAAATGGTCAAAGACATCTCCTACTGCAAGTTTACGTACACCTATACATAATATCGTTACCCGTGCCATTGCCTAAAAATTGATCCCTTGAGCATCTGGAATAAAATTTTTGATGAAGAAATGCTTCAATGAATTGTGATTTTGACAAACAAACTAATTTCCAGTTACAAGGTAAAGTTTGGCCGCCGAAGCAAACCTGAACTCAAAGTGATTAATATGACTGAGCTAAAGGCTCACTCTTACTATTGCATATTCAGCTGCCTTGAAATCTAACCGCGAACGTTCAGGCTACTTATTTGCTACGGATGGTACTGGTTGTGAGATGTTTAACATAGATGCTGTACGTCGGAAAATAGATTTATCGTTTTGTTACTGTGTTTGCTATTCGACAATCCAGATGATCGCGACGAAAGGAAGCAAGATAACAGCTTGGCAGCAATATCGTTTATATTCAATAAGTTTGTAAACAATTCTCAACAACTATGCGAATTGAGTAGATGAAATGTTAGTGAAATTTCGTGGAAAAAGCCACATGATTTCATGTATGCCAAAGAAGCCACGTAAATATGGGCTATCACACGAGCTTTAGCGATGCAAAAAATTCCTATTTTAATAATGGATATATTTACACTGGAAAAGGCTCTGATAGTATAGGACTGACCTCACAACATAACTAGCTTCTCGTGCCTACCCAGTGCGTCTTGCGATTGATAAAGCCTATCGAAGGAAGCAATTGAAATGTGTCTGCTGACAACTGGGTCTCTTCTATAGAACCCATTAAAGAATTGGAAAAACAGAAGCTTACATATAGTATGTAGGCACTATGAAAAAAATAAACATAAAATACCAAGTGAATTTCAACCAAAAAAAATCGTGAAATCCAGTCTACTTTGATTGGTTTTATAAACAAAAAAATGTTAGGCTCATATTCGTGATACTTGTGTCTTCAATGGATTATAATAAAGAGGTCGACAAAGATACAAAAAAAACTGAAGTACTTCTTTATTATAAAGCAACTAAAGGAGGTGTCGATGAAGCTAACAAAAAATGATCCATTTATTCCAGCAGCCGCCGAACGAGAAGATGGCCAATGTTACTCTTCTACCGCATTCTGGATTTGAACGGCATGAATGCTTATATACTTCATAGTATACATCAGCCCAAGATTCAGTACAGAGGAGATTTTTTTAAAAATTTAGCCGATTTGATAGTACTTCCCCGTATCCAGAGTGTAGTCTCCATTCAATTACCAAGAGAGCTACAGTTAGTGATAAACGAGTTTTAGGTGAAAATATGGTCGAAGAAGGTGTACAAAGTCATGAAATTGCCCAAGACAAACGAAGGGCGTGCAGAATTTGTCCACCTGAATTGCACAGGATGACGTCGGCTGCTGCAATCCCGTATGCTTGCAATGTTCTCACCCCTTGTGCAAAAATTTCAGAAGTAACTATAATGCTGTTTTATATTCTGCTACGTGCTACACATATAAATTCTACTAAAACGCTTAAATAATGACGTTATATCAAACGGCTGAAAAGTACCATGAACTGCTATATCTTTTATTTTTTTTAATATTTGATAGTAAAAACTGATTGAAATTACATGTTTATTTTTTATTACATGCTCATGGTTGAATATCACACTATTTCATAAAATTCGTATTAATTTCTGTAACAAAAATTAACTTCGAATGTAGTAGCCTGCGAGACGTCATGTTCCTTATAGTGTTCTCAATTTTTCATGTCGCCTGTTGAAGATTAAAGCTTTCTTTTTCCACCGCTTCTTTTGCTTCTTTCGGGTTATTGAAAAAAACTTGGTCAATCCGTTTTGCTTCACATCCGCAGTTTGGCAATTTGCTTCTTTGTTAACCATAAGCAATCTAAACGGAGTTGGTTTCGCCGGTTTACCGTTGAATTTCCTTTCGAAAATAACTGTAAATATTAGATTTTTTGATAATTAATGTGGTTTTTTCATGTTTTCAAAGTAAATTTATTTATATTAAACATTAATAAATGGTACATTGACCATTTTGTTGGATGACCTTTTGCCATATTTCGGTAAGTTGAAAAATTCCACATCCGAAGAAGCCTTGCTTTTAGAAGCGAAGAACCGGTCCAACTCATTTTTGATAGCCTGATCGGAATTGAAAGTTTTACCATTCAAATAGTTTTGAAAGGAGCGAAACAAATGATAGTCTGATGTTGCTAAGTCACGGCTATAGAGTGGATGTGGCACCAGTTCTCAATTGAGCTCCATTAATGTTTGACTGGTTATCAAAGAGGTGTGGGGTCTGGCGTTATCATGATGGAACATCACGCCGTCGCGATTGGCCGATTCAGAGCGTTATTTTTATTTCTTCGTTCAATTTCGATAGTTGACAACAGTAGTCATTCAAATCAATAGTTTGGCTTCTTGGAACCAGCTCAAAATAGACTAAACCCTTGGAATCCCACCACAAAGAAAGCATAATCTTCATTTGGTGAATATTGGCTTTAGATGTCGATTGTGGAGACTCATCTTGCTTGGTCCATGATCGTTTTTGGACTACGTTATCGTAAACAACCCATTTTTCATCACACGTTATGATTCTTTTTAGAAATGGGTCGGTTTGGTTACGATTCAGCATAGAGTCGCATATGTTAATTGGTTTGGTGAGGTGGATTTCCTTTAATTCGTGAGGAACCCAAACATCCAGTTTGGTTAAATAACCTAGCTGTTGGAAGTGCAAGTAAACGGTTGAATTCGATACGTCGAGCTTATTTGCTTTCTCTCGAGTTGTCATACGCCGGTTAGTTTCGAATAACGCCTTTATTTTGTCATCAGTAGTGGTTGGATGACCAGTAAGTGGTGCATCTTCCACATTAAAATTTCCAGAACGAAAGCGAGCAAACCAACGCTGATACTGGCGTTCAGTAAAGCAGTCCTCACCATAAACTTCACACAATTTCTTTCGAGCCTGCACCGCGTTTTTGCCCTCTCGGAAGTAAAATAATAAAATATGCCGAAAATGCTATCTTTGATTGTCCATTTTCAAGTTTATTTTCAAACAACTTGTTGTTTTCTAATGACACTCAGTTTTTGACTGAAGATAGTCTAAAGTCTAATCTTTAAAATGGTGTAAATAATATAAGCCACGCAATATTTACTACATGGAATATGCAGTTCACGTCATCTATGAGAAAAAACGACTTAAACTATCAAACAATCCAATCGTTTTTCCGTAGAAAGAAGATCATAACGGTGGTTTTTACCCTATACTGTGGTTGTTTAATTATCATTCTGATGTCTGCTTCCATGTTGCTAATTTTTTTTCGTTTGTGATAATCGACGTGGTTGTTTTCATGTTTGAAGCGACGTCATTTGCCTTCGGGATGGCATCAAAGTCTTTTCTTTCACCCCTTTACTGGGAACAGGCTGATGACTTGCCATTATTCTTCTTCTTTTTTTCATTTTCAATCATTTCGTTATTTGGTTAACTTGCCGTTGCTGTTATAACATTATTAATCTCTTCTGGATTAGGTGAAAATTTCTTCCCATTTACCTACTCCATTATAGAGCATGTGGTAGCACAAAATCACTAATAACTTTTGTCACTTCACACCAACCTATTAATGATTTCAAGGGTACTCGCCTATTTAGATAAATTGATCGAAAATGTAGAGAAGCTATTTCGCAGTAAACACCGCCAATTCACACTAAATGAATTGTTGCTTTTAGCAAACAAAAAATCAAGAATGGCGGAAAAAGCTTTCCTAATTATGAATCACGAGCGGTCACTGAAAGGAGATGTACCGTCTAGTGCGATTGGGCAAAGAATGTCCACTTTGATACGTGCGAAATTGTCTATCTCAAAAGTCAAACCACGTGTGACGTTTCCAATCAGACTACGTCCGTCACTTGATATGGAGTGCAGCGAATGATAACAAGGTGACATCGTTCATGATCAATTAAAATGTAAATTGCCAAATTGCTGACGTCAAACGAAACGGCTTAAGACTCAGTTTTTTTTACCCGCCCTAAGAAGCCAATGAAGCAATTCAAAATGAATTCTTTAAAAATGCATTTATCCCAGGAAACTTCATCTAAAGATATGGAAAAATTCGTGGTATCGAATTGAATTTTGACCTAAACAAGCTCATCAGTATTGCAGGACCTTGCAATAAGATGGGGTTAAATATTAAGGATATTAAGATAGTCAACGCAACTAAACTCAACCGGACTGACCCTGTTTTGTTGGCAGCTACAGCTACTGTGTCAGGAAGTACCCTACAACCGACCTGACAGGTATTAAAAACTTCTTCTAGAGATTGCATGAATACTTCTGACATTATTGATGACATTGGATGTCCCATCCTCAATCCGTCCTTGGCAATATATGTGTTGCTATTGAACTTGAAGTAGTTCTGTTTAATTGCTGTCGTTATGATGCTTAATAATTCTTCCGTAAATCGCCAGCTGTGATTCAGCGTGATTTTTTCATTTGAAATGGCCAGGATTTCATCCACGGATATAGAGGTGTAGAGATTGATGATGTCTTACGATAGAAGTCAGCAGCTGTTCTTCAATGTTAGAGACGAGGTTGAGGTGCTAATTCGCCGCTGTGTTTTAATGTGTGTTTGTCTTGTTACGTGCTAGTTTGTTTGCAGAAGCCGGGTAGTAATTGACAACAAGTCACATAGGAATATCAGGGGTATTTGGTTTTAAGCTGGATTGCCAATTTTTGTCGCACGTCATAGTAGAATTGCATAAGTTTCTCGGTCCGAATGATGTTGGTAATTTGTTGATAGGATTGTAATAGTTGTCAGTTAATTTCATCCTTCTTTATGTAGTATGCTCTGATTTCGTTTTATATGCGTAATATTTGGGCACTTCGATGTATGTGTCGTGTAGCCGCTGTATTTTGCTGTATTTTAATGTTGGCAAACACTGGTGTTATACAATATTTCAGAAACTGCTTGTTGAATCATATGTGAAGAAGTCGTAAGGTTAGGTTCTCGAATTCTCGCAACAGTATCGCCTGACGGGCTATGTTGAAGTCAATTATTTCGTTTTTTTTTCCGCAGGCAAATTCAAGTTGATTTTTTATTCCCATCGGGTCTTGCATCATTTTGATTGAAAACATGTTTCAACTCTTTAAAGTCATCTTCAGTTCTAAGGGGTGGATGGGGGCAGCTTTTTTTATAGGAATGGAAAGGGTGTAGCAGTTAGCTAAATACGGTCAGGGGATATTAAGTCTTTTGTCTTTTGTTTATTTGATTATCCGTCTGTTCTGTGTCATCTCGTTTCGTTTCCCATTCCTTTAAAAAGAAGCTTCCCTCCACCCACTTGTAATGATTTTCAGATCTCATTCGCTCCGTCTAAAGATTTCCCGAAGAAAATCTAAAACAACCTCTCATCGGTTCTAGACGTGAAGTCTTGGAACGTGACAACGGACTGTACCCATCAGGTCCATAAGTCCGGACACTAAGTCTATTCCGAGGTGGCTGGTGGCTAGCTAGTTTGGAGAAGAGTTTGGGTCGCAGATCTTACGCGAGCAGACTAAGTCCGAAATACAAAAACCCAGCCACCGGCTTACATGCCCGACTGACAGCGCGTCGAACATTTTCCAACGACTCTACTTCAAACTATGTTAACTTTGTTCCTCGGAAAAGCACCAAAGACAACCGCTGAACAAAAACTACGCGCTCCCAAATGTACCGACGCGGTGCCCAAAATAATCTACTCGAATTTAAAACCGAAAAAAAATCTACTCTAACAAAAAAAAAAATTTAAGATATGGCACCGCGTATCGACCACATCACGAAGCCGACCATTCGCGGATTACTGAAACCCTACCCTCTCGGCGGCATACTCACCTTTCGCCTACATTATCCTTCTGAAAGGGGACGGGTTTACTAGAAAGGAAAGACGTGATTTTTAACTCAACAATTCATAATTAACTTTAATTCACGTTGAACCATATAAACTACAGTCATACTAAGAACTATACTTAGCAACAAGCTAAGTTACCCTGGAATATATGTAAAATTTAAAACCCTGGAATATTCGCGTAGGCGTGAATGTTCTGATTAAGTTTCGTTTTGTATTAATTCGCTAAGTAAAGAATGTGAATAATCATAGTTTCACATAAAAAGGAGTTGGCTGAACATTCATTTGATTGGAATACATATAAAAGTTCCTTGTCAAAATATTCATGTTAAGATTATTGAACCCCTTTATTTTTTTTTTTGTCTCGCACAGGGCGCATTTGCTTATCACTAACAATAAATAATACTTTACAGTTTTACATTTAATCTAACTAGTACGCTAAATATTTTGCTAACATTTTTATAACCTCCCATTATGATATAGTTAACTTGAAGTGATAATAAGGTAGAACCTCTAAATGATTATAACGGCCATAAGAAAGCATTCGATATATTTCTACATGCAAAACATTTCATATGTGTTCACGTTTCTGTAAAGATTTCATTCTAAGATATAATCTTAATCCACCCAACTTCACTTGAATACATGGGAAACAACAGTAACGTGAGTATTCAAAATAACCTGATTGAACTGGCTAAGAAAATGTGCAAAAATTAATGGGTGAATATTTTCTTCTTATTATTATTCAGCCTGTTTAATGCTATGTTGCGAACTACTAATTTTTATCTTCTGGTGGTAAACAAACAGTTCTAAACCTAAACAACTATTTATGCCACCTATAGTGGCGTGTTCGTTTTTTTAAAAATGGGTTAATATTACACAATTTAAGGAAGTATCGCTGGGCCCAGTGCATATTTTTCTTGCTTCAATGTGTTGATAAAATCTATACATAATTGAGTATTCAGGGGGTTAGTCCCATATCTTACTAAATTTTTCAATAACTCGCGGTGCTATCGATAAATAAGTGGAAATGTGAAAAAGAAATCAATTTTTTCCCCTATGATATATCTATTCTAATTTAAGGAATATAATGACTATTAAAAATAATGGCTTTCAGTACTTAATAGTAGAAAATCGAATTGATGTTTTTGCCAATTTTCGGTGAATAGCTAATGGTTTTTAATTACATCGTAAATGCTTTCTTCATTAGTTTTCCAATCAACGATTTGCGTGCGAATGAAATGAATATAGTTCAATTTATATCACGGGCGTTATAAAAAAATTTTTAAAACTAAAAGAGATATATTATATATAGCATACAGGTTACGAAGATATATAACTATTAGCAAACGCGTCTCTAATTGCGATTCCATCTTCGTCGTCATCTGCATTTACTTTAGCTATATGCGTGTTAATTTCATTGTTTGCTCGGTCTTCTTATTCACTTAGTCAGGACCCCATAACGAATTCGAATTCCTCATTAAGAAAATTACATAATACACACACGTTTTAATGATGGTATCACAATTTGTCTCGCGAACCTCAAGACCTTGACTGAGTATAGCAAATCTAGATTTTATACCAACGAATGTGTCTAATATAATACCATATAATACTTTGACATCGCGACAACATATTATTAAAAACTTCAGCTTCTTCAGACAAGGAATCGCTGTCTTTGTAAGGTTCCAATATGTGTTTTGATAAGCGAAAATTTGAATTAACAACTAAACAAATCAGAACCTGAGTTTCTCCAATGACTTTTGATTTCATGATCAGTAGCTCATTTGTTTCGAGATCTTGTTTCAAACCACTTTTTCCGTACTCCAGTGGATCAATGATGTTTCCATTTACGCCGATATTAATGTACATAACGTCTGCATTTATATATTGATTTCGCGGTGTTATTGTGATGCTATTGTTATATTGAGCATACCGTAAAGTTAGAGTCAGGAAAACAGACGATATATCAAATTAAAAGTGATTTAACTTTGTACATTAACTAAACTGAAAAGATACACTATGATAACTGTTTTGAAATGCTAATTATGAGAGCATCATATGACTTTCACATAGGGGCGAGCACTATGAATATTGCATGGGTGAAAAGATTGTCCGGCACTTCCTTATCTCTTCTCAAAGTACGCGAAATCGCGAATTTCAGTTGTTTAACTCGCGACAACAAGCAAAAACATAGCCACCATTTTTTCACTTCTCGCCCACGTCCCGGTGCCGTCGCCGCGAGCTCTCAGTTTTGTTTTTACATCCTTCCTCACCAGTCGACGTCAGCCGCAGAGACCTGTCAACCAACCTTATCAGCTCGTTGGGACATTTATATATAGGGGTGACAGATTTCTGCGGAATATCGATCCGCGGGGTCGCGGTTATCACACACTTGTTAGAACTGTAGATGAATTTAAAGAGTAGAAACGCGTTTTCAGTCAAATTAATGCAAGGCCTGACGGGAATAAAAAATCAAATCTAATCGGCCTGCGGAAAAAACGATATAACTGACTTAACCTAAATTTGTTTAAAGCCATGTTTTTTACTGTATGCGACAATACTCTAGCAAAAGACCACTCTCTTGTAGTTGATCGCTCTTTTTCTTATCGTTTGTTGTGTAGTTCCTGAACAAAGTGCAGCAAAGCAAATTACTTAGATCAAAATTCCTCCTATTATAACTTAAATTACAACCCAGCACAATTCAGCGTTTTAATCAATTTCATTGTTTTTAAAAACACAACTTAGCATATTGCCTATGGTTCAATATTTTCAATTAATGTAAATGCTACCTTGCAATTCATTCACCAACCAAAACGAACTATGTTAATTGTAAATAAAACAAAATGTTTTCTGAGAAGTATGTTAATATTTTTTATTATAATAGAAGGATCTATGACAATTATATTTAAAACAAAATATTGTCCAAATGCTCGCCACGGCTACGATGACATACTTCTATCCGATGGTCCATATTTTCAATGACTCTGAGACATAAATGAGGTTCAATGTCGTTAATGTGCTCAATTATCTCATCCAAGAACAGGCTTATTGACGTACACTTTTTCTTTTAAATATCCCCAGAGAAAGAAATGCAACGGTGTCAAATCACACGATCGTGGCGACCAATTAACATCGCCACAACGTGAGGTAACGCGGCCACTGAATTTCTCGCGCAAAAGAACCATTGTTTCGTTGTCTGTGTGGCAAGTGGTACCATCCTGTTGGAACCACATATCGTCCAGGTCCATAACCTCAATTTCTGGTCACAAGATGTCCGTTATCATCTCGCGATAGCGTACACCATTCACGGTAACTGCTTGGCCGTCCTCATTTTCGAAGGTGTGCCCCATCGCTGAAGATGATTTTCTTTGTAGTCACCATTCCCTTCTGTCTGTTCAACCAACCATTCGGCGTATTGCCGACGCTTGAAATGATCAGTAAGCTTCAGCTCTTGAGTCAATTGACCCTTGTAAGCGTGTAAATTCAAATCTTTATTCAAAATTCGCATCAGTGATGTTCGTGAGATGTTCAATTGTTGGGCACGACGACGAGTCGAGGTTGACGGCTCTTCTGCCACACTATCGCGAACAACAGCAATGTTTTCCACAGAACGAACTGGGCGAGCATGCACAGGTGATTTCACATTTCCTACAGACCCGGTTTGCTGAAATTTGCGCACAATTCTCTCGATTGTGGACACATTTGGTCGATTATGCTGACCAAAATAATCACGAAGTGCACGAAATGCATTTTGATTTGAACGCCCTTTTCGAAATAGGCTCCAACAACCTTAACACGCTGTTGAATTGTGTACATCTCCTTGGTTAAATTTGTCAAACACTGAAACATAGAAATGTTAAATTAAGTTGCGCGAAAAACTTGACGTTAAGGTGTGACACAATTAACGTCGTGCATTATGGTTGGACCACCCTTTAGTTCAGTATTTTGAATTTAAATACCAGCTTGCATGATTATGCGACCAATCAAATTTCACAATTTCTTTTTGATGATTGTGGATAAAATTATTATAAACACACTTTAATAAATTAATAAAGAAAACTTCTTTCATATTGATCAACCATAACAAATCGAGTACTTTTATTTACTCCCAGTTTCCCAGTCTACCCTAATTCGAAATTCTATAACCATTGAGTATATCGAATTATCCCCAAAACTCCTCAATAACAGCTGGTGTGGCTGGTTTTTTTGAGGAACAATCCTTCCTAACTATTTCGGTTTGCAGGATCCATTTCTCCGCCGAAACGTTTATGCTTAGCTTTAGAATACTTCAAGAGGGTCCTATGGTTCTTTTCCATCACTGATCCGCTAACTAAGTGCTAACTTCTCCTTCATATTCTCCTAACATTTTGCACAAATGACGCAAATACTAAGTAACTAACCAATATCACACCGGTCTGTGCGAAGCATGCCATGGCCACTAAAGGTCTTGCAGCATAAGGAAGGTTGGGATAAAAAAAATGTTCAATGCAAGGCACAAATATAACGACCATGAACACCTAATTAATTCTTCGTTTAACAATTATCTCGTCTTTGTATAAAAAAATGCCCACAAGTTTGTGAGAATCACATCAAATATTTTGCCCTGCATATGTTGATCTTTTTTATTTTATAATATAAATAAAAAATATTTAAATCAATATACGTCATCAAAACTGCAATAAAGTGTGATGTTGAGTCGTTATTCAGAATAATGTTCTAACCATTTTCAGTATTAGTTTGAAAAGAAAAGAGATTGCTATTATACTAACAGGAAATTATACAAATCGATTTTAACTGCAATGCCAGCAACCTCATCTACGTCCTTAAAAAATATTATTTCTAATTTTCTGAATTGCACTCATTAGTGACTATTTAAACCTATAATGTGAAGAAGTCTCTTGAAAAATAAAACAGAAACTTAATTAAAACTAATTTTTCAGAATATATTAAACGCTTTAACCCGTGCCACAGAAGGCCGTACTAGCATCTGCATAGCTCACCGTCTATCAACCGTCATGGACGCAGACGAAATTTTTGTACTCGATTGTGGACGTATCGGCGAACGTGGAACGCATGCAGAACTGTTAAAGAAAGGTGGTCTCTATGCCAAATTGTGGGAAACACAAAATAAATTCGGTCCAACATTAATCTAAATCGAACTAGTACAACCAATCCTTAATCTTAAGCGTAACTCAAGTTGTTAATTTGTTATATCTTATATATCAATGTGAACATAAAAAAAAACATCTTTATTTTTGTATTTATTGTAAAATATATTTTATCCTAAATGTAAATGAAATTCAACTTTGTTTAGTAGTAAGCATGTAAATACTTTTGATGAAGACCGACATTCATGTGATGGAATTTAATGTTGTACATCTTTAGTGAATAAAGACATTATACGACGTTAAAAGGTGTTTTTTTTCTGCCAAACAAATAAGATCATTCGAGATGGAATAGATTTAGACAAACCTAGCTCTCACAAAAAAAAATACTAACAGCACAGATTACAAGTAAATTGCTATTATTTGCCTAAATCAACAAATATATTTCTTTCAAATAAACTAACTTATTAACATACAATACAATTTCAAATATTAATGCTTCAATATTTTAATTTGGGTCTTCAATTAAGCGTAAATAACTTTATTGCAGATAATATCAAACAAGCAGACCAAACGATGTTACTAAAAAATGTTTCTCTTTCACCAAATTAGAAAAGCATAATCGTCATTTTTTAATTTCTTCTATTTTATATACATAGAACATTCCGTAAGTTCAAGCCTAGACAGGATTTATACATTATTTTAGACAGCACACATATAGCTTCGTTCTCATTTTGTATCAGATTACAGCATCTACCTGTTATACCTCATATGTTATATCGTTTCTGTCTTTTGCTTTTGCCATCATGAGCACGAAGCAACTACTTTCTCTTCCTAATCGCGATGGCTTTCATGTACGTTCTCTTAGCCGCAGGGGCATTGGGACTCCATATATAAGAAAAAGTAATGAATTACCGACATGATATAAGAAGTACTTGTAATTTTCCATTCGACTCATAAACTCATCCCAAAGTGGTAGAATTCTCCGGTTTGTTGATTGATCCAGATTGACTTTCATATCAGCCATGGTTTGATTTATAAATGTATACATATAGCAGGAAGGTCTTTTACTTACTGTAGTCACTCGATGTACCTGGCCAGGATCAATGGCGATTCTTTGACCAGCTCCTACTGCCAAGGGACAACTACTTTCCAGTTCTTCTGCTAATTTCTCATAATGTACAGCGCCATTCAAAACAGTTAATGTAACGTTTGTCAAGTCACTTGAGATATAATTCTCCAGCGCAAGTCCGGGATAGTCAGCTATAAACAAACAATCAGAATGATTGCTCCAAGACAGGACATCGTCTGCCATTGCCCTAAGGAGTGGGCGCATATAATTCAATTCCTTGAGTAGAGGTAAAACCCATTCAGTTGTTTCGAATGGAGACCATTTTGCTTTGAGTATGTCAACACGTGGATCAAACACTCTTTGTTGAAACCGACCATTCATTGAGCACCAATTATCGAAATATATTGAAAGGTTCTTGGAAGTTAACAATGTGCGAGGATTTTCATGAAAATCTTTGATAAGGTTTCGCTCAATGCATTTCGCATACTGTTTAGCCATATCTGCGTGTTTGGTCCATCGATCATATTCCGTGAATGCGTAGGGTTCCAAATAATGAACTTTACCATTATTATTGTCTACTACTTTGACAGAGGCTGAAAGCGTATCATACGCATGAACCATCATATCCCATGAGTATCCATACGCTCCATTTGTCCAATTATTGTAGCCCTTAGTGATAAAATGTGAAAATGGTAGGAACAGTTGTACACCACAATAAAAGAAGATAAATAAGACTCGTATTTTCTGACCGATAGTTGATTGTGGTTCATCTTTCTCGTCTCCTGGTTTACTTGAAAATGTCATACAAGGCAACTTTTCCTTTTTAGAAGAAGCACCTTTTTCATCAGATGCTGAAATCAAACGTTTCAGTCTCATCCAAGTTTTTCTCGGCAAATCGAAATGATAAAATAAGTGCAGCTCCGCTAAACACACCCAAGGAAACATGCCTGCAAATTAAAGTACATCATTTTGGAACACACTTATAAAATCAAAATCGTTTCATCTCACCTATCGTAAAAAGACGGGAATTCATCAAATGAAAACTCATAACGAATGGTGTAGCCGCAATCCTAGTCCTTTCATATGTCAACCAAAATGCTATCGTCAAATCGAAGATGGCAGTAAACCAATGAATTATGAGTAATTCAACTAATTCGACGCTCAAAAATAACCGAAAAGGTGTGAACAACCAATGGTATCCTAGATTAGTCATAGCATATCCTGAGAGCCATTCGAATGTCATCTTTTTCAAACCCGCAAGGAAGTATAAAATGAAAAATTGAAATTTGATTAGAAAGTAATTCCAATATGGAACCACTTGCTCCGTTTGAGATAGCTGCGGGTAGTCTAGAGACCTGTTAATAAAAGCGTAAGCATCTGACATACGTTTATGTAAAAATAGTTCATACCAATATCGATTGGCATCAGTGAAGAATAAAAGAAATGCGCATAAACCATACAAGTAGCTGTGGTTATTCCAAGCTGGCTTGTCCAATAAAAATACATACGCATATGGAACTAGGAACATAAAGCATGCCATCCGAAACTTGTAGCCTAACATGATTCCTAGTGCTCCAATCCACATTGTTAGGTACACAACACCCATGTAAGGTAAAGAAATTGGCTGGATAAAGTCAAAAAGCGGAAAATGACAATGCCTAGATTCGCCGAATCGTAAATCTAAAGTTGCTCCGCCTCTTTCCTCAGGAATATCAATCAACATGCATAATCCTTAAAAAAAATTATCAAGCGAAATTTTCATTTTAATCTTCAAATAAACTTACCAAATAGTATCCTAAAAACGCCTAACCCAGAAGCATCTATTGGTTTATGCAACCATAGTGTAAATCGGTTGAAGGATAAGAAATTTGCATAGTGATGTCCACTAAAACTGGAAATAAGTCTTTTGATCCATGCAATTCGCTGGCATTTATTTGATGATTCACCGCCATGATCCTGGTTAATATTTTCCAGAAATGTTTTCTTGGTATCCATTGCTAGAATCATGTAGTATCTTAATTAATTGTTTGTTGTTTTGTGAAAACTAAGTTCAATTTTATTTGTGTGTAGCTTTTGGCCACTTTTTTAATTTAATGATAAATATTTTATCTTATAAAGAATGAAAATCTAAACTTTAAATAAATATCGGTAAGATTTGGTCAGTTCTTCGGACGGACTATAAGCCTGTTCAGTTATGATACGTTCTGGTTTAAAATCACAAGGTATCGCAGGTGGGTGGACGAACACACGGCCAAAGCGTGGTACTGACTATATTACCTTCCCGAGTTGCCGATATATTCGATCAAGATAATGAGATACACTATCTCGAAGCGGAAGCCCCAAGAGGATTGTAGAGCTAAAGCAAAAAAAAAAAGATTTGGTAAGGTTACTTATGAAATTCTTTGTAGCTACATAAATGAGTTGCATATTTTTTAATAATTTTTTTCTGAAAAATTATTAGAGAAGAAAAATGTTAGAAGAAGATGGTTTCGACGTGTGTACTAGTTCTCATCGGGCCATCACTCTTATTAGATACACACCGGAGGTGAGAGAGTTATTTTTAATTTTTCTACTTATGCGAACTCGCCTTATCTTTCTGTGCAGACTGTAACGAATCATCAGTCATAATTAATTACCGCACTCACTGTTGAATTGACCTGGATAAACTCTACAATTCCTGAAAGGAAGGTTAGTTATAATGTTTGACCGCGTTTACCAATTCTGAAATCTGAGTACCACTGAACTGTCCTAATCAACTGAGTCGGACCAGTGTTTCAACCACATCACGATGATTATATTTTTTTTTAAGTATAACATCTCAGCCTAATTCATTGGCTCTTTTCGACAAACCAAAGTAGGCGATAATGTGCCGCGTTATAGATGCGCGGCATATACCTGTATTCTTAATTTCGACAAAAGAGGTGGACAGTAATTTTAATTGAAAATAAGTATAACTATTAATACTACACTTTTGATGATTGATTGTACACGAAAATGATTTCAATTCATTTTGCACTTAAACGCGCAATAACTTTCATTTTCGGCCCTGTCACTCATGAAAACTTCACTTCTACCATAGACACAGACCTCTTCTATTGTCCCCACATATGGTAGAAATCAATGAGACTAAACTTCACGAATTGTATTATTGTTGCCACCGTGATCGTTCTACCTGGGGAAAGAAGATTCAAATTGTTTCGTAATTATAGGTCTTGTTGGTTTTGGATAGTTATTTTCTTTGCATCGCAAATTTATTACCCGGTACTTATTGTTTTTAGAAAATTTGTGAACCGGTATTTACTGCTGTTTTAATGTAATTTGTTGTTAAATTAAATACGAGCGATGGCGACGGTACCACGTGCGATTGTTTAAACATGTAACTTTTCAAGGCCAACAGGGACCTAAACTGATATCTTCCAATATAATTAGAACCAAAACACATAGCATGATATGTCTCAGTTTTGCTCAACATTGTTCTGAAACACATCGCCAGAAAGACACTCGCTGACACCACGGGCATACTAATAAAATTGACATCATGAAAAAGTGATTCCCTAAGAAGCAAAAACATAGTCTGACAAAATCTTACCTTGCGAGAGTCAAACCTTACTGTACCAAATAATACTTTGCTTTGGCATCCCAGCCAAATTAGTCCGTCTTACTAAAATGACAATGATCATCAATAACCAACTCACCGATGCCTTTGACACAAATATCGAAATAAAGCAGGGAGATGGGCTGGCCCTCTTGGTATTCCATTGAGCTCTGGAATACGTTATGAGAAAGCTGATACATGAGGTACGTTTTTGTACAAGTTGAGCCAAGTAGTAGCCTATTCGGACGACATCAACATTTCATCGCGATCGTTAACAACTGCCAAAGAACTTTTCCTGAAACTCGATAGCGAAGTTAAACTAGCAGGATCACAAATCAATGAGAATAAAATAAAACTCATGACGCAGTTAAGGAAAAATACTTCAAATACACAAAATACATAGCTGGTGAATATAATATAAAAAATATGGGTGTATTTGTATATTTAGGCGCCAAAATAACGAGAACCTGTAATGAAAGAGACGAAATACGCCGAAGAATACAGCTCGAAACCAAAATATTTTATTCAGTTTTGACGATCTTGAAGACAAGCTGCATACACAGCAAAACAAAGCTCCAAACATACAAATCTGTGATAAGACCTGTGCTATGCTTTGTGTGTGAAGCATGAACTCTAACCCAATCATCTGCAAATACATTGAACACCTTCGGGGGACGGGTCCTGAGGCGAATAATTGGAGCGAAGCTAGACGGGGACCAATGGTAAATTAGATACAACCGTGGGCTGTATGAAATTTTTGACGAGCGAGAAGTCTCAACGATTCTAAGACTGTGGAAGCTGCAATGGACTGGGCAGGTGCAACAGGTGGACGAACAAGGGATACTCAAAAAGGTATTCACTTTTTGCAGGAAGTGAAGGCCCAAGAGGGGCTGTTGTGCTACGAAGAAGAAGAAGCATTCCCTAATTACAGTTCATTCATTAAAAAAATACTTAATTCACGAGTTTGAACAGCCCGATGCTGCCATTTCCTGGGTCACTATTTCAAAGTTCCTGACTCCTACATTTATGAATTTCAACTGATTCCGCCGTATCTAACTTCCAGACATTTCTGATGAATGTGATGTGTTCCGTTGTAACCTCATGGTTATCCCGTATCATATGATCCGCTACCTTGAATCACAACTTGAATTTTCTTTCTTTTCCCTTTTGTTTGCTAAACCTCACACCTATCGACCTCCTTGTCAGTCCAATCGAACTACCGTAGCAATTTACGCATGATATTCGGTAAATTCCGCTTCCTTGCATCTTGTGAAGGGGATCCTTTATTGTTGCTCGACTTGTATAAACCAGATTAATAGCTAGTTTTCTCAGAGCATTCCACATTGTATTCATTGTAGAGTTGTATGCTATTACCAGTTGTTTTCGCTCATCGGCTATCAGAGTCAGCGTTGAAAATCTCCTATTGAAGTTCTGGTTCGTTCACTTTTGTATAAGTTTTGTGACTTTTCTCCTCGGATATCCGTTCCACTCAGCTAATTTATATATGTATATCGTTCCTTTTTGTCGCCCTTTGTTATTTAGAGGAAGTGAGAGCTTTCTATTAATTAACCAATTAAAGCTCGCTCATTTTTGCGGCTGGCAATGGTTTGATAAAAACGGTATATTGCCAGTAGATTTGCGGTATATTTCAAATTCTAGCGCATCTGATCTTCTACACACCATTAAGTCCAGAAAAGGGAGTCATCCATTAATTTCTATCTCGTACGTGAAGATGATATTTTTATGCATGAAATTTATCTCGGTGGGAGTTTGTTGAACTTGTCCCTGCTTGATGATTGTATACACGACGGCAACACATCTTACCCATCGCACCAGTAGTTTTACTTCTTTTTGTAGCTTTTCTTCCAAGTGGAACAGGAAAATCTCACTTAAAAATGGAGTCAAAAGGTTTCTCAATGGATCATCATGCGTCTGCTTAAAAAATTTTTGCCTAAAGATGAAATAGCTTTCATTCATGCATTCCCTTACCAGTTTCAAATACATTCTTGTTTTCGCCTCTCAATTTTCACTCGTTCGTTTATGAGTAGCTATTCTTCAAGTATGACGAGAGCTTTTTTGATCGGTATACTAGGAAACAGCACTTTTACATCGAACGAAACTATCCCGTCATCTTCTTCTAACGGTCCACAAGACAATACTTTTGAACTCGTCCGAGTGTTTAACTAATCGTGTGGTAAAACATACCATTTTTATTGAATTCATTGACCAACCATTTAGCAATTTTCCGCGTAGGAGCATTTTCCGCCGAGACGAATAAGCCCCAAGAAAACTTTCCCTATCCAAACAAAAGGTACTGAGTGCCATGATCTCACTTAGGGAAAATCAACAGGTCATGAGGTCACTTATGGAAAATCAACAGGTTATGAGGTCAATCTATAGGCCACACAGCAGTTCCGATAGGGAAAAATGATGCAAGTATTCACTTTTGTGTCGACTATAGACAACTCAACAATGTCAGTAAGAAAGACAGCAAAACTCCATCGCAGATTGACCATATCACGGACACCTCTACAGACGCAAACAGATTCTCTATACTCGATCTTAAGAGTGGCCATTGCCAGACACAAATCGATAACAAGTTGGGTAGACAGAGCTACCCTCATGTTAAAAGAGGTTTGTACTCAACCTACGATATAGAGACACCAATTTTTTTTTTTTGTGGTAGGGAGGTGAATGCCATTTATGCATAGAGTGTGGGACTCCCATGCGCGACTGGACTACTCACTAAACACCTCCCCTCTCAACCTGAGAACCCAGCCTGGAACCGTTTGACACATTACTTCGGGCCAGGTCTCGTTTTGTTACGCCGTGAGGTAGCTTCAAGCTGGGGGATCCCCCTGCTAGTGGGAGGAGAATTGCCAGACAAGCGATCCCCCAGCCCCAACGCCTCCGGCTGCTGTTTGTCCCTTTTATCTTTGAAGATTGCCCGAACATAATGTGCAACCTGACTCCATTTGTCAACCAATTCGAGCATCACTGCGACTATACTATCCGGGGTGAGCTCTCCCATCTCCCTGTAGAGGTCCCTTTGCAGTCTGCCCCATTTTGTGCACGCCAAAAATTTGTGGCAGGCATCGTCTTCTTCTCGTGGGAAAACCGACAATTGGGGGACCATGACATACTAATTATGTGTAGGTAAGACTAAGAACACCCATGCCCACTCAAAAGCTGGGTCAGATAGAAGTCAGTCTCACCATGCCTTCGATTTAGCCACGGTCTCTCATCCGGGATGAGGCACGTAGTCAACCTTCCCTTCGTGCAATTACTGCCAGTCGTTGAAAGAGCGCTGCCTCTCCTCGCAGACAACCATCTCCCTCACGTCCTCGTTTCGACGCAGGTAAATAGTGCGGCGCTCTTAAGCAAGAAGGGCGACAAGCGCCTGCAATAATTCTCACCGCCAAATCAGAGACTGTCGAATACGAAGATGCAATCCTCAGCGCTCCTCTTCTCTGTACCTGTGCCAAGCGTTTTCGGTATACCTCCTTACTGAGAGCGTCGCCCCGTATTTCCGCTCCGTACAGTAGCACTGATCCTACAGCACTCATCAAGAGGCGTCTTCTTAATGGGCTGGGCCCCCCTACATTGGCTATAAGTCGACTCAGAGCCGATACTTCCGAAGCGGCCTTCTCAGCCGGGGCTCTGATTTGCTCAGAGAAACTCATCTTCGAGTCGATCAGTAGTCCCAGGTACTTCACCGATGGCTTCAATTCAATTTTTATGTCTCCAATACTGATCATCTTTACTCTAGGGATTCTCTTTTTTGTCAAAGTGACCACTTCGGTTTTCTCCAGTGCTAAACTGAGCCCGCGAGCAGTCATCCAGTCCCTCACTCGGCGCATTAGCATACCTAGCCTAAGTTGCGCTTGTTCAACGGTGCGTCCGGTGACCAGAGCCGCAACATCATCCGCATAGCCGACCAAGCGCGACTCATCTGGCATCTCAAGTCTCATTAACCCGTCGTGAGACACGTTCCATAGGTCCGGACCAAGGATAGATCCGTGGGCAACACCCGATGTAATTTCCATCCTTCGTTGGCCCTGTGTCGTGTCGTATAGCAGGCGTCGGTCCTTTAGGTAGTCCCTCAAAAGCCGCGTTAGATATTCTGGAGCTTGAAAAGAGTTTTCCAGTGTATCCAGAATATACACCCATCTAGTGGAGTTGAAGGGGTTCCTGACGTCGAGTGTCACCAACAGGACGATTCGTCGTTGTTTGGTGCGACTATATGCCTCTGCTTTTTGGACTGCGTTCACCACCTCTGCAATCGCATCAATGGTAGAACGTCCTGCTCTAAAGCCGTACTACCGTGGAGATAGGTCCCCAGCAGCACGAATCGCGTCAGTGAGTCTTCCCTTGATGAGTTTCTCAAGCACTTTCCCAGCCGTGTCTGGCATGCATAACGGACGGTATGCAGACGGCGATTCGGGATTTCCCTTCCCCTCGCTGGTCAGCACGAGCCTCTCCACCTTCCATCGTACTGGGAAAACCCCGTCCCGTAGGCAAGCGTTGAATGTGCTGAGCGGCAAGTCAGGACAATGGTGATAGACGAGCCGCAACACCTCAGCTGGAACACCATCTAGACCTGGAGCCTTCCTCGCTTTCAATGTTAGTACTGCCTGCTCCAGTTCCAGCTGTGTGAAGGGACAGATAATAAATCAACTCAAGACGAACTGTAACAACATATATAACAAATACATACTCGTTTTAAAAATGAAACCATTATTATACCATTTTTTCCTTGAAAAACTGTCGAGCCTGGCTTAGTTGTGTGAGCAGACTCGTTTCAACTTCTTTGAGTCACCTTCTGTGTGATTTTTATACCATTTTTACTTGCTGTAATTTTGTTACAATATTACTAAGAACCATTGACTGAATGAAATCTTAAGGATATTTTTAATTGTAGTCTATTATTTTGTTTATTTGACAGCAAAAAAAAATATATATTTTCAATTATTCTTTTTATCTGAAAATTGGAAAATTCCATAAAAGTGTAGTGTCTGGTTCAATGGAAAGCCCGAATGGTAGAAAAACGATACATTGTTTTTGTTGTACGCGAAGAGCTTTCAAATTGCTATTACTTCCGTGAATGCGATTTAATTTTATTGAAACCTCCAGACTATAAGGACCATTCCTTCAACAACTTTAATTTAAATTTGAAGGTACCCGTATGAATTCACAGGAAAAAATGTGTTATTTACAAATTCTACTATTATTAACAAAGTTGAGTGAATTTCAACTTCCAAGGTATTTGTTATTGTTGTACTCATGAAAAGCTACCACCATGAATTTTTCACCTTTAAAATGTATGTTTTTATCAAGAGTTAATAGCCTGTACTTTAAATGCTGAAGTCGGCGAAAAATAACTTGAATTTACTCAATATTCTCGTTTAACATAGCCGCCATTTTGTTTTACGATAACTAATATCAATCATTGGACAGATTCTCAAAGATGTGCATGATATACATCCTTCCTGAATTTTTAATGCAAATCCTAATAAGGCCGTATTGATATTGTTGTACACCGAAAATTTAAACCACTATAACTACGTTAAATAATATCCGATTCTTCTGAAATTTCCACAGTTTTTTAGCCTTATAAGTGATTTATGGGTACTTTTACGATTTTACGAGTATACAAGAAAATGTAAAATTTATGAATCATACTATTACTAACAAAGTTTAGTAAATCTCAACTTCTCAGGTATTTATCGTTGTTGTACTCATCAAGGTCTACCTCCATGATTTTTTCAGATTTTTCAGTCCACTGGGGTCTAATCGCGAAGGAGGACACAATTTTTTTCGTGTTCTCCCGCTTCTCCTGCCTACCCCGTCAGCGATATTGCAATTTTAATAACAGATATTAAAAGGTCTCATCAAAGCCTTTCGCCTTGACACTATTCTCGACTATCTTTGGTGAAAAAATTTGTTTAAGGGTTCACATCTTTATATAGGGAGATCACACTTAAAAGCCTTTGATTTTTTTTTGACTATGGAACTTTCATTAACCAGAAACTTCTGAGTTGCTCACAAAATTTGATCATGGAAGCTTCTATAGTTCCTAAGAAAACTTGCTGTGACGCACTGACGAGCGGGCGGACGAACAGGTACCAATATTAATAGGGTATCGTAAGCATTTTTTCTTACAAGACCTTAAAAAGTATCAAAATAAAGCCGTGCCTGGTTCGAATATGTACACATTCTTTGCAGTCGAAGTAAAATACTTGGGTCATGTTGTATCAGTAGAAAATATCAAAACGGACCTTGAAGAAGCTGTAAAAAGTCGACCGAAAGTTTTATTATTATCGCAGACTCATCAAAGACATAGATTAAATAGCCAAATGCCTCCAACAACTACCCGAGAGGAATCATCCCTTCATGTGGAATGAGCATTGTCAAGTAGCCTTTGGGATGTTGAAGAAGCTGTGTGAATTTCACTTGCTGGCAGTTCCGATCCCAACCCCGGAAAAATGTAGTTCACCTCGATACAAGTGAGCGAGATTGGTACCGTGCTCTCCCAGCACATTGCCGATGAAAATAAGTCCTTTCGTACTATAATCGAGTTCTTTGAATGACTGAAAGGAACTACTTTATAACTAGGAAACAACTGTTAGCCATAATAGAACAATACACGTACCTATATATGGACAGAAATGTCCTTAACGGACATTGTTAACATCAGAAAACCACTACATGTTTCAAGGACCTTCTTAATCCTCCGCAAAGCTTCAGAGCATCGGAGCCTATAAATATTCTCAGAGAGCTTCCATTGACCCCACCAACTCTGAATGGAGTTTGTTCCACCATCAAAGTCCAAAAGAATAGTAATGCGCCAGGCATCGAAAAGATTCCAGAGGTGCTCTTTAAATATGGTTTGTAGCGATGTTCGAAAAGCCATCCACAAAGTCATCAAGCACATTTGCCAACAAGAACATAAGCCAAACGAGAAGAGCCAATCACTTAATTATATTCCCTATCCAGATAAAAGTTGACAAGCTATAGTGTGAAAACTTTAGATGCATGTCATTACTTTGTGCGGTGTACAAAAGATTTTCAAAGATCTTTGAAAATAAAATTTATATTATATCTTGCTACTATTGATTGGAACTTTCTTTCGAGTTTAGATTTAGAAGAAGCAGTTTCTTCATTCTTTAAAACACTCTTCGAATGCATTGAAACTCATGCTCCTAAAAAAAAGAAAAAATCAAAGTTTCTGAGCCCTGGCTTGACCGTGCTCTTCGATATCTTCGCAATCAGAGGTATAAGCTCTATAAATTAATAAGAGATAACAACTTCGATATAAACCTCAACTTACCACGTTGGTTGAGTCACGATTAAATGAGCAGCAACAAGGTTTTCGCAAAGGTCGATCAACTACTGCCAACCTAATTCTTCTTTCCTCAACTATCCTCTGCGAGATGGAAAAGGTAACCAGATTGACGCTATTTATACGGACTTTTGATCGAGTCGATCATAGAATATTGATCTCCAAACTTCTGAAGTTCGGCATCTCTAGATGCTTACTGAGTTGGATTGCATCATACCTAAATAATCGAACGCGGTATGTAAAATTTCAGGGCCCTTTCTCAAGAGAAGTTATTGTCTCTTCCGGAGTGCCACAAGGTAGCCACTTAGGTCCCCTTTTATTCAACATCTTTATCTCTGACTTGTCCGAAATTTTAAGTGACGTACCTAATGTTCTGTATTCTGACGACCTTAAGCTTTACCACACCATCAATTTCGATTCCGAGGCTCCTTTTTTACAAACCAAAATAAATTCGTTAATGAAATGGTGTAATGATAACAGACTTCATCTAAATGTTGGGAAGTGATACGTTATCAGCTTCATGAGAAAGAGTTCGGTATTTAACTACACTTACAATCTGAACAATTCCCTACTTCAAAAAGTTGACCAGATCTCAGATCTTGTCGTTCTTTTGGGCAGAGAGTTAAATTTCAAATCTCAATACGACACAATGCTTGCTCGGGCATGCAAGTAGCTTGGTTTCATAAAACTCCATGCCAAAGAATTCAAAAAATATATGGGTCACCAAAACTCTATACACCTCATTTGTACGCGCTCTCCTTGAATATGGTTGCATTATTTGAAATCCATGCTTTGAGACTCACAGCATCCGCATAGAATCTATCCAGAAACAATTTATTCTTTTTACCTTGCGTGAAGTTTATGACCCAAGTGACTACGTGAACTTGCCGTCTTACCAGCAAAGACTAAATATTTTGAATCTTTCCTCGCTCTCATCTCGAAGAACTATTTTAAGCTCCTGCTTTGCTTTTGATGTAATCAAAAAGATAGTAAATGTCGCATCACTATCAAGCAGATTCATGTTCAAGGAAACTATTAAAAGTACTAGAAACACGCATTTCCTTTATGAAGAGCAACATAAAAATTTATAACGATTAGTATTAAATAAAGCGCTTTTGACTTTGACTTTGACTTTGAGCAACATAAAACCACCTACGAAGACAACGAGCCAATTAGTAGGTGTTGCAAGATTTTCAATTCTATGAATAAACATTATCCTCCTTCTATCTCAAAAATAAGCTTAAAAAAAGATAGCGGACGCATTGAAATAAGTTATTATTGTTAGATATACTCGTGAGTACGTTTTTGTGATTTCCATGTTTGGCTTTGTAAAAAAACAACAAATCAGATCATACGCTAAAAGTATTATTGAAGTGTATCAGCGTGGCTTTAGAGCAGGTAGATCAACAAAAGACCAATTGTTTACAGTCAATCAGTTACTTGAGAAATGCTGGGCATTCAGCATGGATGCACACCAAATTTTCGTTGATTTTAAGCAAGTATACGAGTACAGTAGTATTGATCGTAACGTACTGTACCAAATATGCTTTGCTTTGGTATCCGAGCCAAATTATTCCGTCTTACCAAAGTGACAATGACGTCGACAGCCTCCCAAGTCCGCATCAATAATACAAATATCGGACTAAAGTAAGGAAATGGGCTGGCCCCATTGCTATTCACTTTGGCTCTAGAAAATGTCATAGGAAAGTTACCTGTCGATACAAAACGTACGTTAGTATGCTTGTCGATCTAAGCGGTAGCCTAGGTCGACGACATCAACATTTTGCCACGAAATTTTCCTGAAACTCGACAGCGGAGCAAAACTAGTAGGGCTGCAAATTAATGAGAATAAAACAAATAAAATATCCAAGAACCGAAAAATTAATTCAGCTTAAACACAATTTAACATGATTTAGAGCAATTTCATTCCAGATAATTCCATGATTGCTTTTCTCTTCTGCATTCATTCTTCGCTTATTGATGAACTTATTACAAGATCCTTCATACATCCTTAAATACATACGTTACACGTAGGATTTGCAAAATTCCCCGAAGAAATAAGAAAGATTGAGTAATAGCAAATTAAGGCAGTCAATGAACGGTTGTGTGTGATCCGTATAAAAGCGTAATTTTCAAAATCTGACGGATAAGTGGAAGAAGAAAGAAGAAAAGGATGAAGAAACGAAGGAAACTTTCTACAATCACCCGGAAAGACTAGTTGACTCATTGCCCACAAATGACACAAAAATAATTCTGGGTGATACCGTACCATTTATGGGCAAAATTAAGGATACTGATCATTTTTATCATCCATGTCCAAAAGATTCGGTATCCTCATCAAATCCTTGAGGAATAATTGGCATATTACGTACTAAAGATCATTAAAATTCAATTTCGAGACATCAATGTACCATATTCACCTGGTAATATTTACAGGTTCCTTGAAAGGACTACAATCCTGTGGCGGTATATTTTAGTCCAATATGTTGTGCTTCGACCCCTCCTTCAACCTCTACAATCATAATACTTATATGGGTCGGTCAGTTATGCTGAAAAATCGGGGTGAAAGATGGAATTATTTTAGTTTTAACGGAAAAAGACCTTTACCGTTGTATGATTTTCTTACCCTTTAAATGGGACCTTAAAGAAAGTAAGTTGTATCATTTGCGAAAAATAGGACACTTCTATCTATCCCCGTTCAAAAGTTGTGTGGGGATATACATAAAAAACAAACAAAAAATAAATATACAGGACAAATTGATAACCTTATTCCCTTTGGAAGTCGATTAAAAACAACTAACGGTGCAAAAATACATACAGAGGCCAAACTAAGTCCTCCTTAAGAAATCCATTGATACTCACGACCGAGAGGAGAGGGTGGCTTTGTAATGAATCGGCCCTACACCACTGCCGATTACGAGTCAGTCGTTATTGACGTCGACGAAATCGGAACGCACCCTCTAACCTCTCGCTGTTCCTGAACCGCTTTTGGGTAGCTGAGGGGAAGGGGATCATGTCTGTGAACACTGACGTTGGATGAGAAGCCATATGGCAGCAGACTTCACTACGCCACACATGACCATTAGTGGGCCGACCAGTTCATATGCAATTTGCCACCGTATGACTTCCCATCCTACGTCAGTTTTCTCTGGGAGTGAACGTCAGCAACCGGAAGGTACGGGGCAGATGGCAAGATGGCGTGATGGTTTTCTGAGAAATTTTTTAATTTATTGAAATTCTAGTATTTTAAATCAATCAATTAAAAATATTTTTGGATATTTTTCATTCATATTGTATTTCGTGAATGAAACTCTGCATTGTTCAACGGGACTTTGTGCGGAGACAGATAATGAATTGTCTTGTGAATAAATTTTATGTGACATTCTTTGAATAGTTTTGCGGTTTAGTTGTTGGAGATTGCAAGTGTTAATTTCTATTGCTTTCCACATAAGGGTATTACATGAGGGCTCAGTTCCTACACATAATTCGACGTGAAAATCAAGTGAGTAAAGTGTGGACACAAAGAGAGCACCTAACCATAAAATTTTTTTGTCAGTGCAGATCGACTGGCGGTGGTCATGGGCATCGGACACCCAAGGATGCCTTGCGAGGAAGGTGACGTAGATAATCCAAAACTAGGCAGCCACACGAAAATCATGACATGCGCCATCGCTATCATAGTGAAGTTTTGCTGGTGTTGACGTCAACACAACAAGTTTAAGCGTTCCGATGTACATTACCGGTGTTACAACCTCTCAAGTGGGAAAATTAATTCGGTATTGTTATAACAATGGTCCTCTCAAAACCCGAAGAGACCTTCTTCACGTAAAAACTATAGGTTCGAAGACTTTTACTCAGTGTGCAAGTTTGATTCGTAGCGAACCCCTCAGTGTTGGTGAAAAAGCTTGAAAACCCTTTTAGATTGTACGTGGGTTCATCCGAAAAGTTACGATATTGCTGAAAGAATTATAAGCCTATGTGGGCAAAAAACTAGAAAATATTAGACAAACCACCTTTATCATGGACAACAACAATTTTCGTCTTTCGATGTCTCTGAATGAGTTGAAGGAAATTTTGAAAGTGTGGAAAGAAAGAATCTTGTCGGTTCTTGACGCTCTGCAAAGAATTTTGTTATTAGACTACCGTGCAGATGTCAACAGGGAACCATTATTCAAATAAGTTATATAAAACTCTCGGTGTTGAAGAAAAGAATGGTTGTGACAGGTACTGTGACCAATATCACACATTTTGGAGTTTTTGTAGACATAGGTGTGGAAACGGATGCTTTAATTCATGTCAGCCAAATGAATGGTTGCATTTTGGCGATAAGTGGTCAAGTTGAAGCTACTGTTACTGCAGTGGAAATTCAAAGAAATCGAATACAAATTAAATTGGATGCATTGTTAAACCAGGGAAATATGAAAGATGAAAAACAAGTGATGTTCACGAAGGCTTTAATCACAAAACAAAAGAAAAAGGACAAAAATTATGTTAAACCGCAATTAAAGTTTTCAGGCCGTCCCAGCCCCCTCTACGAGCGCTCGTTAAGGATGCTGGAGAGTACCCGTTTGTTTTTGTTTTATTTTTCATATATTGTATTTATATTTATTCACTTGATTTTACTGAAAAATTTAAGAACATTCCGTTGAATACAAATTTTTGCCCATTTTATGAGTTTGGATACTTAGTCTTTATATTTTGTTATTTGCGCATTAATTAAAATAAAATCAAGGAAAATGTTGAAATAAGCATTAAAACAATAAGTAATAAATTTTAGTTGGTCATTTGAAATTGAAACCAGGAATAGATAGGTGATAAACAATAATTAAAATAGAAGTAAGGAAACGTATTGTGGGATACAGGTATCATCTATCTCCTTATTACAAACTACGAGCATTTGAATATTGTTATTATAAACTGGAACTAAATTGATACATTGGGGATTAGCATAGAATTTTGATAACGATCGTTTGAAAATTAAAAACGTGTCAGCTCGCTATAAAACGATTAATTGAATTCTATATGTGCGAATGATCTAGCCAAGCCTGTCGAAATTCGGTTGATACCCAACTTATTTTGTAGCACGTAACGTAAATGATAGTAATTGTCATCAATGAATGACATGGAAATAAAGGACATGAATTGCTAGGCTAACTCAGTCTTTCCTTTCCAGCGAACTCTTCTTTTTTCCGGCAGGACAGATAGCGAACGGTAAGTATGCCGTTACAAGGGTAGGGTTCTAGGAATCCGCGGATGATCGATTTCGCGCCGCGTTCGGTACGCGGTACCATATTTTGTTTTGAGTTTTTTCTTAGAGTCGGTTATTTCACAATCGAATTAGAGTAGAAGATTTTTCGGTAACGCGTCGGGAAAAAGTAACAGAAAATTCGGGAACGCGAAATTAAATCTAGTTTTTGTTGTTGTCTGACTTGATTGAATGGAAGTTGAAAACGAAATAACGTAAAAATAGGTTTCTTTTCCGTATGCTGTATTTTTAGACGCGTTTGAAACGGGCACTACATGGTGGCTGAAACAAAGTAATTGAGCGTAATCCATTTGAAAGAACTGCGACCAAAATCCTCTCTGAACTAGATGGCCGACAAGCAGCCATCGCGTAATGGATTACGGGTGCACGGACTGGTTGACCAGTTGGTACCATTCGTTGGTACGACTCAGACTTTACGCCTAGAACCGATGAGAGGTCGGTTCAGATTTCCTTCGAGGAATCTCTTTGTTCGAGCGATTTTAAGCGAAAATCATAACAGCTGCACCAACAACAACAATAGCATCATCATCGTCATTAGTCGATGACACTGCATTTTCAAATCGCTTGCCATCGAATGGAGGGTAAAGAAAATATACGCATCATTATTTAAGTCTGAAAAACATCGAATGAAATAACAATACAAAAAATTGATAACCGACACTCCTACGGAAGTTAAAAAGTAACGGAACACATGCGCATAGCCCCAACTAAATCACCAGATTACCAACAAGCCATTTTAGTTCTTCTTAAGAGCGCTCTCTTTTGAGATAGATTTCACCACTCTACCACAAAAAAGAAGTGCTCTTTTTTGTTTGAGGTTAAGTTTATTGTTTTTGTCATTATTATGTATTTATTATTATATTTTGTGATGTAATTGGCATAAAACTAAAAATAATAGTGAACCCTGGTGAGTAAGAAAAGACATTAATTACCGGATAATGTTATAATTTGTGGTTTAATTTGAATTTACAGTCGCCTTGATAATGAAGCGGAAAGCGTCGTCATAAAAAAATATAAAAACCGTCTATAGCCCATCGCAAAAAAGAGTTTTCTTTAAATATTTTTTTAAGCTTTGAAACGTCCAAAAATTTAACCATGTTAAAGGACACGCATTCATTCTTTAAATAAACATTTAAACTAGGAAGTCAATTATCGAATCACAATAAACACAAATCAACCACACTTTACCTCATTTCAGTCTAACTTAATTTAAACTCACTTTATAGTGCTATCAGTCCCATAATCTTTTAAATGCCTCTTTGATCCAACAAACTTTGACCGGTTGATAAGCACATTAAACATAATCCTTGAAAATCTCTAGAAAATACATCCTTGCTACACGAAAAGCATCTTCATCGCTCTAAGGACACGGCGTAATAAATGTTCTTGTTTCTCGCCAGGTAAATGTTAACAATCCAATCAGTGTTGATTGTGTTTCACTATAACTTCTACGTTTTGCACAAGCTTCTATCCGATGATATCCATTCTTCCGATAAGTGCGACTAACGATTCCAAAGTCAACCAGAAGCTTTATATACACTCAAACGCTACCTCCCAACTGCCTTCCTCTGTGAGGATGGGAAATCAAGGAGTACCATGCTTTCATTCTTGCGCATTCCCGGCAATCTATCGAATGCACTCCGAATTGCTCTGGTGTTTGGTCCAGTAAAGATTCTTCGCAATCTTCTCGTTCACTGAATAGTGATTGATGATAAATTTGAAGAAGGTTGCCTAAGAACTTCATTCCAAACAGCTTTTTATGAATCAAGGAACTAATTGAAGTCTTCTCATTCCTACGTATTGATTGTACATCTGAGGAAGGACAATCTACCTTCATGAATGAAAATTCGTATGCAGCACATATGAATTGTACGAAATTCAAGCGAGTTTAATATTAAACTCCAATTTTCTATCTACCTTAAATATTGAAACAAGAGGAACAATCAATCATTTCAACTGCGATAGTATTAAATTTCAACCATCTAAAACATGTGAATCAATTTACACTTGTCGGACTGTAGGAAAATAATTCACAGATATGCGCAGATACTCGCCGAAAAGATTTGAAATCGTTTTTGTGATTACAGCATCTCTCTCCTATGATAATATAAACGTTGACTAGGAGCAAATATACGTATATTGGAAAACTTTTTCTATTTAGAAAATGGATGTTTTCCGTGAATCGCCCTAGAATGAACTGTACTGTTAAGTGGAAAAAAGAACATCATAGATGTTGTTAACATGTTATGGTCTCATATATGGCAAGTGGTTTACCATAGTTGTTTTTAAGTAACGAAAACGTCTACCAAAGCTTGTCCTTGAAATAAAGGGAAGATCATGTTTATCTGTAGTATGTACAATAAAATAATATTTATGTTGCCGAAGATGGTACCAAATACCTGAGACATAAAATATTTTAAGCCACTTATAAATTAAAGGTTATTCCGTGTGGTGTAGTGATTAGGGTGCTCACCGCTTGTCCAGTAGTTCCCAAGTTCAAAGTTCGTTGGTGGCAACGAGTTTGTGCTTGTTGTACTTCTGTCCGACATTTCAGCCTATCCAGCTGTGATGGGTACTGATCCAAAAATCATGCAATAATCACTTGGTTGACCGTGATGCTGACCATAGCACCTCAAATACCGTTACGGTCATGAAATGAGACTCCCTAACAAATCTCACCACCAAGGTTCGAATTGAACTATTCCGCGATGATGATTATTATTATTATAAAATAAAGCTAAAATAATTTTAATTACTGCTCAATTCGTTGGTCACTTAACCTTCTCGAAAGTTATGGGTCAAGAATAATTCAAATTTAGCATTTAAATTCATTTTAAGGTGAGTGATTATGTGCTGAATACACTTTTTTGATGACATTCCCAAATATATCAGAAAGATTACGTGGTCCTTTCATAAACACAAGCAGCTGCTATTTTGTTGTGTAAATTTTGCCTTCTGAGGTGTTTGTTGCCCGTGTAAGCAAGAAGTCATACCTCAGAAATTGTTTTTTTTTTTTGATTTTGAGACTCAAAGGTGTCCGATCATGAGGGAGAGCACAAACTTTCGGTACTTTTGCCTCCACTGCGCCTTCAATTCATTAACTGACCTCAAAGGCTCTAATCAAGACCTTTCGTTTGATACTACTCAACTACTTTTCATGAAAATAAAACTGTTTAGAGTCAGTTGAGTACATGAGCGACCTGTAGTGTTTAAATTTTATTTGTAAAAGTCTGTTACGGACAGCAGCGATGTTTACTGCCTCAGCGAGCTACGATTTGGACTTGCTAAAATGACTTTGCCTGACGACGCGTACGCAGTTGGCAGTCAGCTTCGGCGGTGTCATAGAGCAGGTTCTTTTCGCCAGAGCAAATCACACTACAAAACATTTTTTCGTGCGTATAATTCCATGATCTTTGTTGCCCTGACGAAATCCGAAGGGGTCTATTATCTTGGCTACCCTACTGATGATACAAGTCATTCTTCTGTTTTCAACAGAGAAGCTCACGGATACGTAAAAATTGGCCAGCCGGGTGGATTTGGTGCCTCCACCCATCCTCCCATTCGAGTCGAATTCCTGTTAACTAGACCCATCTTCAGAGACTAATCATCCCATGGCGTGAAAGCCCTTAACACTAACAAAGAATTCGGGCAACCGTATTGGGTTCGTCTCCGAAGGTGTATCCCCCTACGTCGTGGTTCCTTACCCATTTCAAGGATAGGGAAGAAAATCCAGTTTTATTCTTTTAACAATCCATTTTTATTTCACCGATAATTGATTCCGTAGTGCAATTTAATTCGTATCAATTTAACTTTACTAGTCAATTCAAACATATAAAGTGTAATCCCATCGACAAAAATATTTATTCTAACTTAAAAGTAATCTTCCTCTGACTCTCCCTCTCTCTCTTCATTCAAAACATTATACATTGTGTTACGGGTAAATTTTCACTTTCCACTGATAGGAGTAGAAGTCGTCCCCAAACACTGGTTGGCGCGTGGTTTAACTAAAAGTACGTGAAAACAACACCAACTTTCCGAACCGGGCTTTGTTGAAGAATAAGTTGATAAAGTACTCGTACTACTAATGTAGACATAATATGCCTCATGTAAAATGTAGAGATAGGGTTAAAACTATGTTAATATACATGCACATGACCCTACGTTCACGCAGCAGATAGCCAGCCATTCAGGAATTTACTACGAGTATAACATATTTAAAAATAAAAAAAACTGATATTCACGAACGGAGGACATTACCAATTCGAAGCTACCAGCTGCAATAGTGAAACGCCAGCATATACATCATATTGCCGGAGTATTTTGAACACTTGACATGGAGATCAGCTCGATGAGGGATGGAAAATAGCAATGCCGCGATCACGTAGACGACAATCCGATCAAGAAGAGAAGGTTACAAAGTGACCTTTCCCTGTAACACAAAATAAAGCGACTGGCTCATTACTCGGTAAACTGTTAAAGTTCCACTTCAGCATATATTATAAATTTACACCACATCAATTTAAACACTAACGCGAGCACACATAAAATCAACCCGCGTATTCGAAGAAAACTGATGTTTCCCATCCAAACCGTGCGTAGATTGTTTTAATTACAAATAAATAAACACTACTGACAAACAGAAATAAATAAATAAAAACAAGCTAACTAGCGACAACAAAAGACAATCCAACAACTCCGAAGTTTGCTGGAATCGCTTATGAATCGCTTTCACCACAGTTGCCGTCTCTACTAAATCATGCGTACAAGTGGAATCCCCGCAGGGCGAATGCTGGACGATAGGAATACTCTCGGAGGCTTACATTCCTTGGGGAGTGCCGCCCCATCGTACCCGAGGAAATTCCTACAGAGGGAGTGCCGGTCGACAGGAGCACAATTGGAGGCTAGCAAAAATAGCAACAATGATGACGCAACCAGCGGCTGCAGCCACGATGTTTACAGCACATCGGAAGCGATACTGAGGATGACAAAAACGACGATGAATACAATGACAGTGAAGACGAACGAAAAACGGAGATTAACAGACAGTCTTATCAAGACTGAGATTCCTGTGACCAGTGGGCGCAACAAAAAATGATGCGAACGCCAGAGCGTCCTAAAAAGGAAGTGCAGGACGCACCAGATGTTCGAGCGGTGGGGGAAAATATAAACAACGTCGAGAATCAATGTTTACTACTGCGGTCGCTAGCAAAGCGATCGAAGCTAGGGTCGTACATCCTAAAACAATAATGAAACATCCTGAAGTTCACAAAGGGATTACAGCAGCAATAGAAAGGAGTGACCAGGCAAATAAAGCACCGTTGTGTGATTTCATCGGCACCTTCGGCGGAAGTACTGTACTCGGAAATTGAAGCCGATAACCTCTACAAAGAAAGGTGGTGAAAAAGTACAATTGCCGCCCAGGGACTCGAAGAAGAAAGGCTAATCCGAAAAGTGGGAGTTGTTCAAAAAAAAAAAAAACCTGCCTGCGGCTCGTAAAAAGTCAGCAAAATGTAAAGATTGGGCTCCTTGAACTAGAGGAGCTCCTAGACGGCATAGGGCATTATCGGAGGAGCTGGTTAAAGGCCGAAGAAGAGCAGAATGCGAAAGAAGTGCTGAGGGCTAAGCCTAAAGGGCACGGGCAGATAGCTGCAACATCAAACAATAAAAGAATGGAGTCTAGCCCAATCGAAGGAGATGTAATAAACATAAGCAGTCGAGCACCCCGTGGTGATCAGGAGTGGCTGCTCCTGAAGAGATAAGGTGGTCACCCCGTCGAAACTGCTTAGTTTGTTGTTTTACTAGTGTAAAGTAAACTGCATCCGTCAAGTTTCTATCCTTTAGGCAGAGATGAGTGGTTCACTTCAGCCACTTAAACATCTTTAGGTTTGACATTCCCCTTGTAATGCAACGACCTTCTTCGGTGAAAGTAACGGTTGCTTTTTGTGTAATGTTTGCGTTTGTCTCAAGCCTCCGTGTCCGCTAACTTTAACGAGGCAAAACAATATTGAATTTCTGTAGAGTAGATTAATTGACACCTAATAGAACTTTTCTAAAGACAATAAACATTGATCGGTGCGTCTTGTAGAGTAGAGTACGCGTGATAAGTATTTTGTAGTGTAGCTTCGTGGCTCGACAAGAACCCGCCTCATATGATCCCGCAAATGCTAGTCGTCAAGCACGCGTTCGCGGTCGTTAAGCGAAGCTAGTTAGCTGAGCTCGGTGTTGTTTTAGCTCGCTGACACTTGTGCCAGACCATCGGCACCCGTGTCCTACACGGACATTTCGAAATTCATTACAGAGATCAGTATAAAAGAAGAAAGAAAGGGGCCCTTGCTGACAAAAAGAGTGAAGAATGCCGCAAAGAAACAAGAGAAAAGACCTGAGACGAAACAGAAGATAAAGAAACTCCGACGAAGACCTCGGCAACAGGCACTGCTCGTAAAACCTCAAGATGGTCGATCCTACAAAGACGTGCTGCGGAATATCGGTGCAAATGTAAAGCCCAAAGACACAAACACTGCCATTAAAGTAGTACGACTCACGTGGCCGGGGCACCTACCGGTCGAATTTGGAGTAGAGGCCGATAATAAAGAAGCATTTTGCAAAGCAGTAAAGAAAGTTCTCGGCAAAAGTGCAAGAATAGCCTTGCTCCAGCCGATGGCAATGATTGAAATAAGAGACATTGACTGCGTCATGGACCTGGCCGAGGTAGAAGAGGCCATCAAAAGGAAGTTCCCCAGCGTGGGCAGAATCAAAGCGAGACTCTTACCAGAAAACCATAAGGGACAACGCATGGCCATCAGTGACTTAACCGAAAACGACGCTGAACAATTTTTGAATGAGAGCAAAGTAAGAATAGGGTGGGTTATGTAGTGAATATTAGTTTCTATAATGTCCGTGAAGGACTGCAGCGATGTTCTGCTGCCTCGGCAGAAGAAGGTGTTGGTTCCTGCCGAGAATGCCCTCGTCCGGAGACGCGTGAATGCGCTGGCAGGCTAGCATTGCGGTGTCGTGGGGCGGGTTCGTTTCCCCGGCACGAGGACTCACTACAAAACATAATTTGTGTCGCTGGCGGATTCGCACGCGTAGATTCATTAACTGACCCAAACTCGGATACTTTAGCAATCTCTGGACACGCACAAAACAACCATTAACTGTCCTATACACTCGCACAACTCCAATTATCCAACTTTTGCCTCGAGTCTTTGCTAAATTGCGTTTTTGTCTCTGGCTTGAAGCTTTCATGAACAAAGGATTTTTCCACAGAACTTCATATCAATAACAATCCACCAAACAGTCCCTTTTCTTTTCAGTTCAAAAAGGAATTTTCTTGCAGTCAACGAAAGCAGGACAGATGATACAAAGAGCGTCGAAGAAAATGAGACAAAACACAGTTTAGCTGACTGCCACTTACACTGCACCCGTTCGTCCTAAACTACACTCCATGCTCTAACGTGTCCGATTTCCGTCTGCTGGGTCCCGCAAGCAGAAGTCACACTCTCGTTGGTACGATGACACGAGCTTGGATAACATCACGAGATGGGTCGATTTGCTCGAGTACGGGAATGCAATAAGCACCGGTTTTTCCAGTACCGTTTTTCGCTCGTGCTAATATATCCTTACCACTTAAAGCAATTGGTATAGCCGCCTCTTGAATAGGCGACGGTTTTTTTCCAGTCCTTCTCGAAGGTTCCCATTAATATTTCTCGTTTCAAACAGAATCCTTCGAATTCATTTTCTCTTGGGTCTGTTACATCACTAGTCTTAGGTCTATTATCCTTCGGAGGAATCCGCAATTTTGATTTCCAGCCCATGTCATCGTTTAAGTTGTTGCAGCAACTGTCTTATCATTGCTTAAACTTTTAGGATTGCCATGATTGGCAGAATGCATATGATCATATTTCAGATGCTTTGCAGCATTCATATTTTCTGTCATCACTAAAATTGCCTTTTTTTTGTTTTTACACTAATTCGAAAAAAAAAATAGTCCTTAGAAAAACTAATATTAGTTTACTTACGATTTTCCTAATAAAACTCCCTCGCCAACCATTCAAATCACTTATCACCTGACACTTACACTAGCACTTAATCGTATCCGCCTTGTGCACGGAGCGGTTTATGGGAAACTGTTCATTGAAAAAATGTTCGAGACACACGGAATAACCTCGCTCGTACCATGTGGAAATAGAAGTGCCATCTATGGGTGAACACGCGGTGGTGATAATGCACACTCATTTCGGTTATTTTTAAAATTCTAAATCGTCTTTTTGTAGATTCGATTAAGTTTTCAATTGAAAGCAATTTATGTTTATAATTATTAGGCGTAATTAAGGGGGAAATAAATCGAAAGAATAGGACAGGCACGCGTTAATTACCGACAAACAAAACAATTTTTAATTAATATTATGGTTGGAATGGGTAAAATTTGACAAATTTTGTGGGGTTTAAATGATACAATGATTTTATCGTTCACATAATTTAAGGGGTTAACCGTTTCGTTCTAAGCATTTGCATACCGCGTTACACCGCAATTAGTTAAATTATATTCAAAAGATATTGAAATAAAATCACTACACATTAAAACCGTTTTAGAATTTTGTTTCCCGGGTGTTAAGTACAAAAGAAATTTTTTTACTTAATTTTCATGCGAAAAAAAACGAGTGTTGCGATGAGGAAGGTGACTGAATGGTTACTCCTTGTTAAATTGAGTTTGTGCTGTGTGCCTGTGTTAGCGCTGCTTTTAGAGCCATAGCTCCTAGATTACTACAGGGCAGCTAATTTTCTCGTGATCCCAAGGCAATGCGGATTGCGAAAAAGGAGCTGAAGGATATTTCTGTGTTTCATGGGTTGGCTTCGGCGTCGGGACTAGAGATGACGGACAATGAAAGAAAAACACAATTGACAGACGGACGGACTGACTTATGTTTATGTTTGCCCGGAAATATACAACCCTTGTGCGTTTTTTGAAAATATATGCGGATGGACAAACAGACGTGACTAATTATCTATCGGCGCAGGTCTTTCGCGTGGTATATCCCCACTTCTTTTCCCGATGGATCCGTTATCAAGTAACGGTTAGGTCCCATTACCTTCTTTATGCGGCTTTTCAAGAATCGCCTGTCCAGCTTGGCGTTGTAATGCCCCGCGGCGTCACTTTGGCGGAAATTTCGCCGGAACACTTCATCTCCTTCTTTGAAATTAGCAGATCGTGACCGGAGATTGTACTGCGCTTCATTTGCACTGCCTGCGGCCTTAATCTTCCGTCCGATTCGTTGGCGGAGGTCTCCCAAACGTTCGTGGGGCTCCAGCGCAACGACGGGGTCTCCCAAACACTTTAATTGCCGTAACAGTCGGTATGATTTACCGTGGCAAATCATGTGCTGTCCAAAGGCGGCAAAGTAAGGGGCGACACCGGTGACGGAATGATACGAGGATCGCAGGGCGCATGTGATGGCAGACAATCGACGATCCCAATCCTTTTGAGATGGGTGAACGTAGGAACGGATCGCAGCCAATAGGGTACGGTTCAACCGTTCTGATGCGTTGGACTGAGGAGAGTATATGGGCGTCAGTTGGTGTTCAACGCCATACTGCTCAAGTAGGCTCTTAAACTGCCGAGACCGGAACTGTACTCCATTATCTGAGTACACACTCTCTGGAACACCGAACACATGGAATACCCGGTTCTCTAAGAATTTCACGATCGATGGAGTTGTAAACTTACGGATAGGTTCCACCATTGGGAATTTTGAGAGCTGATCTAGAACGACTATAGCTCCGATGTGTCCCATTGAAGACCGAGGATATGGACCGAGTAGATCGATGTATAGACGCTGGAACACGCGTTCTGGAACGTTGAGTTGGCCCATAGGAGGTCGAAGAGGCTGGTTGGGCGCTTTGGTGCCTTTACAGGTCTCACAGGCGCTCACGTAGTCTTTGACCTGGGATGCCATTTTAGGCCAAAAGAAGTATTTCTTGAGTCGCCGTAGTGTTCGACCGTAACCTCCGTGGGCACTTAAAGGATGGTCATGTGCGCGGAAGATCAGATGTTGTGTCATTTCCTCCGGTACCCAGAGTTTCCAAGACTCTTCTTCCTGCCATGGATCACCAGTGGCGTATTCATTTCGTCTATACACATAGCCGTCTATTACCTTCAAATCAGGCAGCTGTGTTTGTTGGGTCGCTATGGTTTGCCTCAACTCTTTGTAGCTATCTGATTCGAAATGTGGGCTGTCCAAATCTATTTCGATGGGGTCCTCGTCATTTATTGTTATTTCGGCTCCCTCTGGGGAAAACATCCGTGAGAGAGTGTCGGGTACGATGTTCTGGGTTCCTTTCCGATGTTTGATGGAGAACTTGAACCCTTGCAGTTTAAGAGCCCATCTGGCTAGGCGTCCACTTAAATCTGCCTGGTTCATCAACCATTGTAGTGACGCGTGGTCCGTGATGATCTCGAATTGGTGGCCCTCGATATAAGCTCGGAATTTCTTCACAGCCATTACCGCTGCCAAACATTCTTGCTCGGAAACAGTATAGTTTCTTTGGGCCGAATTCAGCTTGTTGGACATGAAGGCGATGGGAGCTTCCTCTCCTTCGTCGGTCAATTGCACCAGCACGGCTCCTACTCCATGTTGACTTGCGTCACAATGAATGGAGAAGGGCTTCGTGAAGTCGGGGCTGTGCAAGACAGGAGCTGATGTGAGGGCTTGTTTAAGCTCTTCAAATGCCTTTCGGCTGAGTTCGGTCCAAACGAACTTCCCTTTCCGCAACATGTCTGACAGGGGCGCTGAAACTGTTGCATAATTCCGAACAAACCTTCGGTACCAACCGCACACACCAAGGAAACGTCGTAGCTGCTTCACAGTTTTTGGTAAGGGGAACTCATCAATCGCACGAGTTTTGTCTGGATCCGTTTTGATAGTGCCATGTCCTATGACATGTCCTAGGTATCGGACTTCTTTCATGACAAACTTACTTTTCTGTACGTTGATGGTGAGTCCCGCCTTACTGATGTGCAGGGCTACTTCTTGTAGAAGTAGGAGGTGTTGATCGAACGTTTCCGTGATGAGTAACAGGTCATCAAGGTACACGAACACTTGGTGTTTTAGGTGAGGTGGGATGACCTTGTCCATCAACCGAGTCATCGTTTGCGGCGCGTTACACAGGCCAAAGGGCATTGTGACGAACTGATATAATGGTCGTCCAGGCACTGTGAAGGCGGTCTTGTCCCTCGAGCCCTCATCGAGTGGAATTTGCCAGAAGGCGTCTTTTAGGTCGAGACTGGTGATATAATTGGCTTTCGGCAGTCTCCCTAGTATTCCATCGATGAGTGGAAGAGGGTACGCGTCCTTGATGGTAACCGCGTTTACCTTACGGGCATCAAGACAGAGGCGGACTTTACCTGGCTTCACAACCAAGGTTACCGGTGATGACCAAGCACTTTGGGACTCCTCTATGACCCCCAACTCGAGCATCCTATCTAGTTCCGCATACACCAATTTCTCCATGGCCGGTGAGATGGCGTAGTGTCTCTGTTTAATCGGTTTACTATCGCCAACGTCGATGGCGTGTGAGACTAGGGTGGTGCGGCCAAGGCCTTGGGTAGCGTACGATGGGAAAGCAGCAATGGATGCTTCCAGGCGTTGCCGTTGGTTAGGCGTCAGGTCATGCCTATCGGGAGTAGAAATGATTTCGTTGACATTTCTGGTTTTTAATGACAAATCTGTGAATAAATCTGAGGCCAGTCCAAAGCGAAGGACGAAATCGACACCAAGATATACATTCTGAGTCAAAGACGGGATAATGTAGAACGTAATATCCTTCGTCTGACCCCTGAACGTCACGGGTGTGGTTAGTTTACCTCGTATAGGGTGTTTGGTGCCATCAACTGTACTAATTTCAGTGCGCCAGGATTTAATCAAGTTCGGATAGTCTTGGAGCACCTTCGAGCCAAAGCTCGAGGCAAGACAACTGATGCTGGCACCCGTGTCGATCAATGCAAACACGGTCTCGCCCAACACTTTAATTGGATGATAAGGTCGGATCTCATTCTCAGCAACCTCCGAGATGTTACAAGAGTTTAAGGTTTGACGGCAGATGCGCACTCTCTTGCGGAAATTCCGCCAACGACGGGTTGACCATTTTGTCGTGCACGGACGGGAAGTGACTACTTCGGAAGCAAATATTCGCTCTCGAGCCACCCGATATTCCTGCAGTCTAACATGATAAGGTTTTAGAGTGCGTACTTGAGGCTGCCGCGGTTCTTCTGGCAGTGACTGCGATGGTCGTTTTAATATTATCGTTGGTGAGGTCTCCGGAAGAGAGTGAACATCCGCAGTCGTAATGGTCATGGCTGGTGGGTTAACGTCAGGTTTGTTGGGGTGAGCCGCTGACTGAGGAGCTACTGCTGGGGTTTCGAGTACCGCTGAGGTAGTCGGGTACTCTTTTGGCCGTTTTTTCGCGCGGCACATTCAGAACAGTCCGGGAAGTAAGTGTCCGGCTTGCCGCAACCGTAGCAGAAAACCTTACGTTCTGCTCGGCATGAAATGAACCGGTGTCCGGTTTGGTGGCAATTCCAGCAGGTCGTAAGACTTCCCACTGCTGCTACAGCAAGATGGTCTGGGTCCAAATCATCCTCCAGATCTAGGGTGGTATAATCTGGGGCCAATTCCGCGATTCCTCGTCGAGGATCCGTCCTGGTTAGTAAGTAGGGCCGGTCCCGTAGGTCTTCCTCAAACCCTTCTATACGACGCACATTTCTCAGCAGGGCCTCCATACTCTGTGGATCGGAGTTCACAATATGCCGACGAATCTCCGGTCTTAGATTGCGCTTTAGCAGGCGCAGAATTTGGGTAGAAGACAATGGCTCTGACAGCTGGTCATTCAACCGAAGGATATCGGCTCGATATTGATGGAAGGACTCGTCCGGACGCTGCCATCTAGCATTCATCTTGTCCAGGACTAATTCGTCCATGTCGACCGTAGGGTATTCCATGCGGAGTACCTCCTTCAACCGTGACCAGCGTATGGATGGGGGAGCTGAATGTATTCGCCAATATGTCTCCAGTGCTGCTCCCCTAAGCAGCATTGGCAAGTATTCTGCGAGCGCTGTGCGGTCTCCTGCTAGCATCTGCTCAATCAGCGACTCCACCCGACTTATGAAGACCTCCACCGTTATAGTATTGGGTTCCCCACTGAAATGCAGACTCCATCCCTGGATGATGCTGGGGATCTGTGTCGGCTTCAGCCGATACATGTCGTGTGGATGGAAGCGTTGGTCCGGCGGAATCACGGGAGCCTGATTAGGTGGCGGTGCTTGGCTCAATCGGGGCCGGTAAACTGGAGCCAACGGATTCATGGCTGCACCTGGCCGGATCCGTTCGGGATCACGCCGCGAGTCTACTGGGAAATCCCACGGATGTGGGTCCGAATCCCACATAGGAGGAGTTCTTGGCCTGGGTGGTGCGGGGTTCTCTCTCTGGCTTTCTAGCGAGGCTAACCGGGTGGACATGTCCTGCATTAGTGCCATTAGATCTTGTTAAACTGTGGCTTCCACAGCCACAGTGGGTCCCGCCTCTTCTGCAGGCGGAACTGCTTCAGCACTGTAGTCTTCCTCGCGTGCACTCCTTGTCGTGGATGGAAGGGGTCCGCTTTTGGGGACAGCTCCACTTGCACTGGAGGACTGAGGTCGTTTTGTTGCTGGCTGTGCGATTTCTAAAGGCTGACGACAGAGCGGGCACGTGGATGAGGTTTGCCGCAGTTGGGCCAGACACAGCTGGTGTAGCCTGTGTCCGCATTGCAACCTCTGGCTTGTGGTTTCATCCATGTCCTCGTGACATATGGAGCATAAGAGAGCTGGTCCGGCATCCGACCTTAACTTCCTCCTCTCTGGCGTTCTTTTGGTGGGCATTCCTAAGGTAATGTTGATTAGCAAAAAAAACAGAACTATAGATATATATAAAGGAAAAAAAAGATATATCTAAATAAATATGTATATATTATATATATAGATAAAAATTATGCAACAAATGTAAAGTACAAAATCCTTAAAGTGGCCGTCAGTGGCGAACTATAAAAAGAAACTCACAAAAAAACCGCAGGGTATGAAAAGGTTTAATTAATTTCGTTTTCAAAAAAAATACTCGGTCTTTTCTATCCGTCCTTCCTCCCAAGTATGGACACCATGGCACAATCCTTCTAAAACGTTTCAGGGACACTCTCTTGTGGCACCATGAAAATCAGGGTTCCGAAGTGATCCCTCATTCGCAAACTTCTCAAGTTACAACTTGTCAGCCCAGGGTGGGATTCTAATCCACAAGCAGCGCGTGTCTTGTCATGGATAGTCATGGATTAGCTAATCAGCCAATCACATGAAATCAAAATCCATGTAATTTAAGACACTTAGGCACCGCTGGTTTGGGGAGCGGATCAGAATCCTCCGCAAAATGTTGTTGGGATAATAACTTTCGAACACAAAAAGGGACTCTAATATCATTTGGCCTTACTAGTTATACAATGGTGGTAAACCACCAAAGTATAATTCAAAAGCAGGACCAAACGATATTGATGTCCGAAGACAACACACGTTCGGAAGTTATTAGGCTGCTGGGGCACGATGAGTGCAAAAACCCTCGGGAGTTATCTACCCGCCAAAATTCTTACACCTAGTGGGGACACCTAGAGACGATGGACTGTCTCGTGCTCACGACTGATGATACAGCCGGGCGTTTCGGGCCCCACGTTGGGCGCCATTTGTAGTGAATATTAGTTTCTATAATGTCCGTGAAGGACTGCAGCGATGTTCTGCTGCCTCGGCAGAAGAAGGTGTTGGTTCCTGCCGAGAATGCCCTCGTCCGGAGACGCGTGAATGCGCTGGCAGGCTAGCATTGCGGTGTCGTGGGGCGGGTTCGTTTCCCCGGCACGAGGACTCACTACAAAACATAATTTGTGTCGCTGGCGGATTCGCACGCGTAGATTCATTAACTGACCCAAACTCGGATACTTTAGCAATCTCTGGACACGCACAAAACAACCATTAACTGTCCTATACACTCGCACAACTCCAATTATCCAACTTTTGCCTCGAGTCTTTGCTAAATTGCGTTTTTGTCTCTGGCTTGAAGCTTTCATGAACAAAGGATTTTTCCACAGAACTTCATATCAATAACAATCCACCAAACAGTCCCTTTTCTTTTCAGTTCAAAAAGGAATTTTCTTGCAGTCAACGAAAGCAGGACAGATGATACAAAGAGCGTCGAAGAAAATGAGACAAAACACAGTTTAGCTGACTGCCACTTACACTGCACCCGTTCGTCCTAAACTACACTCCATGCTCTAACGTGTCCGATTTCCGTCTGCTGGGTCCCGCAAGCAGAAGTCACACTCTCGTTGGTACGACGACACGAGCTTGGATAACATCACGAGATGGGTCGATTTGCTCGAGTACGGGAATGCAATAAGCACCGGTTTTTCCAGTACCGTTTTTCGCTCGTGCTAATATATCCTTACCACTTAAAGCAATTGGTATAGCCGCCTCTTGAATAGGCGACGGTTTTTTTCCAGTCCTTCTCGAAGGTTCCCATTAATATTTCTCGTTTCAAACAGAATCCTTCGAATTCATTTTCTCTTGGGTCTGTTACATCACTAGTCTTAGGTCTATTATCCTTCGGAGGAATCCGCAATTTTGATTTCCAGCCCATGTCATCGTTTAAGTTGTTGCAGCAACTGTCTTATCATTGCTTAAACTTTTAGGATTGCCATGATTGGCAGAATGCATATGATCATATTTCAGATGCTTTGCAGCATTCATATTTTCTGTCATCACTAAAATTGCCTTTTTTTTGTTTTTACACTAATTCGAAAAAAAAAATAGTCCTTAGAAAAACTAATATTAGTTTACTTACGATTTTCCTAATAAAACTCCCTCGCCAACCATTCAAATCACTTATCACCTGACACTTACACTAGCACTTAATCGTATCCGCCTTGTGCACGGAGCGGTTTATGGGAAACTGTTCATTGAAAAAATGTTCGAGACACACGGAATAACCTCGCTCGTACCATGTGGAAATAGAAGTGCCATCTATGGGTGAACACGCGGTGGTGATAATGCACACTCATTTCGGTTATTTTTAAAATTCTAAATCGTCTTTTTGTAGATTCGATTAAGTTTTCAATTGAAAGCAATTTATGTTTATAATTATTAGGCGTAATTAAGGGGGAAATAAATCGAAAGAATAGGACAGGCACGCGTTAATTACCGACAAACAAAACAATTTTTAATTAATATTATGGTTGGAATGGGTAAAATTTGACAAATTTTGTGGGGTTTGAATGATACAATGATTTTATCGTTCATATAATTTAAGGGGTTAACCGTTTCGTTCTAAGCATTTGCATACCGCGTTACACCGCAATTAGTTAAATTATATTCAAAAGATATTGAAATAAAATCACTACACATTAAAACCGTTTTAGAATTTTGTTTCCCGGGTGTTAAGTACAAAAGAAATTTTTTTACTTATTTTTCATGCGAAAAAAAAACGAGTGTTGCGATGAGGAAGGTGACTGAATGGTTACTCCTTGTTAAATTGAGTTTGTGCTGTGTGCCTGTGTTAGCGCTGCTTTTAGAGCCATAGCTCCTAGATTACTACAGTTATCTGCAGGATACGGTGAAGAGTGGCGCCTCTTTAATGTTTCAAATGCTTCGGCTATGGTTGCACCGCACAAGTATGCAAAGCACCCGATAGAAGTTCCCTATGTTACAAATGCGGCGAAATTGGACATTAAAGAAAAGAGTGTACAAAGGATGCATACTGTATTCTTTGCAAGGATGCTAATCCAAGACCGGATCTTGGGCACGTCTTGGGATCAGGAAAATGTCGGGTTTTCCAGGAAGCCCTAGCCAAGGTAAAATCAGAGCTTCGATGACCTACAAACCGCCCAAATCTGCTTGAGCAGTTTGCGAGGGACATGAAAGCTGACTTTATGCTGCAGAGTGAGCAACACCACGATAAAACTCGTACTGCTGCCATCTGGGTTCAGGAAAGTGATTTCCGGGCGGAAAGCTATGGGTGGGGGATGGTTTCGTGTGGGTTCAGTGCTCAGGGACCAACTCCTTTAGTGTATACCTAACGCCGAACGAATCGATATCATCATTCCAAGCCAAGCTTAATGCTTTGGAAGGCGCTGTCTCGAACGGAGACGGCAACGTGCTCATTGGAGGAGACTTCAACGCTAAAGCAATCGAATGGGGCACGCCTCAAACAAATCCACTGGGGAAACGAATTCTAGAAATGGTGGCCCGGATAGCACTTATCGCACTAAACACCGGAAATACGCCGACTTTTACCGGATGTGACATTCGCCTCGGAGTTATTAGTACGGAGGGTACACAATTGGAGAGTATTAGAGGACTACTCAGCCAGTGATCATCAGTGCATTCTGCTTGAGATGATTGATGCTGTCTCCCGACGTCCGTGCTCTCCACCTTCTACAATTGGGTGGAACATCGGAAGGATGGAGTCGAGAGGTTCGTCGAGCTACTCACAGCAAGTGCTCCGCTGTGGGGAGATTCACTGGGGACGGATGAACTGAGAGCTCAAGATGTGGTGAACTCAACTATGAGCATCATCATGACTATTAGCAAACGCCTCTATGCCCCGTCAAAACCCCCAGCACAGCAAGCCTCTAGTGTACTGGTGATTGACTAAAATCGCTGAAAAGCAAAGGGAGTGCTACAAGCTTCAACATGAGGCTCAACAGACACGGAACTATGACGGGGCATGCAACCGAGTAACAGCATTTAAGTCGGCCAGAAAATACCTTCACAAATTGATTAACAACAACAAGGCAACAACAAGATCTAGTGGACAATGTGAACAAGGATCCGTGGGGCCCTGGCTACAAGCTAGTTATGCGGAAGCTTGGTGCCCTACGGAAACCTTGTATACATGAAGCGGAAAAGATGGACGAGATACAGCGGGCACTCTTCCCCGTCCATCTCGTACGTGTTGACGTTGCCCATGGTGAAACAGCAATCGAATGTCCGCTCTTCACCCAGCTGGAACTGGAGAGGCAGTCCTTTCACTGAAAGCGAGGAAGGCTCCAGGTCCAAATGGTGTTCCAGCTCAGGTTTTGCAACTTGTCTATCACCATTGTGCTAGCCTATTGCTCAGCACATTCAATGTTTGCCTACGGGACGGTATTTTTCTGGTACGATGGAAAGCCGCGATGCTCGTGCTGATCAGCAATGAGAAGGGAAATCCCGAATCGCCGTCTGCATATCGCCCGTTATGCATGCTAGACACTGTTGGGAAAGTGCTAGAAAAACTCATCAAGGGAAGACTCACTCACGTAATTCGCGCTGCAGGGGATCTATCTCCTCGGCAGCATGGCTTTAGAGTAGGATGCTCCACCATTACTGCAATTGCAGAGGTGGTGAGCGCGCACGATGGATCCTCCTGTTGGTGACACTCGACGTTAGGAACACCTTCAACTCCACTAGAGGGGGTGGATATTTTTGATATGCTGCAAAACCCTTTTCAAGTTCCAGAATATCTAGTGCGGCTTTTGAGGGACTACTTAAAGGACCAAAGCCTACTTAATGACACGACACAGTGCCAACAAAGGATCGAAGTTACGTCGGGTGTTGCCCAGGGATATATCCTTGGCCCAGACCTGGGGAACGTTTCTTACGAGGGGCTACTGAGACTGGAAATGCCAGATGAGTCACGCTTGATCGGCTATGCGGATGATATTGTAGCGTAGCTTAGGCTAGTAATGCTAATGCGCCGAGCGAGAGACTGGATGACTGCTCGAGAGTTCAGTTTAGCACTGGAGAAAACCGAAATGGTCATCTTGATAAAGAAGAGAGTCCTAGAGTAAGGGACCAGTATTGGAGGTATACTAATCAAATCGAAGCCAGCGGTGAAGTTCCTGGGGATAGGAATCGACTCGAAGATGAGTTTCTCTGAGCAAATTAGGGCAACGGCTGCGAAGGCTGCTTCGAAAGTATCGGCTCTGGGTCGACGTATGGCCAATGTAGGGGGACCCAGCCGATCAAGAAAACGCCTCTTGATGAGTGCTGTAGTGTCAGTGCTACCGTACGGAGCGGAAATATGGGGCGACGCTCTCAGTAAGGAGGTATACCGAAAACGCTTAGCACAGGTACAGCGAAGAGGAACACTGAAGATTGTATCTTCGTATTCGACAGTCCCTGATTCGGCGGTGAGAGTTATTGCAGGCGCTTGTCGCCCTTCTTGCTGAAGAGCGCCGCGCTATTTACCTGCGTCGAAACGAGGACGTGAGGGAGATGGTGGTCTGCCTGGAAAGGCAGCGCTCACTCAACAACTGGCAGTAAGCTTTGATTAATTGCACGAAGGAAAGTTCGACTACGCGCCTCATCCCGGATGTGAAACCGTGGCTAAATCGATGGAATGGTGAGACTGACTTCTATCTGACACAGCTTTTGAGTGGGCATGGGTGTTTTCAGTCTTACCTGCACAAGATTGGTAAGTCACGGTCCCCCAATTGTCGGTTTTTCCACGAGAGGAAGACAATGCCTGCCACAAATTTTTCGCGTGCACAAAATGGGACAGGGTGCCAAGTGACCTCTACAGGGAGATGGGAGAGCTCACCCCGGATAGTAAAGTCGCGGTGATGCTCGAATTGGTTGACAAATGGAGTCAGGTTGCACATTATGTTTGGGCAATCCTTAAAGATAAAAGGGACTGGGGAATCGCTGGTCTGGCAATTTTCCTCCCGCTAGAAGAGGGATCCCCCAGCTTGAAGGCATTCACTTTCATTCACTTTCGAACAAAAAAAAGTAAAACAAAAGGGAAACTGAAAAGTTTGAATTTGGAATAACGGAGGACCGTTGACTTCAATATTATAAACCCCCAACAAAAAAGGGAACTCTCTTTTTTTGGTTTTGGATACAAGGTTTGGATCCACACATACTATTTTTTTAGAAATTCGAGTTTATCCTTGGAAACGATAAATTCTAAGCGGCTGACGGATGGAGCCTGAAATTTTCAGTGATTTGTTGGAGAGAGTCCAGCGAAGCGATGCAAATGCAAAGCACAAGAAATCCGCCAGCCCATCCGGACATTCGTTTTAATAAAAGGGGCTCCTTTACTACAGCTAAGTTGAAAAGTTTCACTTATTTAAAGTTTGCGTTTATTCATATAGTTATTTTCTATTGAAAAATTATTGATTTAACAATATTTTATTTTATATACTTCAATTTATACTGATTATTCATTCTTTCTTAAAATTGCAATGTGTTATCATTTAAACATTTTGATTTTCAGCCATTGTGAAGTTCGGCTCGGAAGAAGGTTTTGCCGAATTCTACGCTGAGCGGTGAAAGTGTAAGTGTTTAGGGAAATGGGTTTGGTGGCACGTGAAATTGTAAAAGTGATCGTTTAATATGTATTGCATAGAAGAAAACCAGTGTGTATTAGAAATATCGGTAAGGTATTGATAAAAGTTTTAGGTTTTTGTCAAAGCCTTGTAGATGCAGGGAAAAAGCGTTTTCCGGTGAACCGCGTTGTCGTTTGGCTATTCATCTGCGGCCCTTCTGGCTAAACGACTACCGCCTACGCCCGTCCTCCAACGAGCTGCCAGGTGCGAAGGCCCCAGCTGGACTTCCCTTGAATTTAGACGGTAATAATTGTTAGTGTAATTTGCAATTTTAATATGCTTTATAACTGAGTGTTAGGGAAGAGTTGTATAATAAAAAGTTATATAATAGGAAAAAACTATGTAATAGCAAAAAAGTTATATCTTTTTACATGTACAAATAACTCTGCGAGCTACTGTCGAAATTGTTATCACAACCATCATGATCAACAAACGAATGTACTCGAAAACCTGCCAAGCATGATCAACATCTGAAAGTGACGTCACTACCCATTCAGTATTGCTCGAATATTCCAGGCAGTTCGCCAATATACGAGAAATGGATTGAATGACTAGAGACCCTATATAAAGGCGAGCTGAATGAATGGGGGGATTATTACAACCGCGATAGTAAAACTGCAACAGTGTGGAGTGCGAATAAAAAGCGATATTGATTGTTAAGTTAAGACAGTTGTTAGAAAAATTTATTGACAAGTGGAAGTTAGAGTTTAATTAATTTTTGTGAAATAGTCAAATTAAGGATTGTGCATTTTTAGTAAATAAAATTATTGGCCGCGAGCCGTAACACGCGACAATATATATATATATATATATATATATATATATATATATATATATATATATATATATATATATATATATATATATATATATATATATATATATATATATATATATATATATATATATATATACTCGTATATATATTTATATATATATATATATATATATATATATATATAATAAAAACAAAAGGATAAAAAAAGCAGGTACTCACCTATATCCACAAGTGCTCGAGGGGGTAGGTGCTGCTGAAAATGATGATTTGGTTATACTTAATACTGAATATAATTTTTTCTAGATATTAATCTAATTATAATTATATCTTGTAGCTGAGGTACTGTTATGATGAGACTGTGCGCTATACTGATTTGAGTAAAATTTTAAATTAGAAATTTTTTTATTTAGAATATCTAGTTTGATGATTGGTCATGTAAATTCGTTGGTATCGGTTTCAAATCGAGTTTACAATGAAATTATCAACCTGACAACACAAGACGTGCAAGTATTTAGTTGTTATAACATCCAAGTTTTTTTTTTGATTATTTTGTTTAGAAGTCACGAATTAACTGTCTGAAGCTCCGTTTTTAGTAGTAGACTAGCTGTGACAGCGACTTGTTTTGAATCAATTTATTAACCACGTCCACCGCGGCTCACTATCTTCTTCTTTATTATTCACACACACTCTCTCTCTCTCTCTCTCTCTCTCTCTTCAAATTATCACCGACACTCACAGTTTAATGTGAAAAATATAAAACACCCACATCTTAATTTTCATTTTTTTAAGAGTTTAAATGTTTTATTACGATTCTATTCTATTGTTTTTGGGATGGAACAACACAATAGCGATTATTTTCAATTAAACTCACATATCACATTAAATTAACAAAAGTACGCATCGCAATTTTACCTTGGCGATACAAAATTGAGAACGAACGATCACAGAAAATGTTTCAATGACAAAACCAGAGACATTGCCGTTGTAAAATAGAGCTCAAGAAAAATGTACACTTACGTACGTTATGGATGTCTCATCACCATCTCCAGTACAAAAAGCAATTGTTTGTTTTTTCATTCCGAACGAATATTACTTTTTTATTTTCAACAGGCTTATGATTCATTCTCCTTCACCTTTGCATCAATTGCACAACAAATACAAATATTACTCATCAACAAGCAAAAACGTTTTTTCAACGACTTTCAATGCATATTATTCAGATCGTAGCAGATCGTTCTTTACTTTGCACTGCGAAAAATCCAATTTGCCTTCCCATTTTCCTCGAAATTTCCGCATCCGCCGCGGTCAACGAAAAAATCCCAACTCTCGTATATTCCCAGCTGTATATTATTAAATTAACCATGAAAAATCACAGGACGAAGAACCAACAAGCGCACAAAAATCAAATTTAAGTTTCCCCCTGTCCCATCCGCCGCGGCAAACGAACTTAACTAAAATCCTTAAATCTTTCAGCAACTAGTCTCAGCTAGCCAGTTTTTGAGCAACCCGCATATCATGCAAGTTTATACAAAAACCTTTCAGGTGAGTCTTGCTTAACGTTTGATTTAGTTTGTTATTCTCTTTAGGCGGTTTATAATCTTTCACATAATCAGCCCAATTTGTTCCCCCTAGAATCTTCATACCATTGAAATTATCAATTGATGACCTTCTTAGAAAATAAAGCAAAACCCTTTCGATTTTTCGCTTGCTTTATCACGAATAAGATTTATGTTTCGATTTCGCCGTATGGGGAAAATACACAAATGGTTATCCTTCTGTTAGATCATATGGTATGCAATGATTTTATCTCTTTGTCCGTTTCACTTCAGGATTTCCTGAAGGATATCAAAACCGACCTCTCATCGGTTATAGATGTGAAGTCTGGGAACGTGCCAACGGACTATACTCATCAGGTCAACAAGTCCGGACACTCTTAGTCTACTCGGAGGTGGCTGCTGGACAGCTAGCTAGTTCGGAGAGGAATTTCGGTCGCAGGTCTTCCGTGAGCACACTAAGTCCAACATACAAGAATCAGCCACCGATTCAAATGCCCGATTTAAAAAGCGCCGAACAACATCCAGCGACTCTACTTTAATTCACTTTCCTTTTTCTTTCGGTCCGAGAAAATGAACAACACGAAGCTTCCTGGACCAAAAACCACGGGTGCCCGAAATAAACTACTCGAATTCAAAACCAAATCAATCTACTCGAACTAAAAAACCAAACTACCCTACCCCCTCAGCAGCATGCTCACCTTCGCCGTCGCTTCCCTCTGAAAAAGAACGGGTTTGCTAAAAAGGAAATACTGTGTGCAATTCGTACTTTTATTTGTTTTTAAAATTTATCTAGTTGTTAAACATACACTGCCTTCAAGTGATCAATTTCATAGCTAAAATATGTTTCCAGTGTGATTTACAGATATCAGCTCTTCTAAGGTAAATGTTGACTTGGTAAACTTACTTATTCAAAAGTAGAAGTGATATATTCTGATATACTCCATTTGATTATTACGACTAACAATCGCATAGTAACTTAATATCTTATTTAAAACTGTTTCTATTGGCATACCTAATCAAATGGCTGCAGAGAGAGGAATTAAATATTTTGTCGTAATGAAAATTAAAGCATAGGAAGCTTGCTTTCATATCTTAACCATGCAAATGCGTCGGTGGATATAACTAGGAAAGGAAGTAATAGTAAGACAAACATCTCAACAGTCATAGGCTACTTAATACTTTTTGACAATTACATATATGTATTATAAAAAATTTATTATTCTTGCATCTACCTGATTGTTAGTAATTATTTTCACCCCAGAGTTCATTAAAGTATACGCACAAAATTTCAAAATATTTTTAGCTTTTGATACGGATATTTATACTTTTGTAGAAATGTAACAACTATAAAATATTTTTAACAAACAACTAGGGGTACAGAATCCTTGAACATGCATTATTATTTAACGGGCAAGGATTTTTTATTTGCTAAACCTACACTATGCATATTATTAGATGGTGTTGAAATTGGTGTTTTGAGTAATTTTTTTTATGTTTGATGAAAATGAAAGTATAGATAAGGATTCGATGGATTTCGGAAAATTTTTACTTAAAGTAATTTCCCTTTAATTTTTACTATGAACATTAAATTTTTTTAAATGACATATATATATATATATATATATATATATATATATATATATATATATATATATATATATATATATATATATATATATATATATATAAGTGCTTGATTTGTTTAATATTATAGCTTTTTTTCTATTTAGAAGGCATTTTCTTCTTTGTGATTTGAATTTGAATTCATTATATAAAACTTTACTTCAACAAGGATTTAACCGCTGCATTTAAGTTAGACTTAATCTAAGAGTACACGCACTAAGGAAGGTCCACACAAATGCAAATGAGTAAATTAACAAGCAAACTACATATAATTATTAATGATTATAGAAAATGTGTTGATAGAAAGTATTTCGGGCGCAAACCAATACATTCTGATGGCGAATTATAGTGTCATTTTAGTGACAATAATAAAAATCTATAGACAATGCAGCTAAATTTATTTCGAAATATTTTCATACGCGAGATTCAACGATTTCAAATATTTTTAAAACTTTTTCTCCAAATTCTTTAGATTGAGTTTCTTCTTTCCATAAGTGAGTGGTTTTTTTTAAGCATAGCTATTTCGCGTAGACTTCAAAAAATATATGACAACGTAAACCTAAAAAGTATTGCTGTATGATTGCAATTCTTTTACTTATTCCGGAAATTTTGAAATACGAGTATCATGTTTTTTTAAGGCGTAGTTGAAACCATATCGATTTTATGCGCTTAAACATGTAAATAAATTCTACTTTTAACAATTCTATAGACATGTCAGATTCATGTAAAACTAAACTCACTCAATCCAATCGAATATGTTTTCTGACATGAGCCTATGTCGGTCTACCCAAATTGTTCATACAAAAATAAAAATCAAAATTAATCTTATGCCGTACAAAACACTTGTCACAATTTTACAGACCGTCATATAAAACGTTTGTTACAATTTTACTGACTGTCATACATAAAAATTTGGTTTGATTAGAGTAGGCCATGTAAGAGAAAATAAAAAAAGTAGAGAGTAGTCAGTGTGCACTTGGAACTCGTTGTAGGCAGTTTTAAGAAGCAACTCATTATTGCTTCTTCCATTATTATTTATAGCATTATCTGCTGGTCCTCTAGCGGCGAGTGCAAATTAGACCCCGGGCTCGACGAAATCTGCGGTATACTTGCGTTTGTTTTGGAATAAATTTAACTTTTGCATCTTGATATCGGGAACATCCTCGGTATGATACTGGATGACCAAATACAGCGGCGTTGATGCAGTAAATTTTTCTTTAGGCATCGTGTGGGGCAATTTACACCTACCGGGTGCATGAATTTCATTGCATTTAACGTACCGGTAGGGTATGGTGTAGTAAGCCAAATCGCTGACACCGGTAACACTGATCGACTTTTCTTTTCTGGAGGCATTTCCACCTCTCCACTCTCAAATTCAAGTACCTTATCTGTTGAGGGCCACTTGGACTCCTTTTATTAGAAATTTATACTAAATAAAGCGGTAAATCCTTTTCGATCTAATTGTTGCACAGTTTTTAACTGAAACGAATTCAATTTCTGGTGCAGCTTCTTTGAGCACTTCAAGGAGATCAACCGTATCCTCTTCGCCAACAAGATCCTTCAACACGAAGGTCGGATTTTTTTAATTTGGAGATCCTCAGAATTTAGCACATCTTAATTTTCATTTTTTTAAGAGGTTAAATGTTTTATTACGATTCTATTCTATTGTTTTTGGGATGGAACAACACAATAGCGATTTTTTTCAATTAAACTCACATATCACATTAAATTAACAAAAGTACGCATCGCAATTTCACCTTGGCGATACAAAATTGAGAACGAATAATCAAAGAAAATGTTTCAATGACAAACCAGAGACATTGCCATTGTAAAATAGAGCTCAAGAAAAATGTACACTTACGTAAGTTATGGATGTCTCATCACCATCTCCAGCACAAAAAGCAATTGTTTGTTTTTTCATTCCGAACGAATATTACTTTTTTTATTTTCAACAGGCTTATGATTCATTCTCCTTCACCTTTGCATCAATTGCACAACAAATACAAATATTACTCATCAACAAGCAAAAACGTTTTTTCAACGACTTTCAATGCATATTATTCAGATCGTAGCAGATCGTTCTTTACTTTGCACTGCGAAAAATCCAATTTGCCTTCCCATTTTCCTCGAAATTTCCGCATCCGCCGCGGTCAACGAAAAAATCCCAACTCTCGTATATTCCCAGCTGTATATTATTAAATTAACCATGAAAAATCACAGGACAAAGAACCAACAAGCGCACAAAAATCAAATTTAAGTTTCCCCCTGTCCCATCCGCCGCGGCAAACGAACTTAACTAAAATCCTTAAATCTTTCAGCAACTAGTCTCAGCTAGCCAGTTTTTGAGCAACCCGCATATCATGCAAGTTTATACAAAAACCTTTCAGGTGAGTCTTGCTTACCGTTTGATTTTGTTTCTTATTTTCTTTAGGCGGTTTATAATCTTTCACATAATCAGCCCAATTTGTTCCCCCTAGAATCTTCATACCATTGAAATTATCAATTGATGACCTTCTTAGCAAATAAAGCAAAACCCTTTCGATTTTTCGCTTGCTTTATCACGAATAAGATTTATGTTTCGATTTCGCCGTATGGGGAAAATACACAAATGGTTATCCTTCTGTTAGATCATATGGTATGCAATGATTTTATCTCTTAGTCCGTTTCACTTCAGGATTTCCTGAAGGATATCAAAACCGACCTCTCATCGGTTATAGATGTGAAGTCTGGGAACGTGCCAACGGACTATACTCATCAGGTCAACAAGTCCGGACACTCTTAGTCTACTCGGAGGTGGCTGCTGGACAGCTAGCTAGTTCGGAGAGGAATTTCGGTCGCAGGTCTTCCGTGAGCACACTAAGTCCAACATACAAGAATCAGCCGCCGATTCAAATGCCCGATTTAAAAAGCGCCGAACAACATCCAGCGACTCTACTTTAATTCACTTTCCTTTTTCTTTCGGTCCGAGAAAATGAACAACACGAAGCTTCCTGGACCAAAAACCACGGGTGCCCGAAATAAACTACTCGAATTCAAAACCAAATCAATCTACTCTAACTAAAAAACCAAACTACCCTACCCCCTCAGCAGCATGCTCACCTTCGCCGTCGCTTCCCTCTGAAAAAGAACGGGTTTGCTAAAAAGGAAATACTGTGTGCAATTCGTACTTTCATTTGTTTTTAAAATTTATCTAGTTGTTAAACATACACTGCCTTCAAGTGATCAATTTCATAGCTAAAATATGTTTCCAGTGTGATTTACAGATATCGGCTCTTCTAAGGTAAATGTTGACTTGGTAAACTTACTTATTCAAAAGTAGAAGTGATATATTCTGATATACTCCATTTGATTATTACGACTAACAATTGCATAGTAACTTAATATCTTATTTAAAACTGTTTCTATTGGCATACCTAATCAAATGGCTGCAGAGAGAGGAATTAAATATTTTGTCGTAATGAAAATTAAAGCATAGGAAGCTTGCTTTCATATCTTAACCATGCAAATGCGTCGGTGGATATAACTAGGAAAGGAAGTAATAGTAAGACAAACATCTCAACAGTCATAGGCTACTTAATACTTTTTGACAATTACATATATGTATTATAAAAAATTTATTATTCTTGCATCTACCTGATTGTTAGTAATTATTTTCACCCCAGAGTTCATTAAAGTATACGCACAAAATTTCAAAATATTTTTAGCTTTTGATACGGATATTTATACTTTTGTAGAAATGTAACAACTATAAAATATTTTTAACAAACAACTAGGGGTACAGAATCCTTGAACATGCATTATTATTTAACGGGCAAGGATTTTTTATTTGCTAAACCTACACTATGCATATTATTAGATGGTGTTGAAATTGGTGTTTTGAGTAATTTTTTTTATGTTTGATGAAAATGAAAGTATAGATAAGGATTCGATGGATTTCGGAAAATTTTTACTTAAAGTAATTTCCCTTTAATTTTTACTATGAACATTAAATTTTTTTAAATGACATATATATATATATATATATATATATATATATATATATATATATATATATATATATATATATATATATATATATATATATATATATATATATATATAAGTGCTTGATTTGTTTAATATTAGAGCTTTTTTTCTATTTAGAAGGCATTTTCTTCTTTGTGATTTGAATTTGAATTCATTATATAAAACTTTACTTCAACAAGGATTTAACCGCTGCATTTAAGTTAGACTTAATCTAAGAGTACACGCACTAAGGAAGGTCCACACAAATGCAAATGAGTAAATTAACAAGCAAACTACATATAATTATTAATGATTATAGAAAATGTGTTGATAGAAAGTATTTCGGGCGCAAACCAATACATTCTGATGGCGAATTATAGTGTCATTTTAGTGACAATAATAAAAATCTATAGACAATGCAGCTAAATTTATTTCGAAATATTTTCATACGCGAGATTCAACGATTTCAAATATTTTTAAAACTTTTTCTCCAAATTCTTTAGATTGAGTTTCTTCTTTCCATAAGTGAGTGGTTTTTTTTAAGCATAGCTATTTCGCGTAGACTTCAAAAAATATATGACAACGTAAACCTAAAAAGTATTGCTGTATGATTGCAATTCTTTTACTTATTCCGGAAATTTTGAAATACGAGTATCATGTTTTTTTAAGGCGTAGTTGAAACCATATCGATTTTATGCGCTTAAACATGTAAATAAATTCTACTTTTAACAATTCTATAGACATGTCAGATTCATGTAAAACTAAACTCACTCAATCCAATCGAATATGTTTTCTGACATGAGCCTATGTCGGTCTACCCAAATTGTTCATACAAAAATAAAAATCAAAATTAATCTTATGCCGTACAAAACACTTGTCACAATTTTACAGACCGTCATATAAAACGTTTGTTACAATTTTACTGACTGTCATACATAAAAATTTGGTTTGATTAGAGTAGGCCATGTAAGAGAAAATAAAAAAAGTAGAGAGTAGTCAGTGTGCACTTGGAACTCGTTGTAGGCAGTTTTAAGAAGCAACTCATTATTGCTTCTTCCATTATTATTTATAGCATTATCTGCTGGTCCTCTAGCGGCGAGTGCAAATTAGACCCCGGGCTCGACGAAATCTGCGGTATACTTGCGTTTGTTTTGGAATAAATTTAACTTTTGCATCTTGATATCGGGAACATCCTCGGTATGATACTGGATGACCAAATACAGCGGCGTTGATGCAGTAAATTTTTCTTTAGGCATCGTGTGGGGCAATTTACACCTACCGGGTGCATGAATTTCATTGCATTTAACGTACCGGTAGGGTATGGTGTAGTAAGCCAAATCGCTGACACCGGTAACACTGATCGACTTTTCTTTTCTGGAGGCATTTCCACCTCTCCACTCTCAAATTCAAGTACCTTATCTGTTGAGGGCCACTTGGACTCCTTTTATTAGAAATTTATACTAAATAAAGCGGTAAATCCTTTTCGATCTAATTGTTGCACAGTTTTTAACTGAAACGAATTCAATTTCTGGTGCAGCTTCTTTGAGCACTTCAAGGAGATCAACCGTATCCTCTTCGCCAACAAGATCCTTCAACACGAAGGTCGGATTTTTTTAATTTGGAGATCCTCAGAATTTAGCGCATCTATGGTTGACTTGAAATCAACCAGTGATTTCGTTTTAACTGTTTTTCCTGCATTTACTCTTTTGATTTCGAAATTGTTTCATTCATTTTCGGCTGCAAATAGCCGCATCATATCTCTTCCGCTTTGTCTGAAAATATTTATTGGCGGAACTTTTCTGCCTTGTTGCTGGATTTTTCTGAGGAGCCAGCAGAACTACGAGTTGGTTTCTTCTCCTTGTTTTTATTTTTTGGATATTGAATTAAATTCACACTACTATCTTTATCAAAATTAGTTTCACCATCTTCTTCAATTTCCATTTCTTCTCCCAGTCCTTCCAGAGCTGCAGAATAGTTTTAACTGCTATTAGTGCCGCCAGCACTTACAATTTCCTACCTAATCATTTGCTTCACATTCTTCTTTGCCTTTTTAGGTCTTTGTAAAAATTTTTTTTACAAAGATCTACTAGTTTCGCGACCTGTCTGTCCGTCTGACCGTGCGTCACAACTGATTTCCTCAGAAACTATAGAAGCTAGAATGCTCAAACTTTGTGAAAAGGTCAGAAGTGATGGTCTCTCAAAAGTTAAGGCCTTAACAAAAATTTAAAAAAAGTTTAAGGGGGGTCCCCCCTAATAACGAATTGACCCTTAAACATTTTTTTTTCATTAAAGGTAGTCGAGTGGGGTATCAAATGAAAGGTCTTGACTGGAACTTTTATAATCTGAAATAAAAAAATCATTTTATGAATTAGGAGGTCAAGAGGAAGGCAAAATGTACCCAAAATGTGTGTCCCCCCCCTCGCGATTGGACACCTTTCAGCCGAAAAATCTGAAAATTATCACGAATGTGGGCCTTTATGAGTACAAGGGCAACAAATACCTTAGAAATCGAAATTCGCTCAACTTTGTTAATAATAGTATGATTTGTAGATTTTACATTTTTGCCCATAAAATCAAAACGGTAGCTTTAAACTTCTTGAAATTTCGCAATTATATAGACTAACATAAGATATATATGTTCATTAAATTTAATTGAGATCGAATCATAATCAAGTGAGTTATAGCCATTTCAATTATATGGAATTACACCAACAACAACACGTGTTTATGGTTGATATAGGGTTTTCCAATAAGAGGTGTTATTTTGATATTAAAAGAAAAATGCCATTTTTAATACAAATGATCGAATGTTTATTTCATTATAAAGAAGAAGATATGCCGTTAATAGCAGTAACTAACATTGAGCAAATAACCACTACGCCACGCTTACAGGACCACATCCTCTTCATGAAATTTTCCATAACCAAATCGCAAAGTGGTTGCCCAATGTCCTCGATAGCCTCACGAATTTCATCTTTGAGATCTTGAATCGACGCTGGGCTATCGGCATAGGCCTTCTCTATCACGTGGCTCCAAAGGAAGAAGTCGCAACGTGTTAAATCAGAAGATCTATTCAAAATAACATCTCTAATTGGAAAACCCTATATATATTTAAAATTGACTTAGGCACTTTTATTTTCTTTCAATTTTCATGAAAATTTAAGGAATGGTGTTTAACTTGAACATGTTCAATCGGCCGAGCATTCAGAAAAATCATTTAAGCTAGATTAAAATGGCGGCTGCACTGTGCTTATGAAAGAAACTGTGCATCTTTTGTATAAATTTGAACGATTGCATATCTAAGTATTGGATGAATAATTCAAGTTATCGATTCACGCCATTAGAAATCTTGTTTCTAACCCTAGGATGTTTACAAAGACCTTCTGGTAGGAGCACTCTCCTGCTTACTCAACTTGTTTTGTGTTGGACTTGTTTTAGCTGCTGCAGTTTTTGAATCTTCATCCGTTTCTTAACTAGCTATTCGAGAGACTGTCTCAATGGCTTCAGTTCATCATTTTCTTTGCACAGTCTATTAATTTCTTCATTATTTACAATTAAATGTAATTTACATCCGCCATCTGCGGAGTTTTCTTAATCGTGTTTTCTTTTTGTGATAATTGTCACCAGCTTACTTTTTGACGTTTCTACAGGTTCCCTCAACGGTGGGAAGCCGTCGAGCTCTTCTATACCAGCAGTCCTGAGGTTGTAGAGATTGTATTGAGATTCTTTGCTTTTCTATATGTATCGATGTTAAATTATGATATTCGATATAAATTGCTAAATCAATTCCTTTGACAATAGTATAAGCTTTCTCAAGTTAAAATTATTTCCGACTGGGTGTTAATATTTATTAAATTTTTGAAAACTGCTGACAGAAGCGATTTAAAAACACATCTGTGTGCAATGAATGCTAGACGTAGCTGACAACAGTACCATGCTAGGGATAGTGAACTGGCGAACTAGGTCGCAGAACCACGACGATTGGAGGACTAAAATTAAAAGCCAAGGCTAGAATTAAGCTGTTACGCAATTATAACGACTAATCCCTAAAATGGTTATTATTCTATAAGTGAATCCACTCTCGCAAAACAATATTTCAACGCAAACGCTTGATATTCCCACAGAATATTTTAAAATTTTGCAACTAAAAGCCTAGAACCAAATTGCGATTGTGCACTATGTTAGATACATTATACAATAATTTCAATTTGTTATTAGATTAAAAGTACTCTTAAATCTTTTTGTTAAACGCCGAATAGTATTTAGAAATAAGTTCGTGATTCAAAAAATCTTTTTGGAAATTTTCGAATATCTAACAGGCAGCAGTAGCTTATTTGAAGGTGTTCAAATAATTAATAAGATACATATGATTCTTTCCGAATAAATTTCAATTAAGAGAAAAAACCCTACGCGGAATTTTGTCAAGCATAAATATTCAATTACATTCCATATTAGGATTATCCCCGTGATAATAGTGAAAACAAAGTTATAAATGTAGCACCATCTTTCGCAATGTGGGTGCTATGCCAATATAAACGTACACAAGCATCCTCCCTCAAATTTCCTCTTGAGCAAATATCACGTAGGATAGTGTAAACAATGTGGCGTTCATGTCAATTTTGTCTGACAATGGAGCAGCATCACGGGAACGTAGCATTATGCAAGAAGGTGTTTGGGTTTTCTCAAGCATTAAAGTTGATAAGACATTTGAATTACTTGTAGTTATTTTCAGAATATATTGAGTGACAAACTTATTCAAATAGATGAGAAAATTTCGATTAGTACTGGCATGTTACGCTTTGCTGAAAGGTGTACACACGAAATAAATACGACAAAAGATTTTAATAACAGTCAAACTTTATTTTCTTCAACGACATACAAATTTACGATGCAATCTTAACAAGGTACATATAAATACCTTTCAGCATAAATATACTACGCTCGTCCCGTTCTACTTTTCCAAAACTCAAAGTGCTTTAGAAATATCAAAACGAAAAAAATATTAAAACCTTTTATTCGGTATTATCTTCAAAACGCAAAAACAACAAATTAGGCGATATCAAATTAAATAAAACTATTTTTCTGCATTCAAGCATAAATCAATTCTCTACTTTGAGTTCCGAAAATATTAAATAAGGACGTTGCACATTTATGCCTTCAAGCATCGATTTTTTATTTTAATTTGCACGGCGCCTAAATTTGACGTAATGTTTTATTCCAGATGTTTTAATAAGAGAAAGGCCATATTGGATATTTTTTGTTAATCCACAGTAGCCTCTTAAATGAAATATTCCAAGATTATGCATGGCTTTCTTGTGACCAAGAAAAGTTGCTCTACTGTAGCAGTGTAATGCACGATGAAGATTTTTGTCCGCACCTATTCCGTGTTCATACATCACACCAAGATTAAACAAGGCTCCACGTAAACCAAGCTTCGCTGCGGCTTTCCAACATTTATATGCTTTTGAGTATTCACCGGAAGCCAGGTATTTACTGCCCTGCTCATAGTCTGATTGAGCCATGAGTCTCATGAGACCCGTTATTACTTGATTTACTCTTGTTGTCTATAAATTAAAATATAAAAGTATAGGCAGATATCTTATTAATATCATTTTTTTTCAAATAAAATTAACGGGTTAGTGATGGCATGGAGAAAAAGAGACATATGCAGCGTCTACAGTACCATGGTAATTTTTCTTAACACTAAATTACGACACAAGCAAAAATTTTAACTTTCATTGATAAAAACTCGATATTCCTGTTGAATGAATACATAACATAGGTAATATTTGTATCATTGAAAATTTTATCTCTATTCTCAATTACATATAGCTAAAGCAGTCATATCATCGAGGAGAATCTTTACACAATAATAATTGCACGTCCGTGTGAATGTTCGAAAACGGTACCAATTAATTTTTTAAGCATCATGTAACCCAAAAAATGTTTATCTAAATATGTCTTGATAGGGAATGAGTTAAAAGAATATATATTTGTCTAGTAAAACATCAACAAAACAACTTTAAAACTGACTATGAGTAAAACCATTCTGTAATAATCATGCCATCACTTTCAAAACATTACCAGTGGGGAAGTTGTTCCACTTTCTTGGGTTCCATCAACGTTTTCTTCAGCATCCTCAGTGTCTTCAGCGTTTTGTCCACTGTCTTCCCCGTTTTGTCCAGTGGGCCGGATTGGTGTGGAAGTCAATCGAAGTAATTGTAATGCTTCTCCAGAGTGAAATACATCACTCGTGTCGAATGTTTCCGATTTCTAAATTAAAATGAATGCAATTTACTTATTGTAGTGATAAATGATTCTTGTTGAAAATAAAAGGAAAACGCAGAAGTTACAGCATTTTATTTATGCTTGTCAAAGTACGTAGCATGTTTTTGCTGCATTAACTTTCGAGTCAATATTTTGATGATTTTTCAGTTTAAGGAACTATATCAACAGAACAACTCCAACTTATCAACCACTCTAGCTTTTGGAGGTACATACAAAGAAATTCGCGGATGAGTTTTTGTTAACCAAAGAACAGGTCACTTATAGATTCTTATACATACGAGCACATGGAAGAAATTAACATGGTTTTTTACGCCAGATTTAAATTTAACATTTCCTTGTTGCTATGTAAAGAAAACATTCTAAATTATGTTTTAATTATAATTATGTATATATTGTTTTTTTTCGCTGCTCATCTTCAGCTTACACATTACATTACTAAATTCAATAAAGTGTTAATAGCATGTACCTTTAATGATAGTTCAGGAAATTTAACACAATTTTACAATATATATTATCATTTAAAACGGCCGTCATTTTGTTTTACGATTACAGAGGTCACCCATAGAACAAATTCGCAAAGATATTCATAATATTGTTACATGTACAAAGAATTCTGAGAGCTACTGTCGCAATTGTTTTCACAACCATTAAGAACATCAACAAACGAATGTACTCGAGAACCCGCCAAGCATGATCAACATCACTGCCCATTCATTAAGCTGCTCGAATATTCCAGGCAATTCGCCAATGTACGAGAACTGGGTTGAATTTCGTGCGTTTCCGCTTCTTCTGCCCTCCTTGATACTGGTAAAATAGTTTTAAGACCTGTTTTGGAAAGATCTCAATAAGACCTTTCATATGACATTCCACTTCACCACCTTTGATGAAAATGTTTAAGGGTCACTCCTCTATATGGGGGGATCCCGTCTTTGAAAAATTATTTATTCCGAAACTTTAAGTCAGAACTTCCGACCTTTCCACAAAGTTTCATGACTGTAGCTTCTGTAGCTTCGGAGAAAAGTTTCTGTAACATACAGATGGACGACGGACGGGCAGACGGACACAGGTATCGATTTCAATAGGGTTTTGTATTTTAGTACAAAACCCTAAAAATGAGTCAAAAAACGGTCAAATGTTATCAAATTAAAATTACTAAATATTATCAATTAATTGGAACAAAGGAGAAAAAAACCAACCAACTCTATTAAAAGTTACATATAACTAAAGAATACACCGAAAGAGTCTACTTTCCGCTTACAACTAATATGTATTAACTTAATTCGAATAAATGTTATCAAAAAACATTAACTAATCCTAACTGTATACCGTTACAATATACATAACCTAAATGTTAAAGTTATTTAAAATAACGAGCATAAACAATTTACAATAACTATTACTGTAGCAGTAACGAGCTGCAACCAAAAAAAATTGGAAAAACGACGAATCACCACAAATATCTACAGCCAATACCTAGATTGCTCCGTTTCAGCTCGACCAGTCTCAACACACCTCGCAGATGAGTATATCCATTAAAACCGTTGATCTCGTGACTTATTGGTAGCCCGCCTATGTGGACTATATATAATTGTGGCACTATCCAAATCAAAAATATGCCGATTCATGTCCAAATACACGAATGCATCTGGAGGAATAAAGCCAGTGGTGAGACAAGTTTCAATATACCCGTCGGTAGTAAGGTGGAACGGCTGCGAAATCCAGGGATTTTAGCTCACAGTTACAGACTTTAGGATATGATTTCAAACAAACTTCACAATGTATGTATCGACTTTCCTCACTATTTGATAAATTTTTCGATTCGATATATCATCATCTATGGAACAATAGCCTACGACGGGCTTTGGCCTCCATGATTAATCTCCTCCAATCATCACATTTCTGCGACTTCATTTGCCAGTTGATCACTCACAGCAAGGATCTGCTGTCAGCTTCTATCATGCCTTCCCATCGAGTCCGCCGTCTTCCCACTGGACGTCTACCTTGTGCTCTACACTTTAACGTTCTTTTGGCTAGCCGATTTTCTTCCATTTTTTTCTACATGACCCACCCATTACAGTGTGCATAACTTTACGCAAGCAGAGACAGGTGGTTCGTCAACTAGTTCATACAAATCAACATTTTAACATAGTTTCCACCCTTTTCATTGTTTCACTGGGCTGTCGATTTTCTGGAGCAGTTTTTATTCAAATATGTCCATTGCCTTTTCGGATTCGCTCGTCAGGCTCCATGTTTCAATTCCATATAACAGCACAGTTTAGGCGGCGTCCAATTTCGTCCTTTTCAGCGTCTCTTTTATTCAGGTTGGCTCCAAGGAAGTTATTCACACTTTCAAGGTTAATGTCCCCCACGAGCAGATTTTGTCATACTGGAATGTTCTTGCTCGTTTTTCATGAATTTGGTTTTAGTTTCATTAACTCGTAGGCCAGTTCGGTTTGCTTCAGATACTCGGCTTAAAAATGCTCCTTTGGCATCTGAGATTGAACATGTCATAATATTGACATCTTCAGCATTTAATACCAATTGTGTGGCCTTAAACATTAGTGTACTAAGGGTTTCATCTGATGTCTTCCTGATGACGTGCTCGAAATAATATTAAAGAGCATTGGAGCCAGCCCATCCCCTTATTTTAAACCTGATTCCAATTTTAAAATGTCCGTTGGTTTATCGTTCACCTTGACCTGAGATTTTGTGTTTAGCATCGTGACATTGACCATGCGGGCTAGTTTGGTTGGAACGCCAAAGTCAAGTATTATTTTGGACAACGCATTTCTATCGACACTGCCATAGCTTGGTTGATTTCTACAAAGAATTGGCGTATATCAATATTATATTCCCAGTACTATTTGAGCACCTATTTCACTAAGAATATGCATTTGGTCTACTGGAGATCGTCTACTTCGAAAGCCTCCCTGGTACTCTCCTATAATACTTTCATAGTCCGACTTTAATTTTATTTCGATGATTTTGCAGAGCACTTTATAATACGTTCATAGTAGAGCGATGCGCCTATAATTTTCATACGTCAACTTATCCCCTTTACGTGTACAGGACATATGCTATTTTTTCGCCCGTCTTCTAGTAACTGCTTCTCTGACCATATTTTGCATATTAGTAGATGGAGAAGGTTATTTGAATTCTTCCGCCTGCGAACATATGTTGATTCGATTTTCCAGCGCTGACATGTATGTGGAAGTTGCTGAGCTATCGTTTAGCTTGTGTATGAAGTACCTTGGGGCTACTGATGTTCCTTATTTATAGATCTTGGAGATTTAGCATCGGAACTTGAGCCTTATAAGGTCGTGGTCCGAATCAGCGCCGCGGAACGAGTAATACAGGTGGCCACTCGTTTTTGTATGAGAAAAACGTGGTAAACCTGATTGAATGTGCGATCGTCTGTGGATGCCCATGTTCTCTTGTGGACGTCTCGATGTGGGAAGTGTGTGGAATTTACTGTGAAGCCTCTGTTAACAGCGAAGTCTATCAGGCGTTGTCCATTGTTGCTGGTCTCTGCATGAAGACTGTGCCCTCTGGTTGTTCCTTTATGAGCCGTTTCTCGGCCGATTTTTGCATTGAAGTCACTCAGAACAATATAATGTCGTTTGACGGCAATGCAACATCAGTGTGCTGTAAAATTCGTCCTTGATTACCTCCTCCCGTTCTTCTGTGAACACGTGACAGTTGACCAGCCAGACATCAAAGAATTTGGTTTCCATACGAATTGTACACATCCTTTTGTTGACGGCTTTGAAGTCGGTGAACATTTGTTCAAATGTGCTGTCTACAATGAAAGCTACTCCAAGCTCACAGCTTCTTTTAAATTTTCCGCTTTTAAACACGGTGTGTGTTCGCATGTCGATATCTTCTCTTCACCGTGCTATCTGGTTTTGTGCACTGCAAGGATGTTGATTTGATATTTTTTTATTTCATCTAGAAGTTTTCGCAATGAATCTGGTCTGTTCAATGATCTAACATTCCAAGTTCCAAAAGAATTTTTTTTTTTTTTTTTTTTTTGTGGTAGGGAGGTGAAGGCATTTATGCCCGCCGAGTCTGGCAGTGTGGGACTCCCATCTTTGGACTACCCACTAAACACCTCCCCTGTCAATCTGAGAACCTAGCCTGGAACCGTTTGACACATTACTTCGGGCCAGGTCTCGTTTTGTTACGCCGTGGGGCGCCTTCAAGCTGGGGAGTCCCTTTCCTAGCGGGAGGGGAGGGGGGAAGAGGAATTGCCAGAAGAGCGATCCCCCAGCCCCAGCGCCTCCGGCTGCTGTGAGTCCCTTTTATATTTTAGGACTGCCCGAGCATAATGTGCCACCTGGTTCCATTTGTCAACCGATTCGAGCATCACCGCAACTATATTATCCGGGGTGAGCTCTCCCGTCTCCCTGTAGAGTTCCCGTCGCAGCCTGGCCCATTTCGTACACGCAAAAAATGTGTGACAGGCATTGTCCTCCTCTCCTGGGCAAAACCGACAATCGGGAGACCGTGACTTGCCGATCTTGTGCAGGTAAGACTGAAAACACCCGTGCCCGCTCAAAAGCTGGGTCAGATAGAAGTCAGTCTCACCATGCTTTCGATTTAGCCACGGTCTCACATCCGGGATGAGGCGCGCAGTCCACCTTCCCTTCGTGCAATTCACCCAAGACTGCTGCCAATCGTTGAGCGAGCGTTGTCTCTCCTCGCGGACAACCATCTCCCTCGCATCCTCGTTTCGGCGCAGGTAAATAGCGCGGCGCTCTCTAGCAAGGAGGGCGACAGGTATCACGCCTGCAATCACTCTCACCGCCGAGTCGGAGACTGTTGGATACGAAGATGCAATTCTCAGTGCTCCTCTTCTCTGTACCTGTGCCAATCGTTTTCGGTATACCTTCTTGCTGAGAGCGTCGCCCCATACCTCTGCTCCGTACAGTAGCACTGACCCTACAGCACTCATCAAGAGGCGTCTTCTTGATGGGCTGGGTCCCCCTACGTTGGCCATAAGTCGACTCAGGGCCGATATTCCCGAAGCAGCCTTCTCAGCCGTTGCCCTGATTTGCTCAGAGAAACTCATCTTCGAGTCGATCAGTAGCCCCAGGTACTTCACCGCTGGCTTCGATTCGATCTGTATATATATATCATCCTTACTCTAGGGATTCTCTTTTTTGTCAAGATGACCGCTTCGGTTTTCTCCAGTGCTAGACTGAGCCCGCGAGTAGTCATCCAGTCCCTCACTCGGCGCATTAGCATACCTAGCCTAAGTTGCGCTTGTTCAACGGTGCGTCCGGCGACCAGAGCCGCAACATCATCCGCATAGCCGACCAAGCGCGACTCATCTGGCATCTCAAGTCTCAGTAGCCCGTCGTAAGACACGTTCCACAGGTCCGGACCAAGGATAGATCCCTGGGCAACACCCGATGTAATTTCCATCCTTCGTTGGCCCTGTGTCGTGTCGTAGAGCAGGCTTCGGTCCTTTAGGTAGTTCCTCAAAAGCCGCATTAGATATTCTGGAACTTGAAAAGAGTTTTCCAGCGTATCCAGAATATCCACCCATCTAGCGGAGTTGAAGGCATTCCTGACGTCGAGTGTCACCAACAGGACGATCCGTCGCTTGGTGCGACTATATGCCTCTGCCTTTTGGACCGCGTTCACCACCTCTGCAATCGCATCAATGGTAGAACGTCCTGCTCTAAAGCCGTACTGCCGAGGAGATAGGTCCCCAGCAGCACGAATCGCGTCAGTGAGTCTTCCCTTGATGAGTTTCTCTAGCACTTTCCCAGCCGTGTCTAGCATGCATAACGGGCGGTATGCAGACGGCGATTCGGGATTTCCCTTCCCCTTGCTGACCAGCACGAGCCTCGCCACCTTCCATCGTACCGGGAAAACCCCGTCCCGTAGGCAAGCGTTGAATGTGCTGAGCAGCAAGTCAGGACAATGGTGATAGACGAGCTGCAAAACCTCAGCTGGAACACCATCTGGACCTGGAGCCTTCCTTGCCTTCAGGGAGAGGACTGCCTCCTCCAGTTCCAGCTGTGTGAAGAGTGGGCACTCGACTGCTGTTTCACCATGGACAGTGTCAACACGGACGGGATGGGCGGGGAAGAGTCCCCGCACTATCGCGTCCATCTTTTCCGCGTCATGTATACAAGGCTTCCGTAGGGCACCAAGTTTCCCCATGACCAGCTTGTAGCCAAGGCCCCACGGATCCCTATTTACATCGTCCACGAGGTCTTGCCAGCATCGGGCCTTGCTCTTGTTAATAAGCCTGCGAAGATATTTCCTGCCGGACCTGTATGCTGCTAGCCTAGTGTCTGCCTCCTCCCATGTTCGCGGCCGCTGGGCCTCTCGCCGAAGTTTGTGACACTCGCTTCTTTGTTCGGCGATCTCGTTTGACCACCAGTATACTGGAGGCATTCCAAAAGAATAGTCTTTTATTCGATGCGATAGTCGTGGTCGTTTGTCCAATTCGATCGGAAGCTGTTCTCCTGCTTCCATAACAAGTAAATAATAAGTAGTAGACTGCCAGCGCTTCGACATAGTCGGTTTTCGGTCCGCGAATGGTATTTTATTCACCACTTGCCCACCCGGCTAGCCGGTGCGAGTGAGGAATGCACGAAAATATTTCCATCAGTTACAAGAAATGTTGTTGACCGTGAAACAAACCGGTTTTTGAAAGAACCGGGTTTTCCGTTTTTTTCTTTACAAGTTAATTCGATTAAAAAATTCTAATTAAAATTAAATGTATAATTTTTATGTTCATAATAACTTTTAGGAAAAACCGGTTTTTCGATATTTTCACTTACAACATTAATTCAAAACGAACTGAGGGATATTTCATCTTTATGTTGCAAACAAGAGACTGCCGTTTTGTAATCCAAGCCAACAGCTTCCTGTTTAGCTGTCATTCATTTACAGTATTAATAGGAAAAGTCCCTCAGCTCAGCACCCAAGCATTTCCTCCGCATTGAAACGACAACAACCAATACTAAGAAGCAATTAAACATCAAAATTTGGTTTGCTCTTGTTTGGTAAAAAAAAACAGTTTTCTAATTTTTGCTTGCAGTATTTTTCTATTTATCCTGTTCTTGAATTTGAAAGAAAAAACGCGTTTAAGCTGGGAGAAAAAAACCGGTTTCTCTAACCAAACCGGTGTGTTTTTTCCATTCCTACCAAACAATATCGAAGGCTTTTTCCATATCAATGAGACACGCGCCAACACATTCTCTATTGCTCAGTTTTCGTTATCGCATGTATGTGGGCGTTTAATACTTCATTTAGCATCACTTCAAACACCTTGCTGATAGCAAATTCTGAAGATAACGCGACTAACGTCATAACAAAAATATATATTTTTCAAATAGTGAAGACCAACAATTTAAAAGTGAAGAACTAATTCAAGAAAGTGCAAAATGAAAAATTGATACCACAAAACAAAAAAAAAACGAAAAGAAAGCAATAAACTCACAAACAAGCAAGCAGTTGCAGAAATAATTTGGAGAGATCCTGCGCGCAATTACGATAAGAGAGATGACGAGTAATTTTAGCTACACAAATATTAAAACCTGAACAAATATAAATTTTAGCACAAATATCAATGCCAGCACAAACATCAATGTTCATACAAATATAAATGCCCGGATTAATTTAGATGCCCACACAAATATAAATGCCCGCACAAACATAAATGCCTGCACAAATATAAATTCCCACACAAATATAAATGTGCATATAAATATACGCGCCGCCTCCCTTATCGTAATAGTATTGCTAAAAAAATTTTTTAACCGTCAATTTAAATCACTAATTTTATTGGAAATGTTTATTGCTTGTTACTACGCCATTGAAATTAATCTATTCAAACTTGTTCGAAGACAACCGATTAAACACTGAGCGCTGGAGGTGCCAACAACAGTTCAAATTATTACGCTGTCCTTGCAGCGATTACTGATGCAATGAATTGCTTAGATTCGAATAATAAGGATGCAGATACCATATCTATCGAAATTCAATTTGAAAATTGTCAAAAATCATTTTATTAAATATTTCCAAAAAAAAAAAATACAGAGAAAAGGCCAACCAGCGGTTCTGCTAGTCTTCAGGGCCAAAATAATAAGAATGAGTACCCCCGATAAACATTTTCGTACAGCGCGGTAGCGAGAAGGTCCAGCGACAATATAATTAAAGACTTTCAAATCAAAAGAATAAACTCAGGTAAAATCCCTAAAGAACCTAATTACTAGTTGACCACGTCAGCTAGAAAAGATTTGAATGATATGAAAGTTCCGCACTGAACATATACTAACAAGGCGGAAAATAATCAAATCTTTCTGTTGAAGGTTCTCGACTGTGGGGAGAATAAGGTGGATTTCTTTGGGATCTTACAGCAAGCGGCAACAACTGTTGAATTTATTGCAGTTAAAAATTTCTCGACAAGGTAGATCTACCATTGATGGAAAAATGTTACCTTTCTATTTTGCCCAAATTTCAAAGGCAGCAGTTATGTACCCTTCGATAGATAAGGTACTTGAATTATAGAGTAGTGAGGTGAGACTGATTATACAAGAAACAGGTCATCCAGAGTTATCGGTATCAAAAATTTAGACATTCGGTTGCCAAGTACGCCATACAACGAAGCAAAATGCGATGATGTTCATGCCCCTGGCCATGTAGCGAAGCGTAAAATGCAAAGATGTTCATGTCCCTGGCGAATGCAAATTGGCTAACACGGAGCCAAAAAGGGATATTTTACTGTCTCAACTGCGCTGTACTCTGTCACCCTGCATCATATCGAGGATGCCCCCCAGTATCAGGATGCAAATATTAAATTTGCACCAAAACTAGCACAAGAATATCGCAGTATGATACCCTGAAACCCGGGGTATCATTTGCACTCGTACACTTCCCCTCCACCCCTTGAGTCAAAACTTGTTCGTTTAAGACCTGTTTCAAAAAGTTATCATTAGATACCCATATTACCTACATTTGGTGAAATTTTTTTCCAGGGATCGCTTCCCTATATGGGGAGACCCCCCTTAAACGCCATAAAAAAATGTTTGGAATGGAACTTTCAAGAAATCACTACTTTACACCTACCTACGAAATTTTATGTTTCTAGCTTATGTGGTTTGCGAAAAAAATTGCTGTGACACACGGACGGATGGACAGACGGACAGTCTGGTCACGATTTTAGTAAAAATTTTGAGAGTTTAAAAGAAGAGAGTCAGTCAGTAAAATTTTTTTGAAACGAGAACTTTACAGGATCTTTTTAAGAACAAAATAGCGGAATTAGGAGGATTAATTTACGAATTAAAAAAAATAACAATATATAAAGATTCGAATTTTGTGAATTAAATACAAATAATAATTTGAATTTGTGAATTGAATATAATGAAGAAGAATTGAATTTTATGAACTGGACGCAGTGAGAAAGATTATAAACTTATGAACTAAATCTTGTTCAAGAAGACGATTGTCGAGGACGATTACAGATTCTGCGGATTTCTGAAAACTGAAGGATTTAATAATACGTGTTTTGTCGTCTTCTAAAGTTAATGTATTTCCAGTAATTTGAAAAAGGAAAAAAACTTCAGACCGAAATTCAGCATCCATGGCATCGTTTAAATTGATGAAGATTTTTTGCTCCTTTCAAAAACAATTTTACTCACGAGATTTGAACAGAAGTGATAATAGATTCGAATCAATAGTTTACATGACGAGAAGGTGAATTTTCAAGATTAATTGTAATAAACATAAGCAGTCGAGCAGCCCCGTGGTCATCAGGAGTGGCTGCTCCTGATGAGAGAAGGTGGTCACCCCGTCGAAACTGCTTAATTTGCTGTTTTACTTGGGTTAAAGTTAACTAGTTTTGTCAATTTTCCATCCGTTAGGCAGTGATGAGTGGTTCACTCCAGCCACTTTAACGTATTTTATGTTTGACATTTCCCTTGTAATGCAACGACCTTCTTCAGGGAAAGTAACGGATGCTTTTTGTACAATGTTTGCGGTGACTCAGAAGAATTTACCTCTTTCCTAGACGCATCATCATTTAATTTTGATTTTATTTTTGGATACCTTTTAAATGCATAAATTCAGTGTGACAACAAAAAACTTGTGTGCAATAACATGTATTCCTCCTAGATTTTTTACGCGGCAGTCACAATGTTATAGGGTACTTGTGGAACTTCATCTTAGAAGCATGATGGCAAATAAATATAGCAGTCGCTGTTAGAAATAATTTCATTTTGTTGAAAATGAGTGAAAAAGGCCAAGACCTGAAACGCAATTGGAGGGATTTCCGCATTATGGTTTATGAGGGTAGTTCACAACGAGTTCCACATAAATCTGTTGTTCGATACCTCGGTGTTCCTCTTGATTAGTATCCGTATTATACTGAACATGTAAAAATAACAAAAAGTGATCATGTCTCTCGACGACCCTTTCTTTCGACATATATTACTGACTCTAGTTAGACCAGTTTTAACATATGGATGTCAGATCTGGTACAACCAGACTGCTAGTACTATGGAAAGATTAAGAGTTTTCGAAAGGAACTGTCTTCGCGCATGAACTGGTTTATACAGAAATTTATCAAACTGCTAAAGTGACGAGATTTGATATCTTTATATTTAGACTTCTCCTAGATTTCACAGCCGTTCCATCCTTCAGACGGGTATATTGAGACTTGTCTCGCTACTGGTCTTATTCCTCCAAAAGCATTCGTGTATTTGGGCATGAATCGATGGTTTTGGTTCTGACGGTGTGCAATAGCCACCGATTCCGCGGAGCGATACGCCACAGAGATCTGTCATCCCTACACAATTTGCCAACCAGTTGATAAGGTTGGACTGCTGGTCTCTGCGACTGAACTGACGCCCGCCGAGAAGTGAATTAGGAATTGCGGAGTTCGGTTTGTTCAAGCGTGAATCACACCGGTAATACAAATCCCTCGAGGACTTTTCAATTTCTGTTGTTGCTCTAGATTGTGTAAAATATTCGTGGAGAGAAGTTTCATGTATTGCAAGAAAATCAATTTATCTGGTTTTAATGCCCCCAACATCGGTTCAGCCTTTCAAGTGCTCAGTGAACATTGGCAGAGGTTAGATGAAATATATCTATCAAAATGCCTGTGGCTGAATGACAACATGCTCATTCCACTGTTGAATAAGGACAAGAAGTGAAAGTAGTGAATTTAAGTGAATGTACGTCGATGTCCTCCGTCGGGCTGCAACCTGTGATAATCGAGTGTAAGTTACTGCGAGGCCTGAAACTATCGAAGTGTCAATGGTCAACGTCGGGAGCAGTCGACGCGCTGACCCTGCGCCAAAGTAACTTGTTCGAGTTGGACATATCCCACTGTTATGCGATAGGCGAAAGATGTGTCATAATTTTCTTCCGGATGCTCGACAAACTCAAGGTCTTTTCTCTCTCACTAACACCCCTAGCGTGACCGACTATGTCTTAATGCAGATAGCTCACTTTTGCCCAAATGTGAAACATCGGAATTTGACAGGAGGCCATCAAATTTCTGACTTGGGAGTAGAGTGAGTCATTCAAACTCCTTGTTACGACATGTGTTAACAACTAAATCATTCCAGCGCAATTACAACCATTGTAAAGAATTAGAATCGTTGGATCCGGACATGTTCATGAATTTACACATATATCTGCCCACATCACACAAAGGCTTGTGGTAACGGCATCGCGAGATTCAGTATTCCATCTTTGGAATTTCAGAGATCATATTCCGGCTGTGTCCGTTTTCCAAGGTCACACCGAGAGCATCGCATCGACTGTTTTCACAAAAGATGATAAAGTCGTATCAGGTTCAGATGATTATAGAGTGAATGTTTGGGAACTTAAGAATATGAGATCAAGAACTGTAAGCGAATGAAGAAAATCTCGCAAATCTAATTGTTGCGGCGAACGATCAACTTGCGGTTAATTATGATCTGGTAATAATCGAGGAGTAAGTAGCAAAAACCGATAATTCTCTATTAGAGGAAAACAGTTCCAGTTAAATAAGAATTTACTAAAGCAATTATGCGTTTTGCAAACTATGCTGCAGTTGATAGTTTTACAATGGTTACATATTTTTAAGGAACCTCTTATCTGTATCAAATATAAGGTAGGGCCTTAAAAGTAAGGCAGATTTTGAATTACGAGCCGCAGCTCATTTTTCGTTTCCAACACAAACTGTATAATTGACAGCTCGCAGGTTCACAACAATCGATTGACTCTAGTTATATAGATCAGTTTGTTAAGCAAGATATTAAAAAGTATTTTGAAATTTATGGAATGAAATGTTAAAAGTTAAATAGGGAGTCAAATGTTATTCAGCGACTTTGTGACATAATTTACTAATTCATAAGTTTTTAAACTGAGTACAAGTGTGTGTTTATTTATAGTATATAAGGAAAACAAAGTATTATAGAATGCCATTCACTTTGTAGTTAGTGCTTCATCACTTTTCAATGTATTTTTACCTTCAATTTCCGTATTTATTTAAGATATAAGCTTCCTCGTAATATATAAGCTAAAACAATGATACATCAAATCAATTATGCATTTTACCCAAAAACCCTAATAATTTTACAAACTTCAAATGTTTTAATTTAGGCAGGATATTAATTAGTCAATATATCTGGTATTATATCGTCAGTTGGGGGAAACATATTAGTCAGTTGGCAGGGTCTTGTTATTTCATGAACTTATTGATCTGCTCAACGAGGACGAAGAATTAACACCTGACAGCATAGCTATATCCCTGCCTGATGAGCCTCCAAATCTAGAGACAGATAAGGACTCTGATTTGTCCGACGAAGAGGCGGTGGGTGATACTGACCATCTTCGTTCCCGCATAGTGCGTTCCTACGTATCGTTGCGCGATTTTCAGCGGAATGCAGAGGAAGATAATAGCCGCGCACTTCAAAGAGTAGATCAAATTCAAACACATGCACCAAGCTCCTCTTCAAATAAATATGAGCAGGTTCCGAAGCGAAAGATAACTCCAGTAAATTGGCTGCCCAATACGAACAAATCACCCTCAAATATTCCCGAACTTAGTTGTGAATATCTTCCAACCATAAAGGATATTCTAAGAGACAATGTGAAAAGCCCAATCGAAGCCTTCAAGGTAGCTGTGTTGCATCACATTGTTTTTGAAACCAACCGATACGCAATGCAGAAACTCGTATACTTAAATGCAACAGCTGAGGAAATTATGTCATTTATCTGACTGATGTCACCCTCTCCCTTATAAACGATTATACTGGAAACAAGATCCCGAAGTACATATCCAGTTAGTGTCAGATGCAATACGCCGAAATCGTTTTGACGAACTGATGTGCTACATTCATTTAGCTGACAATGAAGCCAATGACGGAACCGATTAAATGTATAAAGTTCGTCCAGCTTTCGACCTTTTAAATGATTTATTCTAACAAATTAATCTTATACCTACTGTTGGCATCGAAGAAAGCATGATTCCTTATTATGGAAAGCATGCCTGCAAGCAATTTATACGTGAAAAACCAAACAGATTCGGTTTCAAGCTATGGGTTGGCGCAGATCCTTCAGGGTACATCCATCACGTTGAGCCCTACTGTGGAATTTCAACTCGTCTTTCTGCTACTGGCCTGGGTCGAGGAGGAGACGTTGTTCTAGGATTGATTGAGCATATGCAGTTACCTAAAGGATCTCGTCTCTACTTCGATAACTTTTACACATCAATTATTTTGTTAGATGAGTTGAGTGTCCGAGGATTGAGTGGAACTGGAACATTACGTGAAAATCGGTGCAATCCTTCCATGAAGCTACCAGAAAAATATATGGAAAAAGAAACCTAGAGGTGAGACGGCAACATCATCTACCGGTAAAATATTCGCTGTTCGTTGGAACGATAACAATGTAGTAACGATACTCACTAACTGTGATAACGTACATCTAGTGAAAAAATCTAACCGTTATTCGCGAATTGAAAAAAAAAAATATTCCGGTGGAAATTCCTGGTCCAAACGCTCATTACAACAACAATATTGGTGGAGTAAACATTGCTGATCAATTTTTAGCATCCTACCGTTGCAGAATCTACTCGAAAAAATGGTGGTGGCCCTTTTTTTGCATGGACAGTAGATGTATGATATACGCAAGGCTGGCTTTTTTATCGTCGCCAAGTTCATGCCATATCATTATTAGAATTTAGGTAACAGGTTACGATTGCCATTCTGAAGTCTTATGGAACTCCTCCATTATCATCCGGTGTTCGTTCATCCTTAAAATTCACACCCGTCCTTGATAACATCAGAAAGGACCGAACTGTTCACATAATAGAAAAAGGTCAATCAAAGTATCGGCGTTGCCGGATTTGTAGCAGGCGCAGAAAATGTGAAATCCCGCTTCATCTTGATGAGGGCTTAGAAGTATTTCATGACGGAAATAAAAAAACCAGAAGTTCTGCAATGTGATACATTTCGATCTAATAAAAACATTTTTAACATGTGCGTATTTGATTTGTTCATTATTTTCCAAAAAACAACATTAATCATCCCATTAGCCACTTCACAATCAGGCTCCATTGTCTTTAATTGATTAGATCACGATTTTATATTGTTGGGCATAACCAATGTACCAAATTTCACTAAAAATTCACTAGGGAATTATAGGTTTTAATGGGTTAACATATATGCTAAGATAACAATCTCCAATCTTTGAAAAAACTTAGACAAATCGGGACGTAATAAACTCATCCAAAATAATTCACATATAAATAAATAACACAAAACAACTGTTGAAATATATTTGATATGAGAATGAATTGCTGAGTTAACCCAGTCTTTCCTTTTCAGCAAAAACCTTTTTCAGAGGAAAGCGACGAGGAGGGTGACTATGCCACCGAGATGGTAGGGCTTCGATAATCCGCGAATGATCAGTTTCGTGTTGCGGTCGGTATGTTGGAGTAGTTTGATTCGGTTTGAGTTGTTTATTTCTGACACCGTGTCGGAGAATATTCAGGAGCGCATGTTTTCGGTTAACGGCTTAGTGTTTTTCTTTTCCTCGAATCGAAGGGAAAGCAAATGGAGTTAAAGTAGGTTAAAATCGAGTCGGTGGAAGTTGTTTGACGCGTTTTAAATCAGGCATTTGAATCGATGGCTAATTTTAAGGGGTTTTGTAAAATAATTTTACAAAACCCTACTAAAATCGCGTCCTGTCTGTCCGTCCGTCCGTCCGTGTGTCACAGCAATTTTTCTCGCAAACTACTTAAAGTAAAGTGGTGCTCTCTTCAAAGTTCCACTACAAAAAAAAATGTGATAAGATATTTAAGGGGGGCCTCCCCGTAGAGGGGAGGTAGTCGATATGAAAGCAAATGAATTGTCTTAATATGAACTTTTCAAAACAGGTCTAAGACTGACATTTTTTGCATCAGGGGCGCACAGGGAGGGGAAATACACGAAAAATTTGTGTTCCCCCTCACGATTGGACACCTGTGATCTGAAAAATCTGAAAGAAATTATGGAGGTAGGTATTTATGAGTACAACAAGAACAAATACCTTAGTTTGTTAATAATAGTATGATCTTCGAATTTCACATTTTCCCCGATAAAATTGTACAGGGACCCTTAATTTCAACGAAAGTCGATATTTAAGTAGTTTTATAAAAGGCCCTAATACTCTGAAAGTTTGATGAAAATCGAATGATATACACGGGAGTTAAAGCCATTTGAAATTTCTCAATTACAACAACAATAAAACATGGCTTTGGTATTTTATGGACTTTCCATCGACACTGCATTTTTGATTTGATCTTAAAATTTTCAAATAAGAATTATAACATAAAAATTTTTGGGAATTTATGACTTGAGTGATTTTTATTATATTGCAGCAAAATGGCGACCGTTGAAAAAGGAGAATCAATGAATTTCCTTTTAAACGTGCACATCTCTTTGGCATGTTTCTTGACTTTATTTGGCGCTGGTGACTGCATTTCGGAGACGTTGGGTACAAAACCCTTCTGACATGAGCGTAGGTCTGTCTACCCAACTTGTTATATTTGGACTTAGACCGCTCGCGGAAGACCTGTGACCGAAATTCCTCTCCCAATAGCTAGCCTGCCAGCAGCCACCTCGGAGTAGATTAATGGTATCCGAAATTGTGGACCTGATGGGTACAGCCCGTTGTCACGTTCAAAGACTTCACGTCTATAACAGATGAGAGCTCGTTTAGGGCTTCTTCGGGAAATCTCGAAACGGACGAAGAGATAAAATGATTACAGGTGTCCCAATGATATATCACATCTATGGACGGGCCACTAATAAAAAGATAAAATATCCACCAATACGAGTTCACGAGGCCAACAATTTCAATGGAGATACTCATTTGCTAGACTCATTGAGGCTAGTCGGGCTGAGGCGGAGCAATCTAGGTATTGGCAGTGAATGACAATGGCTAAATTATTCGTAGTTTTTTCGTTTCCCTGTTTTGATTTTCAGTTCATTATTGCTACAATTATTGTTATTTTCATTTGTTTGTGCTAACAGTTTTTTTTCAAAATTTCGAGACGAGTTTTAACATTTATGTTAGGTATATTTTGATGCTATTTTATCAGGATAGGATAAAATTTTTGATTATAATTTATTCGAATTAAGCTAGGTAATATTAGGCAGAAGCAAAGAGTTTACTATTTTTGTTGTGTTCTTAGTATTGTTACATGTGCAAATAATTTTGCGAGCTACTGTCGCAATCGTTTTCGCAACTATTAAGAACATCATGATCAATAAACGAATGTACTCGAAAGCTCAAGAACCCACCAAGCATGATCAATATCTGAAAGTGACGCCACTGCGGCCATTCGCCAACGTACGAGAAATGGATTGAATGACTAGAGACCCTATAAAAAGCCGAGCTGAATGAATGGGGGAAATAGTAAAACCGCGATAGTAAAACTGCGATAGTGTGGAGTGCGAATTAAGAGCGATATTGATTGTAAGTGAAGACAGTTGTAATAGAAATTTATAAAATGCGATTTGTGAAATAGTGAAATTAGTAAATAAACTCTTTTAACTTAATTTACAAGACAGTGCGTTTCCACTTTCCCGGAACATTAAAATTATTGGCCGCGAACCATAACACGCGACAGAAATATACATAATGTTGGAATAGAATTGGTTATTTTTTCCATTTTTCCAATTAGATGAAAACATGTAATAATTTTGATTTGATGAAAATATATTTATTTTTTTAAGATTAATTTTTAATTGCCATATTTTTTAAATATAGAATGCCAAGTGGGCCATTGTTTTTAATTAGTTTATGATCTTGAAACTTGCTCGATGAAATAAAGCGCATACGAATTTTAATTTCATTTTGTGAAATCAAATTGAAGCCACGTTTTTAAATAAATAAAATGCATAAACAAACTTTAATCTGTAATAGCAGAGAAAAATATTTACCAAGTAAACCGCTTCAAATTTCACTTTATCCTGTCTATGTATAACTAACAGGGAATCGAAATAAGAACGCTTGTACTAGGATTGCTATAGAATTTAGATATTAAAATATTTTTAATAATCTAGCAAAAGGAGATAGATTTTCTGTAAGATTTATTTGCGTAATGACTCCATTACTAGTGCAGCAAAATGAAATGACTGTTAATCACAACGAAATTGTATGACATATTGTGTAATTAATGAGTTCACATACCATTAATTGCATTTTGGTGTGACTAAAGCAGAAAGCGACGCATTTATTTAAATACACCTGACAAGATTGGTGTCCGAAAAGGACAAACTGACTCGACACTGCACGTTGTTTTAAGCATAAGAGTAACAAACCAAACAAAGGAACATCGCCGAGTGATTACTCTCCATGTAACCCCTGACCATGATTATTTAATATATAAATATATGAACTTTTATGTTCTTACTCTGGCTTCCCGATAATACACCACCGGCCTGGGAACAGCTTTCACACGCATCAGTACTCCGCTTTTACGCTGGTTGTTGACTGTTAAAACCTTCTCCTGGTAATCCTCATTCGAGAAATGAAGGCTGCAAACGCGTCCAGATCTGACACGCGAAATTAAATCTTCAGGAAGGAAATTTAACGATTTACACCACTTCTTAACTATCTTTGGGCATTTCAATGGAAAACTAAGAAATCAAAAGCATCGTTACATTTCCATAATGTGGCTAAAAGATATTTTGCTTACCGAAAGAATCTTATCTTGCGATCAGTGCGTATGTAAGAACGATATTTATTGCATTCGTCGATTATGCACCTCCCGGCCCTTTCACAAGGAGGAGCCTCTTGACTTAAAACAGGGACCACTTGATCCATTTTGCAATGTACTTTCCGATTAGAGAGTTTGAGCAAAACAACTGACTGAGTTTTAATTTCAATTTAATAATGGGGATGCCACATATGAGTTCACTTAATTCATTTGTGTTCATTTTTATGGGAAGATTTGAAAAATTGATGACCAGTGCTAGTGAGGCCATGACCGGTGCAAACTCAACAAGAAGTTGAATTTTGTTCGGAAATGTACTTAACTGGCAATTACATATAGCTCTATGAAAGGCGATTTTACTTTAAGGAGTTTGCTAACTACAAAAACGTTTCCCTTTGCTGTGCACCAATATTGAAATAATTGTTTTGATTGAAATAAAAACGGTCAGGAAGTTTCTAAGACACCTGAGTACCTACTCTTTTCTAAAAATAAGTATTAAATTAGAGGCAAATATTTTAAAACTGAAAAAAAAAACGTTGTTAATTGTGTTCTTCTAAAGAAGCGTTTCGAGTGAGCGCTGAAGAGATAATTTTGCTTTTGTCTCGGACTTATTTTCAAAAAGAGTAGGAATCTGGCCTTGTCGGCAGCCGCGATTGCTCTTCAAGCTTATTTTCGGCAAATGGTTGACGAGCAAACAAGTCTAGGACATTCAAAGGTGAAAACAGGTGTGGATCTGGGCTAACAAAGAATTCTACGTCTAGCATTCGTTACGAACGACGTGTTTTTTAATCGCTCCTGTCAATGATTTTAATAATTAAATAATTTTTTACAAAAGTCTGTTGGAAATTAATTTCTTAGTTGGAGAACATCATACCGTCAAATTATTCGAACAATTATCGAATACCTAAAGTTTCACTTTGTAGTAATCGAGCAGCCGCCTAGGCACACTGCTCGAAAGACGTTTGCAAAGAAAAGACCATTTTTATGACAATATAACGCAATACGTGAGGAACAATTTGATACGCAATTTATTAACATTGTTATTTTCTAGCCCGTACTAAACCCCACCACTACCATCGCTACCATTATCAGTGAAATATATTTTCAAAGAAACAAACGAAAAATCAAATAAAATTACAAGAGAACTTGCTAATGGCAACCCCCTTAGCAACACAATTTAACGAAGCGATTGCTAGTTCATCTCGATGAGAAAAACTCCGTTACCGCCATGAAAAGGCTCGTCGAAATAAGCCAATGCCCCCCACACAGGCCTGAAAGCGTACACACCAGGATTTTAGACTTATTGACCTGTACTTTTAGACCTATTGAACAGCTTTTGACAGTCCCAACTGTAACGTCATGTACGTTAATTGCTTTCCTTTCTGGCCTGAATAAGCAGGCGTTGACAGTTGCCACTGTGACTTCATGTACGTTAATTACTTTCCTTTCGGGCCTGAGCAACACCTGCTCACTCAGTCCTGAAACGAAAGCAATTAACGCACACGACGTCACAGTAGAAACTGTCAAAAACTGTTCAATCGGTCTAAAAGAACAGGTCAAGAGGTCTAAAATCTTGGTGCGTATTGTGACTTCACGCTTCCGCTTTCAGGCCTGTGTGAGGGGGCATTGGCCTGAGTACCCGGCGTTGGATAAGGGGAAATATTACTACGACGCGGGACTCGCATTTGAAACGTCGAGCGTGGTTGATTCGTTAGCGGTCGACGAACCCGATCAGATGTGTGCCATTGCGAAGGTGTGCAGTGGGCGTTTCTGTTTTGTCGGCGCGTCTCGCACAATTATTCTCAACTCATTTTGAAATTGGTTTTTTCACTAGCAAATTTTCTCTGCGTGTTTTCGCTTGGAGTCGGTCTGGTCATCGTTGAATCTTCGCAACTGAACAGTGGAGAAAGGGGAAAATTTGTAGAATAGATTGGGTCCCGGTGAAAATTTTTATTGTGGTTTTCCTGTCAGTGTTTGGGCTGTGACGGATTGGCTCAGGCGTTATTGAAATTGAGATTCATGCGAGGTGTCTCATGTGATGACCAAATAGTTACAGTCGATTTTTGCATAGGACTGGTCGCTCAAAAATGTAGTGGAATTTTCGGGGCGGACATTGCATTTTGATGTTCACAATAAAATCTCACAGGGGACGGAGGAGTTTTCGACTGTCGGACATTGTGTAATCGCGACGTGTTCAGATTCGCCGACGACATTGAAGGACGGGTGCTACCGTGGGTCGAAGTGCCGTTTTCATTCGGCGGATTGACGTTTCATGTTCGGTTGACAACAACTCTCGGCGACCTTATTGACGATTTGTATTTACGTCTTGATTGGGAAAATCTTTTTGTTTTGATTCCCATTTTGAGAAAAGCTTCGGAAAGTGCAAAAGTGTAGACCAGTTGGAATAAAGTAGTGACATTATTCAGTCGAAGTTTGGTAATTGATTGCAGTGAAGTGATTTTGAACAAGGGACGGCTTGAAAATGTAAGTGAATATTCATGAAAATGGAAATTTGAACTCTTCAGCAGGGCTTAGTTAAAAGCACAACTTTTTTGTGGACTAAACAATAATTTCGTATGCAATATTTTTTCAAGTGTCGCAAACGTTCAAAGTGAGATTATGCACTATTTTCTGATTTAATTTCGATCATTTTTATTTCGTGTAGTTTAGATCACTTTTAACTCGCGTAATTTATGCGAAATATTGCGATAAATCGAAATGTTTAAACCTTAAAGGGATTAATAAAAGATCTCACTCTATTTAACGTGAAAAAAACAATAAAAAACCACGCACGCACGCTTCTGTTCCGAATTAAAGGCAAAGCAAGAGCACCAAGCTATTACAATGCGAACAGAATTACTCGTTTGAAGTCTATAGAGGAAGCCAATATAAATAAATTATAAATTGGAAGTGGAAGTAGGCTTTCCACACACAACCACTTATAAATTATCTAAAAGTAACTGAACGTGTCTACAATCAATCTTAGGTTAAATGTTTAATTTAATTATAAGCTTCATTACCAGTACAGGTCCTTACCCGCCCTTTTGTTTATCAATAGAAACATACGAGTATATATTTGTAATATTAGATTACGGCGAAGAGCAATGCCTCTTCAATGTTTCAAATGCCTTGGCTATGGTCACACCACACTAGTATGCAAAGGACCCGATAGGAGTTCCCTATGTTACAAATGCAGTGAAATGGGATATACAATAAAAGAGTGTACGAAGGTGGCACACTGTACTATTTGCAAGGATGCTGATCCAAGACATGATTTTGGACACGTCTTGGAATCAGGAAAATGCCGGGTTTTCCAGGAAGCCCTAGCCAAGGTAACATCAAAGCTTCGATGACCCACATCCTGCAGCTAAACCTACACCGCATTCAACAGCCCAAAATCTGCTTTAGCAGTTTGCGAGGGACATAAAAGCCGACTTTTTGTTGGTGAGTGAGCAACACCACGATAAAAGTTTAGCATCATGGTATCCTGATGAAACTGGTACTGCCGCCATCTGGGTTCAAAATAGTGATTCCCAGGTGGACGCGGGGATGTTTTTGTGTGTGTTCGGTGCTCAGAGACCACCTTCTTTAGTGTGCACCTAACGCCGAACGAATTGATATCATCTTTCGAAGCCAAGCTTAATGCTTTGGAGTCCGCTGTCTCGAACGCAGATGGGAACGTGCTTGTTGGGGGAGACTTCAACGCAAAAGCAATCAAATGGGGCATGCCTCAAACAAATCCACGGGGAAACGAATCCTAGAAATGTAGTACTAAACACCGGAAATACGCTGACTTTCCGCCGTATTGGCTGTGAAAGAACCATATCTGACGTGACATTCACCTCGGAGTCCTTAGTACGGAGGATACACAACTAGAGAGCATTACAGGACTACCCAGCCAGTGATCATCAGTACATTCTGCTTGAGATAAGTGATGTTGTCTCCCGATGTCCGTGCTCTCGGCTTTCTACAAGTAAATGGAACATCGGAAGGATGGCGTCGTGTGGTTCGTCGAGGTCGTCACAGCGGGTGCGCCGCTGCAGGGAAATCGGAGGTGACGGAAGAACTGGTAGCTCAAGAAGTGTTGAGCTCAACTATGAGCATCTCTACGACTGCTTACAAAGCTTCTATCTGGTGGTCAACTGAAATCGCTGACAAACGAATGGAGTGTCACAAGCGTGAGGCGTGAGGGTCAACGAGCACGGAACCGTGACGAGGCAAGCAACCGGTTAGCAGCATATAAGTCGGCCAGAAAATGCGTTCGCAAATTGATCAACAACAGCAAGGCTCGCTGCTGGCAAGATCTAGTGGACAATGTGAACAAGGATCCGTGGGGCCTTGGCTACAAGCTTGTCATGCGGAAGCTAGTTGCCCTACGGAAACCTTGTATACATGATGCGGAAAAGATGGACGAGATAGTGCGGGTGCTCTTTCCCGCCCACCCCGTCCGTGTTGACACTGTCCATGGTGAAACAGCAGTCGAGTGTCCACTCTTCACACAGCCGAACTGGAGGGGCAGTCCTTTCGCTGAAAGCGAGTAAGGCTCCAGGTCCAGATGGTGTTCCAGCTGAGGTGTTGAAGCTTGTCTATCACCATTGTCCTGACTTGCTGCTCAGCATATTCAACGCTTGCATACGGGATGGGGTTTTTTTCCGGTACGTTGGAAGATAGCGAGGCTCGTGCTGATCAGCAAGGGGAAGGAAAATCCCGAATCACCGTCCGCATACCGCTTTACTGGCACTTCCTCTTCCCCTCTCCCCTCCCGCTAGACCTGACCCGCAGTAATGTGTCAATCGGTTCCAGACTAGGCTCTCAGGTTGACAGGAGAGGCGTTTAGTGGGTAGTCTAGTTAGCTTCTTGCGAGCATGGGGTCCCACACTCTGTCCATAAATGGCATTCACCTCCCAAACACAAAAAAAATAAATAAATTATATTTTTCCTTAATGGAATTGAAATTTCTTAAATTAAACATATACTTACAAAGAAAAAATATAATTTTAAAACGAAATTTATGAATGAAATAAAAAGGATAAAAGCTAAAGTAAAAATTAACACCAATGTACAGAAAATTGTATTTTTTAGTTTGGTCCTACAATGTCTAACATTTTCACGTTACCGAGTCATTTTTGCAAAAATTAGTGTGACGTTGTGGCTGTAGCTATTTGACTTTTTAAATAACTGCTGATTTCTGATTTTTTTTTAAAATTGAATTATGATTTGCAAATATGCGAAAAAATAACGTGAATAGATAATTGAATTTCACTTTCGGTTTGTTCATTTATATGAGACTTGGACCAGGTATGGGACCCGCCACGTTGGTTGACCCCTCCACTCATGAGCTACCCATCGGATGAGCTCCCCCCCCTTTTTCTTCGTCATTGCAGGTGCTCTCGCAGGGTAGAGTTGCCTTCCGGTTGAGTTTCCTATTTATGTTAAAGCGTTATGTGATTCCATCATGTAAATTTGAAATGTTCATATTTTTCATTTAAAGGGAAAATTCATGCGAATTATGTTTGTATGGGTTTTTCATTTAAATGGAATATATATGGCCGTGCCTACGATGGATATTGATCAGGCACCACTTCCACTTGGATACCCCACTCTTATTTTTGCTTTGGCAATCCACCCTTTCATTAGGTTACCTTAGCCTTGACACAGTCGAACCGAGCCCTCCAAGCATTTAATTCGTGGGCCCTTGTGCTGGGGAAAAGAACCCGCCCCACGACACCGCAATGGTAGCCTACCAGAGCATACAGTGTCCTCAAATAAGGCCAATCTTGGCGAGCACCAACATCTGCGCTCGCAAAGCCAGCAGACCATCGCTGCAGTAATTTACGGACATTTATAGTCTTTCAATTCACTAAAAAATGGCACCCAACGTGGGACTCAAAAAGCCCGGCTGTATCGACAGTCGAGAGCCTGAGACAGACCGTCATCTCTAGGTTACCCTACTAGGTGTCCAAATTTTTGGCGAGTGGGTAACTGCTGAAGGATATTGCACTAAACGTGCCCCAGCATCCTTAAAAGCTTCCGGACTTTATGTCGTCCTCAGACATCAATATCTTTTGGACTTGCTTTTGATTTATACATTGGTGGTTTATCATCATTGTATCACTAGCAAGGCCAAATGATATTAAAGTCCTTTTGTGTACTCGGAAGTTGTTACATAACATCATTTTGCGGCGGATTTTGATCTGTACCCCAAACCAAGTGATACCTTAGCGTCTTCCAGTACATGTATTTGCTTAGCAAGTCCGTGACTATTCATGATAAGACACGCGCTGCTTGCGGGTCAAAATCAATTCTGGGCCGAAAAACTGCCCTTGGTAAACGCAAGCGTTTAAGAGATCAATCCCGAACTATAATATTTACGGTGCCTCAAAATAGTAGTACCTGTGACGTGTAAGAAGAGCTCATCATTGTTATCCCTGATTGCAACGCGGGAAAGTAAATGAAAAGACCGAATTTTCAATATCTATTTTTTTTTTCTTTTTGTTATGCTCACAATTAGCTCGCCACTTTGGACCACTGTATAATTTTGAAATATTTTTTTTCTTATTTTTGCATTAGTTATAAATAATAAAATATTATCCATATAATTTTTTTTTTATATATACATTTGGGATTAAATTTCTTTTCTTAGGATCAATGTCAGTGCAACGCACGCCAGACAAACGTCGTTTACGGTCAATGCTGGACCGACAACACTGTGCGTGATTTGCCAGCAGGTAAAAAGTGATGGCACGCCAGTGCAAACGCTACAATGTGGCCATCAATTTCATGAAACTTGCCTGGCTCAACACTTGCAGAATAGCCTACTTGTCCACTTTCTCGACAACCGACAACTTCTGCCATACCACCAACCGGACTTGACGAGACACCAGCCAAACAAGGGGCGGTGCCCAAGAATAATGATCGCAGAGACTGAAGTTTGCCACTACCTTGTGACCTTGACGACATAGAAGGAGCTGGAGCAGTACTGTCTACTGGAGGGCAGAGGACTAACGTATCCATATATACGACAGTCCTGCAGGACATGATAGCACTATTGCGTGGCTTGACCACCCCAGTAGCCGCTCTAGAGAGTGAGAAGGAGAGCCCTCCCCAAGCACGTCCCCGAACGCCTCTGCTGTGGGACTTGGACCCAAAGCCTTGAGATTTTCCGGTAGGTCAGGGACTCGAGCCCAAGCGAAACGTACCTAGCTCGTCTATAAACCCGATCGCCCCAGTATACCAGCCAAGATGCAGCCAGGTTCAACCACCGACATTAGGTCCTATAGCTCCTCCGCAGCATCGCGGGCCTCAACACCAATCATGTGGGTTGAAGCCGACTCAAATCCCTAGCATCATACAGGGCTGAAATCTCCACTTTAGTGGAGAACCACAGTCCACCACAGTCAAGGCCTTTATTGTTCGGGTGGAACCATTGATTGATCAGATGCTGGAGGGAGACCACATGGCACTGGCAGGCTACTTGCTGATGTTGTGGCGAGGAGCAGCGCTCAAAACCTACGTGCGCATATATGCCACTCCTCCACCTCACTGCTGGTCACGGTTGAAGAAAGTATTACGTATGGAGTATCCTACCGTCAATATGGATGAGGGGATACTGGATAAAACTCAGGCCAGATGGCAACGACCAGATGAACCGTTCATTAATAAAATAGAAATGCTAACATTGCATTTCCATTGCTTATCACTCCTGGAAAATCTAATTTGTATACATTACAAAAAAATCAAAAAAAGAATACTGAAACTTATTTTAAACCTCTCACCTAGGCAGTCGACCAGCCATTTACATAAAATATCAGAATATACCGAAAGATGCAACAAATTGCTTATTAAATTTAAACATTCAAGCTCTATTCAAAGCAATGTTTAAAGCTGACATTTTTCGGCTCAACGACCAACTGACGGAGTCCTTGACCCAAACCCAATTGTTGTGGGTATTAAAGCGCAACTTACGGCCTGAGCTTCACCGCCACGTTATGAGCTCTGACCTTCAGGACATGGCGTCGCATTTGCAAGCCATCAATAGACAGGAAGGAGTAGAAGAGGACTTGCGGGAACGACCATACCTGTTGATGAGACCTGGTCCGCGGCGCGAGAATTCAGAAAAGGCACAGGAAACAATCACTTCCGATCTGGGAGACACCCCCGGGGAGCCAGATAAGTTTGCAGTAGCCGCAGTGGGGAATCTCACGACCTGCTGGAACTGCGAACAAACTGGACATCGCAGAGAGGAATAATCGATGGATATAGCCTCTATGCAGAGACCAGCGACAAGGGAAAACGGCTGTAGATTCCGATACTAGTAGATACTAATCCTACTAAGAGTAAGCTCCACACACCTTCCAAATCGAAACATCCATAAGAGAACGTGGACATCCCCAGACGATCACACATTCAACAAAATTGAACATGTTCTCATACAAAAACGAGCTGCCACCAGCATTTTCGACATATGATCGTTCCACGGCGCGGTTTGTGATTTGGTCCACTACTTATAAGGGTCAAGTTGCAATGCCGCATCTCCAAGAGCTTTAAACAAGGAGCATCAGTTACTTCAAGGTACCAGATACACAAGCGAAATGACAGCTCAGCTAGCTACAGATGCGGTAAACCAAAGACTTACTTCCCAGATTTTCCAGAGTGCACCATTTCAAAAAATGAACGAGCGAGTACTCAACCGCGTCGAAGGTACTCCAAAACTCAACGGTAGGTTGCCAGCCTACTGCGAATACCAAACATGACAACACTACACCGGCCATGACACCCATGACTGTGGGTGTTCCTTCTCTCCCGGAGGCTTCTCTAAAGATGATTTTGAAGCAACCACCATAACAACCAAGAGCCAGACCGCCTCTGGTTCCTGCACTAAAGCCATATCACATTCAACTGCAGGAATACCGTGAATCTTTGCATCAGAAGAGGTCACCTCTCGCTCGCACAAAATAACATGGTCCACTCGCCGTTGTCGTAGTTTCCGTAAGTGTGTACCTGCCGTCAAATCCTGAACACATGCAACATCTCGGAGTCTTCTGAGAATGACAGCAGACCTTACACACCGAACAAAGTGTTGGGCGAAATCACTATCGCATCAACTGACACGGGTGCAAGTATCTGCTGCCTAGCCTCGAGCCTCGGCTCAAAGGTATTCCATCAACACCATACGTTGGTAAAACCTTGGTGCTCTGAAATCAGCATATCTAATGGCACCAAACATTCTATCAAGGGTAGATTGACAACTCAAACTAAGGGTATCACATTTTTCATCATCCCCTTACTGACCTTGACGTCGATTTCGTCCTATAATTTGGTTTGGCCCCAGATTTATTCGTGAATTCACACTTTACCAGTAGACACGTCCATGAACTTACTTCTATGCCCGACAGACACGAATTAACTCCTAACCAACGACAACGTTTGGAAGCATCAATCACTGCTTTTCCATATTATGCTACGAAAGGTCTTGGCTGCACTACTCTGGTCTCACATATTATAGACGACGGCGATAGCAAGCTAATTAAGCAGAGATACCACGCCATCTCGCCGACCAAGGCAAAGCTAGTGAACGCCAAGTTGGACAGGATGCTAGAGTTGGGGGTTATACAGAAATCTCAAAGTACCTGGTCTTCCCCAGTAACCTTGATAAAAGTTGCCTGATTTGAAACTGGTCGACGGATATATCTACTGACGTAATGAATACGCAACCGATGACGCGTTGCAGGAAGAAGAGTCTTGGAAGCTTTGGATTCCAGAAGAGATGACTCACAATTTGATCCTTCGAACACACGACCATGCCCTAAGTGCCCCCGGCGGCTACGGTCGGGTGCTTCGCCGCCTTAAAAAATACTTCTATTGGCCTTAAATATCATCTCAGGTCAAGGAGTATGTAGGTGCCTGTGGACCTGTAAAGGCACTGAGGCTCCCAACCAGCCTCTTCGACCTCACACGAGCCAGCTCAACGTTTCGGAACGCGTATTCCAACGTACGTATATAGATCTACTCGGTCCATACCCTCGTTGTTCTATGGAACACGGTGGAGCTATCGTTGTTCTAGATCAGCTATCTAAGTTCCCGCTGGTGGAATCCATTCGCTAATTCACGACGCCACCTATCGTGAAATTTTTAGAGAGCCGAGTATTCCATGTATTCTGTAATGATTAAACACGTCTAAAAATCTGTGTAGGACACGGGTGTCGTTTGTCTAGCACAAATGTCAGCGAGCTATAAGCAAAACCGAGCTCAGCACGACCGCGTACGCGTGCTTGTCGACTAGCTATTCATGGGATCATATGAGGCGGATTCTTGTCGAGCCACGAAGCTACACTACAAAATATTTATCACGCGTACTCTACCTACGAGGCGTACCGATCAACTTTTATTATCTTTAGAAATGTTCTTTTATGTGTCAATTAAGCTACCCTAGAGTAAATCAAAATATTTTTGTCTCATTAAAGTTAGCAGACACGGAAGTATAAGACAAACGCAAACATTCTACGAAAAGCAACCGTTACTTTCTCCGAAGAAGGTCGTTGCTTTACAAGGGGAACGTCAAACCTAAAGATATTAAAGTGGCTGCAGTGAACCACTGATCTCTGCCTAAAAAAAGCTTGCAGCTTGAGAGTCTACTCGAACAGTACGGTGTCGAACACCAACAGAGCCAATATACTCTCCTCAATCTAACACATCAGAACGTTTGAATTGCACCCTGTTAGCTGCGATCTGTTCCTATGTTTATCCAGCTCTGCACTGCACTGCAGTCGTCTTATCATTCCGTCACGGGCATCTCATCTTACTTTGCCGCCTTCGGACAGCACATGATTTGACATGGCAAATCATACAGGTTATTGCGGCAATTAAAATGTTTGGAAGATCCCGTTGTTGCGCTGGAGCCCCACGAAAGATTAACCGATCTCCGCCAACAAATCAGACGGAAGATAAAGGAAGCAGGACGTGCAAATGAAGCGCATTATAATCTATGATCCCGAACGTCCGAATTTAGAGAAGGGGATGAAGTCTTTCGTCGGAATTTCCGCCAAAGCGACGCAGATGCTCATTATAATGCGAAGTTAGATCATCGCTTCTTGAAAAGCCGTGTACATAAGGTTGTAGGACCTGGTCGTTATCTCCTCACGGATCTATCTGGAAAGGAAGTGGATGTATACCACGCAAAAGGCCTGCATCTATAGTTAAGGGTACACGTCTGATTTTTCCGTCCGTATGTAGTTTCAATCACATTCTTTGGCTTCCCATCTACAACAGGTCGAAAGTATTTGCGTCAGTCTGTCCGCCCAATACCCTTTTTTTCTATTGGCTTTGCTTCTTATTCCTGCTCCAAACAAAATTGATTATCCACTTAAGGATTCTTCAGCTCCTTTTCCACAATTCTCGTCTCTTCAGGATCGCGAGAAAATTAGCTACACTGTAGTAGTCGAACAGCCGCCTAGGCAAACTGCTCGAAGGACCTTTGCGAAGAAATTTCCATTTCATAAAAATAACCACGCAATAAGGGTGGAACAATTTGATACACAACTTTTCAACATTTTTATTTCTAACTTGCACTAAACTCCACCGCTACCATCATCAATAAAAAGCTTTCCCAAAGAAAAAATAAAAGATTAAAATGATTACAAAAACATTGATAATGGAACCCCCTTTGCGACACAATCAAGCGAAGCAATTGCTAGATTGTGTCAACGAGTATCTTCCGTTACTGCCATGAAGATTGAGGTCGAACGAGACGACCGGTTGCCGATGGAAACAGGTTGGTGGTGCGACGTTGGGAGATGTGTGTCGAGCGAGAGTGAATCATTATTGGTTGACCAACGCAATCAGATGTGTGCCATTGCGAAGGTGCGCAGTGGGCTTTGGAAAATTTGAAATTCGTATTTAGTTTGGTCGACGCGTCTCGTACAATTTTTCTCGTCATTTTGGAATTGGTTTTTTCCCGATCAAATTTCTCTGTGTATTTTCGCTTGGGGTCGGTCTGGATATCGTTGAGAAAAGGTTCGGAAAGTGCAAAAGTCCAGACAAATTGGAATAAACTAGTGAATTTATTCAGTCGAAGTTTGGTAATTGGTTGCAGTGGAATGATTTTGAACTAGGGATGGCTGGAAAAAATAAGTGCTTAGAATGAATATTCATTAAAAAGGAAATTTGAAACTCTTCAGTAGGACTTTTGTGCACTAAAAAATAATGTCATATGAAATATTTTTTTCAAGTGTGGCAAATATCCAAAGTGAGATTAGGCACAATTTTCAGTTTTATCTTAATTTCGATCATTTGTATGCGCAATTTTACGAAATATGGCAATAAATCGAAATGTCCAAACCATAAAGGAATTAATAAAGTATCTCTCTCTCTATTTGTCGCGTGAAGAAGAACAATAAAAAAACTACACGCACGCTCGGTTCTGTTCCGAATTGAACGGCAAAACAGGAGCATCAAACTATTACAACGCGAACGGATCAACACGGTTGGAGTTTCTAGAGTGAAGCCAATATAAATTAAATTATAATTTGGAAGCAGAAGTCGGCTCTCTACACACAACCACTTATAAATCATCCAAAATAACTGAACGTATATATATTTAAGATCAAGTTAAATATCGAGGCATCGAGCAATGAGGCATCGTTACCAATAAAGGCTTATCCACGCCAAATAAAAACAAATAAAAATTTTTTTAATTAAAAATCATTTAAATTAAATAATTAATGATTTCTTTTAAAAGGAAATGTGTAGTAACGGAATAATATAGCCCCAACATACAGACAAGTGTGTATCTTAGTGTGGTCGTATAATGTCTAACATTTTCATTTTTTGATTCCAAATAACGAAGTATTTTCACAAGAATTAGTGACGTTAAATTCTATACATACATAGTTAACAATTAAATATTTATAAATGCCTGCATTGTGTTCATAGAGCAAAATCTTTCATCAATTTCTTTTCTTCCCGCAACTAGAAGAAAAACGTATTTTTTTATAAATTTTAAGGAAAAAAATGAAGAGATAAAAAGGAAAAAGTTCAGCCTTTTCATATTTTATCTAACCATGACCAGTTATGGGGCCCGCCACATTAGCTGGCCCCTCCACTCAAGAGCTAGCCATCGGGGGAGCTCACCCTTTTTTTCTTTTTCGTTATAGTTGCTCTTGCAGGGTGGAGTGGCCTTCCGCATAGGTTTCTTATTTATGATAAAATTTTATATGATTCCGTCATATAAGCTTTAACATAAATCTGAAACATTTTTATGCTTCATCTAAGGGAAAGGTTTATGCAAATTTTTCATTTAAATGGAAAATATACGGCCACGTCTACGATAGATCTTGATCCGGACGGGGGGTGCAAGGGGGCACCGCTTCCACCTGAATGCTCACCTCTTATTAGGCGGTCGTAAGTATAAATAGTAAAGACGAGATCCTCTCGAGTCTCGCGCGCTTCCCCAGGCTCAGTCTGTCATTTTGTTTCAGCATTCCATCCCTTCAGTAAGTTTCCTCGGCCTCGACACTATCGAACCGAGTCACTTGATCATTTAATTTTTTTGTATTAGGCCCTTGTGCTGGGGAAAAGAATCCGCCCCACGACACCGCAATGCTAGCCTGCCAGCGCATTCACCCGTCCTCAAACAAGGCCAATTCCGGCGAGCACCAACATCTTCGCTCGCCGAGGCAGCAGACCATCGCTGCAGTCCTTTACGGACACTGAACATCCCTAAATTCACTACACTTCACCTACTGATGAACTTATTAAAAGATCCTTCTTGCATCCTTAGACGTAAGCGTTACACATAGGATTTTTCAAATTCCCTGAAAAAATAATAAGTATTGAATGATTGCAAATTATAGAGTTAATCGCCATTTGAAAATTGATTCGTTACTTTCGAGTTAATATTATACATTATGTTATATGCCGAGAAATCTAAAATTGGTGATTTTCATACTAAAGACCGATGAGAGTCGCGACCTGACAAGACGATGCTTTTCCTTCTATAACTGATCATAACTTTAAAGATGAACATGAAAATGCATAGTCGAGTTTTCATTCAACTATAGGATATAATTTTCATGAAGATTTCATGAAAAATGTGCCATAATTAACTATAAACTGAGGTGATGGGTATGGAATAAACGCGAACGAGTGATACGGTTCTGAATTATCTTTTTAAATATATTTCTTGAGATTGATTTCGGAGTTCACTTGGCGTTTATACATATATATATATATATATATATATATATATATATATATATATATATATACATATATATATATATATATATATATATATATATATATATATATATATCTCGATTTCTGGCCACAAGAAGTCCGTTATCGTCTCGCAATAACCAACACCATTCACGGTAACTGCTTGGCCGTCCTCATTTTCGAAGAAGCACGGCCCGATGACGCTGCCAGCCCATAAACCGCACAAAACACTCACTCTTTGTGGATACATAGTCTTTTCAACAATCACTCGTGGATTTTCATTTGACCAATTGCGGCAATTGTGTTTGTTAACGAACCCACTGAGGTGAAAGTGAGCCTCGTTGCTGAAGATGATTTCCTTTGTAAAGTCACCATTCCCTTCTGCTTGTTCAACCAACCATTCTGCGTATTGCCGACGCTTGAAATGGTCAGTAGGCTTCAGCTCTTGAGCCAATTGACCCTTGTAAGCGTGTAAATTCAAATCTTTATTCAAAATTCGCATCAGTGATGTTCGTGAGATGTTCAATTGTTGGGCACGACGACGAGTCGAGGTTGACGGCTCTTCTGCCACACTATCGCGAACAACAGCAATGTTTTCCGCAGAACGAACCGGGCGACCATGCACAGGTGATTTCACATTTCGTACAGACCCGGTTTGCTGAAATTTGCGCATAATTCTCCTGACTGTGGACACATTTGGTCGATTATGCTGACCAAAAAAATCACGAAGTGCACGAAATGCATTTTGATTTGAACGCCCATTTTCGGAAAAGGCTTCAACAACCTTAACACGCTGCTTAATTGTGTACCTCTCCATGGTTGAATTTGTTAAACACTGAAACAAAGAAATGTTAAATTAAGTTGGGCGAAAAACTTGACGTTAAGGTGTGACTCATAATCATAGTACATTCACATAGTACCCACACCTTCCATTTTCCCTGTGTTGCACACTTTCTGAATTTTCCCAGGGGCCTGTCCGCTGAGCCGGGGCACGTCAGCAAGGGCGTAGGCACCCAAATTCTGTCGCGGGGGACATAATATCGTTTAACCCCCCCCCCCCCTGCGCTTAAAATAACCCCTTTGCTGTATTTTTTGGTCGTGAGTTTGAGAACCTTGAATCTGCGCTAAAGTTAAAACCACCCACCCACTTTAGTAACGCGATTCAAATTTTCCGCGCTCCGTCAGCTTCGTGTGTCGGGTGAGTAGCCAGAGTGTAACTTAAATCACATTCGATGTTGAATCATCATCAAATAGCATAGCACACATAGTGAGTGCTGCGTAGTGCTGCATACCTTTCGATATATTAAATCAAAGCAAGTTCAACAGGTTGTAAATATTATCATGTCGGACATACGGAATTTTTTTAAACCGAAGCGATTGAAAACAGATTTGCCTGAGATTCCTGAAACACCTCGAATAACGCAGCCAGCAGAATCTGCCGCATCGCCAGGTATGAACTATAAGTTTTTGCTTGTAAATCTTTCTCTTGACCTCTCTTACATGATCAGGTGACGATTCCAATTTATCCGTGCCGCGACCACTATGTGCGGTAAGATGGATTGTGCAAGATGGAGCAATTAAAACTATTCTACGTCGATATAGTTTGCTTCTTAATTTCTTGAAAACACTTGCTACATCTAAAACTGAAAGTGCTGAAACAGCAACTAAAGCACAAGGTTTACACAAAATGATAAGCAAGTGGTCAACTTATATTTCCTTGGAGATTTGCGGATTGATATTCGAACGAACTGAAATTTTGAGTAAAATATTGCAGCAATCGACTGCAACAATTAGTGGAATCAGAGAATCTGTTTCTATTACGCTTTATTATTTGCAAAAAAAACGAAATGATCAAGATTTTGATGATCTTTGGAAACATGTAGTAACCGAGCAGTTAGTTAAATTTACTATCTTTTTTTTTCTTTAAATTATTTGATAAATTCACATAGAATTCAAATTTTATTTATGTCAATTTATAGATTTTTATTATTATTATTTTTTATATATTCCGCACAACTAAAACTGCTCGATTAGAATTCGGCGCCGGCAGAGGGTTAAACGAAATTCATGCATAATATATCCCAGATCAACTAATCAAACTAAAAACCAGCTGCTTTGTACAAATTGTATGGGATATCAAAATCCCCCCAATTTCATCACAATGAACGCAGCCCATTAAGATTGATCTGGTACAATTCGAGGATAGGATTGGACAGGCGCGGGCTGGAGCATGGCGTGTGGTCGTATCCGGGGAGAATTGTCACTTGGCCCGTCTTAAAAAACGACAACAACAAATCTTGTGAAATGTTATAAGTGCGTGTTTCCCACGTATTATTAGTGCGAACGTTTCAAACCTTTGTGGACAAGAATATCTCTTTGGATAAAACCCGTTGGGTGGCCGGAAAGCCGTCGGAATATATGGGATCAAAAAGTCTGGTTGACGTCCCGTGTGTGCGTGTGTGTCGTCGCCCTTTTAGAAAACATCAACCCGTAACCCGCCATTGAATATATTTTAGGATTTGTCAGTATTTCCTATGCCAAGTAATTTGCCGAATAATTCGAAATAGTCGAAATTCGTGTGATAAACTAAGAAGTCGCGACCTAAGCAGTGCACGCCATTCACACATTCTCTCGGTGAATCTTCAGAGGTTTTAGCAGAAAGTATCTGTAAGATCTGCAGCAGTAAAACCTGATCACAAATTTCAGTACCGCAGAATTCGCAATTGTAACGTAAATAACAGTGAATTTGGTGCATAAACATAGTTGCTCCGTTCATCTCACGATAAATTTTCTCTCGTTCCTATTCAATTTCCCATCGACGAAAATCACTTTTCCGTGTGGGCAGCAAAGTGCGAGATATCTAGTTTGGAAGCGCGAATCTATTCGCCTATGTATCTTTCGTATCATCCTCTAGTCCTCGACAATCGGAAAAAGCATTGAGGCAAATTCATGCAAATTTCGAAAGCAAATCAAGTATCGGAAATCAAATCGGTGCAAAGCGGGGTTCGGAACAGCAAACAGATATTTTTCAATCAACCTAATTTTAGTTCATGTAGAACACTATAACTAATTTGTTGTCGTAATCATACGTAAAACGTGTCGGAGAAGATTTGTTGACCGCCACAAGTGTTAATAGAGACCGTGAAAAGTTGACCACTAAAGCTAAAAGACAATACTCTTAAGCGTGGTGGGTATCATACTGAAAAGGTATCCTAATTGCTCCCTGCATTAACATTTAGCGTGGAATCGGTTACTGGGGATTGAAAGCATCTGAAAAGGCGTCCGTTTCCATAATCTGAAGTAGAAACTGTGTCGAAGATAGGTTTCTCGGTCAAATAGGAATTCGATAACTCGGTGTGACAGCGATTGAGTAGGAGGAAAACTGGATAAAACTCGAGGAAACGGGATTACAGTGAGAGAACATCCGTCAAATTTCATGCAAGGCTTCCAAGTGAACTTAATGGTCCTAGTGAAAGCATATCTTCGAATCAGCAATAACGGCACTTAATGATCATTTTTGCTGAAGCAGAGAAAGGATTTGGCAGCACATACTGCGAAGTATTTTTGGCTTGTTTGGCAGCTTGTTTAGTTCATATGTGCACTGAAACTCACCATTTTCGACAGATATTTAAAATTATTGCATCCCAAAGTGAAAAGGGAAATTTTGTATTTGAACATAATGAAATTATTCACACTTAAACAGAACTTCATAAAGTTTAATAATTGCCTTGGCAGGATGCATAGTTTCAATAAGGGCCCCTGCGTCCTCAACGAGCGCTCGTCGTCGGACAAAGGATGTAAGTACCTTTTTGTTTTTGTACTTTTTTTCTAAATTTGTTAGAAGGATAAAAAAAAAGATAAATAAGAATTTAAAAATACAAAGTTTTAAGTATGAGAGGATAAAAAAATGAATAGTATAGTTATGAATAGATAAAAATTCAAACGATTTAAAAAGGTGAAATTTTTCTGATAACATAAAATATAGTTGAAAGAATCAAATGTGTGTGAGTGCATTTATAAAGAATAAAAACAAGTGAACGAACTTGATGGCAAAGTAGATGAGACGATTGAATTAACCTTTAATTGAAACACGAAAACACATTTTAAACCAAAGTACCTGGATGCCTGGTTTCGCTCGATAACGTCGGTTGTCTCGGAAAGACCTTGCTTAATCGGTACTCGTTTGCTTTTGTTTTGATTAAATACATTTGCAATTATTAGATGAATGCTCTGATATTTCGTTTTATTTTCTGTACTTTCGTTTTATTTTCTGTACTTGAAATAATTTTATTTTCTAAAACTAAAATGCATTAATACCCGTAACTTTCGGTCTTTCCTTTCCTTTAGTATTGACCGGGTATAGGATTCGGTACGGTGGCAGGCTTTCCCCTTAAAACATGAGCCAGCCGCCGGGTTCTCACTAATCCTTCCTTTTATTTCAGGTGACTTCGCGGGTTGAGTGGCCCAAGCAAGGTGCCTCTTTATGTCATAGATTTATGTAATCGAATTGCATAATTCTATGGCATAAATTGGTCACCGGGGTACTTCTCTTCCAATGGGAAGGCTCATGCAAGTTAAGTTGTATGAGTTTTCCACTCAGAAGAAGAATACCTGGCCACTGCAACGATTATGAATTTTGATCCGGTTGGGTGGGTGCGCAGGGGCTCCATCACCACCCGGTTGCCCCTCTCTCATTTGTGGGTCATGAGCTTCGTCGGGTAACGACAAAGTTACACTAAGTCCGCCCCTTTTTACATGTTTCACTTGTTCTCTGAACAAGTCATCTTCCCTTGTTGTATTTGCCTACACTTTTTGCGACTTTGGTCGCCTTGCTTTTGTTCGACCCAAGAAATTCGTGGGTGCGAAATTCTTTGTAGTGGGTCCTTGTGCTGGGGGAATGAACCCGCCCCACGACACCGCAATGCTAGCCTGCCAGCGCATCCACGCGTCCCCAGACAAAAGCATTCTCGGCAGATACCGACACCTTCTTCTGCTGAGGCAGCAAACCATCGCTGCAGTCCTTCACGGACTTTGAAATTTACTTCTTCACTACAAACAATTGGAAGTCAAAATTCATGACTATGGCTTATCTGAGCAAGCTTTGCCTCGTTCCCGCAAAATACCACAACGAATCAGTCACTTTTTGGATTCAACTGAAAGCCACAAATATGTTTATTGTATAATAATTGGATACTCATCATTGCTGTACGGAAAAAAAATCTATGAAAACTGTAGTTTTCGTAATGATTTCGATATCATAGTTTACATAGTTTTCCTATACGGAGTATAGGAGTACCGAACACGGAACAAAAACCGGTAGTGTATTCATATATATAGATAGGATATAACGAAATTGGGGCCTGGAGGTCGCAATTTCGCTTTTGTTTTCGCTAAATTTTCAAAAAATCAACATTTCGACAAATTTGCGAAGCGAAAACCAAATAAAGGCTGTTTTCGAACCGTGATTTCTGTTCTCCGATCTGTACCAAAATTGGAATAAAGATTCATTCAAGTGTGTAATAAAGCCCACAATAAAAATCAAAAGTCGAACAGTTGAACAATAAAAAAAAACACTTCAGGGTCAGATCTTCTTAAAGCCACAATTTATATTCGGCTTTTATGAAACCTGAAATCAAGGTAGACGTTGATGAGAACTCGTACTAAAATGTACCAGAACTAAATTCGATTCCTATGAACGCTAAAAAAGGATGAAATAAATTTTATGGAAGCGGTGCCAAATCAATTTCCCCATTTTAACATAAAAACTTACATGTGCATCATCACAAAAGAAACGGGGAAAAACTGATACGGCACCGCTTTCTTTAAATTTATTCCATCCTTTTTAGGGCATTTTGAAGTCGGTTTTCTTTTTTTTTTTTTCTCTAGTAAGCATTTGACTTGCACCGGCATAAAGAATTGATCCGAACGGCAGAAATTTCCCCGATGAATTTCAGGAGCCTGGTTGTGCTTACATGATTGTTCACTCAAGATATCTCAGAAATGATTATATACAATTTTTGTCGGCACAATTATATTATTTCGACTTTTCAATGGATTAACATTTTTCGCGTACAAAATATGGTGTGAACCTTATCAATGCAGTGGTGAGTCGTCATTTCATTACTCTGTTCCGAGGCTTACGCTTCAAATCATGCTCTTATTCCGCACAAACTTCGCGAAATCGAAAATAATTGGTTTAACTTAGACCTGTGCCTAGTGGGCCACTGGGGGAAGCTCGATTAGCCACATGCGGTCCCTTTACGGAACCTATCTTCCGTGCAAATTGAGGGATAGGCGTATTATTCGCTTCATTTCATTTTACAAAATTTCAAAGCAACACATTAAAACCACTGTTCTACCTTTTCAATCTAATCGTTTTATTGTTTATCTTCCATCATTATAATTAATATATATGAATACGTTAATCTACGTAAAATATCATTTGTTCAAACTTTATTTTTAATTCGTGAACGACAAAGAACAACAACGAACAATTATCCTGAATGATCTCCTTCCAAAACAAAATTTGCACAAAAAATATTTTCAATTTCCCATGTTTGAAGATAATAATTTAGAAGAATTTTTCAGTGGGTGCTGGACTACAGAGAAAAATTATGTAAATGCAGTGCAATAATAATTGTAGATATTTGGAAAAACATTAATTTTCAAACATTTAATTTCTATTTATATATTTCGTAAGCAATAAAACATTGCAAATCATTTTATATTCAATAATCGAATAAATATTATTGCATATGTTTAATAAACATTTTCACACAAATATCTTTGATTCTTCTTTAAGTACTCTTATTCCTTAATTATTGTCTTTCCACTTACGGATTATGTTTTAAAATTTCACTTTCAATATATCATTCAATAGTTTACAGATTCTTTTTTAACACTTTTTTATATATATATATATTTTAAACGCTTACAATAGTTTTTCTTACCTTAATTGACACAGTTTTCCGTTTTGTTCATAAGTTACTTCTTTACAAGTATAAGCTTGGACGATTTGTGAGTTGCATGTTTCCCTGTCAAGTTGATTTTCAGGAAACCCTGTTTAATTTAGGATATGTGCAAAATTTTAAAGACAACCGGGAACGTGAAGCTGGTTGCTTAGCAGCTGGACACAATGGTTTGCATTTTCTGATCTATTAAAGGAAAGCCAACAAAACCTGTATCAAGTGAAGACTTGAGAAGTTTAAAAGTAATTTCGTCCATCACAGAATGGTCATGTCATATGAATTAAGGTGTTTGGGTTTAATTATAGCGAAACTTTCTCTACGATGGCTAACGTACTGTTTTAAAATTACATTCTTTGATGTCAAGTTTTTATTGCTAATGAGCCAATTATGTTAACAACTACTTTAAATTCTAAGTTATGAAATGAACACTTTGTGTTTATGATAAACAAGTGGCCAACGCCTCCCGAGTTCAGATTTTTCTAGAAACGGGCACTCATTCACAACAACGAAAATTGCCAAACCTGCTTGTGTTGTCTTTAGTAAAGACGATTGTTCTCCGTATATAGTAAAAAGCACAAAACATAAAGAAATTAAAAATGCAGTAGATTTTGTTCTTTTGCAAACATTTCACATATAATTCTAACTAAAATGTAGATATATTCGTGTAAAATTAATGTTTGTATAAAAATAATTAGCTGCATATTATACTGCCTCTTTAGAATCATCGTTTTCTTTTCGTTTGTTTTTTCTTTCCTATTCGATGCTTTCATATAAAATAAATTAATAATAACTTGTAATGTATCAGTAACTAATTTAATTGTCTATAGTCTAAAGAAGAACAATAATTAATAGATGTGTACTTGTTTATCAAGTGGGATGTGTATGAGAAAAGGTTTTTGGAGTTTTTAAACGTGTCGCGAAACATCAATAACACCGCCATGCCCAGGTAAGCCACTCTGACGGCCCAATAGATATGAATCAATTTGCCGGGCTGCCTGTCGACCTTCTGAGATTGCCCAAACAACCAACGATTGACCACGACGACAATCTGAAAAAAGAAAGGTTTTCATACCCAATTAGGAAAGGTGGCAGGAAAAAAATGTAATTCAAATACCTCCAGCTGCGAATACTTTTGAATTGGATGTACCATACTGTCCGTGCACAGCCTTAATATTGCCACGGTTATCCAATTCCAGGCCAAGTTCATTTGGGACTGATTTTTCGGGACCCAAGAATCCCATGGCTAAGAGAATTAAATCAGCTGGATAATACTTCTCGCTACCAGGGACCTCTTTCATGCTCCACTGTCCTGTTGGGCTCTGTGTCCATTCAACTTGTATTGTATTAACACCCTTAATATGCCCATTTTCGCCAATGAATTCTTTACTTGTTGTCGAATACTGACGTGGATCTTTTCCAAATTTAACGCGAACTTCCTCGTGACCGTAGTCCACTCTGTAAAAGATATGTCGATTATTCAAAATTAGATGAAATAAATTAATCAAGCACATTCGGTTCTAATTAAATATTTAATTTTCAACTTTTGAGGAAAAGTTTAAAGTTTCATAGAGAAAAATCGTAATTTCAGTAGGTATTGATTAAAATCTACGCTAGGCATGTGGAACCCTATCCTAATTTAATTCGTAGGTTCTCGTGCTCAATTGGCTCAAATAAAATATTTTATTCAGTTTTGACGATCTTGAAAACCAGCTGCATACACAGGAAAACAAAAAGTATACAAATCTGTGATAAGATCTGTGTTACGCTATGGATGTGAAACATGGATCCTTACCCAAGCATCCGCAAATATATTGAACGCCTTTGAGCAACGGATCCTGAGGCGAATTATCGGAGCAAAGTTAGACGGGGACCAATGGCGAATTCGATACAACCATGACCTGTATGAAATTTTTGACGAACCGGAGGTCTTAACGATTGTAAAACTGCGGAAGCTGCAATGGGCTGGACACATGAATCGTATGGACGAACGAAGAATACCCAAAAAGATATTCCATGGGAGAACTGAAGGCCGGAGACCAGTGGGGGAACCGAGGAAACGCTGGTCTGACTCGGTCGACGAGACAGTTCATCGCTGCTCGGGTTTCAGAATTGGAAGACGCGGTCAATGGACCAAGACAGTTGGAGGCACTATTTGGAGGAAGCGAAGGCCCGAGAGGGGCTATAGTGATAAGAAGAAGAATTAAATCTAAAGAGAAAGGCAAGGGGTGCCAAGCAAATGGAAAATAATTTGAACCTGAAGTTTTATTATAAAAACAAGAAGATACATACATACTCGTATATGTGATATAATATATAGTTTTGAAAAATAAAAAATCCTGTGCAACCACATAGAGTACTATGTATCTTAAATTTTGTAAAAGTCATTAATTTTTATTTGTTTAGATTTTTCAGCGAAGTAAACATTATGAACGTAGTTCTCAATTTTTTGTAGTGCTGTTAAAATTTCTGGTAAGTTGAGTGCTTCAACCGTGGCTACAAATATTCGAACTTGATCCAGTAATTGAACCATTTCGGAGAGAGTCGGCGATTGGAATAACATTTCGTCTTCATCGGCTGTTTCATCAAGCTCCTCCTTCTTGTTTGAGTTGGCTATAGCCTCTGCGATTTTTTCATCGGTTAAAATATTGTAATCACTAGTAACAACATCGTTATCCACATTTGCGAAATCGAAGATTTGTTCGCGTGTGTAAGATAATGCTGATATTGTTCTCAATTCTTCCAGATCTTCAAGCTCATCAGACTGATCAGAAATTTCTACCGTTCCTGAATCCATTCTGTTGAGGCCAGCGTGTCGAAAACAATTTTCAATACATTTCTCTGACACGTTACTCCAAGCATTCTCCAGCATCAAAATTGCATCAAGAACTGATATTTTTCATTCTATATTTTGTTCCACTCTATTTATAATCTTCATCACGAGCGTTTTCCTAAATTTGGCTTTGAGTATTCTGATTATTCCCTGGTCCATGGGAAGAAAATGTAGTTCGATATTTTTGAAATTTTGTACGGCTGGATGCGACGGACAGTTATCGACAGTTAGTAAGATTTTTTTCGATTTTGTTTTCCAAGTTTCTTATTCCACTGTCTTAACCACTCAGTGACAATATCACTCGTCATCCACGCTTTCTTATTGTTTTTGTAATCTACTGGTAAATTGACATTCTTGAAGCACCGTGGTGTTTTGGATTTTCCTATCACGAGAAGTTTGTGTTTATCAGACTCAGTCATATTGCTAGCTACAAGCACCGTAAGTCTTTCCTTCGAGAGCTTTTCTCCATGGCACGGCTCGCCTTTGAATCTAAGAGTTTTATCTGGTCTTAAACTTTTTTTTTCTCCTTCTACGTAACCTACGTTAGGCATGTATTGGCTATGGCTTAAGAGCACAAGCCACCGATGTAGGTCTTAAACGAAAAAATAGCCCGTCTCATCAGCGCTGTAAACTTCATTGTCCCCAAAATTTTTACGGATAGTAGGACAAACTTTACGCAGCTTCAATATCCTTATGGCGGCTTGTCTTAATTTTTTTAGTCGTAGTTTCACTTTTGGAAAATTTTTCTTTTATAAGCGTGCAAGATTTCCACATAGTAGAGACCGTTGACTGACTTATGCTAAGATCGCGGGATACATCCGAAATTGAATTTTTACATCTTCTAAGCGTTTAGACATTGTGATACGACACTTGCCAAAACTCAACTGTTTCAATTTCATTCTAGCATACATAAGTGACGACTTAGTAAAAGAAGAAGGGGAGTCCCCGAGTTTTACGGTTCATTTGAACAGATGAGAAAACAATAAACAGATTAGATTGAAGTAAGATGCAGGATGGTTTCAGTAAACACAATACTGAAAATAAAATTCATAAAACGGAGTGGGGTAGACATGAGAGGACGTGATGCGCGAGAAATTCCATAACATCACTATATGCGGAACAAAACAACGGAGTAGCGGAATATCGGTATCAGTGGCATCGTTAAACCCGGAATATTGATTGATGTATAGCATACGAAATCAAACTTCTGTTGTAGTTTCCATTGTTAAATCCGACCTATCATTATATTTGGCATCGTTCTAAATGGAATCTACTGTATGTAATCTACAATAATTTTTTATGCAGAAATGTGACAAGTTCAACCGGGAAGAAGAAAAACAGGCAATTTGAAGAAAAATGCTCAACCTGATGGTGAAATTGAAGTGTAAGAAGAAACAAGGCTATACAGATGAAACAAGGACTAGAACTAATTTTAAGAGCAAACCTCATCTCTACATGGAAGCAGTAAAAGGTGAATCAGGGATTATAATGGACAAAAATTAGTATGCGACTCACTAGTTCAAGATAAACAATGGAATGGGAATTTTCACGCTTTGAGAGCAAATCCTCTATATGATTCTATAAAAAGAAGGTATGCCAGTCGACTGCAGTACATCTCCAGAATACCAAATTTCTTCTTGTTACGGATAAAACGTATCGCAATACATAAGCAAGGCAATAAAATGCAGGAGATTATCGTTGCTACAAACGCGTCGTGTTGCTACAAATGCATATTCATAATACTATAAATAGTAAGTAAGATATATGAAGACATTATCTTGATTATTAAGAAAAAAACAAAAACTACTGTCCAATTGTTTATCGTTTCCGATCTCTATCGAGGCTTACAGTACTGGATTTCCTAGGGGTGCCAATACTGTTAAAAATACTTAGAGCTACCTAAATTTCTGCATTTGAATAGATCGCTACAAAAGGCAGGTCTGAGAGTTTCAAGCACCCACTCAGTCAAGGTTGCATACGCGAAAAAAGTTAAGAATTCTAGATAGATCAATCAGCAAACAATCCTTCCCTCGAACCAAGGCCATATGTATGAAATTGCAGTATGTAGCTTTATGTGTATCCTTATTGATATCACAAACTGAGAAATATGCTAAACAACCTTAGGAATTCATTAAAAGAGAAGTAGAGCGGGACTTTTGGAACCAAATTTATTTATTTATTTATTTATTCCATCTTACAGACTAAACAATTCAATCACAAAATGGAACGCAAAGAACAATTACAGCAAAATTTAAATGAAAAAGAATACTAAAACGACGATAATTAAAAGTTAAACTAGTAGTAAGTCTCTTAGTTTTTTCTTAAATGCTATGTAAGAAGAGGGGAAAGGACCAAGCTTGAGATTATTATGATTTCGTACGATTCTTAAGATTGGTGAATAGAAATATAAATCAGTTCTAGCATATGGTGTAACGAAATAAGAATTCATCCGAGATGAACGAGATGTTTGTCGGAAACGCAGCTCAGAAAAAATATTTAACAGGACTTGATGGTAGCAGAGTTTGTACAAAAAACATTGGTCTAAATAAGTTCGTCGGGATAATAAGGATGGAAGAGATAGGAAAGATAAACGAATTTCATAAGGCTGATACGGTAAATTAAACTTAAGGAAACGAAAACGCGTGAACTTTCTTTGGACAGTTTCTAAAGAAGTCACGAGACAGGAATATCGGGGGGACCAGATAACAGAACATATTTTCTTGGCCGGTTTAGTTGAATTCAACTCTATCCTTGTAGCGAAAGTATCATCTTCAGCAATAGCAATGCAAGAAGCTATATTACAAAAAAAAATGTTCCAGTAAGTTCAGCCTTTCTCAGCAGTGTCGTTTTAAATACTATGGGAAATATAACTATTAAGTCAAAGATATATGAAGACATTACAGCAAACTGAATTGGCTTACGAGTCAATGAAACTTAAACTAAATTCATGACTCAAATGAAGAAGAAAACTCCAGTTCGATAAAACCTGACCGTAGGCGACTGCTTCATTGAAAGTGTGGATAACCTTATCTACCTTGGGGCCGACCTGGATACAAGAGGCGCCGCAAAGGACGAGCTTGGACGACGCATAAACGCCGCAAATAAAGCCTATTACAACGTACTTCCCATTCTAAGGTCCAGAGTGGTGCACAGGCAAAATAAGCTCCGCATTTACAAAACTCTAGTCAAACCTGTACTGTTAAATAGAAGTGCAACATGGACCCTGACGAGTGAATCCGAAAAGCCAGTGGACGTATTTGAACGCAAAGTGCTTCGGAAAATCGACGGCCCAGTGATGCACGGAACAAAGTGAAGACTACGTTACAACGATGAGTAGTATGAACTATTTGACGATCCACCTGTTTCCTCTTGCGTAAAGTTACATAAATTGCAATGGACGGCTCATGTAAAAGAATGGAAGACAACCAGCTACCCAAAAGAACATTAACGGGTAGAGCACAAGGTAGACGTCCAGCGGGAAGACCGAGGACTCAATGGGAAGACACGATAGAAGCTTACAGCAGATCCTTACTGGGAGTAAACAACTGGCGGACAAGGTTGCGGAAATGTGAGGATTGGAGGAAATTAATCCTGGAGGCCAAGGCCCGGCTTGGGCTATCGCACCATAAATGATGATGAAGACATTGCAACTCAGGTTTGGGGTTACACGCGGGTGCATATTTTCTGAAAGTATTAAGTTTCTGTTTCCTCCGTAATTCACGATGAGTCGTGACTCTTCAAATATGTCGCAAATGATTTGCTTTATGCTAATTGCAACGAAGTTCCGTTAACGGCTACAGTGGTACAGTTACGAGAAGTGTACAAATATCATGACAAGTCGGCGTTGGAAGATGAAAATAACCTTTGCAGTGACTCCGAAAGGGCGGCTAGGTGCGGTTGGCAGTGTGTTAGAAATGATCGAAACGATCAAAACAGAATCTGCTGAAGACGCGGAACTAGATCGTGTGTTAGGCCAATTGCAAAAACAGCGGCTTGTTTTGGCATTGCATCGAATGTCCAGGAGATGGAACAACACTCTCATAAAAAACGATGGAACTAGGCTGTCAAAGGAGATACGAGTTTGGCGACATTGAAGGTTGCTAACTCTTATGCGATTCAGAAATGGTTGTTCGATTTTGAAATCACTTTAGCGCCATTGCAATGTGATAACAATTTCAAACGAATATGCGCATGACGTCTATTATATGATAAGGCGAAAATTTGGCTACGCATAATTACTGCCAATACTTGGCCAGAATTGCAGGAAAAACTGCTGAATCAGTTTCAGCGAATGTATTCACTTACAGATATGTTAAACGATTTGGCGAGTGTTGAATAAGACCCAAAACTGGGCTTATCCAATTATATAATAGGAATGAAGGAGATAGCATCGTATTATTCGATTGTGAATGAGAATTGATAAAACAAATAATATGCAGACTGAAGGACTGATCTAATCTGATGGGATTATTATGTTCAGCCCAGACATTAGATGATCTACGTTGAGTGGCACGGGATTATGCACGATATCGAAGGGAGGCTACAATTACTTCTTATAATACGCATAACGAGATTCTGGCAACATCTACCTCACTTGGTTTGAGCGATGTTATGTGCTTTAACTGTTCCGATAAAGGCCGCTAATCGAAGGCCTGTACGAAGCTGCGGCGCCCGAATGGCTGCTGTTTCCGTTTTGGACCTACTGAGCACGTGATAAAAAATTGTACAAAGTCAGTGCTGTCCGATATTAAAAATCGAGTTGGACTAATAACTGAGCATTATTCCGGTGTTGTCGCGGAAGAACACGTTGACGAGGCATCTGTCGGATTGTCAGCGCTGGATCTAGTGTTAGTTTTTATAGTGGATGAAAATCGAGCACTGTTACTGATGGATTATATCTATTTGATACCAGCAGTCCGGTTAGTTTTGCCGGTCGGTCTATAGTACCAGAAAAACTCCATACGGATACGGTAGTGGAATCCTTCTATATGGGAAAAGGTAAAGTAAAATTATATACGTATCGACGAATGCCTAAAAAAATCTAATTTCGAAATCAGAAAGAGCCCATTCGTATTTTCATAGTTGTGGATGATTTATTGCCGGAACAACTGCTACTTGGACGAGACTTTTTAAACGCTTTCGATTTACAACAACAACTTCAATGAGTTGTGAATTTAATGAAATAGATAATGAATTAATAAATGCCCAACCAATTCGTTGTTGTTTTTGCACTCAAGATTCGTCCATATTTTGGGGACCACTGTTTCTGTGAGTGCCGAGTTTGGTGGTCGGCCTATCGAGTTCGCTAAGAGTGTTATGAGTCAGTTGTCATCACAGGATGGCGGTGTTCCAATTCACATATAGATTCGAGCATTCTTGCTGGAAACATTAGCTATTGTCCATTCATAACGACGATTCCACACTTATTTGTATGGTATATCTTTCCGCATAATTACTAATTGCAACTCATTTACTATGACCTTAAGCAAAAAGAACATAAATGCTCAAATTGCATGTTGAGCTTTAGAGTTAGAAGAGTATAATTAAAGTATTCAACAGCGGGGTGATGCAAATATGGAACATGTTGACGCTTTACGTCGGTGCCCTACAATAGTACTCAACCATAGACGGTCCCAAGCCTATTTAAGAAAAGAGGAGGGCTTTCCATGATTCCCTCAACCAAAAATCTGTGAATCTAAGTTCTAGACTCCCCCCAAGCCAAGATGTTATGCGACTCATGCCGAGTGGCTTAGTTGGTAGCCGTGGGGTAGTACCGACTGCCATAAACGGAGCCTCTCTAGTATCAGGCTCCTCAGAGAGTAACTGTGCCTTACCGCTGTCAAACAGCGGTTTCAATTAAGAATTTCAGTGAAGAGAACTCCAAAACATCCTCTGGAGCTGGAACATGCAGTAGAAGAACTCAACGAGGCAATAATTAATGCCTACGAGGAAAGCTGCCCCATTCGCACCATAAAGAAGGATAGAGAACCCAACTGGTGGAACGACAGGCTTCTTCTTCTAAGCACTACAGCCCTTCTTGGGCCTTCGCTTCCTGCAAATAGCGCCTCCAACTGTCTCGGTCCGTTGACCGCGTCCTCCCAATTCCGAAATCCGAGCAGCGATGAGCTGTCATCGTCGACCGAGTCAGACCAGCGTTTCCTCGGCTCCCCCGCTGGTCTCCGGCTTTCAGTTCTCCCAACGAATACCTTTTTGGGTATCTGTTGTTCGTCCATACGATTCATATGGCCAGCCCATTGCAGCTTCCGCAGTCTTATAATCGTTGAGACCTCCGGTTCGTCAAAAATTTCATACAGGTCATCGTTGTATCGAATTCGCCATTGGTCCCCGTCTAGCTTCGCTTCGATTATTCGCCTCAGGACCCGTCGCTCAAAGGCGTTCAATATATTTGCGGATGCTTGGGTTAGGGTCCATGTTTCACATCCATAGCATAACACAGGTCTTATCTTCTTCTTTGTAGCACTACAGCCCCTCTCGGGCCTTCGCTTAGAGATAGTTAGAGTATCTCATTTTCATGTCCATAATGATTATTTCGGAAGTAGGTTTGGTCAGTAACATGCTCCCGTGCGCTTGCTCAGCTATGATATGATCTGATTAAATCAGTACATATCACCACTGAGTGAACACTCGTAGTCGGTCCGAAAAATCCCCTGAACTAAATCACGTTGCTTCCAACGAGATTTGAACCTGGGACCTTCGGCTTATGCGTTCATGCTCTAATCACTAGACCACACAGACTACAGGTCTTATCACAGATTGATATACTTGGAGCTTTGTTTTCCTATGTTTGCAGCTGGTCTTCGAAATCGTCAATACTGAATAAAATATTTTATTTGCGAGCTGTATTCTTCGGCGTATTTCGTCTATTTCATTGCCATTTTTCGTTATTTTGCCGCCTAAATACACGAATTCGCTAACATTTTCGATACTATATTCGCCAAGTGTAATATTTTGTGTATTTGAGGTATTTTTCCTCGACTGCTTCATGTTTTGTTTTCATTGATTTGTAGCCCTACTAGTTTTGCTTCGCTGTCGAGTTTCAGGAAAAGTTCTTTGGCAGTTGTTAATGACAGTGACAAAATGTTTATGTCGTCTGCATAGGCTACTACTTGGCTCGACTTGTATAGTAATGTACCTCGCGTATCGAAAGGTAGCTCCAGAGCCAAATTGAATAGCAATGGGCACCCATCTCCCTGTTATAGTCCGATATTTGTGTCAAAGGCATCGGTGAGTTGGTTGTTGATGTGGACTTGGGAGGTCGTCGACGTCATTGTCATTTTGGTAAGATGGACTAATTCGGCTAGGATGCCAAAGCAAAGCATTATTTGGTATAGAACGTTACGATCTAAACTGTCGTATGCTTGCTTAAAGTCAACGAAAATTTGGTGAACGACAGGCTAGCGTAACTCAAATTAGAAGTACGGAAACTCTACAATGCAGCTAAATGTAACAACAGCTGGGATGCATACCATAGGGCTCTAACAAACTATGGCAAAGAAATCCGTAAACCAAAACGCTGCAGCTTTAATGCCTTTTATGAAAATGTGACGGAAACCCCTGGCGCAGCGAGGCTCCATTAAGCTCCAGCAAAACAGGGAAACAACCTAAACAGTGCACTAAGGAAACTACATGGAAGCCGAAGAAGAGAGAGTGCTTCTTCGATTGAAGACCCACTTCCCAGGGAGTGAAATTATAAATGAAGGAATTGACGACCGCTACACCTAACGAACGAACATATTTCAAGGCTCCCAATCATCAGGATATTCTATCACAAAAGGGACAGTGGGTCTGGGATTGGGTGTAACGACCAAGTTAAGTTATCCAAGCCGTTTCCATGGATCAGTGCGCAGTTCCTTAGTGCCTATGATGAAAAACGATACAAATCGTGCATAAAATAAGGCAAAAGTCAACTAAGGATCCTTACAGAGTTCCTCACGGGGCACTGCAAACGCGGAGGACGCCTTAAGAAAATGAGTCTTAGGAAGAACGGCGAGTGCAGGTTCTGCAGGTTTGCAGATGAAACACTGGATCATTTTCTGACGTGTTGCGGAGCTCTATTCTGGAGAAGGAGAGACATTCAGGGAACTTACTGCCTAGCTGAGGAGCTACTTGGACCCCTGGAGCATCTCAGATATGTTAGTCTGTTTTGTTCAGTTTCAATGAAAATGGGGGCACAATAAATCTGTCAAAGGTTGAAGTGCAAGACAACCATTTCACACAATGTACAATCTACAGTAGCATTAATCGATACTGATGATGTGATAATGATTAACCAAAATCGAGATCCGCAGTTGGGTTAAAATTTGTGACAAGTTGGAAGTCTAAATATTGAAACCGTATGTGCTGCAGTATGGATTAGTGAATCACGAAAATACAAATGGTGATTTGTGGCTTTATGCGATACAAATGATGGAAGAAAATGTTATATGAGAGTATTGCACATTCCAGAGTTGTCAAGTGTATCGACCCGCTGAAGCTGCATTATTGGTCTCCTAACATGAAGCGGAAAGAACTAAAGTTTGTCCGAAATTGCCTTAAGTGCATAATGCCTTCCGTCCCACCACAATCTGCCAAATGTAATCTTCCCAGCATCCCAAAATTGCCCGTGTCATTTATAATATACAGGTTGATCACTATGGTCCCCTCCCATCAATTGCATCTAAACGAAAGTATATCTTAATGGTACTGGACAGCTTTACTAAGCACGTGAAACAGTTTCCGGTCATTCCTACAACTACTAAGGAAGTCTGCGATTCGCAGTCGACAACGACCAATAATATCGAGGCACTTACTTTATGTTTGGTGACTTTTAAACATTTTTTTACGAACGAAATGTAGAAAATGTTAAGTTTGCAGTGGCGTCATCTCAAGCTAATGGTCAGGTGGAATGAATTAATGGAGTAATAACTGCAATGCAGCGTAGGCTTACTGAGCCTTTACTGCATTCGAATTGGTTAATGGTGTTAAATCAAGTTGAGTTTGCCATTAACAATTCCGTACATTCGACAACTAAATGCATACGTAGTAATGGTGTTTGACAGCTGGTACTAAATGATCATTGGTTGGCTGAATATTTAGATAAAAATCTGTTGAGCCAAGCTGATCGTGATACGCAAACTTTAAGAGAGCGTTCATCTGATGCTATTACAAGATCGCAAAAAAAAGGCATGGTTATCATAAATCTAAGTATAAACTGGCCCACGTTTTTGAAGAATGTGAATTTGTCGTAATTAGGAATGCCGTACCACTATTGGAAGGAATAAGAAGCTTCTAATAAAGTACAAAGGACCGTATACTGTGTGGAAAGTGCACCGAAATGATCGACATGTGATTCGGGATGTTGAAAACTGTTAGGTGACCCAGTTGCCCTATGACGGTATTATAGAGGTTTCCCACATGCGTCGGTGGACCGATTGCAGGAATATGTGAGGGGATGGTGAGAGCGACCTAAATACCTTAATGAGCAGCACTTGCTTGACAGTAGCAGTGTTTAAATTCTTGTGATGGTTCCTTTTGATTCGGTTCTTTTTCGAACTCCCGTTTTATCTTTATCGATCTCTGCGTCGTTTATCATTCTCCTTTTACTCAAATTGCAACCCTTTTCTGCCATGATTTATTTTATCGGTTTATCGCTTGAAGGCATCCAAAACGAAGATAAGTTGTCATATTGCTACTACAATAATTGCAAGAATATGTTCTTTCTTGCCACAATCTTGCTTAAAATTTTCTGAATCATCCATGCCTATAATGAATCTGGCGACGATAAATTTTTTCCTTTGCTTGATGTCCAGTAATCCAACATTTCAAAAATCAAACCTGTTTAGCTGCACACTGATTCGGTGTACTCATACTTCATATTCTCGCTCAATTTTGATGAGAAATGAATTCTCAGTTACTTCTCGAAGTCTGTGAGTTCTAGACAAAGAATTTTTTGGCTCACACAATTTTCGTCGAGGATAGTTTTGTAGCAACCATGAATAAGTCCATAACACGAAAATCGCTCACTTTGAGGAGATGACTTATAATTTCGAATAAAATTTATCCTGCTCCCTTGGAATGAAGAGCATATATCTCGTGAGTAGAGCCAAAAGATTATTACTCGTATCCACGAAAAAGCCGATAAGTTTCAGTGGAAAAAACACTACAGGGGTTTGTCCGTATTTTGCACGACATACAAAATATTTCCATAATAGAAATTAAGATTGAAATATACCCCGACTATATGATTGGGGAGTTAGTTGCAAGCAAATTTTCGTGGATGATTAAATTTTTGCGGCTAAAAAAGTGTAGATTTAAACTAAGAATTTGAATTTTATACTCTTTTCTGATAAATACGGTACTACTAAATGGAAGAAAGTTAAATTAACATATGAAGTAAAAGTAGCAATTTACCTGAACACTTTTGGCCATTGTGGCCAAGGGTTGTCATGAGCACGAGATTTTGGAGGTTCTGGCAGGATTTCAAATGTTGTAATACTCTTGGCACCTTGTCGTAATGACGTCGCAATACAATCGCATCCCGTATCTCCACCACCAATTATAATGACATCTTTTCCTGCCGCTGATATATTTTCCTTAGTACCACCAAGTTGTTTCTTCTGAGTAGATTCAAGGAATTCCATGGCAAAATGAATACCCTGTAAGTCACGGTTGGCCAATGGTAGATCACGCGGCCATGTGGCGCCAGTTGTTATGAGCAATGCATCGTATCTAGAATTAATAAAATATAATTAGCACAAAGAACTTACATTGTGATAATTTTAAACACTTACTCCTTCAGTAACGATTCTGCTTTAATATCCACCCCAATATTTGAATTTGTCTTGAAATCAATACCTTCTGCAGCCATCAAATCGACACGACGCTTTACAACATCTTTTGAGAGTTTCATTGTTGGAATGCCATATTGTAATAGCCCACCGATACGATCATTCCTTTCAAATACCGTAACATAGTGTCCAGCACGATTCAATTGTTGAGCAGCTGCCAGTCCAGATGGTCCAGATCCGACAATAGCCACTCGTTTTCCTGTACGTTCTTCAGGAATCTGAAGGAAAAATTTTCAAAGAAAATTAAGGCATATCGGATTATAGTTCCAACATTACCTCTGGCTTTATCCAGCCTTGCTCAAACGCATGGTCGATGATAGCGCATTCAATGTTTTTTATAGTAACTGGAGGCTCTGAAATGCCAAGAACGCAGGCTCCTTCACAAGGAGCGGGACAAACTCTTCCTGTGAATTCTGGGAAGTTGTTTGTTTGCAATAGTTGATTCAATGCCTCTTTCCATGATCCATGGAAAACTAAATCATTCCATTTTGGAATGATGTTGCCCAATGGACAACCATGAACATTCGATTGACAGAATGGAACACCACATTCCATACAGCGTGCAGCTTGTACTTTAAGATATTTGCGTACATGTGGGAAATTGTACACTTCATTCCAATCCTGTTGACGAGTTTTTGCATCACGATATATTCCCGTCTCCCTCTTGTATTTAATGAAACCTCGAGTTTTATCCAATACTTTATCGGCTCGCTTTCGTTCCAAAGCGATATCTTGTATAGCCTCTTCAATGTCCTTAATACTTGGTTCGGTCACACCATTTGTGATCGGCTCCACATTATTTTCCACAGCTTTTTGCATCTTTTCTTCCTCCATCGCCTTCAGTGCTCGTTGATATTCATATGGGAATACTTTAACAAATTTCGATTGGGCCACTGACCAGTTCTGAAGCAGTTCAGCGGCTATCACAGACTTGGTCGCATCTACAAATTCCTTTAGAAGAGATTTCACGGTTTCAATGTCTTTCTCCTTTTCCAGTGGAAGCAATTCTACTGATTCTGGATTGACTTTTGATTTGAAAGTACCATCGATGTCATATACGTATGCAATACCGCCGGACATACCGGCCGCAAAGTTGCGTCCTGTGAGACCCAATATTACAACCAAACCGTCTGTCATGTATTCACAACCATGATCGCCAACTCCCTGCAAATTGAATCAAAAACGTTTAATGATTTTTGTTAACTTTAATAAATGCAGATGCTCATATACCTCTACTACAGCTGTTGCTCCTGAATTACGAACACAGAAACGTTCAGCAGCAATACCACGGAAGAAGGCTTTACCGCGCGTGGCACCGTATAAGCAGACGTTCCCCACAATTACGTTCAAATGTGATTCAAATGTGCTGGCTAGTGGTGGGTAAATTGTGATCGTACCACCGGACAAACCTTTGCCAATGTAATCGTTTCCGTCACCAATCAGTGTCACATTGACTCCACGCGCCAAGAATGCACAGAAACTTTGACCGGCTGAACCTTCCACAGTGATATTAATAGATTTGCCCTCGGGTAGTCCTTGCTCGCCGTATTTGCTGCATAAAGTAGGCAAGATAGATGTGAAATTGAAAAAAAACACATTTATTTACTTCTATGCTACTTACATTGCAATATGGTAACTCAATGTTGAACCAAATGTACGCATTGAATTATTTATTTGCATGCTAATTGAATCTGACATCTCAGGACCATCGATAACATTGGCGAAATACTTGATCAAATCCATATCACAGCGAGATTCTATACCAAAATCTTGAGATAACGAGCCGCCCACAATGTTAGTCTTTGGACGAAGTTCTAATGCATTTTTCAACAGCAACGACATGTCCAATTGGGCAGCTTTTAATGAAAGATTCTTGCGTACACGAAGAAGATCCGTACGACCAATTAAATCTTGGAATTTGCGAATGCCCAATTTTGCCATTTCTTGACGAATCTGAAAATAAATTTATGTACATATTACGTTTCGTCCAATTTGGATGCAATATGCGAATACTTACATCTTCGGCAAGCATGAAGAAATAATTTATCACATGTTCTGGTTTTCCTGTGAACTTTGCACGTAGAACAGGATCCTGTGTAGCAATACCCACCGGGCAGGTGTTTAAATGGCATTTACGCATCATTGTGCATCCTGGAAGGAAAGATATTTTGCTTTAGTAAAATTGGCTCACACTTTGACCATGACTTTGATGCATTTTATAAGGATTATATGGTTGTATGTAAGCAATCATATCCAAGATAGGGAGATTATCTATCCACAAAATGATTATTATATGCTTAACTTACCCATGACAATCAGCGGAGCTGTACTGAAACCAAACTCATCGGCACCTAAAATGGCAGCAACAACCACGTCAAATCCAGTGCGCAATTGACCATCAGCTTGAACGACAACCCTAAAAGAGTGAGCGCTATGAGTACAAAACTTTTCAGTTCTAACTTGAATAGTCAATAAGTAAAAATAAATTACTAATTAATAACCGCTGGCCACACAACAATACAATCAAATACGCGCGCAGAAGCAGGGATTGGATTCGGGTTGGTACGACACACGAACTTTTTGGATCATATCAAAATTTTTCAGTGTATTATTTCGGGCAATTTTCAAACGTTTCGAATCACATTTAATAACAAACACCATAGAAATATCCAACTAGGAGAGCAATTCAGTAGCTCTTCCGTGGAATATTTACAAATCATTTTTATTTTCTTTCAATTCCGAGAACAGACATTTTACACGGAACCCAATTTTTTTATCATAGCTCAACCAATCAACCCATTGCCAAGCAAATATGCATTTCGTTTGCTATCGCGCGAGTTCGGGTGCATTTCTAATTTGCTTGTTCGCTGTGCGGATTTGATCTGGAAGTGCTGGCTGCTCTGTTTTCGCATTATCACGTGTTTATACGATTTTTATTTGCACGACATGGCCATCCTTCAACGAGAGCATTTAAGGCTTTCTATTGGTTTTGGGTTTCGGTTTCGAGAGGATTCAGTCCCTTTCTATCCCTGACAGCTTAGCTTTCACGATCTGGTAAACCAGTTGTTGTCAATGTAAAATTGTATCATACGGAACTGTTTTTTGGAAAGCGTATTTACCTTGAACGAAGATTATTTAGTACAAGAACTTGGTGTGTTTCAGCAATACCCAATTCCCACGGCAAACCTGCCGATTTAATACCAGTCCAAGAGCTAGCACCGGTACCACCATCGTGTCCAGATATAACCAGATGTTCAGCTTTGCCCTGTAGAAATAAAAAAAATTGGTTTTAATACGGTACCGATGGCAATGGAGTTCACACAAATCGAGAACAACACTCAACACTTTCGGGACATACAAACTCTTTAAGAAACAAAACATCTAAAAACCTGAAAAGAACCTATTCTTAGTAACATATTTGATGATTGACAATCAAGACACTCCCCTGCTGTAATGGATAAAATTTAGTATCGCCTTACCTTAACGCAGCCTGATGCTACCACTCCAATGCCAACTTCAGACACCAGTTTCACGCTGATTCGAGCTTTTGGATTTGCACATTTCAAGTCGTAGATGAGCTCGGCCAAGTCTTCAATTGAGTAAATATCGTGGTGAGGTGGTGGAGAGATCAATCCAACACCAGGAACCGAGTGACGCGTATGCGCGATATCTTTAGTTACTTTATATCCGGGCAATTCGCCTCCTTCACCAGGCTTAGCACCTTGAGCCATTTTGATTTGCAAATCGTCAGCGTGAGCCAAGTAAGAGGCGGTTACACCAAATCTTCCAGAAGCAACTTGTTTGATAGCAGAACGTTTGTTGTTTTCTGGATCTTGGTCTGCAATTCCGAAGAAGCGTTCAAGTAAACTTATTCTCTTGAAGCCTAGATAACAATACTCACTTAAATAGCGATCAGCATCCTCACCACCTTCGCCTGTATTACTCTTTCCGCCAATTTTATTCATGCTGACTGCGAGCGTAGAGTGCGCTTCAAGTGATATGCTACCAAAACTCATAGCACCAGTTGCGAACCTATGGAAGAAAATATAGTGGTAGTATTCATTATGCATATTTAGTAGAGACGCGCAAATACCTTTTCACAATTTCACTTGCTGGCTCTACTTCAGATATATCAATCTTCTGACGATCGTCGACGAGTTCCAATTGCCCTCTCAACGTGCATTTCCTCACGCTTTCTAAAGTTGACTCACGGAAGCGCTGAAATGCATTGGTATTTTTATTAACAGCTGCCTCTTGAAGATTCGCAATGGAGCCAGGCTCATTGATATGTCCTTCTCCACCATGACGCCAATGATATTGTCCAGGATTGCGTAAGATTTTCAAATCGGGTGTGATATGCTCGAATGTAAGTTCGTAGCGATCGAGAGCGTCTCTCGCCATTGTCTCCATTCCAACACCGCCTAACCGACTAGGTGTTCCCCGGAAACATCGTTCGATGATCTCAGGCCCTAAGCCGACTGCCTCGAAGATCTGCGCACTTTTGTAGGACTGCAGCGTGCTGATACCCATCTTGGCCATAACCTTTGCGATACCGGTGTCAATAGCCTGAGCGTAAGCACTATATATTTCTTTATCACTCATAGCTCGATCGAATACACCCTCATCACGCAAGGCGGCCGCTAATTCAAAAGCCAAATATGGACAGATAGCATCAGCACCGTAGCCTAAAAGAACGCAAATATGATGAACTTCTCTGGCCTCACCAGTTTCAACGATCAATCCAACTTTCATCCGTTGACGGGTCTCGATTAAGTGCTGATGTAGGGCACCAAGAGCAAGGAGTGCCGAAACTGGGACACGTGCATTTGCTAGATTTCGGTCGGAGAGGACCAACAACTGGTAGCCATTTTCAGCTGCCTCCTGGCCTTCAACACAGATCCTTCGAAGTGTGTCTGTGTATCCTTCGATTCCTTGCGAGTATGGGAATGTGATGTCGATTACTTTAGTCCTCCAGCCACGATGTTTGGTGCGCTTTAACATATCCAGATCAGCCAAACTTATGATTGGATTTGGCAACCAAAGACGATGTACTTGCTCGGCAGAGGGTTGCAATAGATTACCTTCAGGACCAATTGGACATTGAAGCGACATAACAATCTTTTCACGGAACGGATCAATTGGTGGGTTGGTGACTTGAGCAAATAGTTGTTTAAAGTAGTCGTAAGGGAGTGGTTGGAAGTTTGACAGACACGCCAATGGTGCATCGTTACCCATAGAGCCAAGAGCTTCTTTCCTGTAATAAACATACAACAATTAGATTTATGGACAAACTATCGAGAAAGATGGTCTGCTCACTTATTTAAAAACATCGGAACTAATAGCATATTTATTGTTTCGGTTGTGTAACCGAAAAGTGATAAGCGAGGATCTAGGACTCCGCATTGTTCTGGTGATTTGTGAACAGTTCCATTGACACCATTTGAAATTTTATTGCTACTGTTGTTGAGAACATCTGACTGACGCATTTCCTCCAACGTTATCTTTTGTTTGAAAAAGAGAAACAATTAGTATGAGCATACAATAAAAATATATCCTAACTAAAGAAAAGTACTACAAAATTAGGATGCGATACTTTTTTCACCAGTAAATAGAAAGTGTCTTACATTAAATTTTACTGTGATGTGATAAGTGATTATTTTATCAATTTTTTTGGATGTGAAATTGCAATATTGTAATTCAACTTTGGCTTACAATTAAAGTACTTGAAGGTGACTTATTTATTTGGGTGTAGTTTTGGAACAAGAGAAAGAAGACCATATCTGCTTTCGAACTAAACATCGAACAAATATCCATCACGTAATCAATTTGTGATTAATCGGATTAATGAAAAACTTCCATCATAAGCCATTTGATCGGAAATAAGGTTTTTTTTTTGGTTTTGATTTGTTGAAACTGTCGGGTCATGCCTAAAAATTTTAAAAACGCACTTCGACTGGATTGAGTCTTCTGTCTCGGAGGGGTGGGTGGAAGAAAACAACTTTATATAGATGTAGGTCAATATAGAGATGTGATGGAGGTATCTAGATAGCAGCTGTTCTGCAATTTGTATTTGACTTCTTGGTGCATAATATTGCCTGGTATGGTTTTCAGGTGTCGTCGCTGGTCGTTAAATAAAAAGACCGGATAGTAATGTCAGGCTTGTGAAACTAAGGTTGCATTTTGAGAGGTGGTGCAAATGGTGTTATATTTCTACTGGCGGCATGCACCTAGACACAGTAGTGGACGTAGAACCAAAATCTTAAACGACCGAATAATTCTCATAGTTTGAGATTTGAACTGAATCGGGCCAGGTGGTTATTCCGGAAGGGGGCGAAGAAGGAAAAGAAGTGTAGTGATGCATTACGGGACATGGACTACAAACCGAAAATAATATAAGTGGTGGGAACCAAGTAAAATATTGGGTTGAGAAAGGATTTTGCACGATATTCGAACAAAGTCTTGTTGACTCGTGAACTGCAGAGTCCCAACATATTGTACGTCCGCGAAACCTGCAATGACTTCTTTGAACGCTCGAAGTGCCAGCGGATTAGTGATTGTGGCTGCAGTAACTTGAACGAAATGCAAAGCGGTTGAATTGATGCATTCTTAACAAGGAAATTTGAAAGTCTCACCCGCTCCTTTACTATAGTAGAACAAATAGAAAGTCAGATATTACAGCAGTGATACCTGAAGGACTTAAGATCAAAGGAAAGGATTTTTGGTTTGCTTCTTGCTGCGGTTGAAGTCGCAAATTTATAGCCTCCTATTTTTGGCCTTCCTTCAAAATCGCCTTGGGATTATTTTTCGGTCATTTTTCATTTGCTCATATGTGGATCTCTGATTGAATTCGAACTGGAATGAACAGCTAGCGAATAATGTTGATAGTGTCTAAACGATCACGGTTGATAGGTTTTTGATTTTCGTGGCATGTTTTTTCACTTGGGTTTTAAACCGTGTGAGTTAATTTCGTATGCAGTCATAAATTGTTTGAGTCGAATTTCGTCTCCATCAGAATAGAAGGTTTAAGGGAAAAGTTAGAAACCCAGTGTTCACGACAGTATATCCTTCAATATCAGAATAATATCTCTTTCCTTGGTATTCTGTTGAAGCTCCCATTGATCCTAATTTAAAGTTTTCATTACCAAGAATCAACTGCGGATCTCACTTAGTCACTGCTATTCTTGAGGATAGTATGCCTTAAACCTGAAGCTCATGTATTGCATGTGAAAGTGATAACCTAAGCATTTACTACCACGGTATTTCACGTTGCTGAGCCTACTCAGAGATTCAGAAAATATACGAGCCCTTCGTTTGATTGGATGTTTAGCCAAGGTAGGTAGTCATTGTTGGATGAACTATAGTGGAGTGTAGAATGAGGGTGATAATGCCCTGATTGACTGGCAAATTTATCATCATTACAATTTACCTGTGTCAAAGAGAAGATACAAGCCAGACTGTTTTCTGCAAGGAGAGACAAGGTTTTCTGCAAGGAGAGACAAGGTTTTCTGCAAGGAGTGCAAGGTGGGGTAGACTGAAGTCTACCCCACCCAGATCTTGAGCGGCCATGGGTGTTTTCAGTCTTACTTACACAAGATTCGTAAGTCGTGGTTCCCCGACTGTAGATTTTGCGAAAAAGAGGATAACGATGCCTGCTACACATTTTCTGTTCGCAACTGCATTATCTGGCTGACAATGTTGAAGTCAATTATTTTATTATATAACCCAAGCTCCAAATAAAAACCGAACGGCGTACACCATGTACTCAATAGCAGGTTGAAACCATTAGTGCATCCGCAATTTTCTTCGCGCTTTGTTTACGCAAACAATATCAGAGGCCCCTCCGAACATACCAGACCCCAAGAAAAATCTCAAGTTGACAGTATAGGGTAAATGGAAAGTGTGGATATTGTCTAAATGTACTCTGCTGCAGGCGAAAACATCACATATCTGGGTTGAATAATTTCCTTTTGCCAAGAAAGAAGGGATAGTTATTTCTTATGCGTCACGAAATTTCCCAATTTAACGAACAATAAAAAATCCTTAGTTAGTGGCTGATAGTAGACCAATGTGTGTAGCATATGTAGCTGCGGATGTTTTACGATTTCATTGGAAAAGGATTTGGTTGATATACTATATATTTTAAATGGAATAATAGATATGAGAAACTCATCCACATGTTAACTACAGTTTATATCCCAAACAGTCGGAATGTTATTGGAAAGGCCACTTAAAACATGGCTTACGGCGGCCACAAAAGCGGCTGGTGATTTTTTGAGCCGGCGACATGCGTGTCGAAGGTTTTACTTAATGCTTAATGATCTTTAGCAGTTGATGGACGTTGCAACAGAAGTGCAAATTGTATACTACAATGCCCGACTAATTATTCTTCTTATTATTTTCTTTTAATGTTAACAAACAAATAAACGTTTTTCTGTCACTACATAAAAATTATATCATTTTAAGGAATCTCCTTGTAACTCACTATTTCAAGGAAAGTAAATATTGAATGATGCTATGTGTGTGATGCATGGATCCCAACCCAAGCATCCGCAAACATATTGAACCCTTCGAAAGGTGGGTCCTGAGGCGAATAATTTGGGGCGAAGCTGGACGGGGACCCATGGCGAGTTCGATACAACCATGAGCTGTATTAAATTTTTGACGAGCCGGATGTCTCAACGATTGTAAGACTGCGGAAGCTGCAATGAGCTGGCCACGTGAATCGTATGGACGAACAACTGAAGGCCGGAGACCAGTGGGGGAAACCACGAAAGTTCACTTCTCCAAATTTATGGACCATGCAAAGGTACAGATTCTAGTGAGGAGTGTTATTCCTCCAAAATTAAGTTGGATATCTGCAGGCAATCCAGCATTTGCAAATAAAAATATGTTCGTTAAAGGGCTATTAGTATTTCAGCGAGAACAACAAATAAATCAGTGCTGCATATACGAGTATAGCTTTAAAATGATATTATCCTCTGTTAATATAAAAAGAAAAATGCAGACAAGTAACGCTATCCGGCAGAGTAAAGAAGAACTGTTGGATTTGATAAAGGTTAGTTGAAAAAGTCGCGTCAGTGCATGTTCAGCCTTTGGTTGTTACGGATGTATCTGAATTCTTTAGCCTTGTAGAATAACCTTGAGTATAATAAATGGAGTTTGAACAAATAAATTAACAGATCTATTGAAAATTAATTAACAGGTTATGGGCCCAAGCACCAGGAACAAAGGTGGCAACGTAATGCGGGAGATCATTGCTGCCACAAACGCACCAACTTCAAAAATTGCCCGGTGGTTAACAGAAGAATGCAAAAAACTACCATTTAGGACAAGTGAGAAATCTGTTAAAAACAGGGAGGATCTGATTGAAAAGCTACAGGAGATTGATGCTGTGAAGGAAGAGGAGATCATGGTCTCCTTTGATGTGAAATCACTTTTTCCAAGTGTTCCCGTGAAACAGACCCTAGCCTTGTTTGAAGACTGGCTTTTACAAAAAGACTCATCTTTGGAATGGAAAAAGAGATCGAAAATGTATTCGAAGTTGGCAACTCTGTGCATGAATGAGAGCTATTTCTCATTTCGAGGAAATTTTTTCAAGACAACTAAAGGGGTTGCCATGGGGAGCCCATTGTCACCACTTTTGAGCGATCTTTTCATGGGACACATCGAAAACATCATCGAAGAAAAAGGTTTAGCGCCTAGAGTATGGTATCGTTACGTGGATGATATTTTTGCAATCATTGATGCTCACCAAGCAGACATTTTACTGGAACAATTAAACAACATCCACAAAAATATCAAGTTTACAATGGAAAGGGAAAACAATGGAGAGCTACCGTTTCTTGATATGAAAATTATAAGAAATAGCGGTTACCTAGAGTTTGATGTATATCGAAAGACGACGCACACACAGAGGACAATACCCAGCAACTCCAATCATTCCTACAACCAAAAAATGGCGGCATACAACACGATGATTAATAGAATGTTATCAATTCCGTTGACAACTGAACGACGCGTCCGAGAAGAGCAATTCATAATTGAAACAGCACAGAAGAATGGGTATACAGCGCGGTTAATCAAAACCAGAATAAGCAAGTTAGATGCGCATCGAAGAAGAAACTCTTTTACGACATTCTTCAAAACACCAGTCCAAAATACGCGGAGAATGAAGCTGACTTATTCTACACATTCACGGAAGCTACAACAAATACTGAAGACAGCGGGTATCGAAACAGCACACTCGTCACGAATCTACAAATTGGAACAAAAACTAGGGACTACGAAGGACAGTAAACAAAAGGATGAACGTAGCGGCATATACAGGATAACATGCCCAGAGTGTGGAAAAATGTACGTGGGCCAAACAAAACGACTGGTGAAAATTCGATTCCACGAGCATATAAGGGAAGCGGAAGTAGCAGCGAAAATAGGACGAAATGAGGCAAGATCAACGGTTGCAAGACACATTATGGAGAGCACGCATCAAATAGAATGGGACAACGTGGAGATCCTCGAAGAAATCAACGATTGGAGAAGGTTGGATGCAGCGGAAAGTTTGTGGATTTCAAGGATACTGGAAGATTTAAGGCTTAATACGGATCTAGGGAACGCATACAGTAGTTTGATCGGATCAATATGTTAAAGGCTTGAATGACTCATCTAGTTTATGACACCGTGAAGGATAATTCGAGTTGGTTAATGTTTTAATTACCTTTCCAAGTAGTAATTTTGATGGTTTTATTAGTAGTTCATTAAAATACCTTTTATAAATTAGTTTGTAATTAAGAAACGATGTATAAATACAAGAATTTTTGGATTATGTTTCAGTAACACGGCACTGAAGAAGGAAATAACTTGTTTCCGAAACACGAGTCTACCCGGGTTTTAATAAATATTGGCGTTTTACGGAAAATATTAGGGTTCTTATTTATTCATTAGAAAATTGAAGTTAGCACCATTTTGGAGCAGTATCTAAATGAAGCCAAAACAAATGTACGAGTACATATCATTTAGCCGCATGAAATGTGATTGAGGAAAAGAATTTGACAACAATAAGGTATCTGAGCTGCTTGCAAGTAGGGGCATAGAACACTGCATTACTGCAACGTACACACCACAGCAAATTGGTGTTGCAGGGCGTGCAAATTCAACCATCGCCGAGTACGCATGTTCTCAGTTGAATTCAAGCAAGTGACCACAGGACCTGTGGGCAGAATCATGTAATAATACTACATTCTTCCTGAATGGCACTCGAAAGTTTTCCATTGAAAATAAGTCTCCCTATGAATTATGAAATGAACGAACAGTAGGAAGTTCAATATCTGAAGATTTACGTGCACATCAACAAGAAATTCGACGACAAAGCTGTTCATGGACATTTGGTGGGATACGTGAACAATAGGGATGGATTCATGGTTTGGATTTCGACTCAAAGGCCGATTGTCATGAGCCACGAAGTGAAATTCAAGACTGAAGTAGTCTGCAAAGTACGCATCAACGCCAACAAGTTTGAAATTTCCTGTGAAGAACTCATATCAACCACTGTACAAAAACCAAAAAGAAGAAGAATGGAGTGAAGTTGAAGAATTTGTTTCAATGTCTAGTTCCGGAGAAAATCTAGTTGAAGAAGCCAAAGAAAAAAAGCAAACGTCAATCGACAGTTCCGGATAATCGATCACTGAAAACAAGAACCCCAATCCTTACCTTGAAGTGCTGGATTCTGCTGACAGAGGGGAGTAGTTGAAGACACTTAAGGAGGCATTGGATTCTATAGAAGAAGATTATACCTGGGTGTCGGTCGCACGTCCGGAAGATGTAATAATCTGATAGAATCGTTGGGTCTTCTGCCAGATCCTTTTGGACGCTGGACAAATCCGCTTGAAGGCTCGTTTTCCTGGAAAAAGTTTCGTACAAGCACAGTGAATTGACTACGAAGAGACATTCAGCCCTGTTGCACGATATGAAGCCTTTCGAATCTCGCTCTATTTGATGTCAAAACGGCTTTCCTGAATGGCGTGCTTGAAGAAGATATGTGTATGGAACAACGGGAAGGCTTTGAAGACAACACTGGACGAGTGTGTTACGTGAAGAAACGTTTGTACGGACTGAAACAGGCGTCACGCTGTTGAAACAAACTGTTTCAGAGGTTCATGAAGAAAGATGGATTTAAAATAGCAATGCTGACCCATGTCTGTTCTTTCGCAAGAGAAACAAGGGACAATCGTACAGTGATGCTGACTACGTCGGTGACAAGACTTTCAACGATGAGTGTTATTGCAACCTTCAGTAATGGAACAGTATCGTAAGCCAGTCAGTTGCAATGTCGATTACAGAAGCTGGTATAATGGCGACAAGTGAAGGAGCAAGGGAGTTAATCTGGCTGAAAAAAACGACTGTCTAATTGCTGGAATCTGTCGAAAAATCTTCTACGTTCTACATCGACAATGCTAATGCAGTAAAGCTGGCTAAAAATCCAGAATATTATCGCAGATTAAAGCACTCCGAGGGAAAGATTTTTGGATGGAATTGGAGCACCATCGACGGAACCAACCAGTTAGCTGATCTACTGACTAAATGCAAACAAGTAACGTCATTTGGCAGAGCATAGGTTAGATTGGTTAGATTGCAAAAGTCGAGCCAGTGCGTGTTCAGACATTGGTTGTTACGGATGTATCTGAATTCTTTTGCATTGTAAAATAACTTTTATACGTTTTTATATGTAAAATACTTTTATAGTATGAAAAAATAAATTAACACCGATAAAAATATTGTGAAACATCAGCAATAAGTAAAATCAGAGCGTTGCTTTGTGCTTTAGATAAGTATTTAACTGGCACTTGTTTTAAGTGAATAAGTACTTGCAACGAAAGTATTCACATTTAACATACTGAACGGTTTCTAGGTAGGCCATATAAATAATTGAATTTGCAATAGGCAACTTAAATGTACTCAGTTCATTAAGTGTCTCAATAGTAATAGTGATAGCAGTGTAATTTAAATTTTATTGAATTGATTCTTTGCGATAGATATTATATTTTATTTTAATAAGAAAAAAGGCCACAAATAATAATGGTTAATTTTACGAAATCAAGAAAATGAAAACAATTGATAAATTACATTTTCAGCTTATTTTATACCTTGACATTAAAATACATATATTGTTACTGCATGAAATATGTTGTTGTTGCTTTCCAAAATGATTTCCTATGAAATTTGGTGTCAAGAATTGACATCAGTTGTGTTGAAATACATACAAAAAAGTTTGTAATATTTTACCAACTAAACCTATTAGAGTGATTATTTTTTAAAATCTTGAAAAGATTTTTATTATTTATATTTCTACCAAGCATCGCATCCTAATCTATAAAGATTTTCTTATCTAAGCTAATATCAGTCCATGTTATGAAACGTTAGACTGAACAAACAATACAAATTAATGAGTCAGGCCAATTTGCAAAACATTGTTTTTGTTACTTTTCTAAAGTTTATCTTTCTTTTCGGCTTCTTGACATTATTTACATAGTTGTTATACACTCTCACCGCAACAAAAAAGCATGCAAGCAATTTCATGGGAAGCATTTATTTGACCACAAAACACACCAAGCAGCATGCTACTTACCATCTAAAGACGGAACCATCATTATCATGAGAATCAAAGCACGTATTTTTTATATGTAGTTTATATAAATAGGAATATATGCAAAAATGTTGAAAGATTAGTATCATAAATGATTATATATTGTCAAATGGGGAATGGAAATGAAAAAAAAAAGAATTTATCGTTTTGTACAGAAACTAATGCAAGTTAGAGGAACAAATGTTCAGTTTCTTTTTATTTTTTATTTCTGGGTCTATGTAGCTACGGTAGTAAGTTGTTCATGAAAGTACATACGAGCACGATTTGAAAAGCTTCATGCATGTTTAATTTTTATAACATTCATAATTTTATTTGATTCTCTGAGTAGCTTAACATATCTGCTCGATGTCGGATGAACATATCAACAGAAATTTATGGAGGATTCATGAAAGTTACAGTGTTACATCTCATACAGATGCTAAATCCCTAGCCAAATATTAATGAATAATTTACCTTCTTTTTCAGCCATTCGGAATGTGGGCGGGATCGGGCAATATACGACTTGAGCTCAACATCTTGAATCATCGTTTTCTCCTCAGTATCTACGAGCAACATACGTCCAGGCTTAAGTCGACTCTTCAATATAACATTTTCTGGATCTGTATCATAGACACCAACTTCTGAGGCCATAATCAACAAGTTATCTTTGGTGACATAGAACCGAGACGGACGCAGTCCGTTACGATCTAGGACAGCCCCAATGTAGCGCCCATCAGTGAATGAAATCAATGCCGGACCATCCCAAGGCTCCATGACGCATGCGGACCATTGATAAAAGTCTCGTTTTTCCTGGCTCATGGTCTTATCGTTTTGCCAGGCTTCTGGCACCATGGTCATGACCGATTCGGGTAGCGGTCGTTCGCCAGCCATAGTTAGAAATTCTAAAACGCAATCGCATGATCCAGAATCCGATAGACCAGGTTCAACTACCGGGAACAGCTTTTTCAATTGATCTCCAAACACCTTACTCTGCATGACTCCTTCACGAGCTTTCATCAAGTTCACATTTCCTCGCAATGTATTGATTTCACCATTGTGTGCCAGCACACGGAGCGGGTGAGCTCTTTCCCAGGATGGGAAAGTGTTGGTGCTGAATCTGGTGTGTACCAATGCTAGATAGCAAAGGAAGCTGGGATCCACTAAATCCTTGTAATAGCTCCATAACTGATCAGAAGTAAAGAGACCTTTGTAGACGATCGTTTTTGTAGAGAGTGAGCAAATGTAGAAGCGACGTCCTTCCTTGGTAAGTTCATGTGTGGCGCGCTTACGGAGGACGAAAATCTGCCTGGCTAATTCCCTCTTTTCCTTGTGTGGAGATGTGACAAATACTTGCCGCGAAAGCGGCTCACTTTTACGAGCCACTGCTCCGATTGCATCCTTATCGACTGGCACCGTACGCCAACCAAGCACTTTAATGTTCAAGCTTTCCGCTAGAACGGTGAATTCCTTTTCACATTCCAAATGCGTTTTCTCATCGAGATACAAGATTCCCGTTGCATATTCACCATTGGGCGGTAGTTTGACACCCTGGTTAGCCCTAAAATAGAAAAGAGAATGTTTAGTATCTAGTGGTTATTAATGTAGGTGAAATATTAGTTTTAACATAATATAAATCAAATATTTTTCTGCTTGGATTAAATAAATGCTGATTCAGGAATATTTTGTTTCTGTTCGTGATTATTTGTTCTGCTTCAATTTAGATTAGGTTGGTATTTAAACTATGCTATTTGTACCACAAGGTGCAAGAGACGGTGAGCTAAAGTAATATTAATACTGTGTGGAATCTGATGCTCAACATTTACTCCCACCCTCCATAAACACACTCGCGCTACTTCTCAAAAGCGGCTCTTGCAATAAGAAATATTTTGACAAAAAAAATGGTCGAGAGAAAAGTGAGGGCAAGTTGATTGAATATCATACGTAATACCTACGGTGTAAAAACTATAATATTAAAGATTTATATACTGTCGCGAAGTAGTCTAGGATATAGGATTAGAGTGCTTACCACTTGCGCAGTACCTCCCAGGTTCAAAACTCGTGGCAGCGAATAAAATCTCGCCCTTTTCGTATGATTAGCCTACCCCTACCCACATATGATGGGAGTATAGTTATGGACAATTTTTGTAGTTTTTATAAAGTGCCGCGGAAGCGTTTAAAGACTCTAGACTTAATCAAATATTGAAGATTTTTGATTTAAGATCAATAAATACTGTGTTGGATAATTCAGCACTCATTAGAGTTGATGTCGTTAGTTTGGTAACTATGAATAAGGCAACAAAATTTGTTCATTCGTTAAATGGCTACAGCATATATGGTAGAGCATTGAAATATTGATAAATAAATAAAAATGATGTAGAGATTATGTAGTCTTTTGCTTATTTTTTGGGGACAATTAAATGCTTTAAAAAATAATGCATCACTTAAGCCTAATAAATAATACTGAATTTTCTAAAATGAACACTTATCATATGTTAAATATTTAATCTTATTTAAGATCGTTTTTAATTAGCTCTACTATAGGTCGCTATGTGTTTCAGAAAGTGATTGTAAATAGAACATGATGTAATAATCACGTGGATTTATAATTAGCACCTTGTTTCGCTTCTATTCTTTCGTTAATTTCTTTATTACGCTTAACGTGCATAATTCTTTTCACATACATACTCTACTTATCAACCTATTTACAGATCTAAATTGATATGTTGTGTCTGCTAATTGACATGATTCGCAGACGAAAGAATTTAGACAAGCATTTTGATCCTTTTAGTTCACTTAAAAGCTAAACAAACTTTTTCTACATAAAGTTTTCAATTCAGCGTGTTGAGAAGTAATTTTAAATTGAATCTAATCTACATGCAAGCACACTCGTATATACGAGCAGCAAATGCAATTTCATTTATTTATTTTATGGAACGTAGGTATTAATGCATGCACTAAAGATTTGTACCAACTGCCGAGCGAGTAAATAGAATGAATATTTGAATTAAATTTTCAAGCCGACGAATAAAATTGGCACAAAATCAAGTATTTTTGTATCCTATATAAGATGAGCCGACCTATCTCGTGATTTGCATCAACACGTGCATATATTGAAGCGACTAGAAAAATAAATTTTTAAGCGGAAATATAAATTGTATTCATATTAAGAAATTTAGAACGAAATTTTAGTGATTTTTATAATTAATTATTGAGAAATAAAAATCATTTCAAAATTATTAAATATGAGGAAATAGAAAGATATATGGAAATTAACAAGAAATTGATGACAAAACAGTTAAATATTAAGGAAATTCCACTGGGGTATATTCATATTTCACGAGCCACAATTGGCAGGACTGGTAGAGGTATGATTGGCTGGACTTTGTAGTGAAATGGGTATAGATTATATGTCCGTTCAGGACTGCAGCGATGGTTTGCTGCCTCAGCAGAAGAGGATATTGAGATCCGCCGAGATTGGCCTTGTCTGGGGACAAGTGAATGCGCTGGCAGGCTGGCGTTGCGATGTCATGGGGCGGGTTCTTTCCCCCTAGCACAAGGACCCACTATTAAAAAAAAAAGTTTCGCATTCACGAAATAAACCTGAAAAAATGCCGATCGACTGGTGTCGAGGCCGAGGTAACTTGCAATGTTTGCAATGTTTGTTCGAAGAATGAATTGGGCCCGGCAAAAACGGACGGACTGGCGGGGACTTCGTCGTTACCGACGATTCTCATGGCCCACAAATAAGAGTGGGGCATCCAGATAGTAGCGGTGCCCCCTCGCACTCCCAACCGGATCAAGACGAAAATGTAGAGGTAGCCATGTATTTCCCATTTGAGTAAGAAACGCATACAAACTTAATTTGCATGACTTTTTCCCTCAAATGAGAAATACAAACGTAACCGATTTATGCCATAGCGTTATGCAATGAAATCACATAACCCTATGTCATTAAAGGGCACGCGAGCGGAAGGCCACTCTACCCGGCATGAGCCCCTATTAAACAAAGGAAAAGAAAGCCCGCATTCATGGCAGGCTCCTCCACTAGCATGGGCTAGCCATAGGGCGCGCTTTCTTTTCCTTTGTTTAACAGAGTGTTCCCTCTTGTCAAATAACGCTAAGCCCTTTTGGTCCTAAATCCGTTCTTTTAAATCTTCCTCTACCATTCCGCATACTGTTAAATGGAATAACACTGAAACCTCCTCCCCACAGGATATTTCTAACCTATATGCCGAATGTTCTTCCTCTTATGATGCATTTCACTCCCCCTTAAACAGAATTCAAACTTATCCAGCATCGATTACATCCTACTCCACTGATCTTTGTAAAGTTGATTCCCTTATTAACTTGCTCGGTCCGAATGAGTCCTGGTCCCAAATATATTTGTAAAATCACTTTGTTCCTCTTTGTGTTTTCCTCTATCCCTTATATTCAATCTCAGCCTTGGTACTGGCACCTTTCCTACGTACTGGAAAGATGCAAATGTTGTTCCTATCTTTAAAAACGGCGACCTATCAACTGCTTCAAACTATCGTCCCATATCCCTCCTCTCCTGTTTCTCTAAGTTGCTGGAACGACTTGTACACAACAGGCTTCTTGAGTCATTGAGTTCAATTGTCATACCAGAGCAACATGGATTCTTGAAGGGTCGTTCAACTTTCTCGAACTTGGCTGAGTTCAAAGATCATATTGCAAGAGCTCTAGATAAACAGCTTCAAGTTCATCCGTGAACCATGTTCTTCTCTGTCAAAAGTTAGCTCTGCTCGGTATATCCGGTTCCCGACATTCTTGGATTTCATCCTATCTATCCGCTCGTTCATGTCGTGTTAATCTCTATGGCACAATCTCCTTTCCATTTGATCTACATCTAGCGTCCCCCAAGGGTTAATCCTTGGACCTCTTCTTTTCGTACTGTTAATCAATGGTCTTCCCTCTGTAATTTCCTCTTCTTGTCTCCTGTATGCTGATGATTTCAAGGTATTCCGGATAATTAGATCCCTGGAAGATTTTCAGCAACTCCAAAATGATCTCTTTAACGTCTATAACTGGTGTAATGCAAACACCCTTTGTATTAATGCTCCCAAATGTTTTCAAATGACTTTTACTTTTTTAGCATAATTACCAACGCATCAAAAATTTTTGGCATTTGCACAAGTTTGCAAATATTGCTACCGCTGTTCGTTTGTTCCCATGTCTTGTCCGTCTGCTTCTTGAGTACTGCTCAGAAGTGTGGTCATTTATATCTTGTGAGCTCACTAGAAGCTGCTCAGTGCAAGTTTACCCGTGTTTTGTTCTTGAAATTCAATTTAACTTATGAGTCTTATGAGCGTTGTTTATCCATATTTCGTCTCCCTCCTCTGTCGTCCCGTAGAAACTTCTTAGATCAATGTTGCCTTTGTAAGTTGTACCACCAACAAATTGCTTCCACTCTAAGCGAAGATTTGCACTACAGACTGTATGCGCGTCCTAGTCGGTCGAATAATATTCTCGAGGTTCCGTACCCCCGGACAGATTTACATTTTCAGTCAATTATACCGCGAATCATCAGAAAGCATAACAACCTCGAGCTTGGTTCTCTATCCATGTCCTACTTGGTTTTTAAAAATAAACTAAAGACGTTAATTTTTGTGAATCGTTATTAATATTTCCTTACCACTCAATTTTTCAAACTTTCATCTAACCTCTAATTTCTTTTCTTACATGTTTGAATTAGTACTCTTAACTTTTTTCTGCTTGATTTTGTTGTATAAATGTCGCTTACTTTAAACGATATTTAATTGTCTAAGTCTACTTTGTAATTGGATTTTTGTATGTAAAATGGATTTAAATAAATAAATAAATTAAGTGTTAAAATGTAGATGAAATGTAAACTTAATGATAATTAAATTTTGTTAAATATGATTAAAATAATAACCAAACTTTCACTGGAGTTAGGCAAGAGTTCGAGTAGGTTGAAGTTAAAGGTAAGTGTCTCGGAGTGCGGACAAAAGATTTGTGGCTCGAAGAGTAGGGTGATAAAGATAATAATATAACACACCAAATATTCGCTGATCGTAACGTAATGTACCAAATAATGCTTTGCTTTGGCATCCTAGCCAAATTAGTCCGCCTGACCAAAATGACGTTGACGAACTCTTAAGTCCGCATCAATAACCATGTCACCGATGCCTTTGACACAAATATCGGACAAAAGCAGGAACTGGGCTGGCCCCATTGCTTTTCAATTTGGCTCTGGAATACGTCTTCAGAAAGCTACTTGTCTATATATAGAAGTAGAGTCAAGTAGTAGTCTATGCGGACGGCATCAACATTTTTTCACAGTCATTAACATCAACATTAACAACTCTTCCTGAAACTCAACATTGAAGCAAAATTAGTAGGGCTATAAATCAATGAGAATAAAACAAAGCTCATGACTCTGTCGAAGATAAATACCTCAAACAGCAAAAATATCACACTTGGCGAATACAGTACCGAAAACATGGGCGAATTTGCGTATTTAGGCGCCGAAATAATGAGAACAGCTAATGAAAGAGACAAAATACACCAAATAATACAGCTCGCAAACAATTAAGTTTTATCGATTTTGAAGAATACACGGGGAAACAAAGCTCCAACTGTACAATCCTGTAATAAGACCTGTGTTATGCTATGGGTGCGAAACACGGACCCCAACGCAAGCATCCGCAAACATATTGAACGCCTTTGAAAGGCAGGTCCTGAGGCGAATAATCGGAGTGAACATAGATGGAGACCAATGGCGAACTCGATACAACCATGAGCTGTATGAAATGTTTGACGAGCCGGAGGTCTCAACGATAGTAAGAATGCAGAAGCTGCAATGAGCTGGCGACATGGATTGTATAGACGAACAACCGATACCCAAAAAGATATTCGTTGGGAGAGCTGAAGGGCGGAGACTTGTAGGGAAACCGAGGAAACGCTGGTCTGACTCGGTCGACGAAGACAGTTCATCGCTGCTCAGATTTCAAAATAAGAAGACGCGATCGATGGGCCGAGATAGTTGGAGGCGCTTTTTACAGGGAGTGAAGACCCGAGAATCTCTGTAGTGCTACGAAGAAGAATAAGAAGGATATTAGGTTGCTCTCTGTTGGGTTGTTGGGTGCCCTTTTGTTCTGGTTTGTGTCGCTTTTGTTTTCATCGGAGGGTGTTGTCTAGTATTAAGGGGATTGCGTCGGATCTGGCAATAAGTTCTTCGTTGATAGTGCTACCATCTGTCTTTCTATGTTTATATATTTCAAATCTTTCTAGGATGTCAAGTCTCGGTTCTTTGCTTTGTTTGTGTAGCAATGTCATAGAGTTTGTTATAGCGTCAGTATCGTGTGCGTGGTTTTATATGAGCGTTTTTTTTATGGTAGGGAGGTGAATGCCATTTATGCACAGAGTGTGGGACTCCCATGTTCGCAAGAAGGCGACTGGGCTACCCATTAAACACCTCCTCTGTCAACCTGAGAACCCAGCCTGGAACCGTTTGACACATTACATCGGGCAAGGTCTCGTTTTGTTACGCCGTGAGGTGCCTTCAAGCTGGGAGATCCTTTTCCTAGTGATAGGGGAGAGGGGAAGAAGAAGTGCAAGACAAGCGATCCCTTAGCCCCAACGCCAACGGCTGCTGTGAGTTCCTTTTATCTTTTAGGACTGCCCGAGCATAATGTGCCACCTGATTCCATTTGTCAACCGATTCGAACATCACGGCTACTATATTGTCCGGGGTGAGTTCTCCCGTCTCCCTGTAGAGGTTACTTCGCAGCCTGACCCATTTTTTGCACGCAAAAAATGTGTGGCAGGCATTGTTTTCATCTCCTGTACAATACCGACTATCGGGGGACTGTGACTTACCAATCTTGTGCAGGTAAGACTGAAAACACCCGTGCCCGCTCAAAAGCTGGGTCAGATAGAAGTCAGTCCCACCATGCCTTCGATTTAGCCACGGTCTAACATCTGGGATGAGGCGCGCAGTCCATCTTCCCTTCGTGCAATTCACCCAAGACTGCTGCAAATCGTTAAGTGAACGCTGTCTCTCTTCGCAGACAACCATATCCCTCGCATCCTCGTTGCGACGTAGATAAATAGAGCGGCGCTCTCTAGCAAGAAGGCCGACAGGTATCACGCCTGCAATAACTCTCACCGCCGAGTCAGAGACTGTCGAATACGAAGATGCAATTCTGAGTGCTCCTCTTCTCTGTACCTGTGCTAAACGTTTTCGGTATACCTCCTTGCTGAGAGCGTCGCCCCATACTTCTGCTCGGTACAGTAGCACTGACCATACAGCACTCATCAAGAGGCGTCTTCTTGATAGGCTGGGTCCCCCCACGTTGGCCATAAGTCGACTCAGAGCCGATACTCCTGAAGCAGCCTTCTCAGCCGTTGCCCTGATTTGCTCAGAGAAACTCATCTTCGAGTCGACCAGTACCCCCAGGTACTACACTGATGGCTTCGATTCGATTCGCAAGTCTCCAATACTGATCACCCTTACTCTAGGGATTCTCTTTTTTGTCAAGATGGCCACTTCGGTTTTCTCCAGTGCTAAACTGAACCCGCGAGCAGTCATCCAGTCCCTCACTCGGCGCATTAGCATACCTAGCCTAAGTTGCGCTTGTTCAAAGGTGCGTCCAGTGGCCAGAGCCGCAACATCATCCGCATAACTGATCAAGCGCGACTCATCTGGCATCTCCAGTCTCAGTAGCCCGTCGTAAGACACGTTCCATAGGCCCGGACCAAGGATAGATCCTTGGGCAACACCCGATGTAATTTCCATCCTTCGTTGGCCCTGAGTCGTGTCGTAGAGCAGGGTTCGGTCCTTTAGGCAGTCCCTCAAAACCCACATTAGATAATCTGGAACTTGAAAAGGGTTTTCCATCCCATCTAGTGGAGTTGAAGGCGTTCCTGCCGTCGAGTGTCACCAATAGGACGATTCTTCCCTTGATGTGACTATATAGGAGCGTTGCATAATTGGAGTCTGCCTTGTTGTGTAAGAAAGATCGTAAGTGCTCTTTGTATCTTGTCATTAGTTTCTATGTGTTCTTTCCTATGTATATCACGTCGCAGTCCTTGCATGTCAATTTGTATATGCCGCCGTTCTCGTATATTGATGTATCATTCGGTTTTGGTTTTAGTCTGTTTCCAATGCTGTTGTTAGTTTAAAATGAAGATTGTATTTCTGAAGGAAGTTGGATAGTTTGTTTGTCTCTTTGTCTATGTGTGTTAACGAAATCCATTTGTCGGTTGTCCTTGTGCGTTTTAGTCAGTTGGTGTTCCTGTTTTTATTTGTACCGTGTCACAAGTTTGTCAATGTCACGTTTTTTGTATCCGTTATCACTAGCTATTCTGTAAATGTTGTTTAGTTCGTTAGAGTAGTTAGTGGGAGTCATGGGGACGGAGTGGAATCTCTGAACCATGGATCTGTACGCTGCTGGCTTATGTTGTGCGGGGTGATCAGACGTTACGTGTATGGTATGATCAGTTGTGGTTGGTTTTCTGTATATTTTGTAGTCTAATCGTGTTTGTTCCCGTGTCACGGTTAGGTCCATATAGTTGAGTTGTCCGTTTTTTTCTTTTTCCATTGTGAAATTTATATTTGGGTGTATTTTGTTCATGAAGGCAAGAAGTTAATCTTGTTTATTTTTTGTGAGTAAATAATTATGAAACAGTCGTTGACATATCGTTTGTAAAATATTACATTGAATTTTTCGACAATTTTGGAGATTGTAAGAATATTTCTGACATTATTGATGATATAAGGTATCCAAGCTGCCCTTGGCAATATATGTGTTATTACTGAACTTAAAATGGTTCTGCTTGATTGTAGTCTTTATGAGATTGCGTAGTTGATCTGTGAATCGCCGGCTGTTATTGAATTAAATTAGCATGGTCAGTGTTTCATCGACGGGTAGAGACTCTCAGAGGTCGGTGATGTCTGATTTGATTACTTTTTGGGGTATTAGTGTGGAACATCCCCAAAATTCAGAACATCTTTGGGTAACTTGAAGTCAACCAGTGATTTCGTTTTAGTGGTCAATTTCTCGTCGTTTGATTTTAAAATTGCTTAATTTATTTTGGGCTGCCAATAGCCGACCCATATCTCTTTCACTTTGTTTTTATATATTAATTTGCGAAACTTTTTCTACCTTGTTGCTGGCTTTTTCCGAAGAGCCCGCAGAATCAGTTACAATCAAGCTGACATGCAATCCACAATTCAAGATTGCTTGCACTTGCTTATCACAATTGCAAAGGAAGAATTGGAAAATACCTTCCTGAAAATAAATAATACCCACCCAAGATCGGATTCAGTACGGGGATAGAAGAAAATGGTGAAATACCATTCGTTGATGAAGTTATCGCTACTTCTAGCTTATTTTTTCCCGCAAATTAAAAATAAAATTCATCGCTATAGAGAAAAGCCAGAATAAAAACCTAGACCACGGATTTTCATTAATTCTCAAAATCCTCCTCTAGAATTTTTTTGATATTTATAGCATTCGTAGTGCCTATAGAATCATAACGTTTGTGTTTCGCAATTTCTAAATTTTTTACATCATTTCCTTGGCTACTATAAAATTCTTATGAAGCCGAAAATATTTTCTCCAATGTACCACTCTTATTTTCTAATTTTGACACAGAAAAGCCCGTGTTCTGTCTATGAAAAATTTTCTACACGTGAACGTGAAAAATTTGTCTATCCTGAATAATTGATAAGCTGAGTATTTTTCTGCTATCAGGAATAAAGCTCTACGTGAAAATCATCAAAGAAAGTTAAAAATATTTTATCCAACTGACATATTTTTTTCTAAATCTTTGGAAAATTTCCATCTTAAAAATAGGCTCAGATACATAAAAGAGTATGTACGTTTTTTATCTAAAATTCTATGGGAACCATAAGGATTCCATGTGCTAGTTCGCATCTATCGATCGTACGATTCAAACGCCACTTACTATGTATTCTAGATTCTAGATTCGCGCTAGATGCTGCCTAGCCGGCAAAGTCGACGGTCTTTTGTTATGAATCAACACATCGCGTCGTTGGTTTCTATTGATGCTTAGAAAATCTTTTTTCGGATAGCCTTGAACATTTGAGAACGTTCCACTTTTTGCATATATAAAGATTCACGTTCTCAAATCGTTTCAATTTATTTTGCAACTTTTTTTGTTATTTTTTATTTCGATGAATGATTTTACGGGTTCAGTAAACTTTGCGCTTTTCTACAAACGAGTATATTCGTATAAATATATGCAAGAGCAATGAGTGTAGTGAATATACTATATGTACATATATGTGTCAAGTAGAATTGAATTCGATGAATTTTAGATACAATTTCCAAAGTTGGTATATACTAATTGTTAAGTAAGAGCTTATATTGATTTATCAGACAGTTTTAAGGCATACAGACTCTGGGCGAAATGTGAATTTGCTGGCCAGTGGTAAATGCAGGCAGTACACATTCCTAAAAAGCATTAATAAATTTTCCAACTCCCGAACAAGCTTTCTGTTTTTAAATTTCATTTAACTCTTACTCTCAATATAAAAACTGCTTTACTGTGTCAGTATTTCAATTTATTTTTTCCATACGATAATCTAATGGCCTCGTTCACTGTCAACGTATTTGCTTGTTAAAATTGTTATGAATTCCTCTTATCAACGAAAAAAGTCAATGGAGCGGAAATTTTGTCACTTTCATTTAATACATACTCGTACATTATTTTGATAACGCGGCTAACGAGTCATTCAACTCAAGCTCTTCATGTGGAAAACATCAAATTTATGTCGAGACGAAGTAAAAAACTTTATATAAATGTTGTTATTAATGACCTGGAATTATTGCAAATTAATAAAACATACCAAGGAATAGCACTGTAATATTAACGACTTTATTTCAGTTGAAAAGACGTATAGCATAGTAAGTGCTTTCTGGGTTGCTGCAAAATACTCGTAAATCCAATGAATAAAATTTCAAATTTTTTCCCATTGGCGAATAACAAATGGAGGGCTTATATGCAAGACGACTTCCTAAAGACACCTGCTCCAACGGGGAGAGCACAGTTCGTAGCAAAGTGTGTAAGATAGCTCAACGATTGGCAGCAGTCTTGGGTGAATTCCACGAAGGGAAGGTGGATTGTGGGCCTCATCCCAGATGTGAGACCGTGGCTAACGTGAAGGCATGGTGAGACTGACTTCTATCTGACCCAGCTTTTGAGCGGGCATGGATGCTTTCATTCTTACCTGCACAAGATTGGTAAATCACGGTCCGCCGATTGTCGGTATTGCCCAAGAGAGGAGGACAATGCCTGCCACACATATTGTGGGTGCAAAAAATGGGTCAGGCTGCAAAGTAACCTCTACAGGGAGACGGGAGAGCTCACCCCAGATAATATAGTCGCGGTGATGCTCGAACCGGTTGACAAATGGAACCAGGTGGCACATTATGCTCGGGCAGTCCTTAAAAGATAAAAGGAACTCACAGCAGCCGTTGGCGTTGGGGCTAAGGGATCGCTTGTCTGGCACTTCTTCTTCCCCTCTCCCCTATCACTAGGAAAAGGATCTCCCAGCTTGAAGGCACCTCACGGCGTAACAAAACGAGACCTTGCCCGATGTAATGTGTCAAACGGTTCCAGGCTGGGTTCTCAGGTTGACAGAGGAGGTGTTTAATGGGTAGCCCAGTCGCCTTCTTGCGAACATGGGAGTCCCACACTCTGTGCATAAATGGCATTCACCTCTCTACCACAAAAAAACGCTCATATAAAACCACACACACGATACTGACGCTATAACAAACTCTATGACATTGCTACACAAACAAAGCTTATGTGTCGGTCTTCTTCAATTTTTTGTAAGATTTCATCGACTTTTTCAGTGATTGGCCGACCTGAGCGAGGTGCATGTTTGACATCAAAATTTCCAGAACGAAAGCGAGCAAACCATCTCTTGGCTGTGACTTTTGACAAAATATTTTGACCGTAGACGCCACAAATTTTTTCTCGAGCCTGCGATGCATTCTCACCTTGGTCGTAGTGATATTGTAAAATATAACGAATTTTTTCAGAAAATTTACTAATTTTTAAATTAATACAACTTTTGACACGAATGACGAAATACAAAACTGTCCGTATGAAAATTGTAGACTGGAATGTCACCATTCAACCCCATGTCAGTTTGACTCAACCTGATTAGTATTGCCCGATATATGACAACGAACACCATTTAGTGACAAAAAAGGCTCAATACTTTTTAGAATATCCAATACATAAAAACTTATCAAATATCTGTAATATTAACTTTTTCCTAGTTCGCTCTTTTTTAACTATATGATAGAAAAATAAAATAAGTGGGTATGTTTTTCTAATTCAAAATTTGGGACATTTTTTAAAAATAGGAACCAATTTTCTATTTTTTAATGAATCGAGCTCCTGGAATAATTTTCTAATGTTGTGACGCTTATTTTAGGAACATACTGTAAAAAGCAAATATTTTGTATGTACAAAGTGAACATTTCCAGAAACATAATAAAATATGTAGGGATTTTGTCGCTGGGTGTACAAGAGAGCCACTTCGTACCAATTTGACAACATGCTAACGAAATGTGGCTTTCATTGCTTCTCCTACACTTTATATGGGACTAGCCCCTGGGTCTCTTGTTCCTGAATGTATTTACCGCTCAGCCATCAATTCAAATTTGAAATGTCTATTTGGCAATGACCAAATTAGGTGGACGTGGGAAACGTCGCGTACATGCGAAAACACACTCTCGGAATGCACTCGAAAGACCTGTCGGTGAGCTGGAAATGCACTCGACGCGGAAAGTTGACCGCGCAGCTATTCCTTATTTTTCTGCATGTGGTTAATTTTGTGGCATTTTTGTCGTTCTTTTCCTGGGATTTTACTTTTCCTTGAAAAAATTAATTTAATGACAGCATAGAGTAGAAGCATTTCCCAATTGCCGTTTCTAAGGAAATTTGCACTTAGTGCAGTGTTTTCGCATCTATAGAGTAGTAACCAAACACGAACGTAATAGTCCCTTTTCCCATACCGCGGCCGTCTCATTAGGGGAGTTCTTTCGAAAGTTTGAAGCTAGGCGCTGTGAATGTGATCTTTTACGATAAACGCTCACTTGTTGTGGTTCTTTCTTTTCCAAAGAAAACACAACATTTTTGTAAAACGAACCGCGACTGCACCGTCTTGGCTGCAGAACAAGCAGCAGCCCCGTGCAAATCTTGAAGCTACGTAGCAAATGGTTCTTCGAATATCCGTCAACATCAAGTGCAGACCCACGAGAACCTGAACGCTAAACGCAACCTAAACGAATCCGTCGAAAATAAAAATCTGGCGTTAGTGCAATTGCAGTGTGAGAGCAAATTTGATTGAATTCCAATACTATTGAGACGAACATAGGGTTAGAATATGATAAAAGAGCGCTTCTGTCATGATTCTTTACAATGGTACAATCAAATTTTCATTCGACCATACATGCGATAACGCAATTAACCTCAGAAATCTGTTGGAAACTAAATAATAGAGAATGTGTTCGAGCGTTTCTCATTGATATAGAGAAAGCCTTCGATACGGTGTGGTTAGATGGGCTAATTTTTAACCTCCTACAGGACAAGTTCCCCAGACACCTTGTCGCCATGGTGTATCATTTGTCGAGTGGAAAATCGTATCTCGTAACTGATGGAAATCTGACCAAGATACGTGATTTTAACGTCTTGAATTGTCTATAGCAAGGAACAGTTACTGTGCGTCTGCTCTTTTTTTATATCACCAATTTGATAATTAGTGGCGTTTGCTGATGACCACCTTAAGGCATCAGTTGTTCAAAGAAACCTTCACAAAATGTTGAACGATGAAATGTGTTCGGGCATGTACTGGTCTGTACAGAGAGATGGATTGGAAACACTATACATCGAATCGAAGAATTTATTAAATTGCTAAATTGATGAGAAGTCGATACAGTCATTTTGAAGCATTTTGAACTATGAGCCAAAATTCCCTTGATTTCACAGCCGTTCCATCCTATCGACGGGTACATTGAGACTTGCCTCACCACTGGCTTCATACCTCCAGAAGCATTCATGTAGTTGGACATTCGCTATACTTTTGATTCTAATGATGCCGCGATTAAATATCATATGTGTAGGCAGCCCACCAATAAGAAGACCCCCTAGAATTTGAGCTCGCGGGATCCACGGTTTGAATGGAGATGCTCCTTTGGGAGATATGTTGAGGCTAGTCGAACTGAGACGGAGCAGTTTAGGTTTCGGTGGCTAAATGGGGATTAGAAAATTATTCGTGGTTTTTTATTTTTTATTGCAGCTAGTTATTGCTACGTTAATTTTTATTGCAATTTATTTGTGTTTATTATTTGTAATAACTACTGATAATTTTAACATGCAAGTTAGGAGTATTGTAATATTGAGTTCTTAGGATTATTCAAAGTTTTGAGATAAAATTTATTAGTATCCAGTTGACATAATACATATTAGTTGTAAGTTCAAAGTACATTCTTTCATTGTGTTCTTTGATTATATACAATTTTTAACAGAGTTCCTTTTGTTCCCATTTACCATTTAAATTTAGAGACCCAGGTGGGCCATCAAGTTTTTGAGTAAGATAATGGTTTAAAACTTGCTTTACATTTTTGTAAAATTTATAACGATTGAATCAATAAAGCTCATTTGAATTTATTAAAGAACATTGAGGCAAGCCCAGCCCCTTGTTTTAAGGTTGATTCCATGAAATTCTAATTCCATGAAATGAATTGCTAGACAGATATCTCTCATATTTCAAAATATTCTACTTCCTTCTTTTCTTCCTCTTAGTATGTGTGTAGCTAGGTGGTCCAGTACGGGCAGAGTACCTCGGCAAAAGCCCCGACACGATTGAGTTCAAGTTAAACTCAGTATGTGACCCTTGGAAAAGAAATTCTCTACAGTCTGCGACTTCGGTGTTGCAAGAAATATTGAATAGGATGAAACCACGATTGTTTTGCTAGCATCTTTCACTGTAGTCAATTATTTCGTTTATTTGGTATTCACTGACACGGAAGATGACTCAAAGGAGTCGAAACGCATTTGCTTACACAACAAAGCAATGCCCGATGGCTTTTCATGAGCTACAGGAAACACAGATGCTGCAATCAATTTTTTTTTGTGGCATGGAGGTGAAGGTTGCTTACACCCGGAGTCCGGGACTGCCAACCGCACACTCCTAGACAACCCATTAAATACCTGCCCTGTCAATCTAAAAACCTAGCCCGGAAACGTTTGACACATTACAGCAGCCTATCCCACGTGTAGCGTGGACGTGTGGTAAGCATCACCTACCTTCCCAGTACAAAACACGCATTCGGGATACCGTGGCTTACCAAACCTGTGCTCGCTCAAGAGGTGGGTCCGGTAGAAGTCAGTCTCACCGTGCCTTCGATTTAGCCATGGGTTCAGATCTGAGATTAGCCAGGCGGCCCATCTTCCCTTTGTGTCACTCTCCCAGAACTGTTATCAGTGGCTGAGAGAGCGTAGCCGTGGCAGGCACCGTCTTCCTCTTCTGGGTAAAACCGACAAGGAAGGCGATGGGTCTTACCCCTACAATCACGAGTACCGCCGATCCGAAGAATGTTCGAAACGTGTTCCAATCCCAAGCGCCCCTTGTCTCTGTGCCTGTGCCAGCTGCTTTCAGTGAACCTCCTCGTGTACTTTTAAGGCTACAGCTGACCATTATTAGCACACCTCTCACTGATAATCTCGAATAAACGGCGATCGGTATTTTGTCGAAAAATTTAGTGAAGAGACAAGTTTACTTTTGATTTAAATTATGATTTTGACAACAACAGAGGCAAAGAGAGAGAAATATTTTCATAAGAGAAAACTTGATTAAATAGGTATTGTAGAATTTATTTTTCTTACCTTAGGTTCTGTTCAGTTGCAGGCTAAATAATTATTATCGTAATCTGGTGAAGTTAGCCGGGATAATACAATATGTCACCTGAAACAAGTGATGGCTAGCGTGGTATGTGAAAATGTATGCTGAATACTAGTTTCACACGAAGTATTCACATTACAGGTATCAGTTTATTTGTCTTTTGATAATTCTGAGCCTTAAATCAAAAGCTCCAATTTCCTGGATGAATTTCAAAATCTGACACCTTTTTTGGATATGCCACAGTGTGAATAAACATATTTCTACTCTTCGGATAATTTATTAGTACATCTCTTTAACCACAGATTGCTAAGATGTACCCTGGAGCCACATATTACTAATATGTACACTGAAAAATACTCATTCAATGATGAAATAAACAAATATTTGACTGAGAAATACCTCAGAACCACTTTTTTGCACGACAATCGCGTGATTCAAAATAATTAAAATTCCACGAAATGATAATAAAAGCATATACTTGTTTTGTGTACTCTCTGGTCCAATAATAAATATTATGGAAGCAAATATCTGGAATGGTTTTATTAGCAACAAATTCCGGTTGCGGTTGAGATAATAATATAACTCGTAATTTTATTGATAATTCTACTCATTATTAAGTGAATCACATGCAAAATACAGCTCATTTTCAAAATAATATGACAAATGGTTTTTATTGCAAAATATAAATTGAAATAAATTTGGTCGTTTGAATGTCCGTGAAATTATCTGTGATTTTGTAAATTTCGAGAATTTTTCCCAAAATCTTTATTTAATATAAATGACAATATTTAGACTTTGAATAGGCGTGCAAAAATTTGTGTTACTCACGTGAAAATACTAATTATAAATCAAGGATTTAAATCTGATAATTTTAGCTGGATTTCTTTGTTGTTTGAATCGAGATAAATTAGTTTTGATTAATTTATAATACAATCAATGTTAGTACGTCTTATCAAATTTGACATAAAGATAAATCGAACAATGCGACTACATTCAACAATGTTTCCCTTGCGATGGGTTAAATGAGAAAGATTGAAAAATCTGTAAGATTCAATGCTATAAATTGTTTGGTGCGTACAATACAATCTTGATAAATCCATTGACATAATCGATAGGGTCTTATCACGACATTTAAAAAGGTAGGAAGTCAGTCGAAACTTTGATTTTATTAGTGACAAATTGAAGGTTTTTCGGACAGAAAAAACCTACTATAAAGCTCTATGGTTGATTGTGATGAAGCATTTTTTTTGACAGCAGTTCAAGGACGAGAATTTCACGCAGTATATCATATATGAGAAATACTCAAATGGAGTAGATTGCCAATCATAGAAGTTTGGGACATGTTTTCCACACGAATTTTTTTGCAGTAATACCTTGAATTACGTATATGTTTTTTTTTCTCACTATGTTTATAACCATACGTACCACATAAGCAAGCCTTATGAGCGAATAAAGCCAACTAGATCACGGGGAGTATTGGTTACGAAAGATTATCTCCTGAGTAGTGGCTATAAAATTAAGCTCCCTTTCACGGGAAGCAGTTTGCTTCTTTGATTTTTGTCAGTAGAGGAAGCTACTGATACGGCTTCGTCAGATAATAAGCATGTCAGCTTCGTTGGTAACGGTAAGATATACTCTAGATAAATATTGCAGAAAAGATTTTTCTTCTTCGTAGTCCTACAACACTCCAATTTCAAAATCTGAGTGGATATGAACTGTGTTCGTGCACTGAGTCGGCACTGGTTTCCGTCCTTCAGTTCGCCCAACAAAAACCTTCTGGTGTGTCGGTTCTTCGTCATTCATATGATTCACATAGCCAGCCCATTACTGCTTCCTTGAGACCTCCGGCTCGTCGAAAATTTCATATAGCTCATACTTCCATCCTTTAGATACTGAAGATGAGTCAAAGGAATCGAAACGGGTCTGCTTACTCATAGAAGCTAGGGCCGACGGCTTTTCAAAAAAAATAATAATTTTTTTGGCGTTCAATATGTTTGCAGATGCTTGGGTTAGGGTCCATGTTTTATACGTATAATATAGTAGACGTTTTATCACAGATTTGTATACTTGGAGCTTTGTTTTCTGCGTATGCATTCGATGTTTAAAATCGTCAGAACTGAAAAAAATACTTTATTTGTGAGCAGTATTCGTCAGCGTATTTTGTCTTTTTCATTATCGGTTCTAGTTGTTTTGGCACGTAAATACACAAGAGATTTTTGGCGGTTATTAGCGGCCGTAACAAAATGTTGATGTCTTTCGCATCGGCTACAACTTGGCTCGACTAGTATAGTAATATACCTCTTGTAAATTACTTATGGAAGTAGCTACACGAATGAGTTGCATATTTTTTTAAATAATTTTTTCTGAAAAATTATTAGAGCAGAAAAATGTTCGAAGAAGGTGGTTTCGACATGTGTACTAATTCTCCTCAGACCATCACTCTTATTAGATACACAAGGGTCTTTGCGACCACCATGCTTAGAGGTGAGGGAATTATTTTTGATACTCCTACTTATGCAAACTTATGTTCAGGTTAATTTTCACCTATGAGTATTTGCCTTTGCTAAACTTTATTAATAGAACTCAATTGTGTAGTTACACACAAAGAATTTTCATGAGTAATTTGAAGCCATCGGAGCTATCCGAGAAAGGAGATCGATGCTCGCACGAAGCAATAATGCTCATTGTAGGGCAACAAATTATCGTATATAATATAAAGTATAGCAAAATCATGGGTTCCTGAGGGTCACTAACAGGCTCTCATAGTACGAGCTCATGATGATCCCCGGAGCTTACATTGTGGAATTCGTAAAATATAATCATATTATTATTGGCCTGATTTGCGTCAATGTGATACCCCACATCCAAAATTGTTCAACATGCAAGCAGGTCAAGCCTTCGAATTCCACTTAGAGATCGCCTTTGGGTACATCACGAGCCTCATTGCGATCCATGCAGCGCCTGTTTGTGGACTTTATGTGTCGATATCCCCGTTCGAAATCAGGATATATCCAATTGTTTGTGTGCCCTGGACCATTATACCAAGTTCATATGGCTCAAACCCGGTTGTGCGATATTTGGAGTATGAAATTTTTATGACATCGAAGTTCCCGAATGGCTTCATTCCGACAACGGTGTACAGTTTGTCTCCAAGGACCGAACGGTGATTTATGAGTCCACGGGATTTTTGCCTTATTTTCTCATGTTCGGGTACCATCCTGTTCAACATAACACTGAGTATACCCTCCTTAGAAGCTTGAATGCTTTTGAGCATGGAGAAGTACAGTTAATTGCGAACAGTGATCAGCTATAAGCTATACAAGACCATATCAAAGTTGAATTGGGAGAGGCCTACCAAAAGGAAGCTCAACGTTACAACTTTCGGGCTCTTCCTCGTCAAAAAGTTTTTGTGTGAAATTTTGTCGTGAGCAATGCAGCAAACCGGTTTGCACCCAAATTGCTCCACGGTTTATACCTGCAGTGGTTCGTCGCCATACCAGCCAGGTGTCGTATGAAGTTGAGGATGGGTGCAGTAAGATGCTCGGGATCTTTTACGCTAAGAACATTCGATCTGACTCCTAATTATCCCTGCCGGCATTCCTGCTTTGTCCGGCTGAATGAGATACTCAGGATCTGGGTTGTCTTTACGATTGTTGCGAATTCTGGCCGTGTCGGCTTTCTCCAGCTCACAAATTCAAACTTCATTGGTACCATCTTCCACATACCGTTGGGCATACATACGAGTACCTTCTTTTAAATAAAAATATTTAGTCATTTTCTTATTTTTTCATTTCCTGTCATCACTAATTTTATATTTCCTACCTTATTTACAAGTACAAAAAATAACCGTTCTTTCCCTCTCCTATGAATCAATGTCTATTTTTTTCTTCCATTATAGTTTGTTTCCCTTCACTGAAAAAATCTTAACTTCCTAATAATTTCGTTACTTCTCATAGTATTTGTTGATCTCAAGCATTGATTGCAATGGGATAGCAATCAGAAAACAATAATACCTCCTAGTCCCACTACGAGGTTTCTACTCTTTAAGCGTACAGATACCCATTGTAACTATATTCACGCAAGCAATTGGAATTTGATTGCTGTTTGATGACTGGGATAATTTCAGTCACTAATGTAACATATATGCTACTGTGTCAGACGCTAATGCAGATGCTAGAGTATCGGTCTCTCAATCTGGGGGTTCTACTAGGTTTCAGGTTCATTTTTGGAAAGTTATTTCCAAGATCTTTTTTAATCGTATCAATGAACTAACAGTTTTTGTGATTGTTTCAGAATTTTTTTCGGTTCAAAAAAATCAACCTACGAAAAGGACATTGTCGATGCCCTTCTGGCTAATGCTTATTCTGAGTTAAACTTTGATGGGGAAGACATCGATGAAGACCTTTGTAATAATTTTTTTTTTATCGGTGTAGAACACGGGTGCCGATCGTCGAGCACAAGTGTCAGCGAGCTATAAACAAGACTGAGCTCAGCTGACTAGGTTCGCTTAATGACTGCGTATGGATGCTTGTCGACTAGCTATTTGCGTGATCATATGAGGCGGGTTCTTGTCGAGCCACGAAGCTAAACTACAAAATATTTATCACGCGTACTCTACAAGACGTACCGATTAATTTTTATTATCTTTAGAAATGTTCTATTATGTGTCAATTAAGCTACTCTACAGTAATTCAAAATATTTTTGTCTCGTTAAAGTTAGCGCACACAGAGGCTTGAGACAAAAGCTAACATTTTACAAAAAGCAACCGTTACTTTCTCCGAAGAAGGTCGTTGCATTACAAAGGGAATGTCAAATATAAAGATGTTAAAGTGACTTAAGTGGACCACAAACCTCTGTCTAAAGGATGGAAACTTGACGGATGTAGTTAACTTTAATCTAGTACAACAACAAACGAAGCAATTTCGACGGGGTGACTACCTTCTCTCTTCAGGAGAAGCCACTCCTGATCACCACGGGGCTGCTCGACTGCTTATGTTTATTACATCTTAATTTATTTAAATCGATGGAAAATTCCAGCAGGTAAAATATTGGAAAGGACTGAACAAGAAATTTTCGTAGTCCAAGAAGAGGAGAGCGAAGAATTTTTCGATCTACAACCATCAACCAGCGAAGGATTAAAGTGCAAAAGAACTTCCAAACAACGAAAAGAAAGAATGAAAAATGTAGGCGCTGCTCCTTACGGCAAAACAAACTTCCTTCCTGTCGTTGTCAAGGAGGAGGAGGAACATATATTTGCTTCAGTTCGAGGAATGTGGGCACCGAAGCAGTATAAACTTGTAGATTAATTTTTTGATTCCGATATGGTCAAGAGAATGAGGAAATGTACTGAAATAAAAATTTCAAGCAACATGAAGAGTAACACACGTCATAGTCGGTGAGATCAGTAAGTCCCACCATTTTATGCCCTGCCAAATTACCCTAGAATACGCATATACTGGGCTAGTATTGCGAATGCAATGGTGCATAAGGAAACATCTAAACGTAGCGAATCATAATCTTGTTACGATGCATGAACGAGAAAATGATAAATTTCGGAGGATACGACCGTTTGCTCAAAGGGTAGATGAGCAAATGATACCGTTTACTGGTTGAGTTTGTGTCATGAAACAATTTGTGCCAATAAGCCTAACACTGCAGGCGTTAAAAAATTTGTGATTGCAACTCCTAATTGCCTTGTCTTGGATTTCGAGCTTAACCGAGGCAAAGAGAATGTTTTAAGTGATAATCCTGATGGCTCGGCACTTGGAGAAAGGATTGTGCTTAGATTGAACGAAAGGTTAAATGGGAAAACAGATTTATTTTTCGACCGATATTTTACGACCATTCGCTTACTTGACATTTTGAGAGATAAATGCTTGGGAGGAACCGGAACTATTATGGCCAACAGGATTCCCAAAAATCAAATTCAAGATCTCATGAGTGATGCTGTTAAGTAAAAGAAAGCTAAGGTTAGCTCTGATAAAGTAGTCAAAACTGATGGTAAAGTATTGGTAAAATTGTTTGACTTGAAACGTATTCTTTTCGTGTCAAACGTTTTGAGTGCTGAGCATATTGGTTCAGATGGTCTAAACTAGAAAAAAAAATATACAGATATTCCACGACCCAACATTGTTACGGAATAAAATTTGAGCATGGGAAGAATACATATGATGGACCGAATGATTAGCCTTTACCACATACGAGCTCGAACCAACAAATAGACTGTAAAAGTTATTTTGCACTTTATTGACTTCACAAAAGTAAGAAGGATACTCTCCAGTACTTTCAAAAATATAGGGGCAGGAGATTTTCTGTTCTTTATTTTTAAATTTGTATTGTATTTGTGTTTTTAAAACGCCAAGTTAATTTAGTATTTGTGTCGACCATAAATAATTTTTATTTTTTTATTGGTACTATCGTTTTTCTTTGCAATTTGGCAATCTAAAAAAACCAAAATCACAACATTTTGGCGCCACTTTTTCTGCCATTTTTCCAAATTAAAAGTGCAAGTGTGGTGTTCACGATGCCGAAAATTGATTGTTTCTTTGAGATATAGATATTTAGAGGCATTGTTTGCATTGTTTGTTTGCTGGACGCGTACTCGCATGTTGATTTCAGACTTCATATTTTCGATGTTTTTATTTGTATTGACTTATGGTGTATATTTACGTATTTCATTTACGTTCGTGCATTGTTTGTTATAAGAAATCTGAGAAACCAATAAATCCTATTTCTGAAATGCCGTGTTCAACAACTTTGATTACAATTACTAAGGAAGAAATTGCTCGTGCGGTTGCGAGTTTGGATTCAAATAAGGGACCTGGTCCTGATCTTATTCCTCCTAGCTTTCTGATCCAGTGCAAAGAACAATTAATCGTGCCTTTCTCTATAATTTTCAATAAATCCCTCTCTAGCGGCATCTTTCCTTCTTACTGGAAATCTTCGTACCTAATACCTATCCATAAGAAGAATGATAAACGGTGTATTCAAAATTACAGAGGCATTGCTATATTATCAGCCATTCGAAATCTTTTTGAACAGATACATTGCAACAAGACCCTCCAATTATAGAACCGCGGCTCAATGAACAGCAGCACGGGTTCCGAAAAAATAGATCTACTACCACCAATTTCCTCATTATGACATCAAGTATTCTATGTGAGATGGAGAAGGGTCACCAGATTGATGCAATATATATATATAGATTTTAGCAAAGCATTTGATTGTGTAAATCATGAAGTTCTGATGAATAAACTCCATAATTTTGGTATTACAGGCCGTTTACTCAGCTGGATCCGCATTCAAGTTGTCAAACTTAAAGGACGATTATCCAAACAAATTCATGTTCTTTCCGGGGTTCCTCAAGGAAGTCACCTTGGACCTCTTTTATTTAATATTTTCATATCGGACCTCTCATCAGTATTACATGATGTACCTCATCTTTTTTATGGAGATGACCTGAAAGTTTACCACGTTATATCCTCTTTGTCGGATATGATTTTCCTTCAGTCCAAGTATAACACTCTCTCTGATTTGTGCAATAATAAACTTGGAAAAATGCCAGGTGATATGTTTTTCAAGAAAAAAGAACCTTCTTTTATTTGACTATCAAATTAACAACACAACACTTTGTAGAGTCGAAAGCATTGTGGACTTTGGGAATGTTCTGGACCAAAAGCTTTGCTTTAAACTAAAATACGATGGAGCTATATCTAAGCCTAATAAAATGCTAGGTCTCATCAAAAGAAGAGCTAAGGAGTCTAAGAATATTTGGGTTACTTAATCACTAACATCTCATTTGTGCGCCCTATTCTTGAGTATGCCATCCTGATTTGGAAAAGATACAAAATCACAACAATATTTAAACAACCGAGTGTTGGAATTCGTAAACTATAAAATCGTGAAGAAGGAGGAGTGAACTAATATTAGTTTTTCGTAAGACAATCTATGTTATTATTATAGAATTATGGAAAAAAATAAGTTGTTTGTTTCTTTCAAAAAAAAAAAAATAATAATGGAAACACTAGCGGAGTGATCGGATTATCTAGAGGAGAATAGACATTGTATTGCTTTTGAATTCGAGTGAGTTCGAGGTACTGGAAATCGGACTAGTGACCTTTAGATTTTTTCTTTATTTTGGATTTAACTCTTTTAAAGTTAAAGTGTCAAGAAAACAAAAACAAATTCTCGCAGTTTCGGAAGTTTTGGAACCAGCCCATATGCTGGAACCAGCTGAAGTCCATCGAGCGAAAAATGCTATTAAGTTGATAGCTATAATGCTCGGGTGAAAGAACAATGTAGTTCTTTCACTTAGAACACCAGCATTCCTTAAACAAAATTTCTTATAAAAACAAATTATTTTTCAGTACTGTGTTACTTAAAAAGGCGGCCAATTTTCTAGTTTCATTTATTAGATTTTCATATACTTTTGAACTGTTTTTTTGTTTTTAAATAAATACAGCAGCCATTATGTGGTAAGAAAATAGTATCCTGTCATTTCTAAAAATCGTTTTCCTTTTTCCCCTTCCTTTTTGTGTAAGTCCTTGTTTGTGAGGTGGCCCAGCATGGGTAGAGAATTTACCGAAAGACCCACGACATAACTGAACGATAGCCGGCCATAGTATGCCACCCTGGGATAGGTATTTTTCTGCCAAATATTAACGTTTGCAGCTGCGGTAATTTCGGTGTTTGCAACAACGACAAGTATGTATGATCGAGGCTCATCTTTGTTTGATCGGAACATAGTTGGTCTGGTTTTGGGTGCTGCCAACCGGTGGTAGCCAGGCCGTTTTATGTACGCGTCAGTGTGGGAAGCAAGTCAGACAAGACTAGATGTCTGCTACATGCAAAGTTAGCTAACCGCCGGCCGTTGTCATTTGTTTCATCGTAGAGGCAATATCCTCCAGTCGTTCCCCGATGAGATAGTTCATTGCCAACTTTAGTGTTGAAATCACCCATTATATTATTTTGTCATTTGTAGATAATTAACCGAATAGTCTTTCCAGATGACTGTAGAGCCTTTCCTTCGTTTCTCTGTCCTTTTCTTCTGTCGGGGACTTTACATTTATCAGCCAAGATTTGAAAAATTTTACTTTAATACAGATCGCACCCAATTGTTTATTGGCTGCCTTAGAATCAATAACGTGTGATTGGAACTCCCTATCCACAAAAAGGCATATCCAGATTCTCGCTTTGCAGCAGGCTTCTCGCTTTTGAATATTATGTGTGATCTTATGTCTGAATATTGCTTTCAGTTTTGCAGAATGGTTTTTTTAAGTTTACGACTGAAAACGTATGTCACAAAAAATACCAAAGAATAGATACACCCAGATTATCGGTTTGTACTCTACTGAAATCAACCAACCGACTTCCTGTAACAGAAATTCACTTAATCTGCCTCTTTCGCTTTCATTTAAAACAAGTTATTGTATGGGACAACGAAATCAAAACGATTTCAAGGTTAGGCTAGCTGAACGAATTAGTTCGAAGCCTTTTTTCTGTCTATACTCGTACATATTCTTTGAATACTTTGATGCCTAAAAAAATCCGTCGAATCTGGCAAAATAGCTGAGAAGCGTTCAGCAGCGTTCATGGTTTTCTGATCTGTTCTACACTCTGAAGTATGATATCAAATCTTAGGATGTATATTACTTGGCCAGTGGTGAAATTATGACCGATGTGACTAAAATACCCAAGCAATAACCCATGCGATTCGCCCAGACAAATGTCCCATAAATTATAAAAAAATTATTGTATGACCCTTTTAGTGATATTAATTTGAATCTAAATATAAATTTAATTGGTGAAAAATAATAAAATATCTCTCGACTGAAACTTACATTTCTCTGGCATAGAGCTCATGCGGAATAGATGATAGAACACCAGCACCATCACCAGTGTCATTGTCACAAGCGCATGCACCACGATGATTCATCCGTTCTGACAGGGTCTGGGCATCACGAAGAATCTATTAGTGGAATAAAAGAAAAATATTTAATTAGTTAAATTCAATTTAGTTATGCATACAGCAAAAAGAATTTTAGACAAAAAGTATTTTAAAGGTTTCGACCATTTTAACGAGATCATAAAACATTTCGAGGAACTATAAAGAAACTTTGAGCAAATGTTTAGCAAAAACATATTTTCTTGTTTGTTTTTTGTAGCTATAATTAACATAATTTATTGGTTTGTTGCCAATAAATTTGAATGTTATTAGCATAGGAAGTGGCCTTGACTAGGGAATTAAATGATGCGATTTCGGGATGGAAACAGTTTAGACGGAACATTTTAATTAAGCACGCAATTTGTCTAGGCAATTAATATTTTGCAATATTTCTGAAATATATTCAATAAAAATATTTTTTACATTTTTTTTATTGCATCACAAAAGCATTCCCAGAACGGAATAAGTTAAGGTCGGCTAATATGAACATTACTTGAGGGCATTTCCCAACATTTTATATTTTTACTCCCACGCAATAGCACATACGAGTATAAACATGACATCAATAAAAATTCCCATATCATTCTCTGTATTTAACGATTCCAATTCTAGATTGTCATGAGCCGTAAAGATGGATAATAGCATTTGGGTGGATCGGAAATGTATTTCCTTATCAAAATAAAATGCCCCACAGGCAAATCCTCCCAAGGGTTGATTAAGTACGTGTAGAGAATTTTCCACAGAGAAATTTATAAAATTTATGTTAAATTGGTTAGCATATGTGGAAAACAGATTGAATAAATGAGTTTCTAGAAGAAGAACATGTCTCCAGCATAACAAAATTTTAAAGTTATACACAGTTGTACAAGCAATGATATGATTTTAGGACGAGCTTTGATGTGAAGAAACGACGTGGAGCAATTATTCAATTGAAAAATTCGTAAAGATCCTCCCGATGAATTCAGTTAGAAAAATAAAAAGAGTTCCACAACTGAGTCTACAACATACCTAGCAACCTGGTTATATGAAAGAACATGTTTAAAAATTATTTTGACATATAAAGGGTTTTTCAATGAGAGGTGTTATTTTGAATAGCCCGCTATTTCGGTAGATGTCACTTTCGAAGCTGTCATTTTTTGACATTTGACAAGTAGAAACTACGCCATTATTAAAAATGGAACGACACACGCTTCAACAATGCATTGAAAATATTAAAATTCACTATAAAAATGGTGAAAGCTTGGCAGAGACGGTTCGTAAAACTCGAACATTTTTGGGTCGTCGTGAAGGACCTTGTCGGACCGCAATACAGAAATTGGTGGAAAAATTCGAGCTGTTGGGACAACTTAGTAATGTGAAGAATAAAACCCATGCACGTCACTCAAGAACAGACGAGAATATTACTGCTGTAGCCGAAAGTGTTGAAGAAAACCCAGGTGTGTCCATTCCTCGTCGAAGAGGTGATCACAATTGGCCACCGAGACCTTGTGATTTAACACCTTGCGACTTCTTCCTTTGGGGCCATGTGAAAGAGAAGGTCTACGCTAACAGCCTAGCGTCGATTCAAAACCTCAAAGATAGAATTCGTGAAGCTATCGAGGACATAGAGCAGCCACTTTGCGATTTGGTCATGGAAAATTTCATGAAAAGGATATGGGGTCCTGTAAGCGTGGTCGTGGTGGTCATTTGCCTGATGTTATTTTTCACTATTAATGACATACCTTCTTCTTTATAATGAAATGAACATCCGATCATTCATATTAAAAAATGGCATTTTTCTTTTAATATGAAAGTAATACCTCTTATTGGAAAACCCTGTAGTATAAAAAAAATTTTCAATTTAAGAGAAAAGAAATCGCCTCTGAAATTCTCACAACTTATTAGCGAATTACAACTTCTCAGGGGTTCGTCGTTGTTGAACTCATGGAGAACTACCTCCATGATTTTTTCAAATTTTTCGGTTCACAGGTGTCCAATCGCTCCCTGCATAACCCGTCGCCGATATTGCAATTTTAATAACAGATATTAAAAGAGCTCATCAAGACCTTTCATTTGATGCTCTACTCTACTATCTTCGATGGAAAAATATGTTTAAGGTTCACATCCTTATATGGGAAGATCCCCCTTAAACACCTTTGAAATCTTCTTTGACTACGGAACTTTCATTAACCAGAAGCTTCTGAGCTGTTTACAAAATTTGATGACTGTAGCTTTTATAGTTTTGCTGTGACGGACGGACGGACTGGTAAGAGGTTTAGGTGCTCTAAAGCTTTGCCACAAAATGTTTATAGCGTGTTATGAAAACTAAGCGATTTTAAGTTTAAATTGAAATTTAGGCTATTGAGTAATTTAAAATAGATCTCAGAAATTTGAAATGAACGTACCACATTGAAGTGATTTGAAATAAGACACCTAAACGATTAAAAAGTAAACTACTTAAGAAGTGTGTTGAACCAGCCCATTGAAATTTGGAGTGCAATGCGTTTTCGGTACAGCTCGGTGCTGAGAGCGTTGCCTCATATTTCTGCTCCGTACAGTAGCACAGACTCTGCGGCACTCATCAAAAGTCATATTCTTAATAGGTTGGATTTCCCTACGTTGGCCATAAGCTGACTCAAAGCCAATACATCTGAAGCAGCTTTATCAACCGTTAACTATTGCCGTGGTTTGTTCAGAGAAACTCATCTTCGGATCGATCAGAAAACCCAGGTACACTACTGCTGGTTTTGACTGGACCAATGCTGATCGTCCTTACTCTAGGGATTCCTTTTTTCTTAGGATGAAAACTTCAGTTTTCCCCAATGCTAGTCTGAACCTGCGAGCAGTCATCCAGTCTCTCACTCGGCGCATAAGTATACCTAGCCTAAGATGCGCTTGTTTAACAGTACTTCTAGCGACTAGCACCGCATCATCTTGCGCATTGTCGATCAAGCATGATTCATCTGGCAGCTCTAGTCTCAGTAGCCCGTCGAACGATACGTTTAAGTGTGAACTAAGGATGGACCCTTGAGCAACACTCGATATTGCTTCCATCTTTCAGCGACCCTGCGTCGTATCTTAAAGTAGGCTTCGGTCCTTTGGCTAGCCCCTCTAAAACCATATAAAATATTCTAGAACTTAAAAAGGGTCTTTTTAATAGCCACCCATCTAGCGGAGTTGACGTTCCGAACATCAAGTGTCATGAAAAAAATGGACTGTCGCTTGCTACGCCTATGAGCCTCTGCCTTTTAGACCTCAATCATCACCTCTGCAGTTGCATCAATGGTGGAGCGTCTTGCTCAAAAGCTTCACTGTAGAGGAGATAGGTCTCCAGCAGCACGAATTGCGCCAGTGAGTCTTTCCTTGATGAGTTTCTTTCTTTAACAGCCTTGTCCAGCATGCATAACGGGAGGTATGCGGACGGCGACCCAGGATTTCCTTTCTCCTAGCTAACCAGTACAAGCCTCGCTACCTTCTACCGTTTCGGGAAGACCGTTCTCGTAGACAAGCGCTGAAAGTGCTGAGTAGCAAGTCAGGACAATGGTGACACACAAGATGCAACATTTCAGTTGCAACACAATTTGGGCCTAGAGCTTTCCTTGTTTTTAATGATAGGACTGCCTCTTCCAGTTCTGGATGTGTGAAGAGTGGACACTCGATTGGTGTTTCATAGTGGACAGCGTCAACACCGACGGGATGGGCGGGATAAAACGCCCGCACTATCTCGTCTTTCTTTTTCACTTCATGCATGCAATGTACGCATAACTAGCTTGTAGCCAAGGCCCGCGGATCCTTGTCAACATTGTTCACTAGATTTTGCCAGCAGCGAGCCTGGCTATTGATAATTAGTTTGCGAAGGCATTTTCTGGTCGACTTTTATGCTGCTACTCGGTTTCATGTCTCGTCACGCTTCCGTACCCGTTGAGCCTCACGCCGACGCTTGCGACACTCCCTTCCTCCGCAGTACATTGGGAGCTTACCATGCCGGGTTTTCGATGGGGCATAAAAGTACTGCAAGCAGTCGTGATGATGTTCATGGTTGAGTTCACCACATCTTGAGCTGCCAGTTCTTCTATCCTCTGCAATCATTCTGAAGCGTAGCACTTGCCGTGAGCACTGCTACGAACTTCTCGACGTCCATCGTTCTGATGTTCCACCCAATTGTAGAAGATCGAGAGCGCAGACCTCAATAGACAATATCACAAATCTCAAGCAGAATGTACTCATGATCACTAGTCCTCTAATGCTCTCCAATGGTGTATCCTCCGTACTAAGGACTCCGAAGTGGTTCCTTCACAGCCAATATGGCCGAAAGCCGGCGTATTTCTGGTTTTTAGTACGATGAACACCATCCTGGCCACCATTCCTAGGATTCATTTTCTCGCGGATCTGTTAAAGGCATTCGATTGCTTTAGCGTTGCAGTCTCCCCCAACGAGCACGTTGCTATCTGCGTCTATGAGAGCACCCTCCAAAGCATTGAGCTTGGCTTGAAAAGATTATACCGGTTTATTAGACGTTAGGTACACACTATAGAAGGTGGTCGCTGAGAGACCATATGAGACCACTCCCACGTCCATAAGCCTCCCTCTAGAAATGACTGTTCCGAACCCAGATGGTACCAATTTCATCAGGATACCACGATGCAGAATTTTCATCATGGTGTTGCTCACTTAGCAGCAAAAAGTCGGCAACTGCGGTGTAAGTTTACCTGTAGTATATGGGTCATCGAAGTTCTGGTTTTGCCTTGGCCAGCGCTTCATAGAAAATGTATATGGGTCATCGAAGTTCTGATTTTGCCTTGGCCAGCGCTTCATAGAAAACCCGATATTTCCCTGATTCCAAGATTTGCCCGGGATCCGGTCTTGGATCAGCATCCTTGCAAAGGACACAGTATGCCTCCTTTGTACACTCTTTTCTTTTATGTCCCATTTCAATGCCATGGCGTTTGAAGCATTGAAGAGACGCTGCTCTTCACCGTATCCTGCAGATGACACACCCTATTCTTATTTTGCTTCTATTCAGAAATTGTTCGGCGTCCTTTTTGGTCAAGTCCATGATGGTCATGCATTATCCCCTGTGGTTTTCTGGTGTCAGCTTCGCTTTGATCCTGCCTACGCTAGGATGCTCCCCTTTGATGGCCTCTTCTACCTCGGCCAGGTCTGTGATGCTGTTTTTTGCCTTGGATTTTCTTTTCTGCAGTGCAGAGTGCTTCTTTGCTGGCGGCCTCTGCTCCGAATTCGATCAGTATGAGGCCCGATCGGGTTGGTCACACTGATTTAATAGCAGTGTTCGTATCTTCGGGCCTTACATTTCCCCTGATATCTCGCAACACTTCTGCGTAGGATCGGCGATCTTGGGGTTTTACGAGCAGTATCTGCTACCGGGGTATTCGTCGTGGCTTTCTCTGTTTCACGTCAGAACATTTTTCTTGTTGGGCGTCGATGCGAACTTTATTTTCTGGCACGTTCGAAAAAGTTTCTTTGCGGCTTTTTCGCTCCTTTTGTCAGCATTGCTTGGAATTCTTAGTTTAGCCTTGTGTGCCCATCAACTGGCTCTTCCTTCTTTTACCCGGATCTCCTTCAATTCGGTCATTCTTTTATTTGGGCCTACATGAGTGTTCCTTTGGTTTCTGATCCTGTTCGGCCTTTAAACAGCTCCTCTGGTAATGCCTTATGTGGTCTAGAAGTTCCTCTAAGTCAATGAGCCTATTCTTTATACCTTCGCTGATTATTGGCAAGTCGCATGCAGATTTTATTCTTTTTAGAACGTCTCCCGCTTTTCGAATTAGCCTTTCTTCTTGATATTACTGGATGTCAATTGTACTTTGCAACCTCTTTTCTTGGGAGACGTTATTGGCTTCGGTTTCCGGGTACAGTACTTCAACAACATTTTTTACGGTGGCGATGAAATCACACAACGATGCTTCGTTTGTCTGGTCGCTTCTTTCTTTTTCTGCCCCGAGCACTTTGTGGACTTCAGGGTGGTTCGTTATTATTTCGGTATTTAAGACTGTTGCATCGGTCGCTTCGGTAGCGGCTCCGGCAGTTACCATCGAATTCTCGATGTTGATTATATTTTTATCCATCGCACAAACATCTGACACATCCTGCAGAATCCCCCGTTTCTCCTTTTTAGCACGCTCTGGCGTTCCCATCATTTTTTGGGGCACCTGAACGCCGCAGGAATTTCACTTTGGACAAGGCAAGGTATACTTGTTGTGTTACACAATATCATGTACAGTAAAAGTGAGCATGGTGAATTTTAATTCGAAATCGTGTAGGAGTGTTTGATTTAAGTGGACTCAGAATCACTTGATCGATTACATTTCAAGTTTGAATGCTAATTCGAGAACAAGAATAAGAAAAAAGGAGGCGACTAGAAGGAGAAAATCTTTCATAAATCTTTTCAACAGCCACAATTCAAGCATCAGAAATAATCTTGTTTTTTCTGTGTTTGCCAGAAAGTTGCAACCACTTTAACAGACAGTAGGCGTGCGAGTCACTCGTTGAACATGTTCAAATTTGAAAGAATATTATGGACGACAAGAGAGGGAAGAGCGAAGAGGGAAATGTGGCATCTAGGAGGGTAGTCCTACTGCGATTGACAATACCACCTTTCAAAAACTTAATGTGAAAAATTCATAACGGTACGTTTAAAGGCATCCAAAGTGAACACTCTCAGTGAATTTGTAAATATGGAAAAAATCGGGCCCAACCGATATCAAAGCCGAGATGGATTCTACTCTGGGGACGTCTGGTCCTTCGTTTACAACGGTCAAATATTGGGTAGCTGAGTTTAAGCGAGGTCTTACGAGCTGCAACCGCAGTGGTCGACCAAATGTGGTTACTACGTCAGCAAATGTGAAGAAAATCCACAAAATGGTGTTGAATGACCGTCGACTAAAAGTGCACGAGATAGCAGACATGGCAAGCATTTAAAAAAGTGCTGTGCATCGCATTTTGACCGAAAATTTGGATATGAGAAAACTGTGCGCAGGATGGGTGCCACGTTTGCTCACAATGGAGCACAAACAGCAACGTGAGGATGTTTCCATCGAGTGTTTGACAATGTTTTGCAGCAATAAAGCCGAATTTTTGCGTCGATTCATAGCCATGGGCGAAACATGGGTCCATCATTTTACACCTGAGACCAAGGAGCAGTCAAAGCAGTGGACTGAAAAGGGAAAACCGGCTCCAAAGTTCAGTCAGCTGGCAAGGTCATGGCATCCGTTTTCTGGGATACGCGTGGAATAATATTTATTGATTATCTCGAAAAAGGAAAAACAATCAACGGTGCATATTATGCAGCCTTATTGCAGCGTTTGAGTGATGAAATAAAAAAAACGGGGCTATCTGACAAAAAAGAAAGTGTTGTTTCATCACGACAATGCACCAGTCCACACGTGCGTCATTGCGATGACTAAAATCAATGAGTTGAAGTTCGAATTGCTTCCTCATGCACCCTATTCGCCAGATCTGGCTCCTTTGGATTAATTTCCTTTTTCCGAATTTGAAAAAATGGCTCGGCGGTAAAAGATTTGTCAACAATGAAGACGTAGAGTCTGCGGTTAATAGCTATTTTGAGGAGATTGACGGTTCCTCCTATAAAGCGGGAATCGAAGCTATTGAACATAGGTGGGAAAAGTGTATCGAGTTGAAAGGAGAAAACGTTGAAAAATAAAAAAACATTTTCGCAATTTTTTTACTGTTTTCTTTTTCGGGTCGGGTACTTTTGGCAACACCTTCGTATCGTATAACATACTCTGAATGTCATAAATTGTACATAGGCCAGACAGGGAGGTCTGAGGGAACACAGTTTTGCGAGCACTTGATAGCAGCTGAAACGGCTCTAAGAAAGGGCAATACTGAGGTAAAATTAACAGCAGCCCGACACATAATGGAAAGCGCCCATCAAATTGACTGGGAAATGTCGACTAATCGTTGCCGAAAGCTACTGGATAGGGTAAACACCGGAATATGACAGACTCAACATCGACTTGGAAAAAGCGGGTGGCGAGCCGATTAATATAATAAGTGCAAGCCGGTAAAACGATAAAGGTGTAATTAGCAGTCATGAAAATCAATGACAAGGGCTTGTGTTGTAAAATTTCAATTAAATGTTGTATGAATGTTTATTTGAATTGAAAATACTTAAAATTGTTAAAATACAAATCTTGCATCACCTATGGCTTCAACCAGATAGGCATTGAAGAAGCTAGTAGCTTACCAACGAAACACGTGTCTGCCAAATTTCGGGAAAAATAAAACGTTTGAGAGAGGAAGAGAGGAAACCTTGTTTCCCCAACCCACAGCTTCCATGATTCCTCATCCCAAACCCCCCAATTATATTGTAGTAAATGCTCTCGGGGTGGCACATTGGGCTTACTGGTTCCTCAATTATGGAACATTAAATGCCGAGAAATGCTAACAACTGTAAATATATCTATCTGTGAAAGCATTGGCGATGACCAGCCCGCTACAAAAATTTGATATCGAAAGGCTCCAAACGGCGTCTGTGGCCAAAAATAAAACGGAGACCCTCGACAACCAGCAGACGCATCGTTAAAGACTAGCAACGAGCTCTGGGTGGAAGTGAAAGCGGCAATTAAAACCGTGGCAGAACAGACGATCGGACATCAAGCCCGGCGCAAGAGAAATGATTAGTTCGATATTGAGTTCCAGAATGCGTTAGACAAAAAGAATCAGGCATATAAAGAATACGTAGGTAGGAAAACCAGGACGAAGAGAGAACACTATGAAAATCTCAGAAGAGTAGCGAATAAGATAATTAGGATTAAGAAAAGAAAATACTATGACGACCAATTGAGAAGTATCGATGTAAGTCTAGCGAGCAGCAACATAAGACAAGAATACAGTAGTGAAAAGCCTGAAACGTGAGTATCAGCCCAAAACCATGTTCTTTCATGATGACATGGGCAATATCATCTCTGACGAAAACAGGATTAAGGAAAGATATTTCAAGAACCCCCTTAATGCTCCGCACAGCTCCAGAGCATGAAGCCTATAGATGTTTCCGGAGAGCTTCCATTGGTCCCACTAGCTCTCCAGAAAGTTTGTTTCATCATCAAAGCCCAAGAGAATAATAAAGCGCCGGGTATCGATGAGATTCCAGTGGAGCTAATCAAATATGGTGGCAGCAATGTTCATAAAGCTATTCAAAAAGCCATCCAGCACATTTGGCAACAATAACATATGCCGAAAGAGTGGAGCTAATCAATTATATTCCCTATCCACAAAAAAGGTGACAAGCTTGTGCGAGAACTATAGAGGCATATCACTATTTTGTACGGCGTACAAAATATTTTTAAAGTTCTTAGAAAATAAAATCGGATCATACACTAACAGTATTATTGGGGAGTTTCAAGGTGGTTTTAAGAGCAGGTAGATCGACAATAGACCAATTGTTCACTGTCGAGCAGGTGCTTGAGAAATGATGGGAGTTCAACATAGATGTACACCAAATTTTCGTTGACATTAAGCAAGCATAGGACAGTATTAATCGTAATCTACTGTACCAAATAATGCTTTGCTTTGGCATCCCGGCCAAATTAGTTCGTCTTGACAATGACGTCGACGACATTCCAAGCCCGCATCAGTAACCAACTCACCGAAGCCTTTGACACAATTGTCGGACTAAAGCAGGGAGAATAGCTGACCCCATTACTATTCAGTTTGGCTCTGAAGTACGTCATAAGGAAGCTACCTGTCGATACACGAGGTACATTACCATACACGTCAAGCCAAGTAGTAGCCTATGGCGACGACATCAACATTTTGCGACGGCCATTAACAACTACCAAAGAACTCTTCCTGAAACTCGACAGCGAAGCAAAACTAATAGAGCTACAAATCGATGAAAATAAAACAAAGCTCATGACACAGTCGAGAAAAAATACCTCAAGTACACAAAATACCACGCTTGGCGAATACAGTATCGAAAACGTGAGCAAATTTGTATATTTAGGCGCCAAAATAATGAGAACCAGTAATGAAGGAGATGAAATACGCCAAAGAATACAGCTCGCACATAAAATATTTTATTCAGTATTGACGATCTTGAAGACCAGCTGCATACACAGGAAAACAAAGCTCCAATTGTACAAATTTGTGATAAGACCTGTGTTATGCTATGGGGGTGAAATATGGACCCTAGCCCAGCATCCGCAAATATATTGAACGCCTTTGCAGCGACGGGTCCTGAGGCGAATAATCGGAGCGAAGCTAGATGGGGACCAATGGCGAATTCGATACATCCATGAACTGTATGAAATTTTTGACGAACCGGAGGTCTCAACGATTCTAAGACTGCGGAAACTGCAATGGGCTGGCTACATGAATTGTATGGACGAACAACGGATACCAAAAAAAGGGAATCCGTTGGAAGAGGTGATAATCGGAGACCAGTAGGGAAACCGAAGAAACGCTGGTCTGACTCGGTCGACGAAGACCGATCATCGCTGCTCGGACTTCAAAATTTGGAGTGGACCCAGACAGTTGGAGGCGCTATTTGCAGGAAGCAAAGGCGCGGGAGGAGCTATAGTGCTACGAAGAAGAATTAAAAATGAGGTTTAAAAGAAGTAGAATCGATTTTTTAAGGCAAAGAATTTCCAACCATAACATTTTTGAACTATTCAATACACTACACAATTAGTAGACAAATAAAACCTGAGGTTATATGCTGAAAATTAAAGAGCACAGTAAAGAATGAGATTCAGTTCAATGGATTCCTATTATAGGTCGAGGTTCCGAACTAAAGACAATCTGATACGTTTCGAGATAGTTAAATGATGAAGCATTCAATTTAAGCAAATATTTCAGGCAGATTCCAAGGTAGCAAATAACCGAAATATTTTAATTTTCTACAGAATATTTGACCCACTCAACAATTCGTTGAATTTGGATTGCATCAAACAATTGAATTGACGAATATTAACATAAATTTGTCGCCGATTTACAGTACCATTTCTCGAAATCTCTCCGATGGGAATCACCTCAGGTGATAGAGAGAAGTTGTTTGAATTTTCAATGAAGTATAAGCGAGTCTGTTCACGTCGCCGGTAAATTCAGAAGAAAACAACGAAACAAGTTTCTGTCTAAAGAAAAAGAAATATTTACATACTCAAGTCAAGAGTAAATGAACTTGGAATGCATTTTGTATGGTAAATATATTTGGCCTAATTTCAAAAGTGTGAATTTCTTCTTGTTCTTCTTGTTTCTAATGTTAAGAAGGGTGGCTAAAATACTTTGGAGTCGGGAGCAAAATAAATTTTTTTTCACTTACCTTGTGATTGCGCTTGCCGTTGATGGCGACAATGAAACCAACTCCACAAGCTTCATGTTCATTCTCAGGATTGTACAATCCTTGAGCCTTTGGTGCTTCCCACGGCATTTGTTCTCGTTGCTGTTCTTCGCTGTTGGTAAATCCACTTTCTTGATTTCCAGCATTTTCCGACCGGTCTGACTGTGATCCAATGTCGTCATCATTTTCGCGATCAATACCACAGTTGCTAGTCGTACTATCACTACTTTTATCAATACTGGCGGACACGTCACGGACTCCGTTTTCGAGACAATCTTCACTGCTTTTGGATTTATTTTTGTCGAGTTCACATTCCGATTCAAAATGATTAATTGTTGGGGCCATTATACGCTTACGACTCTTTTAATTGAACGAAATCCTCTTTACTTGTGATTTAACAATTTTTTTACGTTTCACACTAAATCGTAGAACTTATCGAAACCGCGAATGAATTTCACTTAAAACAGTTCTAGAAAAAACTAACACAAAGATTCACTTAACGTACTAGTCAGTAAATGCAGTTAAAAAAACTAAACTAAAATGCACAGTTTTATTCAATTTTGTCACTTATTTGGCCTTCCAACGAGAGAACCGTTAAATTTATTTCTATATTTTCACTAAGTGTTAATTGAGAGTATTTTTAATTGTTTTTTTTTCGTTATCACTTGCCACTTTTTGTTTTTAAATAAATTATTGTCTTTTAATTTTTGCCACACGGTCGATTAAGTCGAACAATCGGAAGACTTTCTATTGGCTGAAAATATTAAAAGATAGTAAAGTTTAATTTGTTTTTTAATTTAATTTTTCAGATTTTGAAAAAATTTTAAAATTCACGGACTTGCAATGAGGATAATTGTGGAAATAGAAAAAGTTAACATGATTTCGCGTAGCGAATTAAAGAATGATCTGAACGCAATGTGCGCTTTATCGCGAATGAAGTGCGCTGGCGATGAAACGGCGGTTGTAATAGTACTCGTAAATGCGCTACGGAGCTTCCCAGATTCTTCATCAGATACTTTGCGTTCTTATCTGCCAGATATTGGGTGTATAGATAGATTTCGTGGATATAGATAGTTGGGGCTGGGGCCGATGGCGTTGGTGCGGTTTGGACACATGTGTTGGACACAGTAGAAGATGAGGTGTGTGTGAATGTGTTTTGTAACTTCTACTAATTATCATAAATGAAATATTTGTTAAAGCTTACGCGGAGAGCTTTAATTTATTTATTTAATTAATTCTCTCAATGGGGATAGAATTAAATGCATATAATTTTTATTATTGACCTAAATTTATATTTGCAGTGCGAATCGATTACGTCGCGATGGTGGCTGGCAAAAACGCAATAGTCAACGTCAGTTAATTGGAACATAACGTGATTGTATGCATTGGCGTATAAAGTTGTCGCTGTATTAACGCATGTGTTCCCGCGAATGGAATTGCATTACGTACTGGAATTTATTTATTCCTAACCACTTGCTGATACTTGTAAGAAAGATTATTTTCAAATGGATTGGAAAAGCCTTTGATGTTAAAAGATATTTTTTTACACGAAAATTCTTAAGTTCATTTTTACATGTTCTCGTTATAGCTTTTTTTTGCCTGTGTGATATCTCATTTATTGCGTGTTACTTTTACAGGGTTATGCGCTTAACATTGTCGTTTAGGGAAGTAATAGAGGTGATTTTTAATTGAGAGATTAAAGATTCAGTAGCCATATAAATTAAATAAATTCCAATCTTCGATATATTATATTTCGTGTTCGAATTCAACGTAGGGTTTTCTTACAGTAGGATTTTCGTAACATTTTAACTGCCACCGGTTTTCCGGGTCTCGCGGGCCGAAGTGCAATACCAAAACCAAAAGAAAATCGTCTTGCGTTTATGATGGTGGAAATAAAACTTCCTAGTATTTCACATTTTTTGAAATTTTTACGGTTTTAGTTGAGACACTACCTCGCAGCCTGGCTGCGATATTTTTTTCTCACACGTCATGAGTACCAAACCCTGTATCTCATGCAATGTGATCGTTATGTTGCACAGTGATTTAAACGGCATAGAAATCGGAGTTAAAACTAACATTTTTAGGAGAATTAATTTTTCTATTAAGGGAAAGGCGAAATTTACCAATGGAATCTACATTGACTAAACGAGGGCATTTTTGGACATTCAGCACATACCAAACAACTAGCAAAAAACGCAGATTCTAACAAAAAGCAGCGGACATTTCAACATCATAAAGGTTTTTTTTTGTTGAGGTGAAAATTATTTACGCTCTAAATGGAAGACTCCCAAGAGCACTAGGCATTATGGACTACCCACTAAACACCTCCCGTCTCATCTAGGAAGTAGCATGGATTCGTTCACCACATAACCTCGGACTAGACCTCAATCGCGTCCGCTTAGAGGCGTCTCCTTCCTAGTGGGAAAGAAGGGATTACTAGGAAAGAGATCCTCTACCCTCGCTGCTTTCTGACGCTCTAGTAAGCCTTTTTATCCTGCAAGACGGCCTGCACAAAATGTTTTACGCACCGAGTCCGATTTTAATATCCGGGGAGAACACTCAAACTTCATTGAAGGGTTGACCACGCAGCCTGTCTGATAATTTGGAGGCCAAAAATGTATGGCAGGCATCATGCGTAGAAGACACGCAGTCAGAAGATCGTAATTTATCAATCTTGTACTGATAAGACCGAAAACATCCATGCCCGCTCAAGAGCTGGGTCAGATAGAAATTAATTTTACCGTTCCTTGGATCGGGCCATGCCTCAATTCAGGGATCAGACGCGCAGTCCACTTTCCCTTTGTTTCACTATCCCAGGACTGTCGCCAATCGCAGAGAGTGCGTTATCTCTCCTCCATTGTAACCACCTCGCTGATGCCTTCACTTCTACATAGGTAAATATTTGAACGCTCTTTAGCAAGGAAGGCAACCCAGAGATTGTTCGATATGCAATTGCAATTCGTAACGCTCCTTGTCTTTGCTCATGTGCAAACAATTTTCGGTGTAGATCTTAGCTGACAGCGCCGCTCCATAGACTACACAGGGCTCACCAAGAGTCACCTTCTTGATGAGGAGGTGTAGTAATCGAGCAATCGCGTAGGCAAACTACTCGGAAACCCAACATAATGCCGATCCGATTTTAATTGTAAATTTAAAAAATTACTATTTAAATTTACAATTTAAAATTTGGATACGGCAACCTCTTTGTAGCGCAACTTACCAACGAATAGCATCGTCCCGCAATGCAAACTACAGTTGACGGATGAAAGAATCGCGAAAGTGACAGAGTGCTGAACCGAGAGTCGGTTGTGGAGCGTGATTGAGTGAGGGAGTCTTGGATGGTTAAAATCGTCGCGATACTAGAGACTTGAACGGTTTAAATTCATGAATGTCGCACAATGAAGATGACATTGTACTACATTCACACCGAATATACGAGGCGCAACGAAAATAAGCTTCAAATCTTCTCGCGTGTGCCATTGCGCGAGGAAAGTGCTAATTACAATCCAAATTTCCGCGATTTCATCTCTCTTCGGTGTTGCCCCTTGTGTATCTCTCTTTGAATTCGGAAGCATCTGTTCTGCTTCCCATCGTACTTTACCTGTTATGCCGTGTTACTTTGCACACACGAAAACAAAACACCGCTGCCGCGTTTGAATCTAATATTTATAGCTGTTTATCACCGTCGTTACATCTTTCCCCGCGAAAACAAACAACTTCAAAGGCCTTTCCGCGGAGAATCAGCTGGCGGAATAGTGCTTTGAGTTCGAGTGAAGCCAAAGGAGTTGGGCACGTCTTGTGGAGTACCGCATGTGCGAGACCCACCCTAGTGTGTTTTCCTCGCGAGTATCTTGTGCGCGCCGCATGCATTTTTCTTGTGTCGCGCCGTCCGAAAAAATGGAATCTTTTTGGGATAACGCACTCTTGCCGTTGCGGAGTGCTGTTGTGGTCAGAATACTGTTAGTAAAGTGATTTATCTTCGCGCGAGTGCACGGACGTGGAAATTATGGATCGTGCCTTTTAGTATGAAAGGTGTGAGATAAGAAGAAATAGCGCCCACATAAAAAGTAAAACGAAGAAACCGTCGAAAAGCAAAACAAGAGATCCCAACGTACATAATTAAAATGACTGCTTAGACGCAATAGAGCCACGTCGTGGCTGCACTGCAAAAGCTAAGCAGGCTGGGCGCGAAATGGTTTTGTGTCCTCCCATCCAACGAATGGATGGGAATGGTCACGGAATCAAGCGAATTTCCTTAGCCAGTCATTGATTTGTTCCCGAACCAATAACTACAACCATTAAAAGCAATTCGGCCAGATCAACAAATCTCGGGATCAGCAAGTGTAAATTTTTACCAGGGCGAATGATTGGAAAATATCACCCCAAGAGTGGCGGAGGAAATGAGAGACATCAAGTATAAAGAGTATCAACAAATTTGGCTTTATTTGCAAATTTATAAGAGATGATAAAGTCTACAAATTCAATTATCGTGCATTATTTGCGTATCGTAATGAACTTATGTTCCAGCTGGACAGGAATGAAATTGAAAAAGCAAAGGGCACTATTTAAAGCTCGGATAATTTGAACTCAGGTGTATCAATTTATGAGAAACCAAAAGTTCTGGGAGATTTCTCATCATATGAGCTGTTACTCCAGTTTCAAGCGAGACAATAAATCAATGAATCTCATTCTATCATCAAAAGGATGTTATTGTTGTCAACTTAACTTTCTTAAGGAAAATGACTACGCAGCACATATTGAATTCCATTCTCAAGAAACGGACTTTGAATATCGGCATAACTGAATCAAGACATGAGATCACACACAATATTCAAAAGTGGGAAGCCTACTGGAAAACGAGAATTCGGAGTGGTCTTCATTGTGGATAGAGAGATCAAATCGCACGTTATAGATTTTAAGGTAGTCAATAAACGGTTGTGTGCGATCCGTATAAAAGCCAAATTCTTCAAAATCTGGCTGATTAATGTTCACGCCCCGACCAAAAAAAAAAGGACGAAGAAACGAAGGAAACGTTCTACAATCACCTGGAAAGACTGGTCGACTCATTGCGTACAAATTACACAAAAATAATTCTGGGTAATTTCAACGCTAAGGTTAGCAATGAGCTATCTCATCGGGGAACGACTGGAGGATATAGCCTCCACGATGAAACAAATGACAAAGGCCAGCGCCAGATTGATTTTGCATGTAGCGGAAATCTAGTCATACGTTCGACTTTCTTTACACATCGACGCATTCATAAAATGACCTGGGTATCACCGGATGGCAACACACAAAACCAGATCGATCATGTTCTGATCTAACAACGTTGGACCTCAAGCATACTTGACGTCCGTACATACCGAGGAGCCAAATGTAACTCAAATTAACCTATCAATGCCGTATGTCAAAGGCATATTGGGCGAAGACCAGCCCGCTACAAAAATTTGACATCCAAAGGCTCTAAACGGCGTCTGTGGCCAAAAATTTCACAGAGACCCTCGACAACCAGCTGGCTCCCATCTTATCAGACGCATCGTTATAGACGAGCAACGAGCTCTGGATGGAAGTGAAAGCGGTTATTAGCTCCGTGGCAGAACAGAGGATCGGACATCAAGCCCGGCGCAAGAAGAATGATTGGTTCGATGATGAGTGCCAGAATGCGTTAGATAAAAAGCATCAGGCGTACAAAGAATACGTAGGCAGGAAAACTAGGACGAAGAAGAGAGAAAGGATTAAGAAAAGAAAATACTACCTGTATGACGACCAACTGAGAAGTATAAATGTAAGTTTAGCAAGCAACAACACAAGACAAGCATACAAAGTAGTAAAAGCGTGAAGCGCGGTTATTAGCCCAAAACCACGCTCTGTCGTGATGACATCGGCTATATCATCGCTGATGAAATCAAGATTAAGGAAAGATGGGCATCTTATTTCAAGAACCTCCTTAATCCTCCGCACAGCTCCAGAACATCGGAGCCTAAAGATGTCTGCGGAAAGTGTCCATTGGCCCCACCAGCTCTGGATGAAGTTTGTTCCGCCATAAAAGCTCAAAAGAATAATAAAGCACCGGGCATTGATGAGATTCCAGTGGAGCTCATCAAATATGGTGGTAGTAGTGTTCATCAAGCTATTCACAAAGTTATCCAGCACATTTGGCAACAAGAAGATATGCCGAAAGAGTGGAGCCAATCATTTATATTCCCTATCCACAAAAAAGGTGACAAGCTACAGTGCGAAAACTATAGAGGCATATCACTACTTTGTACGGCGTACAAAATATTTTCAAAGACCTTAGAAAATAAAATCGGATTATACGCCAACAGTATTATTGGGGAGTATCAAGGTGGTTTTAGAGCAGATATATCACCGATAGACCAATTGTTCACAGTCAAGCAGGTACATGAAAAGTGCTGGGAGTTCAACATAGACGTTCACCAAATTTTCGTTGACTTTAAGCAAGCATACGACAGTATTGATCCCAACGTACTGTACCAAATAATGCTTTGCTTTGCCATCCCAGCCAAATTAGTCCGTCTTACCAAAATGACAATGACGACGACGACCTCCCAAGTGCGCATCAATAACTAACTCACTGATGCCTTTGACACGAATATCGGACTAAAGCAGGGAGAATAGCTGGCCCCATTACTATTCAGTTTGGCTCTGAAGTACGTCATAAGGAAGCTACCTGTCGATACACGAGGTACATTACCATACACGTCAAGCCAAGTAGTAGTCTATGCGGACCACATAAACATTTTGTCACGGTCATTAACAACTGCCAAAGAACTTTTCCTGAAACTCGACAGCGAAGCAAAATTAGTAGGGCTACAAATTAATGAAAATAAAAGAAAGCTCATGATGCAGTCGAGGAAAAATACCTCAAGCACACAAAATATCACACTTGGCGAATACAGTATCGAAAATGTTGAATTTGTGTATTTAGGCGCCAAAATAACGAAAACGGGCAATAAAAGAGACAAAATACGCCGAAGAATACAGCTCGCAAATAAAATATTTTATTCAGTATTAAAGATCTTGAAGACCAGCTGTGCATACACAGGAAAACAAAGCTCCAAGTATACAAATCTGTGATAAGACCTGTGTTATGCTATGGATGTGAAACATGGACCCTAACCCAAACATCCGCAAGTATATTGAACGCCTTTGAGCGACGGGTCCTGAGGCAAATAATCGAAGCGAAGCGAATTCGATACAACCATGAGCTGTATGAAGTTTTTTACAAGCCGGAGGTGTCAACGATTATAAGACTACGGAAGCTGCAATGGGCTGGCCACATGAATTGTATAGACGAACAACGGATACCCAAAAAGGTATTCGATAGGAGATTTGAAGGCCGGAGACCAGTGGAGAAGCCAAGGAAATGCTGGTCTGACTCGATCGACGAAGACAGTTCATCGCTGCTCAAAATTGGAGGACGCGGTCAATGAACCGAGACAGTTGGAGGCACTATTTGCAGGAAGCGAAGGCCCGAGAGGGGTTGTAGTGCTAAGAAGAATGTTATGATAGAAAAAGTAATAGTATTTTGACCGGGATCGATACACTATTTGGAGCAAGCTCTTGTTCCGTATTTTGCACCACCCGATGGACCTACTTTCTACGTGAATTGTCATATATTTTAAATCATCAAATGACCCCAGAGGATGTCGCTATGTAGAGGAACATCATTTTTTTTTTGGAATTTACTGGACCCCGAAGGGGAACGAGATTTTTTATGACTTTTGATGGAATCAGCGGAACGCTCGTACTCCAAAGAGCTCATTTGTCTCCACCGCTATATGCAGTAAACACCGCTAATAGTTTTTCTAAATACATAAATAACAAAAATACTTAAATATAAAGTTAAATGGGAATATAATTACAATATTTATAAAAAACGATACGTCTAACCTTTCAGAAGAGATTTTTGGATTAATTATATGTATATAACTGTTTCTTATATAAAGTCAGAGTTAAATTTATATTTTCAGTGTGTGTACAAATATTATAATATTCACGAGAGCACTGACGTCTAATTGAGATTATTATCAATCGCCCACACTGTTCGACGCGTAAAAGAAAAGTGACAACGTAATTCGTAGAAATTTCTGTTTTCGGAAAATACAGGCCGTACCCGCCCCATCCACGAGCGCTCGTACTTGGCAATGTCATTGTTCATAACATAAATCAAAGACAGTAAACATTTTTTCAATCATCATCAACTGAGAGCATTGAAAAGTTTCTCAATACATGCGTATCTTAATTTTCTGTAATTTGAATTAAAGCGTTTAACGAACGTTTTAGTTGGCTTTCACGCTACTTATGAGTATACAACAGTTGATGCTATTTAAATTTATTAAATCCCTGGTTGGCTTACAAAAGCATTTCGTTTTTAAAATCAATATGACCAAATTATAACGACAGAAAAACTATGTAAACACATTTGTTGAAACAGAATAAATTGATTTTTTTCATATTTTAATAAAAAAAATAAGAAAAAAAAACTGTATAAAATCAAATTGAAACCACAGTTTATTCTTCAGTATTCAAAATTTTCTTATGAAACAGAAAATTAATAATTTTGTACAAAAAAAAAAAAATTTCGTTCCGACATTTCGTTTGGATATTTACTTATTTTAGACTGAAAAATCTTGTTTTGCTTTAATTAATCCGAATTTAAAATAACACGGTTTATTGTACTAGGAAGAATTATTATTTACGGAAGAAATTCTTTTTTTTTGGAACATTGTTAACGTCCAGTTGAAATATTGTAGTACTTTGTTTAAAAATGAAAATAATAGAAATAATAATGTTTTGTAATTAAATTTAAAATCGGTCTTTTCATTCGAAACCTGACCGGGTATGGGACCCCCCACGTTGGCTGGCTCCTCCACTCATGAACTAGCCATCGGGTGAGCTCACCCCTTATTCTAAGGTTACAGGTGCTCTTGCAGGGTAGATTGGCCTTCCGCTCGCATGTTCGTTCATGGTATACAATAGTATTATGTGATTTCATCACATAAGACTACAGCATAAATTTGCAACGTTGGTGCTTTCCATTTGAGGGAAAAGTTCATGTGAACTTTGTTTGCATACGTTTTTCATTCAAATGAAATACATCTGGCTGTGTCTACGAGGAACTTTGATCCGGATCGGGGGGTGCGAGGGGGCACCGCTTCCACCTGGATGCCGCACTCTTGTTTAGGGGCCATAAGTATCGCCAGTAAAGACGAAATACTCCTAAGTCTCGGCTATTTTCGCCAGGTCCAGTTTGTTGTTTGCTTTTGCAATTTCACCCCTAATAGGTTAACTCGGCCTCGACACCTGTCGATCCGCATTTTATCTGTTAATTCGTGAATGCGAAATTTTTTTGTAGTGTCCTCTTGTCCTGGGGAAAAGAACCTGCCCCACGACACCGCAATGCTAGCCTACCAGCGCATTCAAGCGATCTCAGACAAGGCGAACATCACTATCTTTTCTCGCCGAGGCAGCAGACCATCGCTGCAGTCGTTTACGGACATTTCTAATCCACCCATTTCACAACAGAGGGACCCCCTATATTAGGCATTAAACGAACAAGTGCCATTAACCTCCCTGTCGCTTTGTTAGCTGTTGCCCCGATTGGCTCGGAAAAGCTCGCCATCGAGTCTATCAACATGCTCAAGTATTTTACTACTGGTTTTGATTCTACCAGCGTTTCCCCATATTGCTAGTCCTGACTATGGGAATTCTTTTCTTTGTCAGGATGACGACTTCGGTTTTTCCAGCGCAAGGGAGAAGCCGCGAGCTGTTACTCCGTCCCTTACTTGACGCAATAGCATACAAGCCTACATTGCGCATGTTCGACCATACGTCCAGAGATTAGCGCCGCAAGATCATCCGCAGAGCCAATCAAGCTTGACGTATCCGGCAGCTCCAGCTTGAGGATCCTATCATACGAAGCCCAATGTAATTTTCATCCTCCGTCAAACTTCTTTTCTGTAAAAAAAAGCTAAAAAAATGAACCATCCTGAAGTCCACGAAGAGATTATGAAAGACAAGGACAGGATTGACCAAACAAATAAAGCGACGTTGTGTGATTTCACCGTCAACGTCGAAAATGTGGCGGAAGTACTGTATTCGGAACTGCAAGCCGATAATCTTTCCCAAGAACGATGGGAAATGAAGTACTATTGCTGCCCAGCGACATAAAGAAGAAAGGCTGTTCCGAAAAGCGAGAGATGTTCTGAAAAGAATACAATTTCTGTGCGACTCGCCAAAAATCGCCAAAGCAGTAAAGATTGGGCTCCTTGAACTAGAGGAGGGGAAACGTAAGGCCCGAAGACACCAACACTGCCATTGAAGCAGTACGACCTACGCGGTCGGGCCAAATACTAGTCGATTTCGGAGCAGAGGCCGACAATTAAGAAGAATTCTTCGACGCAGTAAAGAAAGTCCACGGCAAAAGCGCAACTGTAGCCTCACTCGAGCCGATTTCAACGATCGAAATCAGAGACAGTGACTGCATCACGGATCTGGCCGAGGTAGAGAAGGCCATGAAAAGGGAGTTCCCTAGCGTGGGAAGGATCAAAGCGAGGTTGACACCAAAAAACCAAGGGGGACAACGTATGGCCATTATTGACGACCGAAAAGGACGCCGAACGATTTCTGAATAAGGGCATTGCTGCAGAGCAGCGCCTCTTCAATGTTTCAAATGTCTTGGCTATGGTCACACCGCACAAGTATGCAGAGGACCCGATAGGAGTTCCCGATGCTACAAATGCGGTAAAATGGGATATAAAAGGGAAGAGTCTACGAAGGAGGCACACTGTATTCTTTGCAAGGATGCTGATCCAAGACATGATTTTGGACACGTCTTGAAATCAGGAAAATGCCGGGTTTTCCAGGAAGCCCCAACCAAGGCAAAATCAGAACTTCGATGACCCGCATCCTGCAACTAAACCTACACCGCAGTTTAACCGCCCTAAATCGCGAGGTACATAAAAGCCGTTTTTATGCTGCTGAGTGAGCAACACCATGATGAAAGTTGGACATCATGGTATTCTGATGAAACTGGTACTGCGGCCATCTGGGTTCGAAATAATGATTTCCCAGCGGAGAGCTGTGGACGGGGGGGATGGTTTTGTGTGGATTCAGTTCTCAGGGACCACCTTCTTTAGTGTGTACCTAACGCCGAACGAATCGATATCATCTTTCCAAGCCAAGCTTAATGCTTTGGAGGGCGCTGTCTCGAACGCAGACGGGAACGTGCTCGTTGGGGGAGATTTCAACGCTTAAGCAATCGAATGGGGTAAGCCTCAAATAGATCCCCGGGGAAAAGGAATCCTAGAAATGGCGGCCAGGTCGACGCTCGTCGTACTGAATACCAGAAATACGACGACTTTCCGCCATATCGGCTGTGAAGGAACGATACCGCACCTGACATTCGCCACAGAGTACTCAGTATGGAGGATACGCGATCGGAGAGTATCAGAGAACTAATCAGACAGTGATCATCAGTGTATTCTGCTTGAGGCCCATAATGTTGTCTCCCGACATCTGTTGTCTCGACATGCTACCATTGGGTGGAACATCGGAAGGATAGAGTCGAGAGGTTCGTCGAGGTGCTCACAGCATGTGCTGTGCTGCAGGGAGATTGGCAGGGGACGAAAGAACTGGCAGCTATGAGCATCATCACGACTGCTTGCAACGCTTCTATGCCCCTGTTGCGAGCGAATACTACCTATATACTCACATACAAGCAACCACATACGCCCATTGTTATCAAAGCATATAAAGTAATTGTCGCCCAATGGACATACGTAAAGATCAATCCACAATTCATTTCATACGTACATGATAAGCTTCACTACGATCAAGCACATAAGCTTTGGGGTGTGCTTCCAGCGAAGTGAAGCCGAAGAGAAAGGGAGCCAAAATATGAAATAAAAGCTCTCCCTCGAGATGGAGAGTAAGCGCTTCCGTGGAATGGGAGCTCACATGTTGCATATTCAGCAAATTCCGGCGAAATATGGAACAAAAGCTCGTTACGCAACCATATATAAACACTTCATGGAGTATTGAAGAGCAGTCTTGTACCATCCAGTAGGGAGCGTGCTGCTACCCATTTACTTAACGTTCGAGTAATTAGAAGTGCTGTTCAGTGTTTGACTAGATGGTGAGGGGTGAGGTGTTGGCTTGAGCCACGATTTTTCATCGGCCTTTTGGCGTTTCACGTTGTGCGGCCACCCCGATGCATAGGCCCGTCTTCTTGGTTCCCTTACAGACTGGCGCTCACCTGCGAAGCGCGACAAGTCTAAGTAAAAGTGAAAAGCGCTTCACACAGTACTAATAGTTGGAGGTTTTCAATAATAAAATAAGTGAAAATGTAATTGATAAATTCAGTTGTAATCTGAATGTTTAATACATGAATAGTGAAATAAAAAAAAAAATTCACTTAAAGTAACTCTCGTCTTTGGTGTTCTAGTTTGGTTGGCTATAGTAGCAGGTATGTATCATACAGCGAGATCTCTCCCCGGGAGCTTTGATGATGTTTATAGGATACACATCAAATCGAGCTCCCAGTGCATACCAGTATACATAGGGTATACTGGTTATGTAACAACCCGTGGTAGTCGACTGCAATCGCTGAAAAGCGAAGGGAGTGTCACAAGCTTCGGCGTGAGGCTTAACGGGCACAGAGCCGTGACGAGGCATGCCACCGGGTAGCAGCATATAACTCGGTCAGGAAATGCCTTCGCAAATTGATTAACAACAGCAAGGCTCGCTGCTGACAAGATCTACTGGACAATGTGAACAAGGATCCGTGCTGCCTTGGGTACAGGCTAGTTATGCGGAAGTTTGGTACCCTACGGAAACCTTGCATACATGATGCGGAAAAAATGGACGAAATAGTGCCGGCACTCTTTCCCGCCCATCCCGTCCGTGTTGAAGCCGTCCATGGTGAAAATGGTCCTTTCACTGAAAGAGAAGAATATCTAAGGCGGCTTTTAAGGGACTACCTGAAGAACAGAAGCCTGCTTAATGACACTTCACAGGGCCTACGAAGGATGGAAGTTACATCGGGTATTGCCCAGCGATCCATCCTTGGTCCAGACCTATGGAACTTGTCTTTCGACGGGCTACTGAGACTGGAGATGCCAGATGAGTCGCGCTTGATCGGCTATGCGGATGATGTTGCGGCTCTGGTTGCTGGAACATGCGTTGAACATGCGCAACTTAGGCTAGGTATGCTAATGTGCCGAATGAGAGACTGGATGGCTGCTCGTGGAGTCAGTTTAGCACTGGAGAAAACCGAAGTGGCCATCTTGACAAAAAAGAGAATCCTTAGAATACGGATGATCAGTATTGGCGATATACTAACCGAATCGATGCCAGCGGTGAAGTTCCTGGGGCTACTGATCGGCTCGAATATAAGTTTCTCTTAGCAAATCAAGGCAACGGCTGAGAAGGCTGCTTCGGTAATATCGGCTCTGAGTCGACTTATGGCCAACGTAGGGGGACCCAGCCTGTCAAGAAGACGCCTCTTGATGAGTGCTGTAGTCAGTGTTACTGTACGGAGCAGAGGTATGGGGCGACGCTCTCAGTAAGGAGGTATACCGAAAACGTTTGGCACAGGTACAGAGAAGAGAAGCACTGAGGATTGCATCTTCGTATCCGACAGCCTCTGATTCGGCAGTGATAGTTATTCAATGCGTGATACCTGTTGCCCTCCTTGCTAGAAAGCGCCGCGCTATTTACCTGCATCAAAACGAGGACGCGAGAGGGACGGTTGTCCGCGAGGAAAGACACTGCCGACTCAACGATTGGCAGCAGTCTTTGGTGAAAAGCATGAAGGAAAAGTGGAATGCGCGCCTCATTCCGGATGTGAGACCGTGGCTAAATCGAAGGCATGGTGAGGCTAGGGGAGCACTTGTCTGGCAATTCCTTTTCGCCACTCTCCTCCCGCGAGAAGAGAAATCCCCCAGCTTGAAGGCAGCTCATGGAATAACAAAATGAGACCTGGTCCGAAGTAATGTGTCAAACGGTTCCAGGCTGGGTTGTCAGGCTGACAGAGGAGGTGTTTAGTGGGTAGTCTAGTTGCTTGCGAGCATAGGAGTCCACACTCTGTGCGTGAATGACATTCACCACCCAACCACAAAAAAAAGGCCACCCAGTGGAAAGGTCGTATATACAAACCTTACTACTGTGTTTCATGAAAGGCAAAACTTTCAAATAGAAAAATTGCGGTCGTTCAATTTTTGATGAATTTAGTTTTCTTTTTAATTTCATCTAAATCATCAACTAAATGCAAGAGAGTAATGAATCAGAGTGACTAAGAGTCTTTTAGTTTTAGTTTTCGCGGCTAGTTCGCACGCTAATGTTTATGTTATTGGCATGCGTTTTTACTAAAATATTAAATGTTTATAAACTTAATACAAAAGCATACAACTTAAAGTATGTCTGCAGCGATTCGAATTGCAAATCATCTCCATGGTCTTTTCTAATTAACTTCCCTATTGATTTTACTTTCTCATTGACGATTGACGATGATTATGCTTTCTAGTGTTGTTCTCTTCAGCTATCAAACAAATGCTCCTTTCACAACAAATTAAAATCTAGGTCACAATACAATACATTTGTGGAAGCGTTTACTGTCGAAGCTTTTCGCAATGACTGATATTGACAAGAAGGCCCCCCGGGCCACAGGATATTGTTTACGGCATGGAGTATGATTTTGATTGATTGAATTTTTTATTATTTATCTTCTTTATAAAATTCAGGATTTTGTGCATGTGGGTGGAAAGTAGTCCTCAGGGGAAGTTTTATCTTGTAGTTTTGTAGCTACTTACCATGTCTACAATGTATTTTCGTGTATAACATATAGCTCAGCTTGATTCGCTTTTGTTTGTGACAGCTGCAAAATTCCTGTTTCATTTTAAGAGAAATCCTTCAGTTTCCAAAATCGATTAGTATGTAATTCCGATCTATACTATTAATTCACAATGCACTACGTATTTATTTAAAGTGTTTATTTGTTCAAAGAAACCAACTGACGTACTCGTATTTTCTTTGCATTTGTTAGCAAGGAGATCCAACTGGATGATATAATTATCGAACGAGCTTCATATTAGATAATAATTCACGCATTCAAATTAATATTCTGTATCTAATGAATAGGGGGTATCAATTGTGTGAACAATTACTCCGATGAAAGGACAAGTAATTCGCAATTACGTTAGCAAATCCGCAAAGATAACATGAATCAATAAATGTCCGCCGCATTATGGAAAACTTTGAAGTTTTCATCCTTATCAGATGTTTGCATAAATTGTTAATATACATAACACTGAAGTAAAACATGAAAATTTCACCCCCTATCTTCGTTATCAAAAAATCCCCCGTTTGATGAATACCTCTCATTCGGTGGTCGATGAGCTTTGAATAGTCAAACTGCGTTGTGAATTGGCGGTCATCAATAAAGCGGTGGAGAATTGGACAATTTCGTAGATAAAAACTTGCATGAATATGAAAATTTTCCATCATACATTGACAGCATGGCAGTATGTCTGTGGGAACGCCGCGTCATTTTCCGCGGTAGCTTTCGCTTCAAGTGCAAAGTACTTCTTCGCTATCAAAAGCGATTCCATTGCGTCGATGCTGATAAGTGGGTTCTCGCGTTTAGAACGGGTCACAAGGGGGACGATTACACCAGCAAGTGCTGAAATTGCAAATATTTCAGTAGATGGGGGTTGCTTCGGAGTCTCGGCTTAATAAGTGAATGGGTTGGATGTGGCGCAAAACATATTTACTACCTTTTAAAGTACGTCATTCTGTGGCTGTTTGTTTAATATTGAGTTGATACATGAAGTGATTTAATCTAGAGTGTATATATTGCACCATGTTATAATGCAATTAATATTTACATTTGACTGTATAACGTATTTCATATAATGGACGCAAATTTATTATGTAGGGCTGGAATAAACTAATTGCCATCAACAGGATTTGAGACAGGGATCCGGTGCCCAAAAGCCACTATTGAAATATGGTGGATTTTTACACTGTAGTGAACTTTGAGAATGAATGAAAAGGTACATGCCTGAAAAAACCTTAATTAGCAAGGAACCAATCAATTATATGCCCTATCCACAAAAAAGGTGACAATCGGATTATATCGGATTATACGCCAGCAGTATTATTGGGGACTATCAATGTGGTTTTAGAGCAGAGAGATCGGCGATACACCAACTGTTTACAGTCAAGCATGTACTTGAAAAATGCTGGGAGTTCAACATAGATGTACACCAAATTTTCGTTGACTTCAAGCAAGAATACGGCAGTATTGATGGTAACGTAAATAATGCTATGCTTTGGCATCCCAACCAAATTAGCCCGTATTACAAAATGAAAATGACGTCGATGACCTCCCAAGTCTGCATCAATAACAAACTCAACGATACCTTTGACACAAATATCGGACTAAAACAGGGAGATGGGCTGGCCCCATTGCTATTCAATTTGGCTCTGGAGTACGTAATAAGAAAGCTACCTGATGATACACGAGGTAGATTACTATACAAGTTAAGCCAAGTGGTAGCCTATGCGGACGACCTCAACATTTTTCACGGCCATTAACAACTGCCAAAGAACTCTTCCTGAAACTCGAAAGCGAAGCAAAACTAGTAGGGCTACAAATCAACGAAAATAAAACAAAGCTCATGACGCAGTTGAGGTAAAATATCTCAAATGGCCAAAATATCACACTTGGCGAATACAGTATCGAAAATATGAGCGCTCTTGTGTATTTAGGTGCCAAAATAACGAGAACCAAAGCTCCAAGTATACAAATCTGTGATAAGACCTGTGTTATGCTATGGGTATGAAACATGGACCCTAACCCAAGCATTTTTTGGCTTTTAATTTGATATTTAGACATAACGAACCAATTCTCACGGTCCCCAGAGGTTCGCTATAACCGAGACTGACAGTACTTAGTTTTTTTTTGTGGTAGGGAGGTGAATGCTATTTATGCACAGTGTGTGGGACTCCCATGCGCGACTGGACTACCCACTAAACACCTCCCCTGTCAATCTGAGAACCCAGCCTGGAACCGTTTGACCCATTACTTCGGGCCAGGTCTCGTTTTGTTACGCCGTGGGGCGCCTTCAAGCTGAGGAGTCCCTTTCCTAGTGGGAGGGGAGAGGGGAAGAGGAAATGCCAAAAGAGCGATCCCCAAGCGCCCCCGGCTGCTGTTAGTCCCTTTTATATTTTAGGACGGCCCGAGTAAAATGTGCCACCTGGTTCCATTTGTCAACCGATTCGAGCATCACCGCAACTATATTATCCGGGGTGAGCTCTCCCGTCTCCCTGTAGAGTTCCCTTCACAGCCTGACCCATCTTGTACACGCAAAAAATGTGTGACAGGCATTGTCCTCCTCTCCTGGGCGAAACCGACAATCGGGAGACCGTGACTTACCGATCTTGTGCAGGTAAGACTGAAAACACCCGTGCCCGCTCAAAAGCTGGGTCAGAAAGAAGTCAGTCTCACCATGCCTTCGATTTAGCGGTCTCACATCCGGGATGAGGCGCGCAGTCCACCTTCCCTTCGTGCAATTCACCCAAGACTGCTTGGGAGGAGGGTGGACAGTACTTAGTTAAATAACTTCATAAATCGCTTATGTATTTATTTCAATCTTTGTACAAAGATTGCTAAACCTCATTTCATGCAGCTGTCAAATGTTTCGCTTCGGAAATAAGGATTTTATTTTGTTTAGAATTGACACTCGAAAATATTTGGGGTTGCCCTTAAAGCACCTCTAGAGATTAGAGGCGATTTTCCCCTTTTACGGTAGAGATAGAGATCATTCGGAGAGCGAAACTGCAAAATGGATGCAAGTCAGGTTATACAACCGTACTTTATCTGCTTTGTCCCAAAAGTGCTATTCTTTAATTTATAGTCTTTCCAGATTGTTAAAATTCAGCCTGAATCCAAAGAACTATCTCCGTTCAAATCACTTCCTGAAAATAATTGATAGCATTCATCACCATTCGCATCACCTTTCCAATGAGTGATCAAAATTTCACCCCTGCCATGCGTGATAGAGGCTCATGACAAAGTAACATGAACAGATGAAAATTCTTTCACATTTCTACTCAATTTGATTTATTCAAAAAGATTAAAATTTTTCTTCAGCCTTAACAAAAAATATCGCAGTACCAATTGACAACCAACCCACAATATAACGTCAAGAATTAGTCACACAGTAATAAATTTTGTGATTTTGGAAAAGATTCTAGCCAAAACGTCATAGCCATAATAAAATTGATAGGCCCATGTGGCGTCTAACCCAATTTAAAATTTTGATTTATAGTAAAAAACAGTCCAAAGTGAAGTCAAAGCACTTAAACCGAAAATAAAGATTAAATTTATATTGTTGATTAATTTTTTCTACATTTGCTTCACAAATCAGTTGACACGACACTTGAATGCAACGTAGTATCTTTTGAATACTGGTTACGACCGGAATGACATTTGGTACTGGAATATTTCTGGTTTGAATCTTTGATGCGTTTTCATAATGGGCTTATCATGAAGCTATTTTTGTTCTTATCGGTGATTTTTTTTTTGTTTTGTTTTGGTTTTTTCTTGATTTGCTGGCAAATATTTATCAATAAATTATTGTAGTAGCATGCACTTCACTCGTGCGTAATTGTGCGTAAGAGAATTCATTGAAGCTGTGAATAGAGATGATGATTGACGTGGTTAATCGATGTTTCATGTAAAAATTGACAGACTAGTTTTAGACCTGGTCAACAATGTAGCTCAATGGCAATTCGCAGTAATTATAGATTTATTTATGGATAAGCGTCAGGAGCATCGAACTTAATTATTATAATTGATCGAAATAAATCAAGTAAATCATTTCCTTTTTTATTTAAAGCTATTCAACACTTCTCTCGATTGTGTGGCACACAGGGTCATTATTCGTGGCCTCTTTAGGTTGTTCTCTGGTTATGCGGCAGTGTTTTTGTTACTGAGCAAGGCTAAAAGCACTATTACTTTCGATTTTCTTTCGTAGATACCGCTGGAACGAACGTGAAAGAATCGTATGGACTAGTAAAAAAATATATATTTACTGGTCCAATTACGGTAATTAAACTGCGCTCATGAACCGTTTTGGCTACATGTTTGTATTTTATCATACTATGTAACAGGCCGTTATCGAAGATCATCCTTCATTTATATATTTTTCTCGTCTTATTTTTCAAATAACAAATTTTTGATCATAACGCTTACCAATTATCCAATCCTAGAAAGACTTGCATTTGAATCCAGTTGTTGCTACAGCATCTAGGCCTTTCAGCACTGAAAATTTTAGATCTTCTTCAATACCGATCCTGACCCTGCATACCAGTAATTGCAGGAACCAACTCCAGTGCCATTTTTTTTTAAACCAGAGGCGATTTATTCTAGCTACGGTATGGGTTATATTTTTATAATGAGCCGTGTTTTTACCATGAATTGGTCTTTACATTACCGGCTTTATTGTAGGTTTGATAAGAATGTTGCGAATTTTCCCCGAAATTGTACAGGAAACAACGGTACCCAGCGCCAATCTTGGACCCTGGCACCCCGTAGGTATCGCCTCCAACTGTCTGGGTAACGCATGTCTCCTCCGGTTTTGAGGTCCGAGAGGAATCTGTTGTCATCGTCTATAGAGTCTGACCAGCGGGGTTTTCAACTGTTTTTGCCCATCACTTTTACGGAGGTACATGATTAGGCACTCGGCCTTCGTCTTTTTGATGCACATGCCCAGCTCATTGTATCTTTCGAATTTTTTATCACAGTGGATACTTTTTGGCTCATCGAAACTCGTGATTGTACCGCATTCACCATTGATCCTCTTCTCATTCACGCCTGCAATGCCCCGCTGACCTCCATCTAAGTAACCTACTGCACCGACTGAAATGCAAAATAGGGTCAGAGGAGCAGTTACCAGAGGACTGGCGAAAAAGTATAATATGTCCTGTACACAAAAAAGAGACAAGTTAAGATGTGAAAATTAAAGAGGCATCACTCTCTAGAAAATTAAAGCCGTACTATGAAAGTATTAGAGGAGAGTATCAGGAACGCTTTCGAAATCTACGGTCTACAATAGACCAAATATTTTCAGCTATTCAGCTACTCGAAAATTGCTGGAAATACAACATCGATGTGCACCAACTTTTTGTAGACATCAAGCAGATATAAGACAGTGTCGAAAGAAATGTCTTGTACGAAATAATGCTTGACTTCCAACAAAACTAATCCTCATGGTCAATGTCACGATCTTAAAGACAGAATCCCAATTCAAGATAACCAGCGAACTAACGGACACCGTCATAATGGAATCAGGCTTAAAAGAAGGGAATGGTTTTGCCCCAATTTTCTTTAATATTACACTAGAACAAGTCATCAGGAAGATATCAGCTGAAATCGCTGGTACACGAATGTTCAAGCCCATCAATTGGTAGCATATGCTGATAACGCTAATATTATCATCACCATCATCTATGGCGTGACAGCCCAAGTCGGGCCTAGACCTCCAGGATTAATCCCCTCCAATCATCACGGTGTGCGCCAGTTGTTCACTCCCAACAATTATCTGCTGTCAGCATCTATCATGTCTTTCCATTGAGTTCTTGGTCTTCCCGCTGGACGTCTACCTTGTGCTCTACCCGTCAATGTTCTTTTGGGTACCTGATTATCTTCTATTCTTTCTACATGGCTCGCCCATTGCAAATTGCGTAAATTAACGCAAGAGGAAACAGGTGGATCGTCAAATAGTTCATACAACTCATCGTTGTAACATGGTCTCCGCTCTGTTCCTTGTTTCACTGGACCGTCGATTTTTTGGAGCGCTTTGTGTTCAAACACGTCCACTGCCTTTTCAGATTCGCTCGTCAGGGTCACTGTTTAACTTCCATATAACAGCACAGGTTTGACTAGTGTTTTGCTAATGCGGAGCTTCTTTTTCCTGTGCACCGCTCTGGACCTCAGAATGGGAAGTACGGAGTAATAGGCTTTATTTGCGGCGTTTGTGCGGCGTCCAATCTCGTCCTTCTCGGTGCCTCTTCTATTCAGATTAGCTACAAAAAAGCTAAAATTATCCACACTTTCAAGGCTGATGTCGCTTATGTTCAGGTTTTGTCGAACTGGAGTGTTCTTCCTCCCTTGAGTCGAGAATTTAGTTTTTGTTTCATTGACTTGTAGGCCAATTCGGTTTGCTTCAGATTCTAGGCTCAGAAATGCTCCTTTGGCATCTCAGATTGAACTCATAATATTGACGTCATCAGCATATGCTACCAATTGTGTGGACTTGAACATTAGTGGATCTGAGGTTTCAGCTGATGTCTTCCTGATCACGTGTTCGAGCGCAATATTAAAGAGCATTGGGACAAGTCCACTCCTTGTGTTAAGCCTGATTTGGCTGTAAACCTGTCCGTTAGTTCACAGTTTACCTTGACTTGGGACGCTGTGTCAAGTCAAGCATTATTTTGTACAGGGCATTTCCGTTGGCACTTTCGTATGGTTGCTTGAAGTCCACAAAGAGTTGGTGTACATCGATGTTATATTCCCAACACTTTTCGAGCATCTGCTTTACAGAGAATATTTATTCTATTGTAGATCATCCACTTCGAAAGCCTCCCTGGTACTCTCCTATAATACTTTCATAGTGCGGCTTTAATTTTCTTTCTATAATTTTGCAGAGCACCTTCTAAGACGTGCACAGCAAAGCGATGCCTCTATAATTTTCACACTTAATTTATCCCCCTTCTTGTGTACAGGACATATACTTTTCCGCCAATCCTCTGGTAACTGCTCCTCTGACCATATCCTGCATATTAGCCGATGCAGAAGGTTATTTAGATGGAGACTCCCGCTCTGGAGCAGTTCTGCTGGTATTCCATCTATTTCAGGGGCTTTATTTTTTCTGAGGTCTGGTACTGCTGCCTGTACTTTGTCTCTGGTTGGTGGTGAGACTGGGATCTCTTGCTCTTCTTCTAGAATGTTCACAGCTTCAGCCGTTGTTTGGGGATGCTGTGAATAGCATCTAGGAATATTGTAGCCATTCGTTTGTAGTTTCGACTGGTTTGGCTATGATTTTTCCTTGTACGCTTTTGCAAAGACTTGTTTGTGGATTGAAGTCGTCTCTTTGTTATTCAATAGAGACATACATTGATCTGAGTTCATGTAGGGTCATATTTTCATTTATCTGTTGGATCTTGGTGTTGATGGTCAGTCGTTTCTTACTTCTGCAGATTTTTTTAACCATGACGTCAAAGGCTTTTATATTGTTCTTCTTTGGCCCGAGATGTCGCTGGGTGTGTTCTTTGTGCACCTAGTTCCTTTTTTAATCGCTTCCTCGCTTTTTTCGTCGTTCCCAGTTCCCCCCAAATTCTCTTCGACTACTTCTGTTACTGCATCTCTTACTGTCTTCCACATGGTTTTGATGTCATCAATACTTTCTCTCGCCTGCGGGGATATGTTGATGCGACTTTCCAGCGTTACTAAGCCATCATTTAGTTTGTGTAACCGGTATCTTGGAGTAACTGATGCTCCTTGTTAACAGCTCTTGGAGATGGGGCATTGGAACTTGACCCTTATAAGGTAGTGGTCCGAATCACAGACACCACCGCGGAACGAAGGCGTGTCAAGAATGCTGGTGGTGGCTCGTTTTTATATGAGGACATGGTTGATCTGGTTGAACGTGCGACCTTCTGGGGATGCCCACGTTCTCTTACGGATGTCTCGATGTGGAAAGAGTGTGGAGCTTACTGTGAAGCTTCTACTAGTCTCGAAGACTATCAGCCGTTGTCCATTGTCGCTGGTCTCTGCATGGAGGCTGGGCCCTCTCGTTGCTCCTCTATGTGCCGCTTCTCGACCGATTTTTGTATTGAAGTCACCCAGAGCAATTTTAATGTCATTTGGCGGCAAGACATCGACAGTGCGTTGCAGGGTGCTGTAAAATTCGTCACTGATTGCATCTTCCTTGTCTTTTGTGAGCGCATGACAGTTGACCCGCCAGACATCAAAGAATTTGGTCTTGATACGAATCGTACAGAGCCTTTCGTTAACAGGCTTGAATTCGGTGATAATATGTTATCAACAATGAAAGCCACTCCGAACTTATGACTTGATTTGCATGTCAAATATGTTTTAATCATGCAATTTAGCTTCTTGCACTGCAAGGATGTTGATTCTGTATTTCTTTATCTCATCCAGAAGTTGTCGCAGTGCACCTGGTCCATGTAATGATCTAGCATTCCAAGCTCCAAAAGAATAGTCCTTCATACCTTGCGAAAGTCGTTGCCGTTTATCCAATCCGATCCGAGGCTGCTGTCCTGATTTCATGACAAATATATACGAAGAGGGGCGTTGTCAGACAGAACTAAGCTCCTGTCAGAAGGGTTTGCACTCAGTTTACGATATGCAGCTGCCAAAAATGAATAAACTCAAGGAAAACTTTAAAGGTATCTATTCTTTGTTGCTCCATTTTAACCAGCCGCCATTTTGTTTCAATATTACAAGCAACCATTGACTGAATGTAATCTTAAAGAAATTTCTGTTGTTTATGTTTTCTCGAAATTCTAGTGCGATGGAAACCCCAAATGGCGCTTACTTTACTCGATATTCTTATTTAGACCCACGCCATTTTGTTTTAAGATTACTGGTATCGCTCTTTGACTTGATTCTCTAAGATATTCATGACATCTATCCTTCCTGAAATTTTGATGTAAATCCTAACAAGCCCATAGTACGGGTGGCGGTTTTTGGTAAAAGAACCGATTTTTCGGTTTTTGTCATTTTCAGTTCAACCGAGCGGTTTTTTACAACTAAAAAATCGGTTTATGGAAGAACCAGTATATGGTTTTTGCAGGCAAAATTTTTAAATAAAAAAATTCGAAGCGAAATTAAATGTATTTGTTTATGTCCATCGGTATTATGGTCTTTCGATTTTTTACTCTTCTCCTTCGTAGCACTACAGCCCCTCTCGAGCCTTCGCTTCCTGCAAATAGCGTCTCCCACCGTCTCGGTTCATTGATCGCGTCCTCCAATTTCGAAATCCGAGCAGCGATTAACTGCCCTCGTCGACAGAGACAGACCAGCGTTTCTTCGGTGTCCCCACTGATCTCCAGCGTTGAGTTCTCCCAACGAATATATTTTTGGGTATCCGTTGTTCGTCCATAGAATTCATGTGTCCAGCCAATTGCAGCTTCCACAGTTTGACAATCGTTGAGACCTTCGGCTCGTCAAAATTTTCATACTGCTCATGGTTGTATCGAATTCGCCATTGGTCCCCGTCTAGCTTCGCTCCAATTATTCGCCTCACCCGTGGCTCAAACGCGTTCAATATATTTGTGGATGCATTGGTTGGGGTCCATATTTCACACCCATAGCATAACACAGGTCTTATCACAGATTTATATACTTTGAGCTTTGTTTTCCTGTGTATGCACAGCTGGTCTGCAAGATCGTCAATACTGAATAAAATATTTTATTTGCGAGCTGTATTCTTCGGCGTATTTCGTCTCTGTCATTGCTGGTTCTCGTTATTTTGCCCCCTAAATACAAAAATTCGCTCACATTTTCGATACCGTATTTGCCAAGTGTTATATTTTGTGTATTTGAGGTATTTTTCCTCGATTGCGTCATGAGCTTTGTTTTATTTTTATTGGTATGTAGCCCTACTAGTTTTGCTTCGCTGTCGAGTTTCAGGAAGAGTTCTTTGGTGGTTTTTAACGACCGTGACAAAGTGTTGATGCCGCCCACATAGGCTTTCATTTGGCTCGGCTTGTAGAAATGGTTGTAAACAAATAATAAAATACAAACATGTTTGTATGGAAATTATAGCTAGGAATGATACGCATAGTGTACCTTTATATGTTTCTACAATCTGATATACATTCGATTTACACATAATCCTCTATTTGATTGTGACTGAAGTGCTGTTCGCAAAAGAATGAAAAGATAATAAAACAAGCAGTACGTGCAATCATGTAACAAATATACGAGTAAAAATGGAGGGAATATTTAAGAGAACAACAATAAAATTTTAACAAAAGAACGACACGCTAACATTAGGTGTTATTAAGTAGGTAATTGTAGTTTTTTTTTATTTAGGTCATAAATGAAAATCATTTAAATAATAATCATTTTTGCTTTAGCACTACAGCCCCTTTCGGACCTTCGCTTGGACCATAAGATTATCTCATTATCTCGATCGAAGTATCGGCACTCGACAAAGGTGATATGTTCAGTACCACGTTTTGGCCGATATCCCACATTAAAAAACAAATGACAATACGTTGCGAAACGGCGTTCGGCACTTGATGTTCACTCATGGTCGTAGCACGCGCGTGAAATATGCACCTCCGACGAAAACTATGCCACACTGTTCATAAAGGACTCAGCTATCACATACTCAAGCCACGACCTTCAAAACGTACATGCGCGCCATCTACAGCGTTTGTCTCGAATTATATTTCAACCGCTCTCGTATTTCCCAGTACCATGGAAAAAGACTAAAGTTTTCTCGAGCTTAAAAAAAGGAAGCACTCTTCGTGCCTTTAAAGCTATCGCCCAATCAGCTTGGTGCGTAACAACAGAGAGGTTTTTAAAGTGATACTCAACCAAACGTTAAACGCAAACAGTGAGAAATATGATTTGATGCCGAACTGCTAGTTTGGGTTTCGCATAAGGCATTCAACTATACTATACATGCGATATTGAAAGTTAGCTCGGACATTTGCTGGAAACTTAAACAATAGAGAATTTGTCGAAGCGTACCTCATTGATATGGAGAAATTCTTCAATACGGTATGTCTAGATGGACTTGTTTTTAAGCTATTTCACGACAATTTCCCCTCATATCTTGTTATCTTGTTGTGCAATATGTTATATGGACAATCGTTTCTAGTAACAAATTAAAATCTGAAAATAACACGCGATTTCAAGATTTTGAATGGTCTACAGCAAGGAAATCTTTTGGACGGTTTTGATTTTAATGTGTCACCATTATGATTAGTGGCATTTTCTGATGATCTGATAATCTATACGGCTGACACAAAAGCATCAGTTGTTCAAAAGCATCTTCAAGGATTGTTCAACGATATTCAGGGCTGTATGAACATTTGGCGAAAGAAATTCACTGCGCAGAAATGCGAAACAATTTCGTTTCAAACGAAACTGCGGTTGGAAGGATTTCCACATTAAGGCTGGCTGAGGCAGTTCAGAGCGGGTGCCTCGTAAGCCCTCGGTTCAATACCTAGATATTCGTCTGGATCATTATCTACACTATAACAAACATGAAGAAACCCTGTTTAGTAAAACGCCCTTTCATTTCCTATATTGACCAAAGGGTCAAAGTTATCTGTTGTAAGACTTTGGCTAGACCAGTGTTGACATATATGTGTCAGATCTGGTTTTATGGCTTATATGACGGAAATGCTGAGGGTCATCGAAAGGAAAAGAGTTCGTGTTTGTATAGAAAGCCTGAAACATATTGAAAACACCATATATTCAACCGAAGAGCTTGTCAAATCGCAAAGGTACTGAGAATCGACAGATGCGGTTATTCCTCTGCAGCATATAGACTTTTTTTGGTTATGGTCATCATTGTAAGGTTGACCTTTATTTTTGTTTAGTTTAAGGTTTGTGACCAGAATTAAAGCTTAAACTATAGATTCGTTTTATTGTTGGTTTTTTTTTTTTAAGTCAGTATTAGATTAATGTAATTTATTCGTTTGTAGATTTGAGTTGGGCTAAGAATATCTTTAAAAATTTATCTTATATTAGCTAAGGGATATAGTTAAAATATGAAAAGAAGAATAAGTAAAGTCATTTTGAATAAATTTATATCAATTTAGTTATACGTGAAAATAAAATTTTGTTTATTCGTATATATGTAATTTTTAAGATACTTGACACTTTTTTCCTCTAACTCTTACTAAAAATATTCATTTTTATGTAGTTTGCACAAACGATTATGTAAAATTTAGATTTTTCGAATAGAGATGTACAAATTCAGAGTGCCCTTGGAGCCATTAACTTTTATAATAATTTTTTTTATGTTTTAAATTCGCTTTATGTTTGTGTAATGTTAAGGATGGTTTAAATAAAGCATATTTTCAGTTCAAAAACATTTTTTGACATCTCTTTAATACACTGATCTAGTTAATAAAATAAAAAAATTTTAATTTATCTAGGACAAATTATAAAAAAGAATTCAGTTTACAGCATTCCATTCAAATTGAACCAAAATCAATCTATTTACTACTACGTACTACCTAAAATCAAATATATTCTTTTCTTTCTGAACGAATATATGTAATTGACCTTTTTCTTGTTTGTCTGCAGGGGAATGCAAAATATATTCAATTAGATTGGTCGAGCCCCCAAGCAACAAATAAATTGGGTATGAACTTCGCTAGCATTTTATTCGACATTATGTATGAATTATATATATACATACATGTGTATCGTACGCGTGTATCCGAATATATACGAGTATATCTATTGAATGATAAAATTATTCTTGATAAAGATTTACGTACGTAAGCAATTTATGCAGAATTGGGGTCTATTAGCGGTTGTTTGAAAAGTCAATTTATCTATTTGTTCAAATATTTTAAATTGTTGACTGTACAGACTAGATATGACGTATAGAATTTTTTTTTAGTTAATAAACAAAAGAATTAATGATATTATTGATAGTTTTCGTAACAAGAACGGTACTAGTCGATGGAATATTTTTAAATATAATTTTGATAGCACATGTTCTTGGCCCGATGGAGACCAGCGTTTCCAGCATAGGGCTGGTGCCAGCAAACAGCGGTTTCGTTGTAGGTGATGAACACTCCTCAGGAGCTGCCACACGCCATCACCTACAGGGCAGCTCGACCGCGTGGTCCCAAGGGGGGTATTGGACCTTATATACATGTGGGCCAAGAACATGTGCTATCATGTTGATAGTCAAAGATGGCCCGGGTGAAAGAATAAGTGGTTCTTTCACTTAGGAGACTGGCACCATTATTCTCAACACATTGTAGTTGACAACCACAGTCTATGTGGAATCTTACAGCTCGTATAACTTGCATGTTGGGTGTGTTCCCACATGTATATAAGGTCCAATACCCACCTTGGGACCACGCGGTCGAGCTGCCCTGTAGGTGATGGCGTGTGGCAGCTCCTGAGGAGTGTTCATCACCTACAACGAAACCGATAATTTTGATATTGTTTGAGAACTTAAAATCATCTTTCCCCCTCTCCGTCAATCATATTCGGAGTGAATATGTAAGGGCTCATGATCTTGAGAAAATATTTATGAAACATAATTTAAATCATTTTTAAGTTTAGTTGCTAGTTACTTAGACAGCGAAGATGCTAAAGCAAAAAAACATGAGTTCTAAAATAAAAGAGTGTGTAAAAATATTTCGATAAAATTGGAAAGTATCAAGCAAAGAAGATTCTTTGTTCACCCTAACTTACTAATATCGCGACCTGTCTGTCCGTCTGTACATTGGTGCGTCACCGCAAGTTTTCTCGGCAACTGTACCAGTGAAAAAAATGGAATTTGGGGGGAATACCCTAAAGTGATGATACAAAAAAAAAACGTAAGATTTGAAAGGGGGCCACCCTACATATTGTAGAATATATGAATTGGGTATTTTGTACTTCCCCAGACAGATCCACCTCCTGTAAAAAGTGAATGGTCTTCACTGGCTCTAGGTATCCAAGTTGTTCCTCAGCCAGGCAGTAGGTTCCCAGACTGTCTCTTCTCCTTCGGAACAAATTCAGTAAATCTGCAGAAGCTGCATTCATCATTCTCTTTGAGACCCGTTTTCTTAAGATGTCCTTCGAGTTTGCAGGGACCCGTGAGAAATCCAGCAAGAATCTTAAGCTGATTTTCTCTTAGTGCGATCAACGATTTAGTTCGTTCCTCCTCATATGTTATGAACTTCCAAATGCGCTGCTTCGTGCTTTCGCCAGCCAAAGGCGTCAATACTTAAAGATATGAGAGTGAAACCACGCTGTTTTCCGCTTTACGTTCATTCACATGATGCGAGTTATCAAGTTGTGATCAAGGCGTGTTGCCCCATATAGCAGGTATGCGGTGGAGGTGAAGAGGCGACACCGGTATGTACATCACAAGCAAGTACGTGTAAGCCAGCAGAAAGCAACAAGGAGTACAGAAAGAAGAAGAAGGAAAAGACAGCAGCAAAACATATTTCGCGAGCGAGCGCAAGTCAGCTTAAAAGTTCTCCCCGCTCTTTCCCAAAGTCTGCTTCCCTTAAGAGAATATCGTTTAATGGCTCTCCGTTGGCGTGCAAACGAGACGAAATGAGGAGGAAGAGATTCTGTAGAATGGGAGCTCACGTGCTCGCGTATTCAGCAGTTTTCAGGAAAAATTAGAGTAACAGCCCACAGCGCGATCAAATGTAAGCGCTTTGTTAAGTACTGGCAGATCAGTAGGAATTCAATTCTGCTAATAAGCAGATTGCCATCGACGCGTTTTTCAGTAGTTTTCCGATAGAGTTGCAGTAGTGCTCCAATGGTGTCTCAGCACTGCGCGAACGGAGCAGGCTCATTAAGACAACCAAATGGTGAGGGGTGAGGTTTTGGCTTAAGCCGAGAACCTCTTTCGGGCTTTTGGCATTTCACGGCTGGCCACCCCGATTCAATAGTTCGTCTTCTAGGTTCCTTTTACAGGCGACATGTCCCGCCGACCTCAAGGAATATCAAGTCAAAGTCAACGGCACTTCATTCAATAACGATCGTTATAGGTTTTCAAAGAATACAAAGAAATCCCAAACAATGTAAACATTCAAAACTGAAGTAACGTGTAAATCTACAATGAAATAAATATATCTGTATGTACGTTACCTACTACTGATGCGTGCCCTGGCACCCGGTGTAGAGTAACCTTGGTACTCTCGCCCTGTTGATTAAGTTTTCTCCAACATTTTTAAACCATCTTCAATGCTAGTATTGACGATACTAGGGCTTTAATAGCAGCTACGCTATCAGACAATATAGGTATCGATTTTCCCGTATATTCTGTGCGCTTACTGTAATCGCATAGACCTCCACCAAAAAGATGCTTGGCATCGTTCGCAGCGATTCGTATTGTTGACTGGCCCAAATACTCCGAGTTTACTAACTCCACTCTATTTATGCTATGGCGTGACTAGTTTCTGCTTCTTTGTAAATGGCACCAGCGTGATTTGCTTCTTATTCTTAGCACTACAGCCACTCTCGGCCCTACACTTCCTGCAAATAGCGCCTTCATCTGTCTTGGTCCATTGACCGCGTCCTCCAATTTCGAAATCCAAGCAGCAATGAACTGTCTTCATCCACCGAGTCAGACCAGCGTTTTCTCGGTTTCCCCACTGGTCTCCGGCCTTTAGTTCTCCCAACGAATACCTTTTTGGGTATCCTTTGTTCGTCCATACGGTTCATGTGGCCAGCACATTGCAGCTTCCGCGGTCTTACAATCGTTGAGACCTCCGGTTCGTCAAAAATTTCATACAACTCACGTTGTATCGAATTCACTATCGGTCCCCGTCTAGCTTCGCTCCGATTATTCGCCTCAGGACCCGTCGCTCAAAGGCGTTCAATATATTTGCGGATGCTTGGGTAAGGGCCCATGTTTCACACCCATAGCATAACACAGGTCTTATCACAGATTTGTATACGCGTGATTTTACCAGAACTAAATTCAAACCAATTTTTCGGTTCCAATTGCTGACACTTGTCACCCTTAGTTTGTTGGCTGCGCTTTTCACTTTGATTGAAATATCAGGAATGCTGTTTTCTTTTTTTTGTAGCACTGATTATTTTTTGTTGGGTTGATACTATTGTCGCCTTGATATCGTCGTTAAGCCTAAAAATCCGTCTTGAAGTTGTCAATTTTGCTGACAAGATGATAGAAGAATATTTTTATAGTGTATGTCCTACAAAATTTTCAACATAAGTCGATTAATAGTCTTCGTTAACAGAATTATTGAAGAATGCAAAGTTGGCTTCAAGAACGATCTACTGTTGACCAGATATTTTCAGAGAAACAAATCCAAGCAAAATGCTGGGAATATAATATCTAAGTAAACCATAAATCTGTAATTTTTTAAAATATAAAATTGTACCGATCTTTTCCTTCAACTAGAAATCACACCGAAAGGATCCACCTGGTAGAAACTACAGTGGATAAAATGGAGTGTCAAGTGAAAAAAACTTACCGGAGCCTTTCTCTTCTGTAAAAGGGTCAAAACAGGGAGGCGGTTTGGTATCAATCCTCTTCTACCCTCAACTTGATATGCGGTGAAATCTACACACCTCGTAGCATATGCAGATAATGTCTATATAATGGCCCAATCTCTTCTGTAAGTGTTGTTCAAAGAGTTGGCTACATCAACAAAAATAGGCGGGACTCACGAGAATAACAAGCCAAATTGACAATACGTCACGTTTGATGATTTTGGGTATGAGCCAGCGCACATCCGTACCGAATAAAATCTGTTTTACAGCCTTGTAATGTTTTTCAATATGATATTAATGTCAGTAAAGGATTGCAGCAATGGAATGTTGCTGCAGAGCGCTAAGGATTGATGCTCAACTCGAAACGACCTTGTCTAGGGACGCATATAAGCGCTGGCAGGCTAGCATCCGCAGTGACATGGGCGGGTTCTTTTCCCTAGCACCAGGTCCATTAGAGAACAGCTGATTTTCCACAATTCTTGGGTCAAAAGGTAACGTCCTGTTCCTATTATTTTTGAAATCCAACTTTTTAGAAAACACTCCTCGAGCTTTGGCATTGTGATAGCCTTCGGCATCGCACTCACTCGCAGTAATCAAGTGATTGCGGACAATCGGCAACCTTAACGGATCGCCAACAGTAAAGTGCGGTTTAACAGTTCCGATGCATTTGAGTAAAACGGTGTTAATTGAATACATATAATGGTGTTAGTTGTGGTTCTTGAATTGTCGAGAATGGAATTGCACTGAGTTTTGCGAGTAGAGGTTCTCTGGTACACCCAACATATGGAAAGCCCGGTTCTCCAAGAATCCCACATTGGGTGGAGTCATGAATTTCGGAATGGATTTCACAAGCGGAAATTTCGAAAGATGGTCAAGAACGAAGATAGCACCGATATGTTCCATAGATGATCGAGGGAATGGATAAAGTTAGTCTATATAAAGACATTGGAATACGCGTCCTGAAACGTTGAATTGGCTCATGGGAGGTGCAAAAACGGCTACGTACGCGCACTCCTTGATTTTTTAAGATATTTTGGAACAAAATAAGTATCTTTTAAGGCGCAAAGTATTTGTCCATAACTCCCATGAACACTGAAGGGGTGGTCGTGTACGCAGAGAATCAGATTTTGAATCATTTCTACCGGCACCCAAAGTTTTCAGGACTCTTCTTCCTGCAATAAGTCACCCTTCGCGTACTCATTTCATCCATAAATACAACCTCCAACCACTTTCAAGTTGGGCAGTTTTGATTGTTGGGTCATGATGGGTTTCTTCAACTCGTTGTAGTTGTCTAAATTGAAATGGGCACTTTCGTAATTCCGTTCTAGAACTGCTACTTCCAGTGAAACCATTCGGGAGAGGATACCGAGCACGATTCTTTGTGTTCCTTTCCTGTGTTTGATGATGAATTCAAAACCTTGCTATATAAGCGCTCATCGAACTAAGCGTCTCTATAGGTCGGCTTAGTTCATTAGCTATTGTAGCGAAGCATGATACAAGATTATGTCAAAAATCCAGCAATAACGGAACGCAACTTCGAAAGGCACTGGCATACGACCATTAAGGTCTGCCCTAAGTTTGGAGTCCCAATCAGCGCGAGCCGATGTTCGATTCATCAGTCCTGTTCTGGCTCCTACGGGTACGGCCCTAGTGAGGGCAATGTATACTTTACAACATCATAACTCACCTGCGTCGACAAACACAAGCGCGTGGTCCAAGGTACGACGCTCCTGGCAGTAAAGACTGATGTTGAGTATACCAAAGAAGATCACGTCTGTCATCCGGTGATCTCGAAGGAAATCATTACATTCCAACCACGAAGCAAAAATTTAATAAAAATGCCTATAGTATTAAAACAGAACATGCTCTGCTCCGGCAAAGCTGATGGCGTCTACATCGCCAACTCAATTATAAGCTCATCAAACCCCGCAATAGGAATCCTCAACTCTATAGAAACAACGATTACACTAGAGCAAGCAACGCTTCGGATCGAAAAACTAGGGGACTACTTTATCCGACCCCTAGACACCAAAGAACCCAGTACAACCGATAGAAATCTCTCAAAACAAATCGGGTACTCAAACGAGCATCTAAACTCAGAAGAAAAAACTGCCACCACCGAACTAGGTGGAAAATACAATGACATATTTTTCTTGCCCGGCGACAATCTAAGTTACACCAAAGCTATCAACCACATACAAAGGTAGCCAAGTCCAGAAGCCGACTCCGACATCCACCCGCCTGCGTTGGAGCGACCTGTTACCATTAGCTGAATAATTGTCATAATATTAGTATATTGAGTTGCAGTACCTCCTTACGTTTGTATAGTTATATCATTTTTAAAAGAAAATATACCATCAAATGTTTTCTTTCTCTGGATTCAAGGTTACAGGTGGTTTATAGGTAAGGAGCGATTTTTGATAGTAGTAGCGGCGAAAGTAGGTTTATAACAGTAGAGATCGACGAACGGAAGGCATTTAGTGCTCACTAGTTTGGAATCTAGTATCGCCATCGCGATGGAATTGCACCAATCCTTAGGAAACTTATCTGCGAGAGCTGAAGACTCCGGCAAGCCGCAAACTCAATCGGCAGCTCTTGGGGCTCATTAGGTGAGTTGGTAAGGTCTACGACCCGTCCTCCGGGGAGTTATCCGGGACCAAGCAGCCCCATCGGAGAACTTCCATTTGCGGAGGATAACACACTATGAAGAGCTTTTGATTCCTGCAGGATAACATACTGTGTTCCACCCATTTTTTTTGGACAAAGATAAGATAATCATTTCAGAATACTGTCGTCCACAATCATGGTGACAAAACAACTTCTTGTGGGTTACCTCGTGTCGCACGCAAATTCATGGTGCTGCAATTGTTCCCACCTGATATGCGGCAGTTCTTGGAGCGAAGTGCTAGTTTAAAATCAGAACTTATCGCAATTGGGTGGACAGACACACGACCAAAGTGTGGTACTGACCATATCACCTTCTCGAGTTCCGATGCATTCGATCAAGAGAATGATCTCTGTGCGAAAGTCTGAAAGAGGCTGTAGTTCTAAAGCAAAAAAGGTCTAGACAGGCTGGCCCTCCACTAACAGCGAGGAAAGTTGAGCTTGTTAGGGTCACACAGATTAAGAAGTAAGGGAGATTCCGCACGAGAATTTGATGAACGAAGTAGGTCAGAATGTAATTTTACCGTGACAAATGTGTGAAAAAATTGAGTTCGTTGGTTTTTTCTTCTTTTTTTTTTGGAATAAATTGATAATATTTTATATTTTGAAACTTGCTGTATATTTTCATAAATTTACAATGATTGATGAAATAAAGCACATTTGAATTTGAGGGGTGAAAAAAGAGAAGTGCGTGGATTTTTCGGGGCTGCGTTGTTGCGAAAAATTCTGATGTGGTGTGAATTACAAAGATTTGATCGAAAGCATATGAAAAACCGAAAAATATACGAGTATATCAATTATAAACTATTAAAAGCTGAAAATTGCAGCTATATAATAGAAAAGATAGAGATATTTGGTTTAAATTGAATTCATACTATTCATGATTTTATAATTAACACAGCAATGCAATCAATCAATTAATCAGGCTTTTATTAAAAAAACATGGAAAACCTTTATAGCACGATATAAAAAAAGACTCGCACACCTTCAAATTACCTTTCTATAAGAGCGACTTGCCGAAAAGGCAAACAAATTGATTGCCACCAAGTTGATAGCTTTAACGATGATAAAGCATATAGCAACGAAAGTTCTTTTCAATTGACACCAGATTTTTTACTGTAGAGATTCGTTCTTTTTCAGCCAGCACGTTTGCAGTTAAAACACTGCTTGAGGAATTTTTCATTACTTCGAAACTAAGAACAGTGAAGTTTCTTTTCTATTCCCTCTAAGAAATTACGAAATCCAGCAAGCAAACACTTTCCAGTTCGGAATTGAAATAAGATTTGAATCATATCTTATTTGAATTGCTAGAACCTGTAACGAAGGAGTAAGTTCGTCTTTTGAATTTTGTGAAATAATTCCCCGCCAATGAATTGAGTAAATAATTGATAAAACTTGTAACTTGAAAGTCAGTCCAAATGACAAAAAAAAATGTTTTTTTGTCGAATCCTATAGCGCCCAATTAGAGTCACGTGATATCTGCTTTTATTCTCAGTATGCATGGAGTAATTGAAAGCAACAGGATTGCATGATGGCTATTTTGATGAAGCTAAATTGCTAGTAATTGGGACGTGTCAAATTTCACCACTGAACGTTATGTAATAGGGTCACGACATTGTTTTTTTTCGCATGACAAGGTTTTTGAAGATATATTAAGTAAAGAACACAGATTTAGAATGGTAAATATAACATCAATTTAATTAGAAAAATTACAGTTTTTGCAATTTTTGGGTTTTGGCTTGGTGTTTATATTTGGACTGTAAAGAAAAAACAGACTTTGAATCGCCCGTTTTTGCACGTCTAAATTTTAACGGAAATAAGATGCTGAATGATTGGCTACAGTTAGAACATGATAAAGTTTCAAGTTGAGTATTCATTCTTCTTCTTCATAACACTACAGCCCCTCTCACACCTTCATTTTCTACAATCAGTACCTCCAACTACCCCGATCCATAGACAGCGTAAACCAATTTCAAAACCCGAGCAGCGATAAACTGTTTTCATCGATCGAGTCACACTGACGTTTCCTCGGTTTTCCTACTGGTCTTCGTCCTTCTATTTTCCCCACGAATACCTTTTTGGGTATCCGTTGTTCGTCCATACGATTCACTTAGTCGGCCCATTGCAGCTTCCACATTCTTACAATCGTTGAGATCCCCCGGCTCGTCAAAAATTTCACACAGCGCATGGTTGCATCGAACTCACCATTGGTCCCCGCCTAACTTCGCTCCGATTGTTCGCTTCAAAGCCCGTCGCTCGATGGTGTTCAATATTTTTGCGGATGCTTGGGTTAGGATCCATATTTCACATCCATAGCAAATCACATGCCTTATCACAGGTTTGTATACTTGGAGCTTTGTTTTCTTGTGAATGCGGCTGATCTTCAAGATTGCCAAAACTAAATAAAATATTCAACGTATCTTCTCTCTTTCATAACCGATTCTCTTTATTTTGGCGCCCAAACACACAAATTATCGATACTGTAATCGTCAAGTATGATATTTTGGGTATTTGAGATATTTTTTCCTCGACTGCGTTATGAGTTTGATTTGTAGCCCTACTAGTTTGAAAAAATTTTAATGTCATTTGTCTAGGCTACCACTTGGCTTGAATTATATAATAACGTATCTATTTTCTCTTTCAGTTCACTGAAGATGAATCATAGGAGTTGAAAGGCGTCTGCTCACCCAATGACGCAAAGCCGGACGACTTTTCAAGTAAAAATTGAATTGGCTTGCGGATATCAAATAAACAATCTAATTGACAGTAACGTATTCTTCTTTCGACAGTTGGTTGTTTATTGATATCATATTGGTTAGACGGACTAATTTGGCTAGAAGACCAAAGCAAAGCATTATTTGGTACGGTACGGTACGGTACGTTAACGAAAGTTTGGTGAACGTCTATGTCGAATTCCCTGCATTTCTCAAGTACCTCATTGACTATAAACAATAGGTCTTTCGTCGATATACCTGCTCTACAACTACCTTGATACCCCCAATAACACTGCCTGAATATCTATAGGCTTGTTGATGGAAGATTTCCAGGAATATCTATAGGCTCCTATGTGGTGCAGGTGCACGGACGATTAAGGAGGTTCTTAAAACGTGATGCTCATCTTTCCTTAATTTTATTTTCATCAGCGATGATGTTGTCGATGTCATCACGGCAGAGCGTGGTCTTGGGTAGATAACTTTGTTTCAGGGTTTTCACTACTTTGTATGCTTGCCATGTGCTTTACTCTTTAGACTTACACAATACTTCTCAATAGGTCGTCAGAATATTTCTTATTTTTCATGATCTTATTGACTTCTTTTCTGAGATTTTCATAATATTCTCTCTTCGTCCTGGTTTTTCTACCCAGAAATTTCACTGTAGGCCAGATTCTTTTTGTCCAACGCATTCTGACACTCTCATCGAATCAATCATTTTTTTTTTGCGACGGGCCTGATGTCCGACTGTTGTGTATCATTTGTAGGCAATGATATAGACTTTCCAGGTGATTGTAGAAAATTTTCTTCGATTCTTCGTCCTTTCCTTCTCTCGGGGTGTGTACATCTAAGCCAAATTTTGATGAATTTCGCTTTAAAAGGGGTCACACACAATCTTTCACTGACTGCATTAAAATCAATAGCGTTCGATTTGAACTCATAATCCATCAAAAAAGTCACTCTAAATTCTCACTTTCAGTTAATTTCGATACTCTCGAAAGGACTACTTCTAGTTCCGAATCAGTCCTCTCGATCAAAAGTGCTTAGGAACAAAACGTTCACTACTGTCGGATATTGTCCGATTCTATGACCAAATTGGTCCACCAGTGCCAATTTCAGCAAAAATGACAATCCAATCATTATGGGTGCGAGGCCACGACTGGGACGAGTCTGTGCCTTACGACATACATACTGGTTCAAGACGAGGACAGACTTACCAAACTTGGCAAAAGTAAGCATTCCGATTTCATACAATACTACCGTACTCAAGAACTGCATGGATTTTGTGACGCTTCACAGGGGGCGTATAAAGTAATCATATACTCAGTGGGTTATTATGGTCCGCAGCCAGAAGTCCGCATATTAATGACAAAGTCTAAATGCCCGCGGGAAAGTGCCGGTCGTCAGGAATACTAGCTAGCATAGAAATAAGGCCTGATGCGAAGCGGGAGAGAAAAAAGCCAGGCCGAAGACTCCGGCAGCAAGCACTGCTCCTCAACCCCCAAGATGGCCGATTCTACACAGAAAAGCTGCGGAATATCACCGGAAATGAAAGGCTCAACAACACCAACACTGCTATTAAAACAACGCGACAATCGAGTGGAGTCGGTGTTCAGGGATCCGAATGAATCGATATCATCTTTCCAAACCAAGCTTAATGCTTTGGAGGGCGCTATCTTGAACGCAGATGGCAACGTGTTTGTTGGGGGACACTCCAACACTAAAGCAATTGAATGGGGCATACCTGCAACAGATCCGCGGGGAAACAAATTCTAGAAATAATGGCCAGGACGGCGCTTGTCGTACTAAACACCGGTAACACGTCAACTTTCCACCAAACTGGCTGTGAAGGAACCATATTGGACGTGACTTGCCTCGAAGTCCTTAGTATGGAGGATATACAATTGGAGAGCATTAGTGGACTACTCAGCCAGTGATCATCAGTACATTCTTCTTGAGATCCGTGATGTTGTTTGGTGACGTCCGCGCTCTCGACCTTCGTCGAGGTGCACATGGCTGGTGCTCCGCTGCAGGGTGATTCGCAGGGGACAGAAGACCAAATAGCTCAAGACGAAGTGAACGCAATTATGATTGTCATCACGACTGCTTGTAGCGCTTCTATGGCCCGTCGAACACCTCGTACGGCAAGCCCCCAGTGTACTGGTGGTCCAGTGAAATCGCTGAAAAGCAAAGGGAGTGCCACAAGATTCGGCGTGACGCTCAACGGACTCGGAACCGTGACGAGGTATGCAATCGGGTTGCAGCATATAAGTCGGCCAGGAAATGCCTTCGCAAACTGATTAACAACAGCAACTCCCGCCACTGGCAAGATTTAGTGGACAATGTGAGCAAGGATCTGTGGGGCCTTGGCAACGAGCTAGTTATGCGGAAGCTTGGTGCCTTACGGGTGCCTTGCATGCATGAAGCGGAAAAGATGGACGAAATAGTGCGAGCACTTTGCCTAACCGATTTCGTCCGTGTTGACGCTACCCACGGTAAAGCAGTGCTCGAGTGCCAGCTATACATACAACCGGAACTGGAAGAGGCAGTGCTATCATTGAAAACAAGGAAGGCTCCAGGCCCAGATAGTATTCCAGCTGTCGTGTAACAACTTTTCTATCACCATTGTCCTGACTTGCTGCTCTGCACATTCAACGCTTGCCTGTGGGACGGGGTTTTCCCGGTAAGATGGAAGGTGGCGAGGCTCGTACTGATTAGCAAGGGGAAGGGAAATCCCGGATTGGCATCTGCGAACCACCCGTTATGTATGCTAGACACTGCTGGGAAAATGCTAGTAAAACTCACCGATTCGTGCTGCTGGGGACCTATCTCCTCGGCATTACGGCTTTAGAGTAGGACGCTTCACAATTGACGCGATTGCAGTGGTGGTGAGCGCGATCCAAAAAGCAGAGGCACATAGAGCACTAAGCAACGGATCGTCCTGTTGGTGATTCTCGACGTTAGGAGCGCCTTCAGCTCCGCTAGATGGATGGATATTCTTAACACACTGGAAACCATTTTTCAAGTTCCAGATATCTGCTACGGCTTCTGAGGGACTACTTAAAGGAGCCAACGAAGGATGGAAGTTACATCAGGTGTTGCCCAGGGGTATATTCTTGGTCCAGACCTGTAAAACGTGTCTTACGATAATTTTCTAAGACTGGAGATGTCAGATGAGTCGCGCTTGATCGGCTATGTGGATGATGTTGCGGTTCAAATCGCTGGACGCACCGTTAAACAAGCGCAATTTAGGCTAGGTATGCTAATGTGCCGAATGAGAGACTGGATGACTCCTCGCGGGTACAGTTTAGCACAGGAAAAACCGGAGTGGTCATCTTGACAAAGAAGGGAATCCATAGAGTAAGGATAATCAGTATTGGAGACATACTAATTGAATCGATGTCAGTGGTAAAGTACCTGGGACTACTGATCGACGCGAAGATGAATTTCTCTGAACACATCAGGGCAACAATTCAGAAGGCTGCCTCGGAAGTATCGGTTCTTACTCGACTTATGGACAATGTAGGGAGTGCCGTGGGGCCAGTGCTACTGGACGGCCCAGAAATATGAGGTGACGCTCTCAGTAAGGTGACCCGGAGAGCTTGACACAGATATAGAGATAGTCTCTGATTCAGCGCTGAGAAATATTGCAGGCGTGATATCTGTTGCACCTCTTGCTAGAGAGCGCAGCGCTATTTATTTGCGTCGAAGCAAGGACGCAAGGGAGACGTTTGCCCGTGACGAGAGACAACAATCAATCAACAATTAGCAGCAGTCTTGGATGAATTGCACGAAGGGAGGGTGGACTAGGTAAGTTTTTTTTTTGTTAGAGAGCCATTCGGGCCATTAAGTTTCTCATAGTTTTCTTGTTTGGAATTTGCTTTATGTTCTTTTGAAAATTTATAATGATTGGTATTAAATAAACCGCTTTTGACTTTGACTTTGAAGGTGGACTGCATGAGATCATGGCTTAATCGAAGGCATGATGAGACTGACTTCTATCTGATCCAGCTTTGGAGCGGGCATGGGTGCATAAGATTGGGAAGTTACGGACCCTTGACTGTCCATTTTCCCGAGAGAGGAAGACAATGCAAACCACATATACTTTGCTTGCGAAAAATGGGTGATCTCACCCTGGATAGTATAGTTGTGGTGATGCATATAACGATTGACAAAAGAAACCAAGTGGCACATTATGTTCGGGCAGTCCAACAAGATAAAAGGGACTGACAGCAGTTGGGGACTGCTTATCTAGCGGTTCCTCTTCATCCCTCCGCTTCCGCTAGAGGGCGCCTCACGACGTAGCGAAACGAGATTTGACCCGAAGTACTCGTAATGTGTCACATGGTTTCAGACTAGGTTCGCAGTTTAACTCCAATTTGAACAAAATTTGGTATAGTAGTAGCAACTGAAATGTTGAATATATTTTTATGAAAATGTTTGAAATGGATTAAATTTGAAACATTTATACAACAGAATATTTTCCAGAAACAGTGTTTGACTTTCAAAAACTTACGGCCAATAAAATTGTTATTTGCTTTTAATGCTGAGGGTCACTACGAGAAATTTGCCTTTCCGCCCTGTGGTGTCCGAGGATTTTTAAATACATGATAAAATTATACTATTTTGAATCGCTGTTTCAAGCCAGCGAACTACAGATCTGACGATCGTATGTTATTACTCATTAACAAATACTTACTGTAAGAATTGCAGAATGAAGTTTTCGTTGTGGAAAAGCACCGTCTATCCTTACAAATGAACTCTAGAAAATAGAAACGAAAAAGGCGGTTTTACTATTGTTTGCATAATAAAAAATTTAATATTATGCTTTCTAAATATACATTAAATAATTCTCAAACAAAAATACAATGGCGTCCAATTTAGCAGTTAAAAAAAATCGTGCGAGCGTCACAGATCAATCCTGATCTGCATCTCCATTTGAGGCACCACCACTAGGAGGTACAGTGCGTAACATTATAATTACTATATTTGACCGAACCCGAATGAAGCGAAATAGCTACTGCGCCAGCATGAATGCGATTAATGTTTGTTCAAAATTTCGTCTAGTCATATCTAAATTTGAACAGCCGAACGGTCAGATGTCAAACAACGCCGTTTTTGAAGGTTTGGGAAGCGGTGACAGCTGATAATCACGTTGCGCTGGTGTTTTTGAGAAAATGTACTGAAAATAGCTTTGTAAGGTGCTCAGAAGCCACAGGGCAAATAAACATTCTGGTTGTCAACAGTTGATGTACGAGTATAAACAAGGCTGCGCTATCACCAGAAGCGTTCATCGACCAAGGGTGGGTGGGATAATCTTTCTTGCATTATTTTGAACGCACAGTGGCCTCCACGGTCACCAAATGCCCATCAGCTCGACATCTCGATATGAGCCATTTTTTGCAGGCCCAGGTCAGCACCTAAATATATCAGTGTTAAGGCGCTAACGAAAATCCTTCGATAATGGATGATTCGTTTTTGCCAGATATAGAGGCAAAGTTCACGCTAAGGGCAGCCGTATTGGAAATCTATGAATTTATTATTCAAATTGTATTATTTTGTTCTGTGCGTTATGAAAAAAAGGGAAAAATTTATATGCAAACTCAACTCTTAAAATTATTCATCGTTACTTGTTTGTGTTCAAGAAGAGGATTGGTCTTATAGTCGCAATAGGTATTTGAGCTCTAAGCTGTTTAAAAATGCACACAAGGGAAGCAAAATGATTTAATTTCACAAATATCACTAGATCATCGAATTTTCGTTTTTTTATGAATTCTATAATTGAAAACATAGAGCGTTCGTCTAAAAGTTAGCTACTTTTTCTAGAAATTACTAGAAAAATTTTAAACACTCTTTGATCAATGGTAGCACCACAAATCAATTAATGATATTTTAATTTGAAAAATACAAAAATCATACTTATTTATATTACAACACAGAATACTCGTACACCTTCAAATGACCTCTTCTCTAACGCAAAAACGGTGCGCAAATTAACTGCCCCAACTTTAAAGCGTTAACGATGGTAAAAAACAGAAAAAAGTGTTAATGTTAATAACATACCAAACAAAGTTCTTTTTAATTGACACGAAAGCATTCATTTGTTTTTATAAAGCGCCTTCGCAACTTAAGCACACCTAGAGATATTTTTTCACTTCTTTGAAACTAAAACAAAAATAAAAGTTGATTTCTATGCCTCTCAAAAGAATTATGAAATTAAACAAGCAAACACCTTCCAATTCAAAATTGAAATAAGATGTGATTCAAAAGCGCCAGAGCCTGTAACGTATGAGTATTGTCGTGCTTTGATTCTTTTGTGAAAGTAAATAATTTATGAAATTTGTAGCCTGATGAAAATCAGTTGAAGCAAACAAAAAATTATTTTACCATGTCATTTTTTGTCGAATTCTACAGCGCCCAATTAGAGTCACGTGATATCTGCTTTTATTCTCAGTATATTATTCGAAGTAATTGATAGCAACAGGATTGTATGGTAGCTCATTTCGGCAGCTTAAATTAACTAAATTGATGGTAATTGAGATCTGAGAAGTTTCAATTCTAAATGTTATGCAATACAAACACAAAATAAATTTTTTCGCATGACAAAATTTTTAAGATATTTTACGTGAAGGATATAGATTTAGAATGAAAAAAAATAATATTAATTTAATTAGAAAAAGTATTTTTCATAATTTTTAGGCTTTTTGCAGATTTTACCGAGATTTTATAATAAATGGTGTTAATATTTGCGGGCACTCAGCCCGTAAACTGAAGATCCCTGGTTAGGGTTTCTTTGGCGCCAATTAGATTCAGTTCGAGTGATTCTTCAGATGGACTGTAAGCCAGTTCAGTTAAGGTACGTGCTGGTTTAAAATCAAAACGTATCGCAGCTGGGTAGACGGAGACATGGCCAAAGCGTCCAACTGACCATATCACCTTGTGGAGTGCCGATACATTCGATCAAGATAATGACTATCTCTAAGCGAAGGCCCGAAAGGGGCTGTAGTTCTAAAGCAAAAATAAGTAGAGAGAAACTTTTTTGTTTCAATACTAGAGCCTTCGTTTAGAGATAGAGTATGTCATTATTTTGATCGTATGTATCATCACCCGCGAAGAAGGTATGGTTAGTAACACGCTTTGGCCGTGTACCCGTCCACTCAGCTGCGATCCGTTCTGATTTTAACTCGGTACGTATCATAACTGAATGCGCTTATAGTCCGTCCGGAAAATCGCTCAAAACAGATCTCCCTGTCACCCGAGGGATTTGAACCTGGGACCTTCGGCTTGCAGGTTGAGAAGTCTAACCACTAAGCCACGCGGGTGATTTATATGATATAATTATAAGAATTATCACCATGATCATACTACAACGTCAATTAATATGCAAATCACGAGGTAAACAGCGAACGATAATTCTTCATCTAAATCTGCCACACGAAAACTATAATTGTTTTGCGGTTATCATGTAAACTATCGTTTCCTAAACGGAATTAATTACCTAAACATCTTTATAGTAGCTTCCACTATAAAATCACGATGTAGGTAAATGATAATTGGAATACAATATTTTACTTCCATCACGCGTTTGATCAATATCTTTAGAATGATAATGCGACATTTCTCGATTCAAATATATTAGTTGGAATAAATTCAAACTGCTCGTATCTGTGGTGTCATTCTTGTGTGATTAGATTAGTTGTTAAATCTATTAAAGAAATGTTGAATTTGTCCTTTTAAAGGTCACTTGCGGTTGATTAAGATACTCGTAGCATTGCAACTACTCATGTTACTCTCATATGAACATTTCGTGTAGTTGTCTACACGTTCTTGGTTGTGGCTGATTGCTGCAATCGCATATTTAGTAAAAACTGCTTTCGCATATGTCCACATACGAGGTACAAATGTAGAATTTGTGTTTTTATTCATCTATAAATGAACACTAAGTATTTGGATAAATATGTTAATAGCAGCATTGCTAACGAAGGAGAATAAAATACAGAATGGGAATTAAGACGAGAATTTTTAACGTAAGATTCCAAGGTTTTAGTATCAAAGCTTAAGTAACCATTCTTTGAAGTTGAGTGAATTTACAAATCATGTTGTAAGAGATACTCAAACATTTTCCTTTTTTTGTATTTAAATGGGAACATTTTTTTTAGTGATTTTTATATCGCGCTTGCTTCTTGCTTCATATTTTTAAAATTTTTCTCTGCTTAATTGTTTTATTTAAATCTATTGGGGTCCATGTTCACATTTAGGTACATAAGCTGTTCAACTTTATTTGTTAATCTTCTTCTTCGTTGATTGATAATTGTCCCCGACTTAGAAAACATACGTTCGCATGGACTGAAGATGCGACTATGTGTGTAATAAATAATTTTGTCAAATTCGGATATACATATCGGTGATTTTTCCATCATTCTAAGGGCAGTTCCATACTTCAGGATTCTACTTCTAGCACTCGTTGCGTGTAGACGTGTTTTTAATCGCTCCTGTCATTAATTTTCAAAATGAATTAATTTTCCACAAAAGTCAGTTGAAACTAATTTTATTTAATTGAAAACCATCACCGTCGAATTATTCGAACATTTATCGAATACCTGAAGGTATTTCGTGAAGAAGTATCAAAAGTGGGAATGCATTCAAGGGGAGTCTCGGTTTGAGAACATTCCCTCTAGTCTCGCTGCAAAAGCAACGAAATGGAGGAGCCCGATGGCTTCAGCCATCAATCAAAACGATCGTGTCCATCGCCAACGATGACGGGCAAAAAAAAGCTGAAACGAAGATGCGATAACAACGAAGAAAAACCGCAAATTTTATCGTTCATCGAGATCGAGCAGTTAATCAAAGCTAACGAGAAAGCTGAGAAGTTTGAGAAAGAAAACGAAGAGCTCAGATTCGGATCAAATCACTAGAAGAACTAGTTGAAACATTGTTCAACAAAGCAAAAGAAATTAGCAAGAAAGAAAAAGAAGTAAATTCAAAAGCGACTGAAAATAAAAAATCGAAACAAGAAACTGATCAGAGGATGTCCTCAGCGCAGGCGGAGTAAACGTCGGCACGAATTATTATGCAGCGCTAGCTGGACTAGAAGATTCTATGAGTATTGAAGAGGATACAGGTAATAAAACTTCTGAACATTGTACTGCTTAGCCAGATAATGGATTTCTTGAATACTTAAAAATAGGGAGAAAAAAAAACAAAAGTTTTGTCTGCTGGTCAGTCCGTCAAGGTTAATCAAAAGAAAGAAAAAGTCCCACCAATCAATGTATTTGAATTTTTCTGTTGCTCCTTTTTTGGCGTTAAATTCAAATGAATAAATAAGAAACTCTAATATTTTCCGTAAAACGCCAATATTTATTAAAACCTGGGCAGACACGTGTTTCGGAAACAAGTTACGGATCTAGGGAACGCAAACAGTAGTTTGATCGGATCAATATGTTAAAGGCTTGAATGACTCATCTAGTTTATGACACCGTGAAGGATAATAGAGTGGATTAATGTTTTAATTACCTTTCCAAGCAGTAATTTTAACGTTATTATTAGTTCATTAAAATACCTTTTGTAAATTAGTTTCTAATTTAGTAACGATGTACAAACACAAAATTTTTGATTATGTTTCAGTAACACGGCACTGAAGAAGGAAATAACTTGTTTTCGAAACACGTGTCTGGCCGGGTTTTAATAAATTTGAGCGATCTTTTCATGGGACACATCGAAAACATCATCGAGGAAAAAGGTTTAGCACGTTACGTGGATGATATTTTTGGAATCATTGATGCTCACCAAGCAGACATTTTACTGGAACAATTAAAAAACATCCACAAAAATATCAAGTTTACAATGGAAAGGGAAAACAATGGAGAGCTACCGTTTCTTGATATGAAAATTATAAGAAATAGCGGTTACCTAGAGTTTGATGTATATCGAAAGACGATGCAAACACAGAGGACAATACCTAGCAACTCCAATCATTCCTACAACCAAAAAGTGGCGGCATACAACACGATGATTAATGGAATGTTATCAATTTCGTTGACAACTGAACGACGTGCCCGAGAAGAGCAATTCATAATTGAAACAGCACAGAACAATGGGTATACAGCGCGGTTAATCAAAACCAGAATAAGCAAGTTAGATGCGCATCGAAGAAGAAACTCTTTTACGACATTCTTCAAAACACCGGTTCAAAATACGCGGAGAATGAAGCTGACTTACTTTACACATTCACGGAAGCTACAACAAATACTGAAGATAGCGGGTATCGAAACAGCACACTCGTCACGAATCTACAAATTGGAACAAAAGCTAGGGACTACGAAGGACAGTAAACAAAAGGATGAACGTAGCGGCATATACAGGATAACATGCCCAGAGTGTAGAAAACGTGGGCCAAACAAAAGGACTGATGAAAATTCGATTCCACGAGCATATAAGGGAAGCGGAACTAGCAGCGAAAAAAGGACGAAATGAGGCGAGATCAACGGTTGCAAGACATATTATGGAGAGCACGCATCAAACAGAATGGGGCAACGTGGAGATCCTCGAAGAAATCAACGATTGGAGAAGGTTCAATGCAGCGGAAAGTTTGTGGATTTCAAGGATACCGGAAGATTTAAGGCTCAATACGGAACTAGGGAACGCATACAGTAGTTTGATCGGATCAATATGTTAAAGGCTTGAATGACTCATCTAGTTTATGACACCGTGAAGGATAATAGAGTGGATTAATGTTTTAATTACCTTTCCAAGCAGTAATTTTAATGTTATTATTAGTTCATTAAAATACCTTTTGTAAATTAGTTTCTAATTTAGTAACGATGTACAAACACAAAATTTTTGATTATGTTTCAGTAACACGGCACTGAAGAAGGAAATAACTTGTTTCCGAAACACGTGTCTACCCGGGTTTTAATAAATATTGGGGTTTTACGGAAAATATTAGAGTTTCTTTTTTATTCATATCAATGTATTTGTGCAAACTGGCAAAGATATGGTTCGGATGTTGGCAGCCGAAAATAAGTTAAATGATTTTGAGATCAAAAGAGTCAATGCCTATAAACTGATAATTAGAACTAAGTCATTGGTTGATTTTTCGACAGCAAAAAGAGCGTTGAATTCTGGGGATGTTCCGCATTTTACATACACCCCCAAAAGCAGTTCAGACCCTTTTATCGAAGGGTCTGAACTGCTGAGAGGACACAGTCGATCTCCTTCAGGTGCTTCAAGAAGTTGCACTAGAAATAGAATTTATTTCCGTTAAAGACTTTGCAACAAGGAGACCGATTGTCGGGCGTAAAAACTTATTACTGGGTCCAGATTTCCAGCAAAAGCAGTTCAAGTCCCCTACAAAAAAGAAGGTGCTTGAACTTCCGCGTGGTGAGGTGGGAACACCTCCAGAAAAGCGAGGTCAACCAGTCCTACATGTGCCAAAGATTCGGGCATTTGGCTGCCTATTGCGCCATGAAATATGGGTGTGTAAAGTGCAAAGATATGCATGCTTCCGGCGAGTGCAAATTGGCTCAGGCGGAGCCAAAAGAAAAATTAAATTGTGTGAACTGCGGTGCCTTTAGTCATCTAGCATCATATCGAGGATGCCCCTGGTATCAAGATGCAAAGGTAAAATTCACTTCAAAACAAAGTCAAGCACACCGCAGTGTGATACCTACCAACTTCGTCAAGCCCGGGGTGTCATTTGCACTTGCTGCGAGAGGACCAGCAGACAATGTAAATAAAAAATGAAGTAAGTGGCAATAATGAGCTGTTTCTTAAAATTTAATCTTCGCCAACCTTCTGATAACAAATCATTAAAAAAATGTATAGTAGTCTCTATTGAAAACACTTCATAATATTGTAGATCTACGATTGCCAACGTGCCACCAGAGGATTTTGATGTCGTTTGTTTAAACTTGACATAAGGTTTTGTGTTGCTTTTGATTATAACAAAAAGCCGTTAGCTTTCAAGATAACGAAGAATAACGATAGGCGTTTTTCGAAATGTAAATTGTATGCTTTTTTCGGCAGGGCGACAGGGTTTAATTTTGAAATATTTTGAAGTGATTTTCCGTCGGTCCCTGTCAATTTTTCTTGTCATGCGACAACCGCACTTCGGTGTCCGCTTCCGGAAACAACGAAAACAGCAAATCGCCAAAACGTGCCTGTCGCAAGACAAGAAAAATTTACGGGAGACGGCCGAAAATCGTACCGAAATAATTCGTAAATTGAGCCTTTAAGTGTAAGAAAACGAGGCCTAGTCCGAGATAATATGTCAAGCGGTTCCAGGATGGGTTCTCGTGTAACAGAGGAACTAATGTGAGCTAGGGAGCCCTACATTCAATGCGTAAATAGCATTCGCCTCCCAGCGACAAAAATATAACTGAATAAGAACTCAGAATAGACTGAGCGATGGACGACCTCGGTAATAAGAGCTTTTTGTGAACAAATATTTAGAAGTAGGCATAGCACAATGTGGCCAACACAGATTCCTCAACTATTCGGTGCACCGTCATGATGTATATTGTTACCTGTCTGAACATACTCCTCGGTGTCTAGCAGACCGAAGCCCATTTATTCCTACATTTTTTCAATTTATTCGGTGATGGATCCTGATCAACCTGTCTGTTATAGAGTCTCTGCCTTGGGGGACAACTTCCGAATATACTTGAGATATTATGTTACTTTCCGTTTCCTGATGCGAGGAATATTAATATTCAAAACCGAACAATATTCTTTGAAAACAATTATTATCTTATAGTTGAACCTTTCTGCAGAATCTAACATATTTTGCAAGGTAAATATGTGCCTTATTTCATTTAATTGAAAATATCGAGGACAGGAAAACTTCAAATGCAATATTTTAATATTCTAAATGTTGCAATTTACGCGCAAATACCTTTCTTATTATAATTAAAATATTCAGCTAACAAGACATTTGAAAATATACAAATACGTAATAAATAAATTCTTCGCTGCCGTTTTAATTTTGGATTCACTCCAAAAAAAGCAAATTATATAGTCGGCAAATATGCTTAAACTGTTGTAGATTCCTTGAATGTTTTCTGTTTAACTTGTCTGACGTACAATTTATGCAATAACACGCCAACCTTGTTGTAAATGAGTAAATAGTAAAAATTATTCCAAGAAAATTTACATGGAAATGTCAATATCGATTTTCTTTTTGCGCAAGAAAATTGCGAAATTGTAATTTCAAACTGTTAACAAAATACTGAAGATTTGAGTGACAGCTTTCAAGTGTAAAATTAAATTCTTTGGATTTGAATTTATTTTATTTACGGAATTTCTCTTTTTTTGTAAAATTATGGATGAATTCTTCCGAGAATTCATTAAACACATTTATATTTCATATGAATGGTTTCAAATAAAATCTGATGATTTGCATAAATTTGAATATCATTACAAGAATACCTTGACCGAAATTCTTAGCAACACAATAACTTTGATTTTTTTTTCAAAGTCGAGAATTTAAATTTGTGTTGATATCGCAGCATTTTACATAATCTTTGATTCCACCATGACACAGCATATTTACAACTTACTAAATCATGTTAACAGATAAGAATGCAGTTGGACCTCAAAATTTGAATATGATCGTGTTTCTCATGTTTGTCTATTTTAAGCTCAAGAAATACTGTAAAAGTTACAATATGTTATGAAATACATGTTAGATGTTGCAATATGTTATGAAATACATGTTATGTTCTTTATCAAATCATGAGTTACCTGCATGTTTAGAAACATCTTGAATTGCATCTGAACATGAAATCGTGTATGTTAACATTCAAAAGAAGCTTATCTTCAAATCAAAGATTTACATAATTACACTTAATAATGATGCATTTGCGTTATCTTCACGATTGATGATTTTCTCAATCATAAGCTTTCAAAACAGAATCAAATTTATTATTCTAACCTTTTCTATTAGATAATCAACAAATTTAAACTCTTAACCTATAAAAATTTTCATTTAGATTCAGAATTGATAAGGATATTTTTAGTTCAATTAATACGAGTGTAATTAAAATTCATTTAGCGTTCTACTATACAATAAAAGTTCGACATGTGTACTCACATGTAAGCTTGTAATGCTATAATGAACTATTGTTTATCGTAAGCTTGACCTTGGCATCGACCCAGCCAATTGCATTTACCAACTCATATCTTCATCTTTGTCCAGACGACACAAAGCTGGAATCCATTAAGTGCATGATGTAGTTAGTACTGACTAGAGTTAGTGCAAGAGAATACAGAATAAATTGATTAGTTCTATCCAGCTCTATAGAATCTGCTTGGAATGAATGAACAGACCCTAGAAATTCATTATGTAATCGAAATGTAAATTGAGATTATCTACTACTGTCGTTCGAATTCAATGTGAATGAGTTTGATTGACGGGAATGTGGTCAAGTTTACAACGGGAACTTCATTTTGTCTTTTGAATTACGCATTAATTGTAAAGTGAATTTATTTTATTTTTTACATGTATACATATACATTCGCATTAGAAACCGAATTATGAGACTAAGTTAAATTTGTATCGCCGACCAAGATGTTGTCCCAACATTGCCGCAAGGGCACGTATGGCACATTGCAACCCAAAATTGATTCAACATCGATGGGATTTGAGACAGTGGGAACAAGCAACTATATAGCTATGTTTCTATAAAATTACTAGCCAAATTTCTCTATCAATGACTCACCGTCTACTTACCCTCAAAAGTATGTATTTTAAAATATAGAAAGAATCCTAATTTGGTTGGTTTTGCGATTTGAAAATTTTTAGTCGTATGAAAGTTTAATTTGCAACTTCGCTAAAGCTTTTTATTTTTGTAGCATAGAAGGCTCTTTGAATTCGAATCGATAGCGACCTCAAAGCAATAAGAAAATGGAAGGGACAGTCCCTTACAAAGCATATATGGAGAGATGAGAGCAAAAACATATAAATAAATGGACGAGCAACGAGAATCTGTGTACTCGTCTATGTGGGAAGCCAATTTAACACATAAATAACTTATAACTGGTACGAGTGAGCTCTCTTGGATTCTCTTTCGTGCCGTAACGTCAAAGTTGATCTTGGCTCATGTTTCAAGTACAACAATGCAGTAGGAAAAGTTGACCTAGGGAGGCTTTATTTTAAACAGTTTCAATATCACACTTTGTTTCATTTTTGTGTATCGGATGTATTTTTTTCTTCTATTGTGCTTCTAGTAATTAAAATTACTTATGTAATAAATAATAATAATAAGACCTTAAGCAATAATAAAATAATAAAAGACTAAATAATTAAGCTAAGAATAACATTAAGATATAAATGCAATAAAACCCAATTAGACATTAAGCAATTAGACCTTAGGTAATTAGAATTTGGTTAGTATAAATATCCTCGAAAAGGCCTTGAAATCTCAGAAAATAATCGCCACTAAAGAAGGGAGCAACTTACTCCCGAAATATATATTTGTCGAAAAAACAAAATAATAGCGTTTAATTGGAAAATATGAAAACATTGTCTGGAAGCGCTAAACATGGGAAAATACACAGAGTACAACAGGACAACCGAGTCTGATCCCGTTTTTTACAATTTTCTGAAAATGAAGAAGGCCCAGGGAAGAATGAGCGAGGATATCAAATTTTTAAATAAGTGCCTTAAGTTTAAGTTAGTGCCTAAGAGTCATAGGATTAGAGCGACGATCAAGTTACCAGGTGCGGGAAAAAGAAAAGCAGAGATGGAAAGGAATCTGATAAAGGACAGTTTAAACCGACTTTATGCAAAACAATCGGAAGTAACACTACAAGCGTACAATTTACACCTAAAATTAGCAAAAGGTTTGAATGGCACAAAAGGAAGCATGACCGATTTAGTGGATAAAGTACAACGAGCATTTGAGTGCGAGAAAGCGAAGAAGAACAAGATCCTATCACAGAAGTTCGAGTCACTGGTTGGAGGACAAAACATCGTGAAGAAGGAATTATCTAAAGTTGAAAACATCCCGGATTTTGTGGTCAACATGTGATCGGATGTCTTCACGGAGGAGCAATTGAGACTACTAAATATGGGGCTCAATTGTGATGGACATGGAAGCAGCAATAAAGTTTCTTCCAAGAGATAACAAGGAGTTTGTTAGGTAAAGAACAGCGAACTTGTTAAAGAAGAAATCAAATGTCACAAGAAAAGACAACAAGCAAGAAATGGAGACACTCAAACAGCCAAACCAAAAACCAGTGTTTTATTTACAAGCCGAAAAAGGAAACAAAATAGTTATAATAGAAAAAGAAAAAGATGCAACCTCGTGTTAGAAAAACTAAATAACGGCGAATATTTTGAATTAAGGAAGGATCCACTTCCTGGAAGTATCAAACGGGTGGAAAGAGCCCTAAAAGAATGCAAGGACATATTGGGTGAAAAGACAAACTTGAGAGTGAGCAACTCCGTACTTTCAAGAATTAAATGCCAACCTAAGATCCACAAGAAGGAAATGGAGATGAGAGAAATCATAACATCAACAAATGCTCCAACATCCAAATTAGCAAAGTGGCTACTGCAGGAATTTCAACATATGGGGATTTCGACCAACAAAAACTCCGTCAAAAACCGAGATGAATTAATTAAAAAGCTTATGGAGTACAATCATTTACAAAGTGAGGATAAAATGGTGTCTTTTGACGTCAAGGCTCTGTTCCCAAGTGTACCAGTGAAGCAAGCTCTCACGCTCTTGGAAGATCAACTTATTTCAAAAGACTTAACCGTGGAAGGAAAAAGAAAAGCAAGAAAAATCATAAAGCTGACAACTCTGTGCATGTCGGAAAATTATTTCACATTCAGAGGAAAGTACTACAAGCAAAAGTCTGGAGCACCGATGGGTAATCCTCTGTCACCGTTTTTAAGCGAGATTTTTATGTCCTGCATTGAAAAAATAATGGAGCGAGATGGCATAATGCCCAAACTTTGGGTCCGATATGTAGACGATATTTTCGCCATAGTAAATGAAAAAGAACTAAATGAATTGCCGCCGAAATTAAATAACATCCACAAAAACATCAATTTTACAATTGAGGAAGAAACGAATAGCGAATTACCTTTCCTCGGTTTGAAAATTATGAGGGTCAGTGGAAAATTAGAATTGGACATATACCGAAAAAATACAAGCACTCAAAGGACCGTACCAAGAACATCAAATCATGCATACTCACAAAAAATGGCATCTTTCCGAGCATGGATACATAGGATGCTGTCAGGACCACAGAGTATAGAAAACCGGATGAAGGAAGCAAGTTATATCCTAGATACAGCAAAGAAAAACGGATATGAAGCAGGGATGATCTCAGTAATGATTAAGAAAATTGAACAAAGGAGAGCACGAGATAGCTTTACTACGCTCTACACGCAAAATAGAAGGCAACAACAAAGAGAACAACAAAGAGCAGTGGTCGTAAACTCAGAACTAACCAGAGACTTCAGCAGATTACTCAAGCAAGTTGAAATACAGCTAATTTCAAGCAGCGTCCAGTTTCAACTTAAAAGCAGGTTCACAAATACAAAGGATAGCAAGAAGAAAGATGAAAAGTGCGGTGTACTCGTATACAGAATTAAATGCAAAAACTGTGATAAAGCATACGTTGGACAAACAAAACGATCGGTTAAAATAAGATTCGGGGAGCACACTAAAGAGGCACAATCGGCGATAAAGCGAGGAACCACGAGCAACGTTAAATCTTCAGTAGCGAAACACATTTGCAAAGGACATCAAATAGAATGGGACGACATAACGGTAGTGAAGGAAGTAAGAAACATGCGAAAACTGGACGTGTACGAATCATTATGGATCATGAGGCAGCCAATCGAAACGAGACTCAACGATGACCTAGGAAATGGATACTCTAGGCTCTTGGATATGGTGAAATAGTGTTAGATTTTTTTTTCTTCTATTGTACTAATAATAATTAAAACTACTCAGGTGATAAATAATAATAATTAGACCTTAAGCAATAATAAAATAATAAAAGACTAAATAATTAAGCTAAGGATAACATTAAGATACAAATGTAATAAAACCCAATAGCAATTAGACCTAAAGCAATTAGACATTAAGCAATTAGACCTTAGGTAATTAGAATTTGGTTACTATAAATATCTTCGAAAAGTCCTTGAAATCTCAGAAAATAATTGACACTGAAGAAGGGAGCAACTTACTCCCGAAATATATATTTTTCGAAAAAACAAAATAATAGCGTTTAATTGGAAAATATTAAAACACAGGATATATTATATAGATTATAGCCGAAAAGATTTTATAATTAAGATGGCAGATAAGATTTACTAATAATGATTTTGAAAACACAGCTCAATGAAAGCCTTAACTCCGCCAAAGTCATGTCCCAAGCCCGGTTAAAATAGGAGCAGTGAGGCTATTTAAAATTCTATTAAAAAAAAACTCAGTTTCTCTTTTCTACAAAAGATTGGATTCTGTTTTTCCAAATTCAAAAGCGTCTACAAACCAAATCAAATTTAATATAAAATAAAATCAAAAAATTTAATACTCCACATTTTTCTTTAAATTTAAGCAATATTCAATCAAAAAACTTGTCACAAACGACACAAAATTTTATAGATCGAAAATTACTAGATATGATTCATTAATTGGAATAAGGAGAAAAGATTATTCAAAAATCAAATATAACACAGAGGGCACAGCAAAATTTTGAAAATTTAAAAGAGTGAACATAATTCTAATGAAATTTAATGAAAAAAATTGTACCTTATTTTAATACAATCCCATAGCAATATATGTAACCTAGACTTTGAAGCTTAACTCTTGTTCTAGTAGAATTCCCTGGCAGCTATCTCATCCATCTGATTATATTTATAATATTTCTAATAAGAGGCATCATCATCAAATTAAACTTCTTACTTACTTACTTCTCAAAAATCTTTAAACATGATATAATTTTTATTTGTAATTAAAAATTTAATATAAAATTATTTTAATAATAAAATTATTTTTGAATTATATCTATTATTAATAATAAATAAAAAAAAATTCTAAATAATTTATTAAATTTTAGTTTAAATTTTTATATACAGATATTTATAATAAAAAAAATTAAATAAAAATTACAATAAAAAATTTGATGACGGCTCCTCATTTGCAACGCAATTTAGAACAAAAGTTGCAGTTTTCTCTCGTCGGAAAGAAATCACCGTTGCCGCCAGGCATGGAAGAGGCTCGTCGCGATGCGGAAAGATTGTTTGAAACGGAGTCACATTGCAAAGTTTGAGCGGGGAATCTCGATTGGATTTCATAAGACGGGGATCAACAGGTGGACAACCGTGCGAGATAGTTTTTGTTTTGCAGCGTGAAATTTTCTGGGTCATTAATTGATTACCACATACGCAATTACCGGTGGGAAAGTGCATGAGCATTGTTAATTGTTAGTGTGGGCTCCCGTGGATTTATTGAATGTTCGCGGAGGGAAGTAAAGTGTGTGGCGAGAGACGAAGACAACGAGCGGCAGCAACAGCCGCCCAATAATTCCAAACTTCAACTTGAATGCAGCCGCAATTCTCGTTTTCTTCGAGAAAAGTGAGTGTTGTGGTGTTCGAAAACAATTTGGTATGACGAATTTGTCGGAGTCGTAATCGTCCGGAATCGACACGATGTATTTCATAGATATTCTCGTTGTCCACATTGCACAAGCAATCGATATCGCTTTGACAACGGAGTCTCGTGAAAAATTGAGCAGGAATTGGTTACGGAAGGCGAAGAACTCTTCGATCAAAGAGCCCCATATACCTCATTGAGTGCGAAGAGTTTTGCGTGATTGTATTGTTTACTGGGTAGTCACTATGTACCCGTGTGCATAATAACGACCGTGGAACGGCAACGGCATGCGTTTAGATATTAATAAAACATACTTGTTTGCTTAATTGGGAAATTCCGTGAAAACCCTTGCCATCGGTTTCCTGCAAGTTCACTAGCAAAACAACGCATGTGAAAGTTTGCCGCGTCATTGCGTAAGCGAATATCGCAGGGAAGAAGCAAAAGAAAATTGTTAAAATTTGTGTGCGTGTCTGTTGGTCACTGAGTTGATTAAAGCGCCAGATAAAGCACCCCACTAAACATAGGAATTTCGCGCCCTGTTGCCATGCAAAAGTGAAAATATATATTTTTCATCTATGAACTTGTCATGAAATTTGCTATAAATGCAACATCACCAAATTACGTTACGTTAAAGTGAAATTATGTATATAGTGATTCAATTTGTTGTCAATCATGTTTGGAGATTAAATGTTTGTGTTGCGGATTATTTTCCAGTTGCCATAGCTTAAACAACAAAAGTAAAGATTAACTGCGCGCGTTTTGAGCGGATATAAATATTCCCTTTTGAGAGAAACCAGCTACGGGCATCGTGAATTAAAAGGCGGTGTAGTGAAGTAGCAATTAATGCGTTAATAATTAATAGTGCGTCCATTGTGGATAAAACTTGACCACGTGTCCGACCAGGACTGCTGCTATAGTTGTTTTGTTTCCATCACCTACAAGCTCGGAAAGCATTGAGACTAGATACAATTGAAAATTAGAGATAGATCAGTTATACGTTCGATCTTTTCATTTAGATGGAACCCTGACCAGGTATGGGACGCGCCACGTTGGCGGGGCCCTCCACTCATGCGATAGCCATCGGGTGAGCTTTACTCCTTCTCTTTGCGTTGCAGGTGCTCTTGCAGGGTAGAGTGGCCTTCCGCTTGAGTTTCATATTTATATTAAAGTGTAATGTGATTTAATCATATAAGACTTTATCACAAATTTGAAACGTTCATATTTTCCATTTAAAGGAACAATTCGTGCGAATTATTTTTGTATGAGTTTTTCATTTAAATGGAAAATATATGGCCACGTCTACAATGGATCTTGATCCGGATGGAGGATGCCCCACTCTTATTTGGGGACCATAAGTACACATAGTAAAGACGAAATCCTCTCGAGTCTTGCTCGCGTTCTCCAAGCCGTCAGTCGTTTGCTTTGGGAAAACGCATCCTTCCAGTAGGTTACCTGGGCCTCTGTGGATCCGAATACTACGAGCAAGTAATTCGGTAATGCTAAATTTTTTTTGTAGTGGATCCTTGTGCTGGGGAAAGAACCCGCCCACGACACCGCAATGCTAGCCTGCCAGCGCATTCACGCGTCCTCAGACAAGGCCAATTTCGGCGAGCACCAACATCTTCGCTCGCCGAGGTAGCAGACTATCGCTGCAGTCCTTTAGGGACATTAATATCCATACAATTCACTACAAACTAGGTCAAATAAGTTAACTATTAAAATAAAAACGGAATGAATTAATAAAGTTAATGTAAATTCGTTTCAAATGGATTTATTATATTTCTGAATTTAATGTTCAAACATAAAATTTTGTTTACACGCATAAAATTTTAAACTTTGGCCCCAAATGCGCTTACAACACTTAACCATTTTCACAACGCCCTTGTTCTTTGCATAAAATATTATTTACTTTTGCTGGCAGCCATCTTATACTCTTTGCTGGGAACTGAGCTCTCTCTCTGTCGGTGGGGATATTTTTAAGGAAGTCATCTTGCGTGTAGCCCCTTAATTTTTTATTGCTCTGAGATTGCTACTCACACATCCAAGTAGAATTCAGCCAGCTGTCATCTAAATCTCAAACATACAGCCATGAATATGTCTCTACTCGAGTGTGAGTCCAACTCAGCTTAGACTAATGGATATGATTTAGGGAGTAATAGTTGTTAATTCGTAAAAACTAGTGGGCGATTGATTGACGACTGGTGAGTTCTAAATAAAATTTAGACACCTGCGAATTGCTTCCATCTTGTTCTTTGATAAACGACCATCAACCACAAGAGGGTAAGCTGGCAGAATAAATAACAATACTACACAAAAGTTATCCAGACCTGTTCGGTCTACAACTCGAGACACTGAATAGGACTATAAGCGGAGTCGAAAGGGTGCAGCGGTGAAATATACAACTCCAGATGTTTATCGGCCACTAGTTAGGATCTAGAGATTCATCACACGGGGTTATTTTACAAATTGAATTCACTCCTTTTTTAAATTTTGAGTTTGAGCATCATGCTTCGGTCTCTTAGAGTGTCAATTTATTCGGCGCCAAACATTTTTATTTATACAATGCCGGCAGGGTCCTGAACAAAATGTTGGTACATTTCGAGTCAATCCTCCACTTTCAACATTAAAGCGATAACCGGACTTGGTTACGTCTTAACACTTGAGATCAAGGACTAGAACGATAGTCACAAGGTCGTTAACACCGCAGGACCGAACCCTCAAGGGATTATCGCCAATAATCACAGCACCCGTCTTGTTTTGTTTTACGCGGATAAATTAAAAAATAAAGCTTCCACTTTTAGTCACCCAAATCTGAATCAAATCCGAATCAAAATCAAGACTCCTGCAATTCTTTCCCCCAAATTACGGCTGCCGTACCGGGGTAACGCAACCGAAGGCCAATACACTTCGTTGCCGTTCCTCACATATCTTTTCACTTCCGACACATGCAACGATTTCCATCTGCATATATGGCGATTTGCATATAGCCATAATAACGTTTAGTTATATGCAAATCGTCATACACACGGAACCAATTGATTTTGACAAAATAAAAAAGGGTTTTCCTGCGCCCGGAGGAATTTGAACTCAGAGTCCTAGCAGAACCCTCGATTGAGAGTCCACGGCACTTGCATCGGAGTCACCTTCTGATAATCTCCCACTCAGCAAATAAACAGGATCAAATGTGCAAGACATCTGAATGCTTGCGTTAATAGTTTTTTAATGGGCAATGCTATGAAATTGTGTCAGTAGGGAGGCAAAAATAAATTTTGGTTATTATAATAATGAATAAAATTTTGTTAGTGCGAAATAAAGAAGGAAATTTTGTTAGCAGGAAGGGAGGACTGCGATTTTTTTAAGTAAAAGGAATATTATAAAATGAAATCTTGTTAATGGGAAGTAAGAATGAAACTTTGTTAGTGGGAAAATTAAGATTATTTTTTTTCTTTTTTGTACTTAAAAATACGATAGGAAGGGTAAAATTAATATGACGGGAAATAAAAAAATAGATGTAAATGATTAAATGTTCTTATGAAAAAAATAAATATAAGAAAAAGGTTTGTGTGCCCAAAAGAAGAAGGTTTTATGCCTTGTCGAAAACCCCCAGTGTACTGGTGGCCAACTGAAATCGCTGAAAAGCGAAGGGAGTGCCACAAGCTTCGACTTGAGGCTCAACGGGCGCGGAACCGTGACGAGGCATGCAACCGGGTGGCAGCATATATAGTAAGTCGACCAGGAAATGCCTTCGGAAATGGATTAACGATAGCAAGGCTGGATGCTGGCAAGACTTAGTGGATAATGTGAACACTGATCCGAGGGGCCTTGGCTATATGCTAGTTTTGGGGAAGCTTGGCAACCTACGGAAGCTTTGCATACATGATGCGGGAAGGATGGACGAGATAGTGCGGGGACTCTTCCCCGTCCATCCTGTCCGTGTTGACACTGTCCATAGTGAAACAGCAGTCGAGTGTCCGCTCTTCACACAGCCGGAACTGGAGGAGGCGGTCCTTTCATTGAAAGCGAGGAATGCTCCAGGTCCAAATGGTGTTCCGGCTGAGGTGTTGCGGCTCCTCTATCACCATTGTCCTGATTTGCTGCTCAGCACATTCAACGTTTGCCTACGGGACGGGGTTTTCCCGGTACGATGGAAGGTGGCGAGGCTCGTGCTGATCAGTAAGGGGAAGGGAAATCCCGAATCGCCGTCTGCATACCGCCCGTTGACCATGCTTGACACGGCTGGGAAATGCTAGACAAACTCACCAAGAGAAGACTCACTGACGCGGTTCGTGCTGGGGACCTATCTCCTCAGCAGTACAGCTTTAGAGCAGGACGTTCTACCATTGATGCGATTGCAGAGGTGGTGAACGCAGTCCAAAAGGCAGAGGCATATAGTCGCACCAAGCGACGGATCGTCCTGTTGGTGAAACTCGACGTCAGGAACGTCTTCAACTCCGCTATATGGGTAGATATTCTGGATACGCTGGAAAACCCTTTTCAAGTTCCAGAATATCTAATGCGGCTTTTGAGGCACTACCTAAAAGACCGAAGTCTGCTGTACGACATGACACACGGCCAACGAAGGATGGCGGTTACACCGGGTGTTGCCCAGGGATCTATCCTTGGTCCAGACCTGTGGAACGTGCCTTACGATGGGCGACTGAGACTCGAGATGCCAGTAAAGCTGCGCTTGATCGGCTATGCGGATGATTTTGCGGCTCTGATCGCTGGACGCACCGTTGAACAAGCACACCTTAGGCTAGGTATGCTAATGCACCGAGTGAGAGATTGGATGACTGCTCGCGGGCTCAGTTTAGCACTGGAGAAAACCGAAGTGGTCATCTTGACAAAAAAGAGAATCCCTAGAGTAATGATGATCAGTATTGGAGACTTGCGAATACCTCGGGCTACTGATCGACTCGAAGATGAGTTTCTCTGAGCAAATCAGGGCAATGGCTGAGAAGGCTGCTTCGGGAGTATCGGCTCTGAATCGACTTATGGCCAACGTAGGGGGACCCAGCCCATCAAGAAGACGCCTCTTGATGAGTGCTGTAGGGTCAGAGCTACTGAACAGAGCAGAGGTATGAGGCGACGCTTTCAGTGAAGAGGTTTACCGAAAATGCCTGGCACAGGTACAGAGAAGAGGAGCGCTGAGGATTGCATCTTCGTACCCGACAGTCTCTGATTCGGCAGCGAAAGGCATTGCAGGCGGGATACCTGTCGGCCTCCTTGCTAGAGAGCGCCGCTCTATTTATCTGCGTCGCAACGAGGATGCGAGGGATATGGTTCTCTGCGAAGAGAGACAGCGCTCACTTAACGATTGGCAGCAGTCTTGGGTGAATTGCATGAAGGGAAGGTGGACTGCGCGCCTCATCCCGGAGTTGAGACAGTGGCTAAATCGAAGGCATGGTGAGACTGACTTCTATCTGACCCAGCTTTTGAGCGGGCATGGGTGTTTTCAGTCTTACCTGTACAAGATTGGTAAGTCACGGTCCCCCGATTGTCGGTATTGCCCAGGAGAGGAAGACAATGCCTGCCATACACTTTTTGCGTGTACAAAATGGAGCAGGCTGCGAAGAGCCCTCTAAAGGGAGACGGGAGAGCTAACCCCAGATAATATAGTCGCGGTGATGCTCGAATCGGTTGACAAATGGAACCAGGTGGTACATTATGTTCGGGCAGTCCTAAAAGATAAAAGGGACTCACAGCAGCCGGGGGTATTGGGGCTGGGAGATCGCTTGTCTGGCACTTCCTCTTCCCATCTCCCCTTCCGATAGAAGAGGGATCCCGCCGCTTGAAGGCACCTCACGGGGTAATAAAATGAGACCTAGCCCGAAGTAATGTGTCAAACGGTTCCAGGCTAGGTTCTCAGGTTGACAGGGGAGCTGTTTAGTGGGTAGTCTAGTTGCCTTCTTGCGAACATGGGAGTCACACACTCTGTGCGTGAATGGGCATTCACCTCCCTACCACAAAAAAGGCATTTGAAGCATCGAAGAGGCGTGGCTCGTCGCCGTGTTCTGCAAATGACCCACGGGAACCGTTCGGCTGTAAGCCGAAGATCCCTGGTTCGAGTTTCGTTGGTGACAGTGAGATTTTGTCCAAGTGATTCTTCGGACAGACTATAAGCGCGTTCACTTGTATTACATTCTGGTTTAAAATCAGACGGACGGGCACATGGCCAAAGCGTGGTCCTCAGCATATCACCTTCCCGAGTGCCGAAACATTCAATCAAGATAATGAGATACTCTAAGCGAAGGCCCGAAAGGGGCTGTAGTGCTGAAGAAAAAAATCCAAGATATAGTTTTAGTTAGCAATTCAAAATTGATTCTTCGCCAACAAAAAAGTATAAGAAATAAAATATTTACTTCACGGCGCAAACTAACTTATGGTTTCGGAGACCGGTGAAGAATGACTTGGGGAGCTATACACATTCTTTTACGAAGTTATTAGGTGTGCTAATTTGAACCCCGAAGATTGAAAAAGTAAAAGCTCCCCAGCGAACTTGAGAAGTAGAACGCAAAGGAAACGTCCAGTCGGGAAACCAAGGAAAGGATGGGAAGGTTCAATAGAAGTTGACAGTAAATTCATGCTAGGGCTTTCTAATTGACGAATGAAGTCGAAGAATCGTGACGATTGGAGGTGACTACTACTGGAGGCGAACGTCCGACTTGGAACTATGACATGGATGGTTAGCACAGTAATACTCGTATATCCCCTAACAACTGAACCGATCGCCTGAGGTTAATATTAAAGTCATTTCCATGCGATGTGAAATTTTCTATATTCCTTCATTTCCTCAAACGATATTCATAAGATCCACACAAACTCGAGCATGTCAAAAACAATATGCAAGGCATTAATAATATTCAATTACTTATATAACGCATGGTTTTAAATCTTAAATATCCTCTTAAGCACCCCAAAAAGCCGATTAGAAAAATGATTTACAGGAAACAGGAGAAACATCTTCGAACGAGCAAAGACAGGAATGGGAAGCAACGATGAAAATTCCATTCACGAGAAGTATATCGAGTTACCAGTTCAACTTCTTCCAAGATAAATATTCTTCGCTGACAATAAATTGAATTTTATTTTCATATTTCTTGGAATATGGCTGAGATACAGCCCCACGTTTGAAATTCCGTAGAAGCTTACATCTTAAATCATGAGAATTAGAAAATATATCATAAGAGAATTAGGGAAATAGCATATTAAGCCACACAGAGGCATGTAAATCATCATTAGTGAAATAAGATTGGGTGAATTTGTTTACTCAGAACCGATTAATATAATTTGATATTATGAGTGAAACGAAAATTGAGTAAGGAAATCGATTGCGTGACAATATCGCATAGATGTTCTCGTAATTAGATTTAGCGACACTTTAACTTAGCAATGGTTGTTAGATAATGATATAATTTGTAACCTTGCCAGACAGAATCAACGACTGCTAGACATTGTTCATTGTTCGAGGAATTTCGCCGATTAAAAGTTCTATTTTAAATACCTTGAAGTGTAGTATGGTATGATTAATAATTACGGAACAAGAATTTCAAACTTTTCCTTTGCTAGGTGTACAAAAATTGCTGAACCTTCATTGCTTGTTTTTATTGAAAAAGTTAATTTTACGAAAAAGTTAGCAGTGGAATTTAATTTGATTGAAGTTCTGAGAAGCGCAAAAAGCTTTTGTTAAATCTTTTTCTCTCGTTAGGAGCTATTCAAACAAACAGGTTGACGACAAAATGGCAATTAATTTTAAACGAGGTAGGCAGTTGTTCATTTCTCGTGAATTTATTTTTATTCCTGGAAATGAGGATAATAGGAAACATGAGGCTCGTTACTTATTTATGAAACACTCGTTACTGCTAAAATTTGGTATTGGCAAGCACCGGAAGGAAATTACATGCGTTAACTGTAATTTTAGAGCTTTTATCATGTCCTAGAAAATTTATTTGCAAGAGGAATGGGTGGTTGATTAAACATAAAAATTAATTTATCGTGATTTAATATTAACACACTATATGCGGAGCGGGTAATATAATCTGCTGTGGCAACTTTCGCTTATTAGCCGATCGGGAATTTTTACCCATTCAAGCAGAACTTACGTAAACCGTCAGGAAATTAACTTTATTTCTTTTTTCCACATTAAACTCGATGTAATCGCTTGTTAAGGTTTGCCATAGTAAATCCAGTGAAACCGAGCGATGCACTTTATAAATTCTAGAGAAGATCTAAAACCACCAACGCTGCAGATCTCACGCATTATCTTGTAATTCATTTTATTGTAGTCACGGGACACTTTCACACGGGATCCTACAAGCAACACCCTTGCGAGCTAAAAGTAACGTTTATCCCGCTAACCAGACTGAAGAAGAATTGGTAACGTAATTTTTTGGAATTAAATATTTTCGATTGAAATTTCTTGGCACATGTAACGGCTAGGCTAAGTAGATTCTAAGCGGAATGACCAGACTGCGACCTCAGAAGGAAATTTCAATATCGCCGATCCAGGAGGGACAATGCAGATACCTAATTAGCATAAGCAGCGTGATGCCAAATCATAGTGCCTCTATACAAGTACAACTGTGCGTACAAAAGCTTCGAATATTAATTGAGGACTCTGATCAGAATTTGGGATTGCTGGCAATGTCCAGGATTTTAAAAAAATTCATCCTGAAAGTGTTCAAGCTCACATGGACCTTATTTTAGCCAGTCTTGATTACAAAGATGAATCAATCCAATTACATGCGTTAACTGTAATTTTAGAGCTTTTATCATGTCCTAGAAAATTTATTTGCAAGAGGAATGGGTGGTTGATTAAACATAAAAATTAATTTATCGTGATTTAATATTAACACACTATATGCGGAGCGGGTAATATAATCTGCTGTGGCAACTTTCGCTTATTAGCCGATCGGGAATTTTTACCCATTCAAGCAGAACTTACGTAAACCGTCAGGAAATTAACTTTATTTCTTTTTTCCACATTAAACTCGATGTAATCGCTTGTTAAGGTTTGCCATAGTAAATCCAGTGAAACCGAGCGATGCACTTTATAAATTCTAGAGAAGATCTAAAACCACCAACGCTGCAGATCTCACGCATTATCTTGTAATTCATTTTATTGTAGTCACGGGACACTTTCACACGGGATCCTACAAGCAACACCCTTGCGAGCTAAAAGTAACGTTTATCCCGCTAACCAGACTGAAGAAGAATTGGTAACGTAATTTTTTGGAATTAAATATTTTCGATTGAAATTTCTTGGCACATGTAACGGCTAGGCTAAGTAGATTCTAAGCGGAATGACCAGACTGTGACCTCAGAAGGAAATTTCAATATCGCCGATCCAGGAGGGACAATGCAGATACCTAATTAGCATAAGCAGCGTGATGCCAAATCATAGTGCCTCTATACAAGTACAACTGTGCGTACAAAAGCTTCGAATATTAATTGAGGACTCTGATCAGAATTTGGGATTGCTGGCAATGTCCAGGATTTTAAAAAAATTCATCCTGAAAGTGTTCAAGCTCACATGGACCTTATTTTAGCCAGTCTTGATTACAAAGATGAATCAATCCAATTACGTGCTTTAGATTTATTGTATGAAGGAAATTGAAGAAAATAATGAACATTCTTTTTCTTCGCGAAGCGAGCCTAAGAGAATATCGTTTGCCAAATCATGGAATCAATCAGTGAGGGAACCAACCACAAAACCGCCAGAGGAGCCTGAATGTATCGATCCAGTGTATTTAAGAACAATCAAAGATAAAGAAAATTCAAGTTCAGCGGCAATTGAAACATCTCCAAAATCAAATGCATCGATACCATTGTTTTCGAACCCTCCCAACCACACTCTATAAGGAATATCAACGTATTGAACATAAGGTTCGCCCACGTCCTGTCTATCGGCCACTAGAAGATTATTTGAACTCGGCAAGTTATATTAACTGTTTGCAGCATTTTGATGATGAGACCAGAAGAATTCGTACCTCAGCTAACACACTCTCACGAAAAATTCATCAACCTACGTCCAGTCGTGCACGTGGTGTTACACTGTTCCCGGTGACAAGACCTGAACCAGTCTCATCAATGGTTCTCAATGCTTACATTTCTCGTGCGACGAATCCTTGGAGACCATTCGCCAACGAATTCAGCAGAAGCTTGGATCCAATCACTGGCAGATGCATTGACACATTATGTCAAATGATTAAAATTAACGGAAGCATTCGGTTTGTATATGCTTTGCTGTATGCACTTATTCCGAATTGTTCAATATAAAATGGTCATTTTAAAACGTGATGTTCAAATTTGGTGTCGTACTTGTCTAGGCTTGGCGAATCCAATGGCAGAAAATTACAATAAAAGCTTTTCAGATTGTTCGTTTGTATCCCCGTGAAAATATTGTTCCGCATTGCTAGAATTGTTAATAAATGTCTATTTACTTTCTTCTTGTTGAAAAAAATTTAGGCGTTTAATTCAAAATACTGATTCTTCTTCGGTTGAATCAAATAAAAAAGGTTACTGATGCAGAAGATCGCGATGAATCGTACTCACGTAAATTTCCTAGTGATGAGGATAGTGATGGAAACGCCGTGAGTAAAAACGAAAACCCGACTGCTGGGTTTGCTCACGGTGAAATAGGTAACAAATAAGAACCGGAATATCTTAATCAAAGTCAAGATCAATCGAAAATAAAATCATCAAATAAAATAGAATTCGTCAGGCCCTATGTAGACGAAGAAAGATCTTCAGATGTAATTATTGGCAGCAACGAAGATGAATCAAAAACGGAAAAGAATGTAAACAATTCTAGTGCAATAAAGCAATAAGCAATAAAGTTTGAACGACGCCATATGAATTTTTTTCAAGATGGTGCAACCCAAAACGCAAGTGTACCACTCAGAAAATTTTACTTCTATCAATAAAGGAGCATTACCCTGGGATAATGTATCTCATTGGTAATATTTTTTGGGACCATTCAACCCCACCGGGTAGATTCAAAATGGAAACATGGATTTACATTTAGCCAATAAATTTATTAATTCGTAGTTTTTTTACTTGTATAAAGATGTATTTTGTTTTATGAGTAAAATTTACCAAAACATTCATAGTCGTAACAGGGTTTTGCACATTGAACATTCGAAAACTGTTTGCTTCTCTTTATTAATAGGTGAACATAATTTACAGCTCTTTACCAGCATATGATCTCCAACATTCAGCAGCATCTTTGCTCGTTCGGACCTCGGGCCACTCCCACTAGTTTCCGGAAGGGCAAGAGCCTTCCTTATGCAATCATTTGTTCCGCTAGCGGCAATAAAAAGTGTTTCAGCTGTGTTTTCTTGTGCATAATTTCCTGGTGCAGAACATGAGCGTTAACAACTGCCGTCATCAGAAGATTGAAGAAAACTTTTTGCAATCATTTAGTTGATGTTCTATTGAAATCATAAGTTCGGATTTTTTGATCCGCTAGATCTACACCTCCCATCATTTTGTTATGAAAGGCTAATGCTTTCGGACAATCAACGTGAATTCGACTTCCTTCTTTTTGCGTTCTCAAGAATGTGGTGTTTGTAGGTTTGTGGCAGTTACTCAAAAGCATAACTTCTCGCAAATTTTTCCATTTGGCTACCATAATTCCCTCTGAGCAGATTCGAAACACGGTGTAGTAATCGAGCAGTTGCCTAGACAAACTGCTCGATAAATGTTTGTGGCGAAAACGCCATTTTCCGTACTACAACCCGCCACTACCATCACTATAATTATCAGAAGAATTGCTTCCCAACGAAAAAATTTATAAAAAAAAAAAATTAGATAAAAATTTAAAAAAAAAAGTTGATGACGATAACCCATTTGCGATGCAATTTCGCAAGAATTTCAGTTTTATTTCGTCGAGAAATCCACCGTTGCCGCAATGCAAGGGGCTCGTCGAAAAAGCCACCGTTGACGCCGTGTGGGAGTCTCGTCGAGATAAGCAAAGATATTGCTTCGAAGGGCGACGTGTGGACTTTCTCGACTTTCCGTGTGGCTCGGTCTGGGATTTCTTTCGGATAAATAATTCTGATGAAGTGAACTGGTTGTTCTTGAAAAGTGTAAGCATTTTATTCAAACGCGGTGCATAAAAGTGCATTTGCGAATAGTTTAATTAAAGATAGAGTACCAAGCGACGACGAAGACGACGGCTGATAAGTGACAAGTCTTGAGAAGTTCGAGAACTTGCGGGAAAAAACTCGGATTTGAAGGAGTTTTGACAAATCGGGCAGAAAAGTGTATTAGCTCCTTAGATTTCAAGTATTTAATGGTTCAGTGCATCAAAAAGAATGGAGGCAATAGCCAAGCACGATTTTACGGCGACGGAGCTACAAAAAGTCACAAGTTTTAAAGGATACAAATCCGAAACGAGACATTTAATCGATTTTACAAGAATTCTGAAACAACATAAGATAAAAGGGTGTTCTAGTGTTTTTTCGGTCGTGTCCCATCGCGCTCGGTGTGAAAAATTTTTCAACCTCAAAGCCGAGCCAAGAAAGGTCAAAAGTAAGTTTTCTAATCGGGGTACTGACGACAACTCGACTTCGTGCACAATTTGAATGTTTTCCAATAGCAAAGCGCATTTGTGAAATAGTATCTTCGGTAGTACAAGAAAATTCTTATCGCCACCGCCGTCATCGTTCGTAATCCGATTTGAGTCATATTTTTCCGCAAATCGAAGGCAGTTTAGTACGAACACGAAGCGCTGTAATTCGAATTGTGCAATTTAGTTTATGGTTTTTGTGGGAGTTTTCATGAAAAGCTTCCTCGCTCAGTAAGAATTCTACAGATTTTCGCAAAAATTGAATTGGTGGACAAATGGTTTGGATACCGGATTCACATTATAATTACAAATGATAAGGAAATGCTTGGAACATTGGTGGGATTTGATGATTTTGTAAATATGCTACTTGAAAATGGAACTGAATACGAACACTTCTGAAGGGAGGCAAATAATAAAGCTAGATCAAATCTTACTAAATGGAAACAACATCACAATGCTTGTTCCTGGATATGTCGGATGCGTAAATTGATTGAACTGTTTTTAAATGGAATGGGTTGCTTAGTATGCTGGCAAATTTTATTTAGATCAAATATTGTAGAAAACAGTGAACAGCAACTGCTCATAACATACAATAATAAAATTAACCGGACTTTAAAAGAAGAAAAGAAAGAAATTTCAAGTGTTTACAGGCCTTACCCATCCCATCAACGAGCGCTAGTCGGAGGAGGGTTGGGTAAGTACCCTTTTGTTAACGAAACTTTTTTTTCTGGTTAATATTTGGTGTGAACGCAATTTTTTCTATGCAGATTTTCGTTGCAATATATTCAAATCCTCGTTCGATATATATTTTCTACTCTAATTGCGACATAGCATTTCCTTGTAACTGAGCTGTAGGTAAAACTTTTTTCAAAATTTTTTCTCATTTTTGTTTCCTTATCTTCTCTACCTGCATTTTTATATTTGTTAATTGATCTCGCCGAAACTATTTAATTAAAATTTAAAATGTTGTTCTTGAAACATTTCAAAAATATATTGCGAACAATTTATTTAACAACATTGAAAAAAAATAACAAAAGGTTTCCAATAGTTCATTTGATATTTATGTTGAATCATAATTCCATACTGTTGTCATTGACATGAAAGAGTTATTTGGGTTACTTATGTTTTTGTAAGGTGCTCGACATTAAATGATCCAGTTAAAACTAACCGAGAAAATAAATTGAGATCTCTATTTAAGGCGCAGCCCCCCGCAAAACTGCAAATTTGGGTGAACTTTACAGCCGTCTATCTCAGAAACCTTAAGAATATTTGCAAAATTTTTTAAAGTTGAAATTAGAATGAGCTATTGAATCAGTTCATTATATTTTCTGAAATTTTTCTTGCAAAAATTTCAAAATTCAAACAAAATAGCATGTTTTCGTTAACAAATGTAGTAAATCTCGGAAACTACTTAATGTACCAAGTTGATTTAAGCCATGTTTGTTAGGTCTAAATTATTTACATTGAATTAACTCATCAAAAATTTAAAAGGGATTTATGTGAAAAATTTCCTAGAACATCCAATATAGACTACCGTGCCGTATGCTTTCTCGCTCGCGTTTGCAAAAGCGTGAAATTTTAACAGGTTCCAGGATGCGTCACCGCGTACATGCCTAAGGATGCGGAGCGTCCTAAGTTTACTTTACTCTCCGCGAAACTTGAACCAACTAGATTGTAAGTGAAATGGCAGCTGATCATCCCATCCTAGTTCTAATTTCCATAATTGCTGCATAAATATCTTCCCCCTAACTACCACATTTCTTAGTCCGCACTCCTTTTAGTGATGACTTTATGAGCCTTGTCATTTGTGCTTACTGCAAACATGTCGGTTACTTGGAGCCATACCAAACCCAATGTCTTCATCTGGTGTTCTTCAATTTCTGAAAAATTCAACTGAATCTCCAAATCTTCTGTGGGAATGTTCTCTATCAGCTTGGGATGATTAGCACACCATTTGCTTAAAGGCAAACTGGGTTCCTTTAATAAATGTCGTACTTGATTCTGCATTCGTATAACTGCTGTCAGATCATCGCTGCCAGTTATGATGTCATCAACATTCCTAGCTTTCGCACACATTTGGTGGCTAGATATGAGGCACACTTTGTACCGTATGTTACGGTACACCGCTGATAGTACTTTATAGCTTTATCCTGTCGATCACGCCACATGATTAATTGCATGTTGCGATCCTCCTCAGCAACTAACATTTGGCGATACATCTTGACTTTATCAGCTGTAAATATATAGCGCCGAATCCTGAACCGTAGCAGTATTGAAAATAAGTCATCCTGAACCGTAGGCCTATATTGTTCGATGTCTTCGCCGAGGCGTCAAAAACTACCCGTACCCCTTAGTTGTACTGTAATTCGTAATCCCATAAAATGGGATGTTATAACCAAGTGCGGCTTCCTTCCTCAACACAATTCACACAAGCGTTGTGTTCTGCAGCGAGGGAAGGCCGTCTTTCAACTTCATCTGCCCATAACTTATCAATTCTCCGAATAGCTTAGCTCCTAGCAGCATATCCACCTTTTGAGGTTTGTTGAATTCTGGATTAGCCAATGCCACATTTTACAGGATTTCCCAATGCTCAGTCCCTATGAAATATTGTGGTTTACTCGCCGCGATTTATTTTTTACGTAGACCTCAATATTGGACGTATAATTGGGTGAAAATTGAAGCAATTTTCAGCTGTACACGATCTGTTACCTTTGAGCGGGCATCCCCTATACCCGAAATGGTTAAATTGACTTGCTCGTTTGCCAGGTGCAACTTCTTGCGCAGCCATTCAGTCATGAAATTTAGTTGCGAACCCGAATCCAATAATGCTCTACAAGCTGTCGGTTGGCCGTTGTGATCAAAAGTGTTCACCATGGCGGTACCCAAAAATACATATCCACTTTGAGCTTCCTTTGTCTGAGCGGATAGGTTCGTGGCTGCTGAAAGTATAGGTTTGATTTTATCTTCCTGGACAATTGTTGCGGTCTTTGTTGATGGCTTTGTAAAGTACAGCAATTTGTTATGCTTTTTGCGGCATACAGCACATCCTTTAGCACTGCATTTATTATAAAAATGTCCCGTCTTTAAACAATCAACTCACAATTTCTGCTCTCTTGCTTTTGCACTTCTCTCTGCTACTTTTAATGATGAAAAAGCGTTACAACAATATATTGCGTGGCTACCATTGCACATTGCTCATGCTAATTTAAGCCTCGGAGAATGTACTTTGCTCAATGTTGAGTTTGCACCAGTATATTTTAGTTCATTCCTTTTCTGTCTTAACGCAATCATTGCTGTCTGAATGTTTTGTTTGAACTCCAAAACCTTATAAGTTCAGGGTCGTCAACCATCTCTATAATCTCCATGTTTGATTGTCTTAAAGCAGCCCAATATTGCTCGATGCATTCAAGTTTCAACTCATAATACTGTAGTGGTTGTGGGCTTGTGTCAATACCATGAATTTTGCTATCCAAGGCCACCACTGTTGTTCTTTGTCTCCTTATGGGTCACTTCAATCGTTCGTTATCCCCAACCATATCATGCTTTTCGCTGGGACCGTAGATATATCTCCAGGGTTTGACTCATCGTTTACGTACGTTATAAGCTCCTGGATTTCCTTCACGGTTATTTCATAACTCTATTTCAAATTTTGATAATAATTACTCGTAAAATATGCATGGCCTGTCGCCATTCGAATCAAAGGCCCAATCCCTCCGTCAGTATTATCAAAATTTCTCCACAACTCATTTAAACTCTCGAGCCAGCCCTTTAAATTTTGAACAGTGCGTTTCTCTGGTCGCTCTTCTTTATATTGGCCCATCAACTTTTCTATCTCTTTGCCAACAGCTTTTCAACTTCTTCTTCTTTGTAGCACTACAGCCCCTCTCGGGCCTTCGCTTCCAGCAAATAGCACCTTCAACTGTCTCGGTCCATTGACCGCGTCCTCTAACTTCAAAACCCGAGCTGCGATGAACTGTCTTGGTCGACCGAGTCAGACCAGCGTTTCCTCGGTTTCCCCACTGGTCTTCGGCCTTTAGTTCTCCCAACGAATAGCTTTTTGGGTATCCGTTGTTCGTCCATACGATTCATGTGTCCAGCCCATTGCAGCTTCCGCAGTCTGACAATCGTTGAAACCTCCGGCTCGTCAAAATTTTCATACAGCTCATGGTTGCCTCGAATTCGCCATTGGTCCCCGCCTAGCTTCGCTCCGATTATTCGCCTCAGGACCCGTCGCTCAAAGGCATTCAATATATTTGCGGATGCTTGAGTTATGGTCCATGTTTCACACCCATAGCATAACTCAGGTCTTATCACAGATTTGTATACTTGGAGATTTGTTTTCCTGTGGATGCAGCTGGTCTTCAAGATCCCCAAAGTGGAATAAAATATTTTATATGCAAGCTGTATTCTTCGACGTATTTCGTCTTTTTCAATACCAGTTCTCGTTATTTTGCCACCTACATACACAAATTCGCTCACATTTTCGATACTGTATTCGCCAAGTGTTATATTTTGTGTGCTTGAAGTATTTTTCCTCGACTGCGTCATGAGATTTGTTTTATTTTTATTGATTTGTAGCCCTTCTAGTTTTGCTTCCCTGTAGAGTTTCAGGAAGTGTTCTTTGGCAGTTGTTAATGACCGTGACAAAATGTTGATGGCGTCCGCATAGGCTACGACTTAGCTCCACTTCTATAGCAATGTACCTCGTGTATTACTCTAGAGCCAAATGGAATAGTATTGAGGCCAGCCCATCTCCGTGTTTTAGTCCGATATTTGTGTCAAAGGCATCGGTGAGTTGGTTATTGGTGCAGACTTGGGAGGTCGTCAATATCATTGTCATTTGGGTAAGACGGACTTATTTGGCTGGGATGCCAAAGCAAAGCATTATTTGGTACAGTACGTTGGGATCAATACTGTCGTATGCTTGCTTAAAGTCAACGAATATTTGGTGTACGTCTATGTTGAACTCCCAACATTTTTCCAGTACCTGCTTGACAGTGAACAATTGGTCTATTTTCGATCTACCTGCTCTAAAACCATCTTGATACTCCCCGATTATACTGTTGGCGTATGTTCTGATTTTATTTTCTCGCAAATACTTTTGCACAATAATAAGTCTTCTACGCCGAACGAAATGTCAACTTCGTGTGTCCACAAAAATATAACGGTTATACTCATATTGTGTTGCCAGAGGTAATAAAATAAAAAGAAAAAATAAGAATTAATATACAACAAATTAAAATGCATCTGGTTCAAATAATTATATTTTTTGTTAATTTTTGCTTGGGACACATGTTTCCCCGTGGTCGTCAAAGGGTTAAACAAGTATTGGGTGAATAATTCAAATCATCGATTCATGGCATCAGAAAATTTTTCTCGGCCCCTCGAATGGTTACAAAGCCCTTGTGTTGGGAGCTCTCTCCTGCTTGCTCAACTTGTTTCACATATGAGTATTAATTGTAGGTACTCAACTTCATTCGTTCATTAAATCGAATCAAGTTTTAAAAGCATGCACCTTAAACGTTGAGGTTGGGGAAAAATAACTCAAAATGATTCAATCTTTTCATTTAAAACAGCCGCTACTGTGGAACATGGATAGTTCGAAATTCAAGGGACCACTCGAAAAATTCGAATTAGAAAAGTTTTTAAGGAAACGCTAAAAATAACAATAATGCATGAGCTAGCAAATAAAACTTTATTATGTAAATTTAAGGCATTTCATTTACAAATTCATGAAGAAGTCCGGGATCTTCATTTGTTTCCTAGAAGTAAATCTCTCTGTTGTAATGAACGATTCTAACTGATTTAATGATTGAAAAATCGACTCACTTACTTCATTCCTACTTTCCAAAAATCGCCTGAGTTCATCAACTTGATTTGCTGCTTCAGCCGTACGTAGAATTGGCCTTTCTTGTTCCACTGTTAAATCGTCTCCTTCATCATCGGATATATTGTCGCAATCTTGATTGCCGTTACCGAGTACCTCAGTTATGATGTCCGCTTCAGCAAACTCGCCACACACCGCAACATCTTCGTCTACGTTAACGGAGTTCTCACAGGAGATAGCAGGATCTGACATAATATCCTCCCAGCCATTAACTGTAGGCACAGCTTCAATTACAGATTGGTACGCACTTTCAATTTCTGCTTCTTAAAAAAACAGCTTCTTGAAACAGTTCTTAATTGTTTCTGGTGATACAAGAGCTTGTTTGCACATAGGTCAGGTCTGAAGGAAATCAAGTTTAATTTTGAGAGAAATTAAATCCCCGGTGAGAATATTCTCAACCAATAAACGCCGGTAATAATGTTTGAGGATTTTTATTATGCCCTGATCCATAGCTGAATGACTGATGTCATATTAGCGGGGAAAATATAACTTGCACATTTTCCATAAGCTACAGGCTATTGTGAGCAGCGAAATTGTCCGTTTTTCTTTTCCAAATTTTTCATTGATGTTCAGGAGCCACTTCTCAAAAAGAGCACATGTCATCCACACTCGAGCACTAGATTCATACTCTACTGGTTTTGACCTTACGTTTTTGAAACAATAGGAACTAGCAGATTTTCATATCATTAACAAAGACAATTTTTCCGAGCCATCCATGTTTGCTCCAACCAAAAGCGTTACACTTTTCTTGCTGAGTTTCCCTCCATAACATTTCACTTATCACTTGGAAAATATACTCCTTGTCCTGGATCACCTCTTCTAATTCTTTCTTCCATTGTCCTGCTTTATGCTGACAAACACCACCACTTTCACCACAAATAGATTCAAAAGAAATTTTATTTCGCTCTTTGAAATCATCTAACCATTCTGTGCTTGCTTTAAAATTGATTTATCCCCATAACGGTGGCAAATTGTTGAGCATTACGTGTTACAAGAGGGCCACTCAGTTTAATTTTTTTATCACGTGCCTGGTTAAACTACGTTAAAACACAGTTATCTACGCTGGGATTAGCTGGTGCTCTGCACATTTTCCGGTCATTTCCGTTCTCAAATTCACTGTTTAAAATCTTTGCTTTATTTTTTAAGTAAATTGACAATGTGTTAGAGGGGATTCCGAAGTCCCGAGCGGTCTTCGATTTCTTCTTCAGTCCCTTTTCCACTTCCCTAATCGCACCTACCTTTTCAGTTAATGTTATTGATTTGTAAACCCGCGAGTTTGACGATGACATTTTGGCTCAATGTTTGCTCAACAAAAAAGCACCAAATCTGATAAAATCAGGTCTCACAAACAACGAGAACACCACACGTACAACGAAAAACAACCAAAAATGTCAAATTCAGTCTCAAGCAAACCGAAACACTAGAAGCACTATAAATTGTCTGTTTGTAGATGTTGGCAATGACTGCTCGGGTGATCGGAAGGGGAGGCAGTGAAGACACTGAATATGCACAAAAGTGACTTCGTAAAGAATGGAGGCTTTGACTTGCCCATAACAACACGATTGTCTCCCACGTCAATGTAAAATAAGCCCATGCAGCTCTTGGGGAATCCCCGAAGATAGGAAAGAGGAAGGCTATCTTTGGGGATTCCCAGAGTTTATAACTGTCTCAAGGACACTTCTTTCGAGCAAATTGTTTGTATTATCCAAAATAAAATCGAATTAGCCACGATTTTTAGGGTTTTGTAAAATAATTTTACAAAACCCTACTAGTTTCGCGACCAGTCTGTCCGTCTGTCCGTCTGTCCGTCCGTCCGTCCGTCCGTCCGTCCGTCCGTCCGTCCGTCCGTGTGTCACAGCAGTTTTTCTCGGAAACTACTTAAGCTAGAAACATCAAATTTTGTGTGTAGGTGTAAAGTGGTGATCTCTTCAAAGTTCAGCTACAAAAAAATTTTATAAGGTATTTAAGGGGGGTCTCCCCATATAGGAGAGTGACCCCCCGAAAAAAAAATTTCATTGAATGTAGCTGATATGGGTATCAAATGAAAGGTCTTGATGAGAACTTTTCAAAACAGGTCTTAGTTTGGCAAAATTTGCTTCGAGGGGCGCACAGGAAGGGGAAATACACGAAAAATTTGTGTCCCCCCCCCTCGCGATTGGACACCTGTGATCCGAAAAATCTGAAAAAAATCAGGAATGTAGGCCTTGGTGAGTACAACAACAACAAATACGTGAGAAGTCGCAATCCACTCAACTTTGTTAGTAATAGTATGATTTATCGATTTTATGTTTTCTTGAATAAAATCTTAACGGTACCCTTAAATTCAATGAAATTCAGTACGTCGATGTCTATTAATGAGATTGGTCTATCCTGAAAGTTTCATAAAGATTGAATCATATTTAGCGATGTTATAGCGGTTTGAATTTTCCTGTATTACTATGGAACAATATGCGCTGCATTTATTACTATGCCAACATGTGGCTATGGAACAACATGCGCTTTTGACCGACTCAGACACTACAGTTTTGCTAGGATTTGCATGAAAATTTCAGGAATGATAGGTGTCATGTATATCTTTGAGAATCGGCTCAGCTAGTGGTATCAGTAATCGTAAAACAAAATAGTGGCTGTTTTAAATGCGAAGATTGAATAATTTTGAGTTATTTTTTCCCAACTTCAACGTATAAGGTGCATGCTTTGAACACTTGATTCAATTTAATGAATGACTGAAGATGAGTACCTACATAAGTGAAACAAGTCAAGGAGGTGGGAGAGAGCTCCTAGCAAAAGGGTTTTCTAACCATTCTAGGATTCGAAAAAATTGGCCATTAATCGATGATAACAGTACAGGAGAGTGGCCCCTGAAAAAAAAATTCATCATACGTAGCCGATATGAGTATGAAATAAAAGTTTTCATGGGAGCTTTTCAAAACAGTTGTTAAACTGTCAGTTTTTGCTTCAGTGGGGGCACAGGAGGGAAATACATGAAAAATGTGTTTCCTCCGTCGCGGATGGACATCTGAAATAATTATCAAGGGAGATATTTATGAGTATAACAATACTAAAAACCTGAGAAGTCTAAATTCGTTCAACTTTGTTAATAATAGTATGATATTCGTATTTCATATTTTCTCCAATAAAATTGTCTTTGACATGTTTCTTGATTTGATTCGATCTGGTGACTGCATTTTGTAAATTGAATACAAAACCCTTCTGACATGAGCGTAGGTCTGTTTACCCAACTTGTTTAATATGAAATGCTAGGGACTAGTAGAAAGTTATAGAAGTTCAAATTAGCTAAGTTCCACTGTATTTTGTTTTAAGATTACTGATACCACTAGCTGAAACAATTCTCAAAGACATTGATGGTACCTATCATTCATGCAAATCCTGGCAAACCTATAGTGTCTGAGTTCGTAAAAAGCGCATATTGTTCCATAGCCAAATGTATGTTTCAAACCACAATAACTTCGTTAAATAAAATTCGATCTTTGTGAAACTTTAAGGACAGGTCAATCTTATAAGTAATTTTACTGAATTTAAAGGTACCATCAAGATTTTATTCAGGAAGATATAAAATTGATAAATCATATTATTACTTACAAAGTTGAATGAATTTCGGCTGCTCACGTGTTTGCTGTTATTGCATACATAAAGCCCTACTTTTATTATTTTTTTCAGATTTTTTCGGATGAAAGGTGCCCAATCGCGACTACGAATGGTGAAAAGATCGTACATTTCCTCGTCCCCTTCTCCTGCCCCAACGGTATTGATAAGGCAATTTCAAGACTTGTTTTGAAAAGAATTTTTTTTAAGGATCACCTTCCTGCATGGGGAAGGCAGTTTGTTTGGAAACTGGCTGTACAAATCCCGCCGATGTGCATGTAGCGACGACGGATGATCATTGCGGAGAATTTGAGATTCATAGGTGAGTACATAGTGGTTCGGCGGTAACCGTGCTTGGTCCTAGCACCAATACGCCCGATGTGGAATATATTGAGGTGCCGACGACGGATGGCCACTGCTGGGTATTTGGGGATCATGGACAAATTTATGGTGGTACGGCGGTAGCCGTGTTTGATCCTAGCACCAAGGCCGCCGATGTGCCTGTGGCGATGGCGGATGGTCATTGCCGGGTACTTGGGGATCATGGGAGCATGCATGGTGGTTCGGCGGTAGCTGTGCTTGATCCTAGCACCGATGTGCATGTGGCGACGACGGATGGTCATTGCCGGGTATTTGGAGATCATGGGAGCATGCATGGTTGTTCAGCGATAGCCGTGCTTGGTCCTAGCGCCGATACCGTCGATGTGCGAGATATTGAAGTGGCGACGACGGATGATCATTGCTGGGAATTTGGGGATCATGGGCGAATGCATGGTGGTACGATGGTAGCCGTGCTTGGTCCTAGCACCAATGCTGCGGATGTGCATGTGGCGACGACGGATGAACATATCTAGGGACTCGGGGATCATAGGTGGTTACATGGCGGTGCATTAATAACCGTGCTTGGTCCTAGCACCGATTTCGCAGATGTGCAATATATTGAAGTGGCGACGGAAGATGGTCGTTGCTGGGTGTTTGGGGATCATGGGCAAATACATGGTGGTTCGGCTGTAGCCATGCTTGGTCCAAGCGCCGACATACAACATATAATGTATTGAAGTGGCGACAATATTTTCAAGTTAACGAAAAAGGATATGTTAAGGAAACCAGCAGGTGTGAGAAGTTTGTTGCCTAGAATGCTATGTATCTGTAGAGCTGAATATAGTTTTGATAGAATTGATAACAATTGGTTGAGAATAGATTAAATATAATAATAACAGAGATAGAATTTATGATATGATGTCATCTCACAGCTGTTATATTGAAAGTATGATGATATTTCCGACTAAATTATCGCATTTCGTTCGAGCCCTCATTAGGAATAGTAAGGTAGTTTGTTGGGTTGGTTGGTGGTTTTCTAGTATGTATATTTGGTGGCGATGGATGATGGTTAAGCGATAGATTTTGATGAGAAAAGAATGAATAAGGGTTGAGTAGGAGTTCACTTCGTTGTTAGGTGCTCGAACTAATTCCGCCAATTTGCAATGAATGCTATTGGCGATAGCGGGCCATTGTCAGAAAATGAACATTTGTTCTTTGTCATAACACCGATGCCGCCATGTAAAATATATTAAGGTGGTGAAGACGGATGGCTATTAGTGGTTGCTTGGGGACCATGGGCGAATGGATGATGGTACGGCGGTACCCATGCTTTCAATATCTTGAAATTGCGACGGTTGTTCGTGGGTATCTTGTGATGGTCGTTCGTGGGTATTTTGGTACCATGGGCATATGTATAGCGGTTCCGCGGTAGACGTCTTTGGTTCTAGCACTGATGCTTTCGGTGTGCAGTGCATTAAAGTCGCGACGACGGATGGTTGATGGGTAATCATGGGTGAATGCATGATGATTCGGCGGTAGCCGTGCTTGCTCCTAGCACCGATGGTGCTGATGTGCAATATATTGAAGTGGCGTTGGTGGGTATTTGGGGATCATGGGTGAATACATATTGGTTCCGTGGCAGCCGTGCTTGCTCCTGGTATCGATACCACTCATGTGCAATGTATTGAAGTGGCGATGATGGTTTGTGGGTCGTTGGGGATCATGGGCGAATACATGATGGCTCGACGGTAGCCATTCTTTGCATTAGTACTGATGCCACCAATGTGGAATATATTGAAGTGGCGACGACGAATGCTTTTTGATGGGTTGTTGATGAATATGAATGAATGCATTATGTTTCGGTGGCAGCCGTCCTTGGTCCTAGCAACGATGCTGTCGATGCACAATATATGGAAATGGCAACGACGGATGATGGGTTACGAGGCATCAGGGATCATGGGCGGATGCATGGTGGTTTGGCGATCGCCGTGCTTGCCGGTAGCACCAATGCCACCGGTGTACAGTGTATAAAAGTGGCGAAAACGGATCATGGTTGGTTTGTCGTTGGTGACTATGGACAAATTCTTTGTGGTTCTGAGTCCTGTGTCCTACCACCGATGCCGCCGATGTACAATGGATTGAAGTGGCAATGGCGGATGAGAGCTTGAGGATTTCTGATGATCATAAGCGAATGTATGATGGTCCGATGGTAGGCGTCCTTGGTGTTCATACTGATTCCAGCGATATGCAATCAATTGAAGCGGTGAAGGCAGATGATATTTTGTGGGTGGTTGATGATCAGAGGTGAAAGTTATTGTATTTGCTTACAACCTGAAAATATTCAAGAGTAGCGGAACCATTGCCCGTTCATGAACACTAGTTAGGTATGTTGAGGGGAAAGTGGTAGTCATAGAGAAACCCTTGCATAAGATGTCGTATAAGGTAATATAAATAGAATTGATGAGATGATAATAACTTCATTTTCTAGATCGAATTGATTTTACGAGCATATTATATTAATATTTAATAAATTGATAATAACACAGTGATTGAAGTATGATAGCGCCTTATTGGTATTCTGTATATACCTCAAAGCAAGACGTTTCACTTTTGTCGGGAGTGTACTCTACACGCATTTTTTTTAATTTAATATTTTTTTTTACATAAACTTATTCTGATACAAAAAAACTTGATTTGTGTTCATTTTTTTATCCTGAAAAATTGGTTATTTTCTCAACTCTACTAGAATTTTTCGCTTTAATAATAATTTCGGCGCAAGATATTGATTTTTAGTCCGAAGTAAATAAATGTTCGTTTTTAGGTGTTCCAAAATGTTTGGCGGTAACATAATCTAAAATTTCAGAATAAAATCTTCAGGAATGTCATCTTTTATTTTTAACAAACAAAACCTCGATAATTTTAGGTCAATCATACGTTTGAAGGAAGTCAAATAGTCGTAAAAACGAATTCTTCATAGTGGACCCACCGTACGTTTGAAAAAAAAAATGTTCCCATGGAGGGTTAATACATGAGACCGGCACATAATCAAAGATTAATATCTACAAATGTTTCTCTCCAATAAGGAAAGCAGTCTTTTGTGAATATTCTAGAGTGAGAGTACTATATTATTTATTTATTGGTTGGTCAATTTTATTTGTCAGTAATCCAGTGCCTATGTTCACTGTAACGTGGAAATATAAAATTTCCGAGCACGAAAATATTAAATTAATAAATCAATTGCCTGATAAACAATTCATTCCAAAAATATTCTGTTTACCATCACGACGCATCCTAGGGGTCAAATATTTCATTAATAACAACTCATCTTAAAAATACCAAGTGAACATTTTGACAATCCTTATACTCGTATAATGAATAATTGAATAAATGGTTACACACGGAAAGAGCAAAATCATCGCTTCTCAGAGAAGCTTCGTACAAAGTCCACATCACCGTCTATATTTGAAAATTCAAAAAATTCGAACGTCATTTTGATTTTACTCATAAAAGCAAAATATATTGTGGGTGACTTGAGTCAATGGCTCCCCACTGAGTAATAAAATGCCACATTCAAAGATGGAATGGGACCAAGTAATGTATGTTTGGCCACATTTCAATCATTTCTACATGACGAAAGTGGAATTGGCGGCAGAGGCGTTTCAAAATGAAGAATGAAATTTTGTGTCATTTTATTTTCTTTGACATGAGCGACGAAAGGAAAATTTGGGAATTTTTTTTAGTTTAAAATCTCATTATCTCTATTGAGCGATAACGAATCGATTTAAAACGTTGATCGAATTTCATTCAAATAATTTAAACGGTTCTTCAATTCAAGAATTTTAATCGATTTCTGTTCTCAGTTCACCCACAGAACTGCATGAGTTTATTTTAAGAATTTATTATTTTTAATACGCGTCAACAATGAACTTATCAAGAATTAAATATAAACAATATCTGGTAGCAGAAATCGAAGCTTAAACAGTTAAAAATAATATTGCATTATTGATTGCAAGTAAGGGTACGGTTTGTACATCACACAATATTTTTTTTCCAATAAGTGTTATTGCATATTGTTATTTATTTATTGCATTTTGCATTGACATTGATCCTGGCGCAACAGCGGATGTTATAGATACGCTTATGCAAACACGATAAGTTCCACGTATTATTGCTAGTGCTGGGGGTATGTTCTTGACTACGTTTTCTGATATTACAATCTACGTCTGTGTTAATACAGGTGTAATATTACTGAGCAAAACACTTAATACGATAAGTGAATTGCGATGGGGATTTTAGAATGGAAATATACACTTGGAATGTTGTTATTCGGACGAAAAATAGCGGATCGTATTACATTCAATCATAATTTTTAGTTTAGTTTTTTAAAAGTTATCTGGCATTTACGCCGAAATTTAGGGGTTAATTTGCATTCAAAATTTGGTAAACACTGCTTGACGATGAAATCCAATATAAGCACGAAAAAAGGTTTTACTATGCCAACTTTAGTTTTCTAAACCGGACCGCGAAGTCAACAAATCAGTTTAATTGATTTTTTTAACCAGCCTTGATCGAAAAGGAGATTCGCATTTTCGAAGTTATTGTTTCGTTAACCGACTTCCACAGGAGAGTAGGTTATCAGTTTCACACGTATGTACATATATTTTTGGGGATAGTAAAATAATTTTACAATACCCAACTAAAATCGGGTCCTGTCTGCTCGTCCGTCCGTGTGTCACAGCAAGTTTTCTCGCAAACCTTAGAGCTAGAAACATTAAATTTGCTGAGTAGGTCAAAAATGGTGTCCTCTTAAAAGTTTATGTTTAAAATTGGTGTAATGTTGTTAAGGGGTATCTCCCCATATAATGGAGTGAATTTTTTTTAACTGGAAGTTGCCAATACGAAGGCCTTGATGAGAACTTTTCAAAACAGATCTTAAAGACACTTTTTGCTTCAAGAGATGCAGGCGGCGGAGGGCAAATCTACGAAAAGCTTGTGCCCCCCCACGATTGGATACCCGTGATTCGAAAAATCTGAAAACAAATCAAGGCGAGTACAAGGCCAACAAATACCTTTGAAGCCAAAATTCAATGAACTTTTTTAATAATATTAAATTTTGCAAATTTTACATTTTCGTCTTTAAATTCGAATAGTGACTGTTAAGTTTTCCGGAAACTCATAACTAAATTGGTTGACCTTCTTCTTCTTCTTCTTGGTAGCACTACAGCCCCCCTCGGACCTTCACTGCCTACATATAGCGCCTGCAACTGTCTCGGTCCATTGAATGCGTCCTCCACTTTTGAAATCCGAGCAGCGATAAACTGTCTTCGTCGACCGAGTCAGACCAGGGTTTTCTTGGTTTCCCCACTGGGCTCTGCCCTGCAGTTCTGGCGACGAATATCTTTTTGGGTATCCGTCATTCATTCATATGTTTCATGTGGCCACTACATTGCAGCTTCCGCAGTCTAACAGTCGTTAAGACCTTCGGCTCGTCAAAATTTTCATACAGCTCATGGTTGTATCGAATTCGCCATTGGTCTCCGTCTAACTTCACTCCGATTATTCGTCTCAGAACCCGGCGCATGAAGGTGTTGCATACTTGGGTTAGTGTCCATGTTTCGCACCCATAACATAACACATGTCTTATCATATGTTTGTATACTTGGAGCTTTGTTTTTCTGTTTATGGAGCTGGTGTTCAAGATCGTCAAAACTGAATAAAATATTTTGTTTGCGAGCTGTATTCTTCGGCGTATTTAATCTTTTTCATTTCTGATTCTCGTTTTTTTGGTGCCTAAATACACAAACTCGCTAATGTTTTCGATACTGTATTCGCCAAGCGTGATATTTTGTGTATTTGAGGTCATGAGCTTTGTTTTATTTTCATTTATTTGTAGCCCTACTAGTTTTGCTTTGCTGTCGAGTTTCACGAAGAGTTATTTGGCACTTGTTAATGACCGTGACAAAATGTTGATGTCTTCCGCATAGGCTACTATTTGGCTCGACTTGCAGAATAATATACCTCGTTTATCGACATTTAGCTTCCTTATGACGTACTCCAGAGCCAAATTGAATAGCAATAGGGACATGGGGGCGTCAGTGACTTGTGGGTTCGTCGACATCATTGTTATTTTGGTAAGGCGGACTAATTTGGCTGGGATACCAAAGCAAAGCCTTATTTGGTACAGTACGTTAGGATCAGTACTTCGTAAGTTTGTTTAAAGAACGAAAATTCGGTGTACGTCAATGTTGAGTTCCCACCATTTTTCAAGTACCTGCTTGACTGTGAACAATTAGCCTATCGTTGCACGAAAATGATGCGGACGTCAGTGCATCCTTAAAAAGATATAACGGGAAATTCTGGAGGGCGAGTTAGATGTTCGCGCGATGAGGAAAAACAGAAAGAACATCGAGAATTCAATAGCTACTGCTGTCACCGCTACCAAAGCGACCGAAGCAAGGATCTTAAATGCCGAAATAATAACGAACGATCCCGAAGCCAGTAAAGTGACCACGACAGGAAAAGAAAGGAGCGCCCATTTCACCGCCTTAGCCGAAAATGTGGCTGTTTTACTGTACTCGCAAACGGAAGCCGATAGCTTCTCCCAATAAAAATGTTCGTAAAGTACAATCACCGTCCAGCGACACCACAAACAAAGGCTAATCCGAAAAGCAGGAGACGTTCTTAAAAAGAATAAAATCTGCACGCGACTCGCCAAAAATCAGGAGAGGTTTAAAGAATGGGCTTCTTACACTCGAACCTTGTAGACCACATAGGGCACTACCAGAAGACCGAAGGCTAAAGAAGAGCTGAGGGGAATGGCGTCCAGCCATTCTTTTATTGATATTTGAAGGAAATCGGGATAAAAGAAGGAAGGAGGAGGCACTTGATGGGTGTGGAATGCTACATCATGGATTCGAGACAGTGCTGACGAAAGGAGCGAATAAAGCCGCAAAACAACTCTTTGTTCGCAAGATGGCCAATCCTACTTAGAACTATTGCGGGATAAGGTCCAAAGACACCAACAATACTATTAAAGCAGTACGACCAATGGGTCGGGCCACATACTGGTCGGATTCCAAAGAGACCGACATTAAAAATGCAGTAAAGAAAGTCCTCGGCAAAAGAGCAACCGTAGCCACGTTCGAGCCGATGGCAAAGATCGTAATAAGATCCGTTGACTGCGTCACGGACCTGGCCAAGGTAGAAAGGGAGTTCACTAGCGTGGGCAGGATGAAAGCGAGGCTGACTCGAGAAAACCATAGGGGATAACGCAACAACAATTTCTGAATAAGGGCAAAGTTTACTTTGGCCTTCTTCAGAAATTGTTCGACATCCACCCTATCCTTAAAAAGGGTGAATTATCTGCAGGATATGGTGAAGAGCGGCGCCTCTTCAATGTTTTATATTTCTTGGCTATGATTACACCATACAAATACGCAAAGAATCCGAAAGTAGTTCTTTGTTACACATGCAGTGAAATTTGATATAAAAGAAAGGAGTATACAAGAGAGGCAAACTGTATCCAAGACCGGATTTTGGACACTTCTAGGGATCAGGGAACTTCGGGTTGTCCAGAAGGCAAAATCAGAACTTAACTGACCTCCATCCTCCAGGTAAACCTACACCGCATCTCAACAGCCCAAAACCTGCTTGAGCAGTTTGTGAGGGACACGCGAAAGTCAATTTTTTACTTCAGAGTGTACAGCTCCACGACAAAAGTTTTGCATCATGGTATCCTGATGAGAGTGGTACTGCCGTCATCTGGGTTCGGAACAGTGACTTACAGGCAGAGGGCTGCGGACGCGGGCATGGTTTCGTGTGGGTTCGGCACTCAAGGACCACCTTCTTCAGTGTTTACCTAGCGCCGAACGAACCGGTATCATCTTTCCAAGCTAAGCTTAATGTTTAGAGGGCGCTGTCTCGAACGCAGATGGCAACGTACTGGTTGGGGGAGACTTCAACCCATATTAAAATCGAAAGGTGCGTACCTTTAACAGATCCGCGGGGAAAACAAATTTTAGAAATGACGGTTAGCACGGCGCTCGTCGTACTAAACACCGGAAATACGCCGACCTTCCACCGTATTGGCTGTGAAAGAACCATAGCGGACGTGATATTTGCCACGGAGTTCTTAGTGACGTGGATACATAACTGGAGGACTACTCAGCCAGTAATCATTAGTATATTCTGTTTAAGATCCGATTTGTTGTCAAGCGACATCCATGCTCTCGATCTTCTGCAACTGGGAGGAAAATCGGAAGTATGGACGTCGAGAGGTTCGTCGAGGTACTTAAAGCAGTGGTATATGCAGTGGACAGAAGAACTGGCAGCTCAAGGTGTGGTAAATTCAACTATGAGCATCATCTGTAGGCAGTCGTTGCAGCGCTTCTATGCCCCGCTGAAAACCTCGGCACGGTAAGCCACCAGTGTACTGGTGATCCACTGAAATCGCTGAGAGACGAAGGGAGTGTCACAGGCCAGGCTTCGGCGTGAGGCTCAACGGACATGGAACTGGGACGAGGCATACAACCGGCTAGCAGCATATCAGTTGGACAGGAAATGCGGTCACAATTGATTAATAACAGCAAAGCTCGCTGTTGGCAAGATTTAATGGACAATGTTGTTCGTTTAAAGGTTACGACGACTTCCGTTGCAAGTCCACGTGTTGAAAAAGACCTGGATTTTCAATAAGAGGCGCTTATGCCTTATCGGGGTCGCCAATTGTTCGTTCTTGGTAGTATATTTGTTTCTGTTTATAAGCATAAACTTTTCTTTCTACAATTAGAAAGATTATGTATTGAATAATATTTTATTATAAATTCAAAAAATACAATAATTAAGAACGAACTGAACAAATTAAATTATATTTATTAATTAACTTTCTCAATACAATATTTGAGAAAGAACTGAATTCGTTGAATGAACTGAACTTACTGACTACCTTCATTAATTTACAATCTATATATACAATTTCAAAAACAATATAGGTAACTAGATTTACATGATTAGTTTAATGTGTCAAAAGTAAAGTATTTTTCTGTACAGTATATTTTATGAATGAAATGAATATTTTTGAGTTATTTTGAATATAATATAACCGCCACAATGTAAACAAGGATCCGTGGGGCTTTGGCTACAAGCTAGTGCATACATGAAGCGAAGTAGATGGACGAGATAGTGCGGGCACTTTTCCCGCCCATTCCGTCCGTGGTGACACTGTCCACGGTGAAACAGCAATCAAGTACCCACTCTTCATAGAGCCGGAACTGGAAGAGGCTGTCCTTTCATTGAAAGCGACGAAAACTCCAAGTCCAGATAGTATTTCAGCTGCGGTGTTGTAGGTTGTTTATCACCATTGTCCTGACTTGCTGCTCAGCACATTCAACGCTTGCCTACGGGACGGGGTTTCCCCGGTACGATGGAAGGTGGCGAGACTCGTGCTGATCAGCAAGGGGAAGGGAAATTCCAGATCATTTGCATACCGCCAGTTATGCATGCTACATAGGGTTGGGAAATTGCTAGCGAAACTTATCAAGGGAAGACTCACTGACGCGATTCGTGCTGCTGGGGACCTATCTTCCTAGCAGTACGACTTCCGAGCAGGGTGCTCCACTATTGATGCGATTGCAGAGGTGGTGAGCGCGGTCCAAAAGGCAGAGGCACATAGCCGCACTATGCGACGGATCATCCTGTTGGTGACATTCGAAGTTAGGAACGCTTTCAACTCCGCTAGATGGGTGGATATTCTGGATACGCTGGAAAATCCTTTTCAAGTTTCAGAATATCTGATGCGGCTTCTGATTATTTGTAGGAGCGAAGCTTGCTTTATGACACAACACAGGGCCAACGAAGGATGGAAGTCAGATCTGGTGTTGCCAAGGGATCTATCCTTGGCTCAGACCTTTAAAACCTTTCTGACGCTGGGCTACTGAGACTGGAGATCCCAGATGAGTCGCGCTTGATCGGCTATACGGATGATGTTGCGGCTCTGGTCGCTCGACACACCGTTGAACAAGCGCAACTTAGGCTAGATACGGTAATGCGCCGAGTGAGAGGGCTGAGAGGGAATGTGGATTGCGCGTTGGTAAGTCACGGGCCTCCGGTTGTCGGTTTTACCCAAGAGAGGAAGACGATGCTTGCAACAAATTTTTTGCGTGCAAAAAATGGGACAAGCTTAGACGGGACCTCTACAGGGAGACGGGAGAGCTCACCTGGATAGTATAGTCACGGTTATGGTTGACTCGGTTGAAAAATGGAATTTTTGACGAGCTGTAGGTCTCAACAATTGTAAGACCGCGGAAGCTGCAATGGGCTGGCCATATGAACCGTATGAACCAATTGAAGGGCCGAGACCGGTGGAGAAAATGAGAAAACGCTAGTCTGACTCGGTCGACGAAGACAGTTTATCGCTGCTCAGATTTCAATGCATTCAATGGGCCGAGACAGTTGGAGGTGCTTGTTGAATTAAGCGAAGGCTCGAGAGGAGCTGTAGCATTACGAAGAAGAAGAATAAAAAGTTGTATTTTTTAAACTAAATTTCTGTTCTTTTAATAACTAGCACCCAACGTGGGGCTGCTTTTTAGCGTCGTGTTATTTTTTTTTTACGTTTCAATTTTTTTTTTTTTTTAATGCGAGCCAACATTAGTCCTATAAGACACTTACTGAGGACGGTAAGACATCTTCAAGAAACGGGAAACTTTCGCAGTAAAGTTCAAACGGGATAACTGTAGTGTTTAAAGGTGTTTTAATCCATAAAGGATATGCATCGATGGTCTGCTGCCTAAGTGAGCTATAAGAGAACCGAGCTCAGTTGGTTAGGTTCTGTGGTGTCGTGGGACGAGTTCTCTCTGCCAGCGCAAGGACCACACTACAAAAATATTTTCACGCGTACGTATTGGGGGTTTTAAGATTCAAACGGGTCAGGGCCCCAGAAAGCGACTGAAGGTATCGCGAGATTCCGTACGAAAATCTACCCACGACTCCCTCTAATACGTGCACGATAGCAAGAACGATATCATTCTTGAAGCGGATATTTATAGCCCACTACAAGAGTGGGGCATTCTGCTGGTGGTGGTGCTCTCATGCACCCTCCTAACCGGATCTGAGATCCCGATGAACCGGTTCGCATTTGAGCACCATTCATCCCAAGAGAAGTAGTACGAACTCCAATGTTAAGTAGTATGAAGTATGAAGAGAAATAGCCGGATGGCTGGGTCAAAAGCAGAGGAGCCCCCCATAAACGCGGGTCCCGATACTCGTTCAAAGACAAAAGTAGAAGACCGGTTCTAATTCCTTTTTTAGCATTCCATATTATTTTTCTTCTCTTTAGATTAATAATATTTATTGTTATTATAAATAGACTTTATCGTTTCGTTTTACTTGTTTATAAATACATAATAGGTTTCCAATTTCGTGTATTTCCCCTTCCTGCGCGTCCCTCAAAGTACCAAATTAAGACCTGTTATGAAAAGTTCTCATTAAGACCTTTCACTTGATACCCTTATCGGCTACCTTTGATGCAATTTTTTTCGGGGGCCACTCCCCTATGTAGGGAGACCCCCCCTTAAATACCTTATAAAATTTTATGTAGTTGAATTTTGAAGAGAGCACCACTTTACACATGTATACAAAATTTGATGTTTCTAGCTTAGGCGGTTTGCGAGAAAAAGTGCTGTGACACACGGACGGACGGACAGACAGGTCGCGAAACTAGTAGGGTTTTGTAAAATTATTTTACAAAACCCTTAAAAACACGTACTGAGCATCAGGGTATGTAAAGAAAGGTAAAAAGTACGGGAAATTCGAGCATGCCCAATGAATTATCCTTCCTCACATTATGCAATTGATTAAAGTAGGACAATATTCCAGATAAAATCTAAATATTCAGTTCCATGTATTGGAGATTCTCAACTAATTTTCATCATCTTTAATTTATTTACATAATTTGGAATTTCATGAATTTTACATTTACACACATCACAAAGTGTTATCAAAAATTACGTTATGATTAAAATAACTTCCTACATTCACAATGACTGCCAGTCATTGTTCATTTCCTCTAGATGCATTTACTCGTGATGTGGCATGATGCCCCATCGTAGGCGAGAGTAATTTTGATAAGAAAATTTTATTAAGATTTAAATTTTATTACTCAAAAATGTTTATATTTCACATCACTGTTAATATAATTAAAGTCTACAAATATTCTCTTATCGGTCAAAGAAATGAGTTTAACGAATTTCTTCGCGTAAAATTTGCCTTAATGCGCATTAATGGCTTGTGTTAAATATTTATTCGAGCCAAACGATTACACTTGGATCCTTAATTGCATTGACTATATTTGAAATGTATTTCTTCAATAATTCTCGTTTGATCACAAGGTTGTAAAGAAGAAGAGAATTACGACCCCCATACGAGTTGTAAAGTGTACGCAATAAACTTTTACCGGGCCTGTTGTTATAATCTGATTTACAACTTAATGTCAATTATGCAATTCATTGACCTTAATCTGTATAAAGCCACCTTTATTTCCGCGGAGAACGCACTGGAAGCACTTCCCTTCCTCGAATTGCTTGATAAGTGCGTTAATTAATTCCTCTGTCTATTTATAGATAAATTTATCCAAATAGCATAGAAGTAATCTAAAGCTATTGCTGTAGTCATAAATACAACATGTTAACCTGGACCCTGATGCAGGAAAATTCGCTGACCAGCTTCCTCATAACTTCTCACTGCTGCACCGTCAATGCAGGTTACATACATACGAGTATGTACGAGTATGCAAGTTACAGATCTATTGCAATTACTTGAAATGCAATTATGCTGGACCTGACCATGAAAACGCATGGAAGAAAAACCGGATGGCAATGAGCAGACTTGTTAACGGTGACAACCAGGTGAAATCAATCAACCAAGTACCGGCGAAAATCATGAACGGATCATCCGCCGGTCTAATGTACTCGTGAATGGAGGCTTCAATACACTTCTTAGTTCGAAATTTCTTTTGTTTGCATACGTCAAACATATCGTATTGTTCCTTCAAGAACGGCTCCTTGAGTTGCGTCGTTGATCCGAGCCATCCGGGCTGAGGCGCAAAACCAACATTTGAGTTTAGCGATTGAATGTACATATGAAAGCGCCAATTTTCAACGTCACTGTGTTAACATAAGACGAATCGAGACGCCTTCAAAGGTTGCATAAAGCAAAAGCGACAACTAAAGACGCACGTTTCACATTCGATTTTCTTTTTTCTTCCCGTTCTGTTCTTTTTTCTACCTTCCGATGTGGGTCTTAAAATAGCACAAACGGCTTGTGATGTTAAGACGGATGAGTGGAATGCTCCTTTGCTTAGTAGTGTTGATAGTTGACGAACTAATTACATGCAGAGACACTTTAATGTCTTCACTTGATAAACTACTTCAACATTGACGATCAATTTTGCATATACTTACATGAGGAAGGTTTTATTAATTGTTTACTCATGTTCCTTTATAAGGTTGTTGAATATCATAAGTTTTCTGTTCCTGACAGTTTTTGATTTTTTTACAAAAAAATCAAGAATTATATTTTTTGATTATAAATTTGTCTTAATTTTCACCGTAAATGGTCGATTTCGACTTTTATTAAGGGGCCATCTCGTCTGTGGTCTTTATACATCTTTTTTCTCGAGACCTGCTGGAGATACAAGTGTGAATCTGTTACCGCATATTTGTTCATACCTTGAGGATAAAAGAAAACTCCCCCACAAGAATCATATGTGACCACATACTGGCCGTCCAACCACTACTGATGACGACAAAATAAAAGCGTTAATCGAAACTAACCGGCATATAACAACTCGAGAGATA